>JABCMI010000024.1:3443190-4071877 GCA_026261945.1 Hirschfeldia incana
TACGATTTCGAATCCGTCTATTTAAAGGGATCGAAGAACACTCTCGCAGACATGCTCAGCAGAAACCCTCCAAAAGAAATACACATGATGAAAAACTCCTCCTCATCCTCCTCCTCCGAAAGTTATTTCAACTTCACTACAAACATGCCTACGGACGCTCAGCAGCTCATCGACAAAAATGTCCTGCACGAACGCCTCAGCTACAGGATCTTCCACTACCAGTCAATCATTCTCTCGAAGTATGGAGCAAACAGCCACTACATTAGCCCAATGGGAATTCATCCCGACTTCCCGTTCGCACATCTCTACAGGATCGAGAACATCAACATGCCAGAAGAAGTCCTCTGTTTCCTCTGGTACCTTTGCGCATCTTACACCATCAGTATCACTTTTGATATTCCATGGTTGTACCAATACATCAATCCCCAGTTCTACGATCCAATGCGTGGAAACAACGAATGCCTCTCTACTTTCTTGACATGGTTCGCACCGTTATCAGCCTGGAACTACAAACTACGGAGATCAGCAAAACCAATTGGTTTATCATTCAAGAAATTGAGAAGCAAAGCAAGTCTCAACCCCTTTTTCAACCCTCACACCATATACTTCTTCAATCGTCTTGTTCAAGTCAACAATAAGTCGAAGAAAGTCCATGCTCTACCAACCCTCATCCATCACAACGACTATCAAAGAGGAGTTAGACCCGATTTCAACCTCAACGATAACAAACTTTTCGAAGAATTCCAGAACCATGCGTTCCGTCTCAACAGTGCCAGACAAACGTTCGCCATTCCTTTCACTCTAAACTGGATGTATTATCCAAAAGACTATGCCATGAGCCTCGACGAAGACCTTCAGTTTTATCAGGAGAAATTTACTCATCCACCTGCAGATTTAGATCCACCAAAGAGAAAACGTGCAGTAACTCAGCAAGAAGAGAACAAGACAGAAGAGAATGAAGACATCCAAGAAGTTCCTCAAGAGTTCTTTCAAGACGCACAACTGCCAGATGATGAAGTAAATATTGATGAAATTGGAAAAATGTTCAACATCGACATCAAAGATGATCCAAAACCCGAAGAAAATTACGTATTTCCAGAGCCCGAATACGTATGCCCGGACGACCACTACGGATGCTGCGAGGAGCATATGCTCGAGTTTGAAATGGATCATTAAACAAATCGTACGTCGTTTATGTATAATTATGTAAAATAAGTGTGTTTAAATTTCTGTTTGAATAAAAGCATAAGCATGATGTAAGCGATGATGTAATCGCAAGTTGCTTATGTAAGTGTGATGTGAGGTAAGCGCTTATGTCAGCGTCTTAACCTCCACTATATATATATGTGTGTACCCCCATTGTGAAATATCATCTAAGAATTTCCATAAAAACCTCTCTCTAAGTTTCTCTCTCTAAATGTCTTTCTAAAAACCTCTCGTTTTCCAGACCTTATCTAATTTCTTGATAAGCTCTGATTTCTATCTCCAAACAACACAAAGATGCGATCCAATTAACAGATGTGTTTCTATTGTTAGATATTCATCAACACGACTTTGTCAACACGGCATCTGGAAGAGGTGATTTCCTAACAGTGGGTTGAGCTAGAATTTGAAAGTGTATTGCTCCCTTTACCAGGAAATCATTTATTTCGTTTGTCAATACGACTTTGTCAATACGATGTTCATCTAACAAACGGCTTATATTCTGCTCCTCGCAGCATCCGTAGTGGTCGTCCGGTAAATGGAATGACCGTTTAGACGAATTTCGTGCGTGGATGAATTTTGAAGCCATTTCTTCTCCACTGCATCTGGTGATACAACAATTCACAGTAAGACTATCCGGTGCACTCAAAGAATGGTGGAATTCCCTTGGAGAATACAGACAGCTACAAGTCTATCAAACAACTATCCCAGTACTTCTGGGAGAAATTCATCGTGAATTCATTGGTACACCTACACACCAGAAAGAGCAACTCCAAGAAGAGTTCTTTTCTGCGAAATGCTGCTCTTTGCGAAAGAAAGATCTCGCAAAACACTTTGAAAGGCAAACACGGAGATATTATGCTCTCGACGGACTCAACAACCCAAGCCTGAAGCATGTCTATCTCTCATCGATAGACGATTATCTTAGTCAGCAGACTAAGTTATATATCAGAGATCAAAATCAGACAGTCGAAGAAATCTCCATTGGACAAATCCAACAGTATGTCTTCAGAACACTCGATAAGCTTTGCAAACAAAAAGAATTCTGGACAGAATTCATGGATCGATCTAAACAACTAACCAAAATATGTGCAAGACCGGATCTATCCATCAAATGCTCGAAGTCCAAGAAATCATGTTCGTGCGACTCTCATGGAAGGCGCAAGAAGTTCAAGAAGAAGAATTTCTCTAGACGATCACTTGATTTTAGGCGTAAAAAGTTTTTCCGAAAGAAACGAATCTTCAAAAAATCATCAAGGTGTTTCAATTCAAGTCTTTCCCACAAGTTAAGACCTAGTATCTATAAAGCCTGACTGCTAAATGAAGTTATTTTACTATATAATACTAGTATAACTTTTTGTATTTGTATGTGTAAGCTGAAGCAGACGAACAACTTGCCCTGAAATTTAAACTGGAAGTTTATGCAATCAGTTTTGAAGTCTACTACTATTTTCCAAGCAGTGAAAGTGCAACTCTCTGTCGTGCGTACCTCCTTTCTAGTTTGGTTTTTTACTAGCGTTAAAACAAGGACCTCCGCTTATAGTATCATTAATATATTATTAAGTTTTCATTTCTGACAATTTTATACGACGTTTACGAATTACGATATATTGTTTTCAAGTGGTAAAAATGTTTTTGGAATGGACTGCTTTTGCAAAATTTACAACGAAGAAACACAATGGATCAAGAAAAACTTTTAGACTTTTAAGATTACTCATGGACCTCGAACTCAAAATTCAAAGACATACAATCAACCATCCCATTTTACTTTTATATATACAAAGTCCAATGTTTAGTTAATAGAATCTTAATTGAATCTATTTATGATAATGCCAATTCAAAAAATTACTAAGTTATAGTGTTTAGCATTTCCCACCTCTCCTCCACATGTAACGTTGTTTTATAGGTATACCAACATTCCTGCTCCATAGTTACTAGTAGAACATTAGAAGCAATTTGAGTTAACTTTTTCTATTGAATAAGCTAAAATCCTATGGAAGCTTGATCTGGATAAATAAACTGGCTCTGCCAAACATCTTTTCTCACTTGAATCACCTCCTAATGAGAAAGCAGTTTTGTTGCTTTTTTCTTTGTTTAAATGTTAAAAGAATACAGTATTTAAAATTGCAGCACTGATCTGCCATGTCCCCACCACGTTAAGGCTTCAAGATCTAACTTTGCAGTTAGTAGTGCCAAAATTTTGGATGCTTTAAGATATGTGTAATATATGAATTTTTTTTTTTTAACTTTTACTCGAAGTTGCCAATTTTATTTGTAAAGGCTGGCTTTTCCTTCAATAGATGCATAACTCTATTCGCCGAAACATTTGGAAACTACAAAACCCACCTCAACCCTGAAAGTAAACTCACGCGCAAAACCAGCATTATTTGTTGTTTATAATTTTACTATTTATTAATTTAACTAAAACTGTATTTAAGTTATTACTTTTAATACTATTAAAAATATATATTTATATCACAAAAAAAATTTCCCAAGTTTTTTTTTTCTTTTTTTTTCTTTGTATTTATAGGAGAATAGCACTCATCTATATTTATAAAAATAACGTAAAACACCATTTTAGAAACATACATTGGATAAACAATTAAACATCACTTTTCTAGAGAAAATGATTTAATTCTTCAACTATTTGAAATCAACAAGTTTAATCCTAAACTATTATTTACATTATTTTATTTTCCAAATAATAGCTGAATTGACAAATTAGTGACCGAAAAAATCAATTGTAAATTCATAAACAATTCTTGTTAGTTTTATATCATAAACTATTTATAGTGGGTTTCTATATATTTTTAATATAGAAATCCACTATAAATAGTCTTATATGTTTTTTTTTTCTAAAATAACTCTATGGTTTTCATAATATCTATTTATTTTACATATTGAAAGTATTTAAATTTATTTCAAACAAAAGGTAAACTTTAACCATAAAAAAAAACTGAATAAAAAACTCGATAGATAATTATATTTTCTTTCTTAATGATATTTATAAAAAAATAACTCTTAATCGTGCCTGCTGCTTTTGGCTAAATCATAAATTATGTGTAGTAAATTTTCACAAATTAGTCCCTAAAAGATTCAGGTAAAAAACCTTTCTCTAATCGACTCCTATGGTCGGAAAAAAAACCGGTTGTTGTTGTTGCATGATTTTCGGCTCAGTCGCTTATAAGGCGCGTGAGAACCATCGCCTCCTCCTACACTGTTCCATCACACCAACCCCTTAAACCGACTATAAAAACCCTCGACATCGCCACCATAACTAACCCTTTAGATCTCTCACAAAGTGCTCTCTCTCTACTTACCACAGCAACTCAACAAAGCGGTTAGCAATGTCAGCCGCCGCGGCATCCTCCATGATCTCCGTCGCCGCGACCAACCCCCTCAAGACCTTATCCCTCTCCTCCAGATCCCCCGCCGCCATCTCCCTCCTCCCTTTCCCATCCCGCACCCTCAACGCCCCTCGCCGCCGCCTCATCCTCGTCTCCTGCACTGCCGCAGACGGATCCTCCAAACCCACCATCCTCGTCGCGGAGAAGCTCGGCGACGCCGGCGTGAAGCTCCTGGAGGGTTTCGCGAATGTCGACTGCTCTTACAACATGACCCCCGAGGAGCTCAACACCAAGATCTCCCTCTGCGACGCGCTGATCGTGAGGAGCGGGACCAAGGTCGGCCGCGAGGTCTTCGAGTCCTCTCGTGGACGTCTCAAGGTTGTCGGACGCGCTGGTGTTGGGATCGACAACGTGGATCTGAGCGCTGCGACAGAGTTTGGGTGTTTGGTCGTTAACGCCCCCACGGCCAACACGATCGCCGCCGCTGAGCATGGGATCGCTCTTTTGGCCTCTATGGCTAGAAACGTCGCTCAGTCTGATGCCTCTGTTAAGGCTGGTTAGTATAAAGTTTCATACTTTGAATACATTTTAACATAAAGTTGCATACTTTCAATACGTTTGAACATAAAGCTTCGTACTTTCAATACATTTGAACTTAAAGTTTCATACTTTGAATACATTTGAACTTAAAGTTTCATACTTTGAATACATTTGAACTTAAAGTTTCATACTTGGATTACATTTGAACTTAAAGTCTTTATTTTGCTAAATCTTGTTGATGAATTGTATGTGTTAAGGTGAGAGTGTAATCTTGGTTTTGATGTAATGTAGGAGAGTGGAAGAGGAACAAGTATGTTGGTGTTTCACTCGTTGGCAAGACCCTCGCAGTGATGGGATTCGGGAAAGTCGGTACCGAGGTTGCTCGTCGTGCCAAAGGTCTCGGCATGCGCGTGATCGCTCACGATCCCTACGCACCAGCAGACCGTGCGCACGCCATTGGTGTTGAGCTGGTGAGCTTCGACGAAGCCTTGGCCACTGCGGATTTCATTTCTCTCCATATGCCTCTTACACCTTCAACGAACAAGATACTCAACGACGAGACGTTTGCCAAGATGAAGAAGGGAGTTCGTATTGTGAACGTTGCTCGTGGAGGTGTGATAGACGAGGACGCGTTGGTGAGGGCATTGGATGCTGGGATTGTTGCTCAGGCAGCGCTTGATGTTTTCACTAAAGAGCCGCCGGCGAAAGACAGCCCTCTGGTGCAGCACGAGAGGGTCACTGTGACACCTCATCTTGGAGCCAGCACAATGGAGGCTCAGGAAGGAGTTGCGATTGAGATTGCTGAAGCTGTTGTTGGTGCTTTGAATGGAGAGCTCGCTGCTACTGCTGTCAATGCTCCTATGGTTTCTGCTGAGGTAAGCATCGGTGGAGCTTTGTGTTTCAAATATGTTTTGTGTTATTTGCTTAAGCTTACATCAAGTTCTGTCTGCAGGTTCTGACTGAGCTGAAACCGTATGTGATACTAGCCGAGAAGCTAGGGAGACTAGCGGTGCAGCTAGTGGCTGGAGGAAGCGGGGTGAAGAACGTGAAAGTCTCGTACACCTCAGCAAGAGCCACTGATGATCTCGATACAAGACTGCTCCGTGCCATGATCACCAAGGGAATCATCGAGCCGATCTCTGACGTGTACGTCAACTTGGTCAACGCTGACTTCACAGCCAAGCAGAGAGGACTCAGACTCTCGGAGGAGCGTGTGCTCTTGGACGGGTCACCAGAGAACCCGCTGGAGACCATAACTGTTCAGCTAGGAAACGTGGAGTCCAAGTTCGCGAGTTCGTTGTCTGAATCAGGAGAGGTGAAAGTGGAAGGAAGGGTGAAAGATGGGATCCCGCATTTGACCAAGGTTGGGTCATTTGAGGTGGATGTGACTCTTGAAGGTAGTATCATACTGTGCAGGCAGGTTGATCAGCCAGGTATGATTGGGACGGTGGGGAGCATCCTCGGAGAGTCTAACGTGAATGTGAACTTCATGAGCGTTGGAAGGATTGCACCGAGGAAGCAAGCCATCATGGCGATTGGAGTTGATGATCAGCCGAGCAAGGAGACTCTTAAGAAGATTGGAGAGATCCCAGCCGTCGAGGAGTTTGTTTTCCTCAAGCTCTAAGTTTGCTGTCTTGTTGTTGATTCTTGAACCGTGAATGTGAGGGAGGATTTGATGAATTACGTTTGTTGGGTGTAGGCAATAAAGTTATCTTGGATTTTCAGACAATTTTGATAATGTTGAGTGGTAATCTATGTGTTATGTTTTCAACTTTCTTTTGCATTATCTGAGGTTTTGTTTTTTTTCTGGATCATGTTCTCCTCTTGCAGACACGATCGTGATCGTGAAACTTGAAGTTGGCCGTCGTTGTAAAATCTACAAAAGATCTGACTAATTAGTTAGATGGACGATCCAACTCTACACCACATATGATATAGATAATAGGATATGAGCAGCTGGTTGTCATAAGTTAATCTGGACAATTTAGTTAAATGGACTATGGAACTCAACAACTAACTAAAAGGTATTGAATACGGTCGAGAACAAATGTGCTAGAAAATAAGTAAGCGATAATCTGGACAATTTAGTTAAATGGACTATGGAACTCAACAACTAACTAAAGTATTAAAACGGTCGAGAACAAATGTGCTAGAAAATAAGTAAGCAAAGAGGCAGAAAGAAGAAGAAACACGATATAATCCATGGTGAACACGAGAATGCATCACATCACCAAAGTAGTCAGTTTATCACTCTCGCATGTTTTTTTTTCTCCAACCAAGGATTAACAAGAACACAAAGTTATTAGAGGTGGTTCATCACAAACCATGTTTTACAAGAAACATAACAAGTAACAACCAATATTTTGCTGTAGCGCAGCACAACTCAGGATTCACTTAGCGAGCACGTTTTGAGCTTGGTTCTCCTGCTGCTGCTGCTGGTAATTGAGAGTCCTCCTGAAGAGCATGATGTGTGGCTCTGGCCTGTGAATCGCGTAATGAACCCATCCACGGCTCTGCTGCACTCCAATCGCACGCCACTCATTCTACAAAAACATTTGAGTTATCAGAGAGGCACACACAAGAATGTATACATTATCTTCATATCACTAGGTAGTAGCAACAAGTAACAAGTATACAATCTTAAATAACCTAACAAGTGTCAAAATATATGAGTTCTTCAGATTAAAAAGCATTTAGTGAGTAAGAGATAGAACGCTCTTCGTATTTGTAAACAGTAGCAATCCAGAGTATACGATTCATATTTAAAATCAAAATCCCTAAGCGGTGAGTAATCGATTTTGATTCGATGATCCAAATCTACTATCAAATCACAATTAGAGAACAAGGAATGAGTATAAAACTTTTCGATTCGATGATCCACAAATCGAGTACTAGATCACAATCACAGAAGAAAACTTACTTCGGAGAGAAGACGATTCTTCGGGAGAAGCTTAGCGACTTCAGGAGGAAGCACGACGTGCCTGTAGTACGTACATACACAACAGATCAGCCCTCTTTAGGAAATTTCGAAACAGAATTGAAGGAAGAAGGAAAGCTATATATATACCTGTACTCGAAAGTATCGTCGAAGTATTTGTCAGAGTACTGGATCTGACCCATCTCTTCTCGATTGCAAAAACCCTAGCTAACGAAACGGAGAAAAGGGGGAAATGAGAAGATTCGGATTAGATCGATCGTTTGTGAAATGAGAGAGAACCCTAAAGTGATGAGTGTGTTTAATGGGAGTTAAAAGTGATTTGGGGCATCGATGTAATTTAACTTGAAATCAAGGGGTTTTAAGTTTTAAATAACGGTTTTTTTTATTTTTATTATTTTTTCCAATTTTGAAAATTTTAGGGGGAAGAATCACGAACCGAACCAACCCACTCTTTTACTATCTCTAGACTCTAGCGATGGCTGAAAATGAGATGAACAAAAGGGTTTTAAACCGGAACGGTTGAACCGAATTGTATTGAAATTGGGTGATTTGGTGTGGTTCTAATCAAACCGATCAAGATTTTTTTTCCATTGGAGACCTGTAGCTGAAATCAGCTTAGTAGTCATGTAATGCCTTTTTGCATGGAATCCCTTTTTGCAGTACTTGCAAGTTAAAATAACAACAAAGATTCAGAAGGCAATTCAAAAACTATATAGCATAAAACTAGATTTTTACAAGAGAACAGTTGAGACAGGAACCAGAATTGAATAATCATTCCATCCTAAATAGATGCATATACTTAAATCAATACATATAAGAAGCGGTTCGAAACAGAGACCCAATCTTATCACCCTAAGCAAGATCTCAAATGAATTATTGGGGCCCTACAAGTAGTGGTTGATGCGAATTAAGTAATAGAGAAGACTACCTGCAAGTATTCTCCTCAAAGCTAGTGACATTCTCACACCAGAAATTGCAACAAACCGCATAAGCACTAAGTAGAGAAAGCATAAGAGTATGATTAACCCTGACTTTTTATTTGGGGTTCTTAACTCATGATTTCACACCCTTTTTTTTGGTAAAATGTTAAGTAATGATTTCACACTTTTCGAATAAAAGTCTTTTATATCTCTTATTTAAGAGACCGGGGTTAATCATAGCCTAAGTGTAACAAAACATGCAACCAATTTAAATCCAAGATTCAAACCATATATATCTCTCATCTGCATTTTGCTGACAACCAACCGGACCAACATTGCTGTTTGTAACAATAGCATTCCTCAAGCTCTTTTTATTGTACAGAAAAAATACATAGCAGAAATTATTTAAGCATACAAAAGTATATTATTTCCACGACAATAATGAAGATGGTTTTGGGAGTGTAGAAGCAGGTTGTTTGGTGGGAAATACAAACCCACAGGACGAAAAGTGAAACAGCCTGTGTTTTTTTTTTTTGTTGCTTTCCATGATATAGAAAGAAAACATGGAAATCCATCAAGCTTGCAAGAAGCTAGCGTACTTGGCACCAAGGAGAAGCCTCTGAATGCACAAGAGAGCGTTCTTGGTCACCTCAGCGTTCTCATGAGTCATCAATTTCATCACTCGTTCTTTCGCCTTGAGGTCTGTTACGATCACTCTCCCCGCTGCATGGTACTGTATGAACTGCGAGAGATCATAGCAGGCCACCGCCAATGATCTTGGATCACTTGACGTGTCCAGGATCGTGAGGAGGACTCTCAGTATCTGCATCCACAAGTTTTAACAAATGGTTAGCCGCTTCGAGCCCTACAAGTGGTGGTGGTTGAGAAGAAAGTAATACCTGGAAGTCATTCTCCTCGAAGCTCGTGACGTTCTCACGCCAGAAGTTGACCTCTTTGTGCATTGGGTTCCAGTCAAGATGGCCAAGAAGAACCTCTTGCTTATATTTGTCAAAGGAACTCAACGTCCTGATCTTGTCTTTTAGCCCTTCTTCTAGTTGGTTCAGTGCATCCAACAAGTCCTTCCAAAATTTGGATTGAAACAGGTTTAATGCTTCTAACAAAGACATATATTAATAATACTCATCCGATGGTATAGGAATCACTACAATAACCGCTAATGAGAAGCAGTACTCAGATTTGTATTGAACTTGTCTAACCTCGTCACTCCATGCTTGTGTTTTCAGACTGTGGATGATATGTGGGAGTCCAAGATCAACCATCTGGGCACCAAATGTACCCTTCGGAAGCAAGTTCCTGAATGTCAATATGACTACCCTCACAACCTATAACACAAAAGACCGTCAGAAAAACATAACAAGTCTGCAATTTAATGATCAAAAACAAACAAAAGAAACATGATACAGCAGATAGATATTCTGATTGATTAACAAAGAGAACATAGCTCACCTTTTCCTTAGTCGAGCTCTTAATCACTTCCGTGAGCCTTTGCACTGTCCTAGATGTTGCCAAGTATTCTACTGCAGGTTCATAATAAGACAGAAGCCAGATGCAGAGACATGTCTCGTAGAGAAGCTGTTGGTCAAGAGCGTACAATCAAAAGAATTAGTTACTGAGACATTATGATTACAATTTGCTGGAAAAAAAAACTATCTATTGTCTAATGGTTACTACTTTGGAACTAGAGAGCAATAAAAATCCACAGCTTCAGTAGTAATTTAAAAACCAAAACGGGTTTCACCCTGAGTGTCTGTCTAATCATAGCCTTTCCACCAAAGACTTTGCATAATATGGAAACTGCAATACTTATCTGCAGCTTTAGTGGACACTTTACACCATATGTATATAGTTACCTGGATAGACTGCTGTGTGGATGCTGGGGAGATTAAAGGGACAAGTAACTTCACCCCATCTGCCTGAACAAATGATGATCTGACAACAGGTTCCTTAAGCAGTGTGGATAGGCAGCTGATTGCAACTGGAGCACCACGAGTAGGATGAGAAGGTTGCCTCAACTGCATTTTCAAAAATCAAGGATTGTGAACCCTATTGTGGACGCCTTTCAAGAATCAGGAATAAGGGAAGAAAACAGGAAAAGAACCTGAGCACAAAGCCACTTCACCAAACCATTGACTACATCATCAATTGTAGTAATATGTTTCTTAGAACCTGAAGCTTCTCCATTAGTACCAGCTTTTGGCCTAGCACTATATGTTACGAGAAGAACAAGATCCGCCAAGTAAATGGTGATGTATATTAGAGAGTTTTTAGTTAAGCCTGATAAGCAGTATCAAAATCTATAATACCTAATAATCCAGGCAAGGATCTTGCAGCTCTTCTCTTGAATGAACCAATTTCCCTTCGACAGCAACCTGAAACAAGACATAACTTTTTAGTTTGCAAACTTTTAAAGATAAACAGCTAAAGTCAATCAAAGATGTAACTGACAGCAATTTTCCCCAATGGAGTGTAAGATATGTTTCCCCTTTGTTAGGACTTGGGAAGATTGTAGTTGAAATAATTAAACTGATTCAGCATGACTAAAATCAGGATCTCAGACTAAACGAACAAGGGACAAGTGAGTAATCTCTTGCTAGAACCACTACACCATAAGCACAGGACTAAGAAATCAGTTCACGTGAAAATGTCCCACTAAACATAAACACAAAGATATATTAATCTTTTTTGGAAATAGCTGTTTACTGCAACTAGGTAAGGTCCAGTTTCATTTGACAATTGACACCATACATGTAAACAGTAGAATACAAGAAAAGCTAGAAAGCAAAATTGACACGTTAATATATCAAGTAAGAGAATGAAAAAAATGCAACAAGTCCTAGACCTTTCCAAAGCAGAAGCAACATATTCAATCCAAAAAGCGTGGGAAACAAAACTTGCCTAGGTAATCAAGCTATTGCGATGGTACTCACCTCAAGAAAGGCTCGTAAGTATCCTCATGTGCTAAAGATTGATCATGGAATAACCGAGCTCGTGTTGGGTTTGCTGGCAAACAGGTTTATGCATTAATTAATATTAGTCAGTATCTAGAATGATGAGTGAATGCAAATATCTCCTTGAGGTTTTATTTATTCACCCGAGAGCATTTCATAAACCAAAGCCAACACATATTCCACAGTGTCTTCCTTGAATATATCACGTAAGATGGTAACAAAGAGCTGAACATAAGCTGGACCATCCTGCAACAAATAACGACACCAACATCATATAACTAACACAAGTTGAAATGAGAGGAAAAGAGGAGTTGTAGAAAATTTACTTCATCCAGCAATTGTGCCCTTGCATTCTCAGGTTTTTTGTCGTAGAGCCTTAAGAGCTGGAGATCTGTCGCTGAGATCAGCTCAGTTGTCATATAAGTCTCCCATGGAATGTCCCTTTGCAATACCTGCAAGGTTATAATAACAACAGAGATTTAACACTGTAAAACCAATCAGACTGACAAAACACACATATCACATGATTAATATAAGTATGCAAAAACGACATGATCTTGTAAGAACTTGTCATTGATTCACATCTTGTCTAAACATATTCAGACGAAAACAAAAGGTTAAATAAAATCATATCACAAACCTGCTCCGTAGACAGTTCCGCCTGATCCATAGAACTGGTCCGAATCCCTACAGATATAGACATAATCAAATATTATGACACGATGAAGACGAAATTTCGAATCAGACATTGATTCAATCAGCTAGAATGCATAATTAAAACACGATCTAACAAGCATTCGTTAAACCAGAACAGAATCAAGTAGCAAAATGCGATTCTAAGTCTCTTTTCGAAAACGATTGAATCAGATGATGAGAAGAAAATAAAGAGAGGAGCGACATTGACCTTGAAGAGTGCAAAGCGAGTTGATAGCGACGGAAACGAAGAAGACAAGAGTGAAAGGATCTCTCTTCTGTTACAGCGATAAGGGACAGATAGATAGAGAGAAAGAGAGCTTCTCCGAAACTCGAATCTGAAGCGTGGAAGAAGTTAAGAGTAGTCGCGGGCAATCACAAAAAGGATCAGTCGCTGACAATTTTCTGTCGAAACTACAATACTACCCCTGTCCCGTCTTTGCGCATTTAATATCGTTGTTGACTTAAAAATTAACCTGAAACGATTTTTTTATAAAATGAACTAAAGTTAACCGGTGTATATGATAATTCGATTAAATAATAAGATAAATAATATTAGGTAAATGATCTTAACAAAATTATAAATTAGTAATTATCATATGTAAATTTTACATAAACATACACAATAACTTTTGTTGTTCTTAAAAAATAGATTTCATTTCTTTTATTTATAATTTTAATATACTATATATAAATTGAATTTGTAGTCTATAATATGTAATCATCATACATAAAGTAAATAAATAATCTAATAAAAAAATTTAAAACTTATTTCTTTAAATTTTATAATATATACCCTATATAATATCATAAATGATATATTCTCTTCAATTTTCTACACTAAAATATTTTAATACATTTTCATTTAAAGAGAAAATTTCTCTTTAAATTAATTTCTTATATATTAACTGAGAACATTAAAATCTTTAAGTGTAACCACATGTCATCACCATAATAAAATTCAGAATCCTTAAAAAATATGTTGATTCAATTAATATATATTAGGGGTTTGCCGGCGCTACGCGCCGGTTTTGCTAATATTGTTATGATTTGACTATAGTTTTATAATCTAAAACATTTCTCA
The DNA here is from genome assembly GCA_026261945.1 of Hirschfeldia incana. Taxonomy (NCBI): domain Eukaryota; kingdom Viridiplantae; phylum Streptophyta; class Magnoliopsida; order Brassicales; family Brassicaceae; genus Hirschfeldia; species Hirschfeldia incana. The sequence continues at coordinate 3,456,885 of JABCMI010000024.1, forward strand.
AAAGTATTTTAGAAAACGATATATATATATATATATATATATATATATATATAATCTTATGGAATTTATTAATTTGATTGTAGTCCTTGCAAAGTTACTATGAAAGAAAACTAAGTTTAAATATATGCATGACAATTTGAAAGTGTAATAGCCGAATTGTTTATTATTTGATTGAAACTTATTAATTTAAATTATGATTTAGATAATTTATAAATGTGGAATTACAATGATTATATTAAATTAGAATTTATACATATATATTTATATGAGTATATATATATATATGTTGTGAAAATATTACTTTACACATTATATAAATATATCAATAATTAGATATGATAGTAAAGATGACTAAAACTTAAATTGATAAACTCATGCTAGTTAGATAAATTGTATTTTTTATTTATTTTTTATTTTGCGTCATCTCATTAGGAATAAGATGAACTTTTTTGACACGTTTTATACTATCAGCTTTATATTTTTCGGTTCAACTCGGGTTACTCTTCAGTTGTCGACTAAAATGGAACCGAACCGAAAACCCAAAGTAAATGAAATTGATCTTGTTATTGGCTAGATCCGTAACTGAACTGATATTCTTACTTCGGATCGGGTTCAGGTTCGAAATTCCCAGATCTAGTTTTGTATATTGGGGTGATTAGAAGGTGTTATAATAGTTTGATGCTTTGGACTTTTCTAGGTTGATTTCAATGAATTATATTTTGTGAGCGGTGCTTATGATGATAATCATAGGTGTTATATTAACCGCTAGTTTCTTCTCGCTATGGATTTGTCAAAATTAAGAAGTTGTGACTATATCAATTTAACCAATCAGATATATATATTGATCGTACAGATACATTCGAAGTTGGTATGGTGTATTTTTAATCATAAATCTTAGTATTAAGAATTGGAAAATTTTGATATTTATTATTGTTCAATATATTTTTTTGGATGATGTAATTATGTGACCTCTCTATTTGTTCAGAACATTATTTAATATTTTTATTATGTTATATCGCAATAGGTGATAGGTTTATATATTTTGTGTTTGGGGTTTTCAATAATATGTTTTGTATATAACAGTAATTCTTTGATGTAAAACATATTAAATTTCATTAACTTTGCATTTGCTGTTTTAAGATTAACAGTTTAACATTATAAATTGTATTTTATTTTTTATTTGAATTATTTGAACATTATTTTTTGAGATGTTTTGTGTTCTCTCTCCATATTTTGACATTAAGCCGTCACTATCTATGTATTTCATTTACCTTTTCTGTGTGCTTTGCTTCTTACCTTCACCAAAAAAATACTCACCCCTGTGTGTTTGTTCTTCTTCGGATTGTTTGGTATTTGTTATAGATTGGGTTTATAAGTTTTATGTTGTGTGGTTGTTACTCACATCGTTATAGGTTGTTTCGGTCAATATTGGCTGCTCATTTTCTTACTTAGATTTTTGTTGATGTTAGAAAGTGCATCTCCTTAGGTTGGATCAGAGTCTAGTCGTCTTTGATGTTGATTTCTTCTTCGTTAGCTTACTGTCGATAATTCATGTTTGGTTGGTTTTCAAAATCTGGTTTTTGATCATCAGACTTCTATGCTCTCTTTCATAGTTTGAGGTTGGCTCCACAATTTGCTGATTTCATCACTGCTTGCGTCTCTAGTGGCTCTCAATTTTGCCAAATTTGCAGACTCCAGGTTTAGATAGTGTTTTTCCCTTGTATGCTCTGTAGATTTATAATGTTGTGTCTGGTCTCAAGTTCGGGCTTTGATTTCTTGGTGATTAACTTTCATTCTGCTTCCTTCAGGCTATATATTTATTTCCCATGTTTTTCTTAGTATAAGTGTGCGAAGTTAGATTCTCAGGATTTTGGTCTTTTTATTTAGAGTTGTGTGGTTTCCGCTAGTATGAACATTTTTTCTATGCTTGTTTAGTTTGTGAGGTGGTTTATATATCTTAGCTGTTGGATGCGCTTATGGTGTGTTAAATGTTTGTTTTCTTGTTTCATGGCGATTTTTTCTTTCTGTTGATTATTCTTGCTCTAACACGTTTTTTTAGTTTTTTGTATTGGTCTTTGATCGTGTTTCTTTGTATTCGAAAGATGTTTTGTCTCGGAGTTTTGTCTTTCTACTTTTTCTGACATCTCTTTGTTATAACCAAAATATTCTATGATAAAATGAGTTAAGTTAATTTTTGATATCATTTCAGTTCTAAACATTTATTTAGTTAGTGTGTCTTTGACATTTTGTTTTTCTCTATAATTATATAGATTTTATATTTCGATCATGAGTTGTGTTTCTAATAATATTTTTCTTAACTTGGTCAATATTAAAATAAATATATAATTTTGAAATGAAATAATAGAAAATAGTAATGACTAATAAAAAGTGAATTTTATGTTATTTTTAGTTGTGAATAAATTGAAATTTAAAATTTATTTATATTATTTTATTCATTTTGTATTTTGTAATTAATAAAATAGATTATCAAACTTAAAAAGATGATAATTATTGTGAAAATGATTAGATATTGCACAATTAGAAAGTGGTGAACCAAATTGTAATAATCTAAAAGAAAATAGATTTAAATGTAAAATGATATAAGAAGAGGACACATGTCAACAAAGACATCTTCCACATGTTCCAAGAAGAGAGAAAAATCTATTATATATATATATATATATACTTTTCATTAAAATCAAAAATTAATTAAAGTGTACACATGTCATCACCATGATAACAGTTTTATATTTTAGTTCTTTTTGTTTAATTTTGTATTACTAAAATATATCAAACAATCACATTAACCATATAATAAAAATAGATTTTTTTTGTATGTTATATTTTGAATTTTATTAAATGATTTTAAATTATTATAAATTTTAAAATCCTACTTTGATAATTCGATTTTTGAAACAATATTAAACTGATGGTTCTAAAACTATAAAAATAGTTCTCAATGATGTTAAGGTAAAGTATTAAAAACATTATATAACATGTTTTTGTAGTAAAATTCGCTTAATGACCACATTATGGTTTTTATAAGTATAAACAAAGTGGTCAAAAATTTTAAGTTCAAATTGATTAGGTTCACCAAAAATTCAAAACAGATTTCGATCCAATATTACAATTATAAATATTCAGACCAAGGTATAAATGATTATATAAAAAACACAATTGTATTAAAAAAATCAAACACATATGCATGCATATTTAATTTGTCAATGTTATATATTTTAATTTTTTATTATATAAGTTTATTTTACGCAAAGCGAAGATCTTATCCTCTTATTTTAGTACATTCTTGAAGTCTCAACATTAATATTATTAATTTATAGGGTCAAAGCACGTAACACCATAAATCGATATATAACTCGTATGCTGCACGATTTTTTATAGAATGTCTGACTAAAGCATATCAATTTGTTTAACATTGCTTAAAAGAAAGTAAATGACACAATGATTTGATCATTTTAGTAAAGCTAATTAACATCTTCATCAACTAACTCGAGACACATAAGCGAAGTAGATTAAGCATACACAGATTGGACACATCAAAGAAGCTTCGGAAAGATTTTGTTTGGAGGAGGGAATGATCCTTAACGCTTTAATCCTATATATAATCCTCGACGCAGATTTGAGTAGTAACATGTATACTGCATTATGCTAACATGCATGTATAATGCATTATGGATTTGTTATGCATTTGTTCTTGGGCTTAATTGGCTAGTGGCATTGCCTAGATGGGCTTGGCAAAGACTGCAGAGTGTGGTCGATTGTATTGTAATATAGAATTAGGTAACAACTAACAAGTGACCCTGTGACAGGCTCGTGAATGGCCATCTATATTCCACACATCGAAATATGAGAAAAGGTAAAAGTAAATAGTAAAGAGAGGAGATAAGAGCTGGTGATCAGGTGATGGGTCGATCTTGAAAGTGGTAGGGCGAGAGAGAAGATACTCTAAAATCTTTGTCTGAGAACAACACATCCTTTTGAAGTGATAACTGATGAGACATCAAAAACCCATTTCATCAGCTATTTGATATTCTAAAAAAATCAGCACATTTTATTACTATGTTTTTTTTTTGGAGGGTCATTTTATTACTATGTTGTAAATTTTAAAAATAGATATCACCGAAGAACCATCACTTACCTATTTTGTATTGTTTTGTCTACTCTCTGTCATATCTCGAATTTCCCATTGCAATTAATTTCGTACCCACATATTGGTAGAAACAGTTAATGACCCTCCCAATACTCACATTGACTCAATTATTCTGTAAAGTTTGTCTAACTACTTTCAAGTTTTGACTCGCTGTTGTTCCTATTTTCGTTGATGCAAGCTTTGATTAAACCCTGCAAACATGTTATGTTTTGATTCTCATTCTAGTTGGACCAGTCGGATTGAAGATAACATTATTAACATCTAACATTTAACTCTCCAGAGACCGTTTTGATGATACCAATATAATTTTTGTTTAAAATATATACATTTTAATGAATTAATTATTTTTATGGAGCGGTTTTTTACACACTCAGTTTTTTTTAGTTTCTTTTTTACAACTATTTAGTTTTTCTTTAAATAATACATACGTACATAGTCGAAATCAACCCTACTAATCATAAAGCATAGGAGCATAAGTCTGTATTGAGACTATCTAGAAACGTATCTGTTCCGCAACATCAATCAATACAATTGCTTACTATACTATATTTATCAAATCTCTCCTTTTTTTTGAAACTGGCTTATTTCTCATACCTCTTTTTTTTGAGAAAATATTTACCATATCTCTGGAACACAGCATAATATGTATCGATTGACAAAAAAAAAGTAAATGTATCAAAGGCCGTAGGGACTTTGACCAAAAAAAAATAAAATCAAAGGCCGTAGGGTTATATATCACCCCCATTTTATACAATGCTTTGCTTTGGTTTCTGTAAGAAAAATGGAAGGTAAAATTCAATAAATATCTTCAAGGACACGAGTAGTGATGTTAGGTAAATAAGAAGTTGAAATCTTATACTTATGAAGAAAAAAATGAAAGGAATGTCTGATTTTATTGAATATGTTGGTATAGTTTTGCCCATTTGCTTCCTCTGCCAAAATCTCGACATTTACTTGGTCAAGTAATTCTTACGTACGTTCTAACCGCCGATTACATAATATACATAATACCTACATGCCTTTTTTATTTACTTATGAACCAACAATGAATAAGTAAAATTTCAGCATAGAAAATAAAAAAGATTCTGTGTCCTGGTGAATCGTTTGTTCATAAATTTGGACAGCATGGACACATATCTCGTGAATTTCATCGTTCTTCTCTGAAATTGTTGTACCATATGATGATTACCTTTACTCCAATACGATACGACAATATAAAAATCAAAATACCAATATAACGTGAATCACAAAAATTGGTTCAAACATGAAAAATTCAGTTATTTAAAGATTTACTCTTTTATTTATATGCACTTATTAATCATATATACTGACGCGAAAATATAGATGGTTTAGAAATTACAGTTGTATATAGTCTAGCCAAATTTGAAAAATGCTGTAGGAAAATGTTAGCTTGCAACTGAACCTTAATATATATATATATATATATTAATATATATATATATATATATATATATATATATATATATATATATATAACTTTTTCTTGTCAAAGTGAATATAGCACTTTCAGAACAAACTGAATTTATATTACAAGAGTAATACAGAGCTTCACTGATAATTGATATGATGCCAGGTGACTTTAACTCAATTCTTAAGTTTATTCCTATGTGCAAACGGATTTTCTTGTCATATCATCTCCTTTTTTTTTTGCTAAAACAGAGGGTTAAACCCAGGTAAATCAAAGACACCGGAGATCTAACCTCCGGATAGAAAACACAGTTCACGGATATAATCATCTCCCATTTCGTTAATGTCAAAGGAATAATTTACTTATAACTTCAGTACAACAAATTAGTGCGTCCGGTAGTTTTAGCGTCCGGTAGTTTTAGTGGTTCACGCCGACTATTCTATCTTATGGTAACCAGTGGATGGAAATTAATTCATAAATTCAAGCGACATTTGTTTTACACTTCCTTCATATTGTACGTATATCACTATTTTGTATGCATGGGAGTGTATGTGAAAAATATATATCATTGACTACAAGTAGTTGACATTTGAAATATCATATACTCAAACAAAAACTGCTTTTGTAAAATCGACTAAGTCATGCAAAAAAAAAGACAAAATGTTTTGGGAATGTTTTGTATGTTTCTTGATGTTTCTTTGCGAAAGCGTGAGACTAGATTTGGCTTCATATATGTGATCGTGACCACTATTAAATTATATGGATACACAAATATCACATTGGATACCAGTTGAGACATTGGTTTGAATATGTTTATATCAGCAATATTTGAGAAAATATATCATCGAACATTTTTCTCTTTTTTTTTTGAGACTGAAAGAACATTTTCTCTATTGATAAAGAACTATAAGTATATTCAATCCTCGTTAGTCTATAGCAACTAGATACATTTTCTTAAATCTGAACCTCTTCACATTAAAACTAGATCTTAGGCAAGTGTATATCGTCGTTGGTTGAAAATGATCCAAAAGCTCAAACTAATATGCATTTATACGTACGGATACGTTAGGCAACTTGTATATCGTTATTGGTAATAAATAGGCGCTATATGCGTGTATGTGTAACAAGTGTGGAGACAAAAGCATACAATAATGTGAATCACGAAATAGAACAAGGGTTTGGGACCTGCCGTCTGATTTGTCTGAAGGAAAGGGGGCCATAGCGACAGGTTCTACAATCTCAGCTCAGATACCTCATTTTCATTTTTATCTGGTCCTGCTTCATTTATACCCTTTTCATTTTTTGTGTTTTCACATTTTTCATTTATACCCTTGTATTTTACATTTTTCATTTTGCTATCATTATTGCCATAACTGCTCAATTAATCATTAGCACATACATGTACATGCATCCCATATATGTATTGCGTTCCATGATTAATTTGCGTTTATTCTACATTTTTATTTAAGAGTCGGCATTTTTATTTCTATCATTCAATATTTTAAGAGAGTTTTGCAGATTTGACCTAAAACATAAAGTCAACTTTGAAACTAACATTTGTTTTTTTCTGAAAATTGTGTTTGGCCTATTCACCATAGAAGTTAACAATATTCACAAAAAATGCCATTGATTTTTTTTATTTTTTTCGAAAAATACACTTTTACTCTCACAACCCCATCTTCTTCACTTATTTACAAGATTGTCATTGCCATCAATATACCAACCACCATGAACAACCAATTTCAAGCTCTTAATGCTCAAAAATCGATCAAACATTCATTCTTTCTCCATTTCTATCAACTAAAAACAATTTATCTTTCAATTTCTCTCCATATTCATCCATAAAAACTATAGATTTTGATTCTAAAATTTATATGGTTCATTGAGCAATTGAAGCTTACGATTCTCGTTGGGTCACTTTCTTTTGAGATTCTGGGTGCTTGGAGAAGACTTCTGGGAGCTAAGGAAGTAATCTCATTGGTTGAAACTATGAGATCAAGTTTTCTTCCAGATCTGTTCGTCTAGACGACTTCCGTGGAGGTCGTCTGGATATAGGACTTCCACGGAAGTCGTTTGGTCAAAGCAGAGGTTAGTTTTGCAATTGACTTTTAAAATGTGTTTTGCAATTGACTTCTAAAGAAGTCGTCCAAGATTTTATTCTGAGATTCTGGTCAAACCTTGGTTATCATGGACGACTTCTGTGGAAGTCGTCCAGAAAAAAAAGTTTTTGTTTTGATATTCCAACTCCAAAACTAACTTGAGACGATTTTCGTGGAAGTCATCTGGGAAAAGTCAAATTTCTGACACATTTCGGTCAAATGCAAAACTAACTTGTTTGTCTCAGACGACTTCCACAGAAGTCGTTAAAGGTCGTTTGGACGAACGACTTCTATTATTTTTAACAAAGGACGACTTCCAGGGAAGTCGTTTAGACGGACGACTTCCATGTAAGTCATCTTTGCAAAAAAATAATAACAAAAATGACCTAAATGGCGACCTTTTTGGATGTCGTCCAGAAGACTTCCCTAGATGTCGTCTAAGCGAATGTTTAATAAACTTGTATTTTCTCTAAAATCATAAAAACTTTTTAACATTTTTTTGTTAATTCATGTATATTAGACTATATTTGGACTACTGAATGAAATTTCTAACTTTATATATGATAATTATGAGGTTGCCAACATTCATGTTAATTAAAGTTTCTAGCTAACATAGAAGACTTCTAAGGAAGTCGTCTGAGAAAAGTCATACATGTTCAATGTTTGTTAATGTGTATTTTTTTCTGCAGATGAGGTGTAAGTTACATGCATTGTATGGAGAATGGTTGTTGCAAGATGGTTGTTGGATTTTAGTGGTTGATCAACACAAATTTCAAGATATGTAAAACTTATATTTTCAATACAAACTTGTAAAAAATGTGATATGTTTTCACTAGTTACTATTGTTTGGTTCCATCTCTTAAGTATTATTTTTATGAGTTGGAAAAAATGGTTAAAATGCTTCTTCAAGTGTTATATCAATATAAGACTACCAACATTCGTTATTAAGATGAGAAGAAGATATTTAGACTTTATTATTGCATTTGGAAAATCCAAAGATAATATATAAACTATTGAAATAATTAATTTCTTTGATTTTTAGCACATATATTACATCTTGGCAAACAATTAACTGATTATACAAAAACTTACAACTAAATAATTAACAAGCTTGGACTCCACTTTATATGAAAGAAGACTTAGTCAGAAGACTTCCAGAAAGTCCAGACAATTTTCAGGAAGTCCAGACGACTTCCAAGAAGTCCAGATGACTTTCAGGAAGTCCAAGCAACTTCTAATTAAGTCGTCTAGACGCCTTCCAGGTAAGTCGTCTCAGAAGTCTTCCAAATCCAGATCTGGAAAACCTGCATATCCAAAAACGTTCAAATGACTTAAAATAGAGAAAATAAGTGGAAGATTAGAAAATTTACCTTTATAAAACACAAATACATATCTAAAATTAATATCTACCTTCAAATGAGTGGAAAGTGAGAACCATGTGATAAAAAATCTGCAAAAAAAAGATAAATTAGTGAGAAAGACATGAGAAAAAATTGAAAAATTCATCTAAAATTTGGTGTATTGAAGTCAAAGAAATTATAGTGGGTTTGGAGAGTTTTAGTTTGGGAAAAATATTAGAACTTTATATAACATTAGGTGACCAAATAAAGAAAAATCAGACATAAAAACTTACCAAAATGCTCAGATCTGTTATATAAAGGAGATACATGAGAGAAGACTCCGTCAGACGACTTCCAAGAAGTCCAGACGACTTCTAGGAAGCCCAGATGACTTCTAGGTAAGTCGTCTAGACGACTTCCAGGTAAGTCGTTTAGGCGACTTCCAGGTAAGTCGTTCCATAAGTCTTCCAAATCCATATCTGAAAAATCTGCATATCCAAAAACGTTAAAATGACTTAAAATAGATAAAATGAATAGAAGATTAGACAAATCTACATGTATATAACACGCAAAAATACATATATAAAATTAATATATTTACCTTTAAATGAGTGGAATGTGAGAACCATGTGATAAAAAACCTGCAAAAAATAAAAATAAATTAGTGAGAAAGACATGAGACAAAACTGAAAAATTCATCTAAAACTTAGGGTGTATTGAAGTCAAGGAGATTAGAGTGGGTTTGGAGAGTTTTAGTTTATGAAAAATATAAGAACTTTATACAACATGAGGTAACCAAATAAAGAAAAATCAAAAACAAAAACTTACCAAAATACTCAAATCTGTTATTAAAAGGAGAGACATGAGAGAAGACTTCGCCAGACGACTTCTAAAAAGTCCAGAAGACTTCCAGGAAGCCCAGATGACTTCCAGGAAGTCCAGACGACTTCTAAGTAAGTCGTCCAGACGACTTCTAAGTAAGTCGTCCAGACGACTTCTAAATAAGTCGTCCAGACGACTTCTAAGTAAGTCGTCCAGACGACTTCCAGGTAAGTCATCTCAGAAATCTTCCAAATCCAGATCAGAAAAACATGCATATCCAAATCCAGATCAAAAACATGCATATCTAAATCTAGATCTGAAAAACCTGCATATCCATAAGCGTTCATATGGCTTAGAACAGAGAAAATAAGTAGAATATTAGATAAATCTATCTTTATAAAACACACAAAAATACATTTATAAAATTAGTAGATTTATCTTTCAATGAGTGGAATATGAAAAATATGTGATGAAAAACCTGCAAAACAAGATAAATTAGTAAGAAAAATATGAGACAAAATGATAAATTGATATAAACCTTAGTGTTTATAAGTTCAAAAATATTAGAGAGAGGTTAGAGAGTTTTAGAATGATGAACATTACATTTTTGTTGCAGCCATTTAAAAGGAGGAGAGAGAGTGTGTAAAATTTTCTTAATATATGGAGACACAATACCCAATTAGGTTAAATATTTTCTATTCAAACGACTTTGGATGACTTTAGACGACCTAACTGTAAGTCGTTCAGAAGACTTTAATATATTTAGCGGAAAACTAAAATACTTTTAGCGGAAACTAATATATTAACATATGCATGGTCAGTAGTTTATTAACTACACTTTAAGAGTTTGGACATAACCAATCTTAACTAAAAGTCTAAAACATGAGAGTTGTTTTTTTTTTTTGATCAACGAGAGTTGTTTTCTAAGTTTCAAACTGAAAGTCCAAACTGTCTGATACCGACATTTGCTTTATGCGGATGTAGTAATAAATATATAATTGTTTTCCAAAAGGAAACTAATAAGCCATTCTAAACATATATGCCATATTGCATCAAAACTCCAATTATAATCCCATATCGACTGCGAGACGTTTCAAGAGTATTTATTAGTTATGCTCATATGAGACACTATATGTGTGCTATGAGTTCTCGATCTAAATTGTTTTTTTTTTTCTTTACGGCATTGCACCAATGATTACTTTGTTGTAAGTTGTAACCATCAGAGTGTGTAGCTGTTAGACAGGTTCATAGACTACAAATTTGAGAATGCGCTCTTTGTCACCTTTTTCTTTTGTTTTTTCTTCTTTTCACCTTTCCCCACTTCTTTGTTTCGAAGCTAATCATGACCTAGTTTTTTCGATGCATGTGATTTTTGTCAACTAACCTTCACTAGTTAAACGTCAACGCACTTATGGTATTACATTAAAACTAGTTTATGATACATGGTACTGTCTTTGATTTAATTTAATTAAATCTTCAAAAAGAGAATAATTCAAGCCATTCTCATTCCTAATGACTTCTTCTAGCATATCTCAAAATGGCGTGTGTTCGTTACATGGATAAACGTCGAAAGGATTTGTATGGCTTTCACTTATATGTGCCACATGCAACACTTGAATAGTATCTCTTTTTATATACTACAACATATAATTCTTTTTCTTTTGCGTTTATATACTAAAACATAATCCCTCTGTTTCTATTTAGATGATGTTTTAGTACAAAACAAACAAATTAAAAAAAAATTATTTATATTCAAAACACTTGATTAGAGAGAAAAAATAAGTTGAAACACTTGATTAGATAGAAAAAGTAATATTATTTATTAGTTTTTACCTTAAAAGTCTCAAAACTTCATCTAATTTGAAACAAATTTTTCTTCCTAAAACATCATCTAATTAGAAATAGAGGGAGTATAATTATTTTTCTTTTGCATTTTATATACTAGTACAATATGAAATTATATTTAATGGCTAGTGCCTATTGCTTAAACGACATACCTAGATAGCGCAACATGAATTTCTACTTAGGTCCCCAACACTTACTTACCAATATATGGAGCAAGCCAAGCATACATACCATTAGGAACCAGCCATCAATAAAGTTCTCTATTAAAGGTATATATATGCAATATCAAGAATCGTACGGACAGAGAGTAACACTATGCAGATAGTGGACCATGGCCATGGGACGTTGAAGTTATGCACTTAGTTGATGTGAATATATCGAAATCGAACCTACGAGCAATGAATCAACAATTAGACCCAAAAGAACAATTTCCACCAACTTATCCATCTTATGATCAATCTAAATACTCCTACTTAACTAATCCGAGACTTTTTGAAAAACAAAAGGTGTTAATCACACGCAGTTCTATAACAACACTGATACTGGAATATCGTGCCCGTAGCAGACAACCACATTCTCTTTCCCATTGGATTAAAATAAAAGAAAAAGAAGTCTGGAAGCAAAAAGGAAGAGACAAGGGTCAAAAGAAGAAATAAGATTTAAAGTTCACAAAGCTATAGAGTAATAGAGAATGATAATATTATTCTGGAATCATTGTTGTGTGGGGACACATTGACCTCTTTGCTCTTTTTACATGTTGGGGCAAGCTGTTTTCATTGCCCAGCATTTTGTTTTACCTCCACAATAATAAACTTTTTTTTGTAAACACGATAATAAACTTTCGGTATTATCTTTTCATTCTTTTTTCTCTAGTTTTCACACATAAATATTACAAATAGATCATTTAGTGATTAAAAAATTTCAATAACTAAAAGTCATTAAATTGCTTTTTACAATTAACTAAACATAATGAAGATAATGCATGATTCAATAAAAAAAAAGAACATATGTGTAAAAAGCATTAAGAAGTTATTCGATTCTGAAGATTAGGCCCGTCTCTTTAAATAGATTCATTTTTAACCATTTTTTGAGTCATTCGATTTTTTTTTCGTTAGTTATATTTTTCTATACGAAAAATAAAAATTTATGGCAACTCATTATATGGTTCACGAGATGCGTATGGTACCATGATATTGATAACATATCTTAAAGAGGAGAAGACCAATAGAAGAGACAAAAAGACAGAAACACACATTCTCCTCAACAATTTAATTATTTACATTTTTGTATGGTAAAAGAATAATAACAAAGATTTTTTGGTCTCTTCCCAATTTGAAAAACTCCCGCTTTCGACAGACCTACATGATACATCATTTTAGCCTTTATTTAATTTTGTAGCTACATGGCGTGCTCCACATTCAAAAATTACAAGCCTTCTTTACCAGTGCTGTCATGCATTTGGTTGATTTCAGTTTTACATTTATGCAAAGTAATAGTAATAGATAATCTGAAGTATTCAGTGAATAAAGTTCGGTAAAAAAATATTCATTTGAAGACCAATAACTATTCCGCATTGAAAAGAATAATGTTATAGTTTTCTTCTATTTGTAAGCTTGATGTTCTTAACTAATGTATTTTATTCAAAATTTACATAAAATTAAAATATAAAAAATGAGTGGTTAAACTTTATTGAAAATTTCACTTATATGTTACAAAAAAAATTATTGAAAAAAGTATTTTTTAAATAAATTGTGAAAAAATCAAAAATATACGGGGAAATAAATATATTCAATGTATATGAATAATCTAAAACTTTATTCTTGTACATATGAAAAAATACATTTGAGAGTTTCTATTTTATCAACAATAATTTTATTAGATTAACAAACTGAATTTCAGTATCGTTAGTTATATATATTTTATTGTTTTTTTTTCTCCCCTTGACTATATTAAACTGATTATTTATATAAATTAGTAAATATGGTCACTAAAATAAAATATATATTAAGAAATAATTATATCAGAAGTATGAAGAGATTTAATATTTAAAGGAAATAAAATAATCCATTTATGACTAACTGATTTTGAGTTTAAAACCCTTATCAGTTAATTTCATATCGAAGCATGATACGTAATCCATCCAGTGCAAAATTGATCATGCCAAGTTTTACCAAAATAAATAGTAAAAGGCCTACCAGTTCATTTCTGTGTTATATATATTATACTAGGGACAAAGTCCTATATCAAAAATTAGAATGAATCTCAAATACAATACAGATGAAATTACTGAATTTATCACTAACTGATGTTGAATTGTAAGATTATCTAACTTAATAAACAAAAAAAAAACAATTAAGTCTTATACTTAATTGGATATATGATATATATGGGGTTAATTGTTTGCACATTTCATAAGTATATGCATAGTTTAATTACGAAAGGTACATTTGTTTTTTTTTTGAACAAAAGGTATATTTTGTTTAAAAAAATACTAAACGTAAACATATTATACAGATCCCATATATATTATTTGAGAAGTGATTTGTACATGTGTCATCACTACACTCATTCTCAACAAAAAATGATGACATGTCTTAAAAGAAATATGACATGACATTAATTTAATTGTGACATGTAAAACTTACTATATCAAGATTTGTGTGTTTTGGTAAAATTTCTTAAATATGGTGATGAGGATTTATAATTTAGGCAAATTTTCCTAATATAGTAATATAACTAATAAATTTTATATCAAAAATATTCTATTTTCTATAAATATTGATTTTGGAAAGATTTTAGAAATATAGTAATACCTAATAAATTTTATATATCTATTAAAATAATATATTGTATATCTAAATAACAATTACAAATATAAATTTTTACATCAACTTATGATTCATATTTTATATTATTAAAAAAGTATAGTTATGATTATATATATTTTATCAACTTATATATGTTATATATATTTAATGTATATTTATTATAACTAACTTATATATTTGCAATACATAGATTTAAAATAAAAGTAACTGAATAAAGCATAATATGAGTAAAATAACTTTATAAAACTTAATTATTCATATCCAAACTTAAATAAAATAAAATTTAAAAGTTAAAATAAATTTGGATAAATCAAACTAGAAAAAATACATCGTGGCTTTATTTTTTAACTAATGAAATAAAAAATTAACTATTGAAATTAAAATAGAAAATTTCAAAAATTTATTTTTCTAAGATAATTATATTTTTAAATTAAATAATTCTATTTTTAAATTTTAATATCTGCTCATGGCACAAGAGAACACCTAATTACATTATGAACGAACGACAAGTTGATATGTTTTGATGACGTGTGGCTGAGCGTTAAGAAACGACATACTAAAGCAATTTATTTTTCCTAAATAATGAAACAAATTGAGGAAAAAGAAAGATAAATCGCGAAAGGAGAAAATTCGTGTCACACGTGAAAAAAGTAGAGATTTAATTTACTCTTTTTGTTGGAAACAAATGTTCAGAGAGCAAATAAAATTGAAAAGAAAAAAGTGAAAAAGAAACGAGAAGATATTACCACCTAAAGCTAGCTTGACGACAACTGCTAAAAAGAAAATCAAATGTAATGTGAGTGATACAAATGTATTGTCACATGTAAGTTTTTTCGTGATATAAAAGGGTAATTATAGTACCTAGTAGACGACTAAATTCATATTCTCATCAAAACTATAACAATGTGGCTAAGCCCTTTCTCAAAAAAAAAAACTATAACAATGTGGCTGGTATAAAAACCACGCTTTATTCAAAAATCTTATAACAAAAATATCTATATTTAAATTTGACCAAAAAAGTATTTATATTTAACAAAACAAAATCTATTGATTGATATCGAAGTAAAAACAAAAAGTTTCCTCAATCGTCATTTATTGGGTTCTACAAATTTTCCTTATCAACATTGTTGTATGCGCAGAATAGTAACGGGTAAAGCTTTCGGCGACGTGGCTGTATCCCAGGTGCTCAGAGTGGAAGCAGGTTGCTTTAGTTCTGGTGTTACTGCTGCACCAAGTTTTATTGGTGCGTGTAATGCAGTTCCTCCTAGATCAAAGCGTATAAACTGTATTTATGATTTACCAGAAATGCAGCCAACGTCAGATGAGGGTATTTTTTTTGATAACTAAAATCTAAGTTGTCTATAGGTTAATGAGATACACGAAAGTGAAATATCAAATGTGAAATGTATATGAGAGAAACAACATGTTTAATTATTTTACTGCAAAACAACATATTTGAACATTATTAAGGCCTTAAGTTTGCAAAAGCCTCGAGTTATATCCTCATTGCATCCCATGCAGTCAAATGCCAAGAATACCCTTCACACCCACGCTCTATCAAGCCATGTCAATGTGAGGGCATTCACGACATTTCGTATATGCACCGAGGAGCTTAATTTTAAAAGACTAATAAATATGTAAACGGTAGAGAACAGAGGACAAGCTCCGATCACGGAGTAGCTACGATTGCCCATGACAGATGCAAAATCGATTTCTCCTTCTTCGTCTTCTTCACCGGAGGTTCTTTCTCCGGCGACGACGGCGAGGGTGGAGTGTACGAACTCGCTGACAGTGACCACGAATCATTAGAGCTCTCGTCGCTATTGAAAATGTTCGAATCGATCACGCAGCTTGGAGAGCTCAAGGACGGCGAATCACGATTCTTTCGTTTCCGGGAAGAATGGGTTTCGATCTGTAAACCGATAGGATCCTGGAGGATGAGATTGTAGCAAGGTTCCACCTTTTCCTGTTGAATGCACATTAACTGTTCGTGAAAATGGCTCAGTGAAACAGAGTTTTACTTAGAGGTGTTTAGAAGCTAACCTTGGTTATGGTAAGGACGTTGAGGAGGTTGGTTTGGTGTGAAAGAGGGTCAAAGGGCTCAACTTGGTCTATGATTCGCATCATGGTGGCTGCTGCAACAACTGATGGGCGGTAGCCGACAAATCTCGAATCTGATAAAGAACAAAACAAGAATGTATAAGATTACTGAGATTTCAGTAGATGATGATGATAAAGGGTTTGTCTTTTTGTTGTGTACTAACCGGAGATTACAGAGAGGAGGAGACGGTGGCATCTGTTGAGAAAATCCCAGTGAGCACTGTTCTTAAGCCCTAGTCTCCTGATGATGTGGTCTAGAAACGAAATTGGAGTGATGAGATGCATCTTCCACTGGAGAGTGGAGAGAATCAGCAACTCCATTCTCTGTATGGTTTTTGCTTCAAACACATACTTTGTCTCCTCCACCTACAAACACACCCAAAAAAACAGAGAGATTGAGAACAGAGAAAGAAGTAAACTTTAAGGTGAATGATGTAAAGTATCGTCATTTACTTGAAAGTCTAGAAGAAGAGGGACATGGGTTTCTTCGACTTTAGCAGCTAGAGAGAGGCTAGCAACAGAAACGAGCTGAAGCATCCATGGTTTGTCTCTCTGTAAGCTGTAGCTACAGATGAACTTGTCGAGATAAGTTATGGCTAAAACTGCTGCCAGAGTAGAGAACCCATAATGAGCGTTGACCCTCAGAATCCAACCCACGGCTTCTTTACGATCCGTGGAGAGATAAACATCATCGAGACAGCTGAGTGCTTGTTCTTCTTCTTTGGAGAAGAGAGTGACCAGATCTTCGTCTTCCCAGAACAAATCTTGCTGCAGAAGAACGAATGGAGAAGTAGTAGTAGTAGTAGTAGAAGCAGAAGAATAGGAAGAGTTCTCTTCAACTACTTCTTCTTCATCGTCTTCGTCCCATTTCTCTTCTTCGCAGTAGAGAGCATCAAGAAGAAACGAAGTGCTATGCTCTTCTCTACCTTCTTCCTCCTTTGGTATCGCCATTGTTGGAAGTAGACACAAGAATGGGGAGAAAAGATCTTCTCCTTGTTGATGTTTCTCTTTGGTTATTGGGCTGGCTCAGGGCATTAGGATAAGATGATAGAGAAAAAATCTCAACTTCCTCTCTATGGAAATGTTCAGAGGTTGGCTGTAGAGGGAGCTACAAAAGAGAGGCTAGTAAGAGAGAGAGTAGAGGAGAAAAGCTGGAAGTGGGAAGGAGAGTGAAAAGAAGAAGACTGATTTATGAGAGAATGCGATATGGTTTTTCACATTTGTCTTTTTTACTCGCACAATATCTTATTTATTTATTTTGTATGATATTAAATGTGTCTTTTCTTTATTTATTTTCCTTTTGTATTTTATGTGTAATTTCTTTTTAGGTTTCCCGCTTTACCTACTTGTACATACTCATTGTAGAGATCGAGAAACCAAAGGGCAGTAAAAAACAGTGGGCTGAATTATTTAAATTTTACAACCTTAGACATTGACCAGATGGGACCATATACTAAAATCTGATTTAAAAACCTGAGAAGTGCGATGATTAGCTGGAGAGCCTGGAGTTAAAAGAGAGTGTAAACCAGCACTTAAAATTTTTTGACTGAAGATGATGGATGAACCACACAATACAAAACAAAAGAGAAGGTTTCAACTTTCAAGGTTATAATTAAATTATTTTGCAAGAAATCTGCAAGCTCGCTTAATAATATGAAAAGATTCAAAACTTCTCAAAGAGTTTCACTGACCATAGCAAAAAAACTAACAGATACGCTATATTTTGCAAAGGTCAACAATAACACCACTGGGAAGACGCAAGAAATAAATAAGAAAATAAAAAAATTCAGACTCTAGAATGTATAAATAGCATCACTAGTATCATGATCATCTATACATCGCGGTCGACTAAACGCAGGAGCTTTAGTACGGAGGAGGCGGGTATTGTCCTGGATATGGACCTGTAACAGAAGAAGAAGACATACCAACCACCACTAACTGTTGTTAGTGATCTTCCATAAAAAAATACAAGAAACACACCCAAATTCACATAGTTACACACACATATATATATATATATATATATATATATATATATATATATATATATATATATATATATGCAAATTGAAAACGTAAGAGCACAATGAACTTTCTCCTTCCGTTCCAACTGTGAAATGTTGCTTTAGATGTCCAAAATTTTAAGAGTTAATAACATAAACATAGAGTCACTAAATTGAAATTTTGTATAACTAAATTTTTATGAAATTATGTATAACCCTAAAATCTCAAGACCTGCCATGTTTCCGTTTATCCGTAGGTAAAAGTTGTGGTTTAATTTGGAAAATGAACATACTATCACAGCATCTTAACACAAAGGCAATCACATTTGTATGTACCTTGTGGGTAGTATGGTGATTGTCGAGGAGGGTAAGTTGAGGATGGTGCAGGAGGATAACCTGAAGGACCAGGAGGATAAGCTGAAGGGGCAGGAGGGTAAGCCGAGGCTGAGGGAGGAGGATAGGCAGATGGCTGAGGAGGATAAGCTGAAGCTGGTGGGTAAGCTGATTGCGGCTGAGAATATTGTACTTGTGGGTATAGAGATGGTCCAGAGTATGGTGCTGACGAATATGGAGATGGAAGAGGTACTTGAGGTGCATACGGTGATAACCCGTAATTTTGTTTCTGCATACAAGAAATGAATTGAATGTTATATAGCCTTTTATTCTTTGTCAATAAACGAACGTGTAACTTAAATTGAGTATTAGCGTTACCTTTGCCGCTGCATAATGTAGTATGAGTCTTACTTCTCCCGCATATCTGCAAGACAGAAAGGTGTTGCATTTTCAGAAGATTTATAACCAACAAATCTACTTATGAGTATTTGCTAATTATGTGTAGAGAAACAAACAATTGGAAGATGCTCTCGTCTTTGCGTGTTTTCACATTATATCAAGAATGTAAAGAGTAGTAAAATTAACAGAGAAGTGCAAAGATGACACGAAACTACACATAACCCGCTCTTACAAGTTACAAGTGAACAAAACCATGCTTCCATGTCAACAAAAGATGTAGCAAGAGCTAAAACTTTCACGTAAGTAGAACGCATAGGGCACACAAAACCACATGAAAAGTTCTATTGATAATTGGCAAGTCCAACACTGACATCATACAGAGGAAACGCACCGTGCAAGTATTGAATACAAAACATGATATAATAGTCAATGCGAAAGGAGCCAAAAACTAGAGAAACCAATGTTGTTACCTCCCATTTTTACTCTGCAGAGTCCAGGTACAGTCGTCGTATCCTTCAGAAAGAGCCTTCTGCAATTTAATCCTAATCAAAACAAACGTACACATCAAAAAGACTCAGTTCCAAATCCAAATCAGGAGAAATTTCAAAGCACACACACATGAAAAAAGATCACATACGTAGCATTCCCAATGAAGTCATCAGTGGAGAGTGTGTTGCTATTCCAGACAGCTACCTTAAGATCCCTAAGGCCTTCAAGCATAGTGAACATAAACTTCTCTTGGAACACAGCGTTCTTTCCACCATCTGAAAAAATAATGGAACCGATAAGATATTCATAGATGAGTAAGCTTTTCAAACCCTTGTAAGAAGTCAAGAAGGGCTAATAGTTAACCTGTGCAGGTTCTAGTACGGTGCCTTGTGCTGCTATACTCGAGGACAACGTATGGATCTTGCCTCGAAAACCATTCAGTGTCTTTCAGTTTCTGGCACCCAACAACTGAAACCAAACAAAAACACATAAGAACAAATAAAGGGAGTATTCATTCTCCAGTGAACATTGAGTTCGAGAGTCATGAGAAAAAAAAACGAATAGTAGAGGAACGGAAAGGCACGAACCAGTGACTTCGAGAACCTGGCCTTGAATACCCGCCATCATCGACATGAACTGGATGGAAGAAAAAAGATTTGCTTAAGAAATATAGAGAGATAGGGTCTGAATGAAAATTAAGAGATAGAAAAAAAATGTAAGGATGAAGCTTAATCCAGAGATAGTTCGTCTTTAAATATACAAATAATAGAAACTTTGGATTTCGCAGAAGTTAGGCGCTGACCGTACTTTCCTTGAGGTATACGCGTTCCTTAATGTTATTTCCTCTTTGTTAGTATAAAATCATTTATTTACATTTTAATGTTATTACTTCCCATTTCTATTTTTTAAAAGATTTCCGTGTATATATTATATTAAATTATTAATAAACATCCTAATCCATTACTCAATATGCCTTTAAATCAAATCGAGTTTTTTTTTTTTTAATCAAATCGAGTTTTAATTGGCAAATATTAGTCATTGCAGTCTTTGTAGACTAAAACAATCATGAAGACGATAGATACTATTTCAAAAGGTTTACCAGATAACTGTACAACCATTTTTAGGTTAATCTAGAAACTAACCTAAAACTATTATTGTATCGTGGAACAAGTAATCTAAATATATTTTATATTTGCAAAGGAGCCGCCAACAAGAAAATAGCACTTCTTTGTTGAAATGGTTTTTTTTTTTTTCTTTTTTTTTTTTGTTGAAATGGTTTGTGACGTTGAATAAAAACCATTGTTGAAATGGTTTTTATTCAACGTCACAAACATTTCAAAGAATCTTCGTTTCTCATGTTGAATTGACATTCTTTGTTGAAATGCTTTTATACATAAGTCACAAGCATTTCAAAGAATTGCTACGCTAAGGAAAAAGAAAGACAAAAATTCCACCAAGACACATAGGACAATTATTTTCCTAGCTAATTATAGATAGAGTATAAAGTTTGGAACTCATAAATTCATAATCTAATCATCAAAACATGTTTTGTACTGGTGCAGAGAATTTGTCTTGTTGGATTAATCAATAACTGATTCAGGATGCTTCCATCAGAATTTACAAACGTATGCATCTCACGGATAGTACGTAATATTGGTTTCCCATGGTTAAGGTAGCGTTGAAGCGGTGAGGTCGGCTTTTCCGGTGGTTGACCCTAGATCGACGTTTTTCACCCTTCGTTCGATTTGGGCTCTTCCAGAGCTTTTGGTGGCGCGTGGAACTTTGGTAAGGCTCTCCTAGCTTGGATCTGTCACGGATCCTAGGCTTGACATTGGCGGTGGTTTCTCTGTCTTGGCGTGCGTCGGCTTAGCTTCTCTTGGCGGTGTCTTTAGAAGCTCTTCGACGGCGCGTGTAGGGGTTTCGGGTTGGCGGTGCGTCAAGCTGTCTATGCTTTGGCGTCGTTATCTTCATCCTCTGCTCTGGCCTTGCCTTTCAGTCCATGGCTCTGTTTTCGTGGTACGCTTTCACCGGATGTGCACTTTCAAGGTGATGAGCGGTCGGGTTTTGTTCTTTGTTTGTGGTAGTCTCGTCTGTTGCCGGACGACTTCAGTTTGCTGTTGAAAAACCACCCTCTTGTTCTAAGAGGTGGAGTGCATGGACGGTGGTAGCATTTTGTGAGTCTCCGGAGTTCTATTTTCTGTCCGTGGCGGCGCGCTTGGAGTCCATCTATCCCAGTATCGGAGTTTGTTCTTTGCAAACTTCGATAGGATGTTCCTTTTTTCTTATTGCAGGTACCCGCACCACCTTTCATAGCAGCTACAGCTCAACCGAACTTTATCCGTGTTGGAGAACACGTGCTTGGTCTGTCGGGTCTCAGGTATGATGCTCTTAGGCTATTGTTCTTCCAGCTTTATGCTTCATGTCGGTGAAGATTACGAGCGTGAGGAGTTCGTCAAGAACCAGCTACTCCGATGATGGCATGCGATGCACCGGCAACTTAGGAAACTAGGTTGAACGCCACCCTCAAATGGTTACCATCAAAGGTTGAGAAAGGCTATTGATAGTCTGAGAACTTTGGGGCTAATTAGCGGAATGCACCGGTTAGTGGTGGTTGAGCTAAGCTAAGGATGTTTCAATGTTTCTTATGACCATTTTGTTCAAATCACGTTTGTAATTGACACTTGATTCTCGTATTTCGGGTAGATTAAAAAAAAAAGGTTTACAAGAAATTAAAGAGCTAAACGACTAAATGTAGAACCTTCAATTTCGAAATCCGTAGATAATTATTCTCATAAATGTATATATATATTTTTTAAAGCTAATTTATCATAATATTACAATTATTATGAATATTACATAGACGATTCGACAACCGATAATACTACCTGTCTTATGAAGATCTACGCCTAACTGCATCATCTGAACCGTACTATGAAGATCTACGTTTTACCAGATTTATTTGCACCATGTTGAAGATCTCTTGTAATCATTCATTCCATAATCTGCATAATTGCATATAATCATTCTTTCCATAATCTGTATATATACTTAACAGAGTCTTCTTTTTTTTGTTGGGTTCTTGCAATTCCTTTTGTCGTATTCGTCGGGCATGAGGTTTAATTTTTGCAGTAATGTCGACGAAACAAACCAAAAGTTCGCTGAAACTAAAGGCCTGGGACGATGAAATCGTACCGGATATAATTGCCAATCGAAGAAACATTCCTAAACCGGAGGGTTTCGGTTTAGGCCCAGGAAGGTTTTAGCTAATCAAGGAAAAGCCCAGGAAGCTGAATTTATCGCATCTCGCCCAGGAAGTGTACTTAAGATTGCGGTGAGTTCTTGAGACAAGTACAATCACATTCACATGGGCTAAGACTAAGTTTATCTTCTAGAAGAAAACTACTAGAAGAAAACTGACGAATGCCATGACGCTAGATTAACTTTAAACTCCTAAGCTTATCCCATTTCTCGTCAAAAAATATTTGACAGAAAAGTCTTTGTATTGATCTTTTCGTACAACTATTCTGAAAATTATATGGAGTCAAAGTCAAGAGTCAAGACTATAACTAATGGCCCTAAAAATATGGTGTTTCCACATATTAAATTAGTACTTTTATACACTCATTCATATCTCTCAAATCTCAATCCTTGAACATCAAAAGTTCAAACAAAAAAATAATAGAAACGTTTCTACTCGTCTCTTCAAAATTCACATCTTGTTTTCTCCGCAACCAAACATGGTAACTTCTGGCGAAACCTCAAAGCTTCAGATCTTCCTCTTCCCTTACATGGCTCATGGCCACATGATACCAACTCTTGACATGGCCAAGCTCTTCTCCACCAAAGGAGCCAAATCCACTATCCTAACAACACCTCTCAACGCCAATATCCTCGAAAACCCCATCAAATCATTTAACCAGGACAACCCTGGACTCGAAGACATCACCATCCACATCCTCCATTTCCCTTGCACAGAGCTAGGTCTCCCCCAAGGATGCGAAAACACCGATTTCTTCTTCTCTAATCCTGACCTAAACACAGGTGACTTGAACCGTAAGTTTCTGCTTTCAATGGAATATTTCAAAGAGCAGTTAGAGCAGCTCCTCGAGACAGTGAGACCAGACTGTCTTGTCGCCAATATGTTCCTCCCTTGGGCGACTAAACTCGCTGAGAAGTTTGGTGTACCGAGACTTGTGTTCCACGGCACAGGCTACTTTTCCTTATGTGCTTCTCATTGCTTAAGGCTCCACAAGCCTTACAAGAACGTTGCTTCGAGTTCTGAGCCCTTTGTGATTCCTGAACTCCCTGGGGATATTG
This sequence comes from Hirschfeldia incana, assembly GCA_026261945.1. Lineage (NCBI taxonomy): Eukaryota > Viridiplantae > Streptophyta > Magnoliopsida > Brassicales > Brassicaceae > Hirschfeldia > Hirschfeldia incana. The sequence goes on from JABCMI010000024.1 coordinate 3,481,057, forward strand.
TGATCACGGAGGAACAGGTCATAGAGAAAGAAGAAGAGTCTGTGATGGGGAAGTTTATGAAGGAACTGAGAGATTCGGAGAGAAGTAGCTATGGTGTGTTGGTGAACAGCTTCCACGAGCTTGAACCTGCTTACTCCGATTTTTACAAGAGTTCTGTGGCCAAAAGAGCTTGGAGTATCGGTCCGCTTTCTTTAGGGAACAGAGAGTTCAAGGAGAAAGCAGGGAGGGGCAAAAAGGCTAACATTGATGAGCATGAATGCTTGAAATGGCTTGATTCCAAGAAATGTGAATCAGTGATTTACTTGTCCTTTGGAACCATGTTGAGCTTCAACAACGAGCAGCTCGTTGAGATTGCAGCTGGCTTGGAAATGTCAGGACATGATTTTATATGGGTGGTTAACAAAAGTGTCAGCCAAGGTACTCATCAAACTCATCTTTCTAGCCATTACTTGCAATACAATCCTCTATTTATTTATTTATGAGTGAACAATGTTTTAGGATTGGATTGTAAAGACTTTTGTGTGTTGTGGTGTGATTAGGTGGGAAGGAAGAGTGGTTACCAGAGGGATTTGAAGAGAAGATGAAAGGAAGAGGATTGATAATCCGTGGGTGGGCGCCACAAGTGCTGATACTAGACCACCAAGCAGTTGGAGGATTTTTGACGCATTGTGGATGGAACTCACTTCTAGAAGGTGTAGCGTCAGGGCTACCAATGGTGACATGGCCCATTGGAGCAGAGCAGTTCTACAACGAGAAGTTGGTAACACAAGTGTTGAAAACAGGAGTAAGTGTAGGAGTCCAGAGGATGATGAAACCTATTGGAGATTTCGTTAGTAGAGAGAAAGTGGAGAAAGCGGTAAGGGAAGTGATGGCTGGAGAAGAGATGAAGAAACGGGCTAAGCAGTTAGCTGAAATGGCGAAAGATGCGGTGAAAGAAAGAGGATCTTCAGATATCGAGGTGAATAGGTTGATGGAAGAGCTTAAGTTGGTTAGGCTGCAAAGAGAATAGGAAAAAAGAAGTTGATCTTTTTTCTAAGCTGTTAAGGAACAAACGTTATCGACTAACAACAATGATGTTGTGTTGGTTTGAGTTACTTTCTCCAATCAGAACGATTTAGTATGTTGTTCTGCTATACTGTTTACTTTACTCTACAATGTCACAAGTTTTACTTAGTTTGAAAGTGTTTTAAAGTACTCTCTTATGCTATGTGAAAAAATAGTATCTATGCAAGTAAATTTTTTATTCAACTTTATAAGTAAAGAAATGGGTTCCACTCAGTGTTTTGAAACCCGACCCAGACACGCGGTTGAACCGGTAAAGCCGATGATCCAGAATAAATCCGGTTTGGGTTTTGTGAAAAACCCAAAATTTAAAAACCCGCAAAAACTCAGAAAAACCCGCTAAAATCCAAAACCTGGTACCGGTTGAACCCATAAATTATTTGTTTTTAATTTTTTCAGTATTTAATTATAGTTTTGAATTCTGTTTTATTTTCTAAATTTTCAATTAAAAATTAGGTTTTCACTTTTTTTTTTGTCGTCGTCTTCTTAGATATCATTCACATATTTATTTATTTTATGTCTTGCTATTTTTTAGATGTCATTACTATTATTTTGTTACAAAATATTAAATAGTCTAAACTATTTTTTTGATATTTCTTGATATTTATACATTTTATATTTCTAAAACCAGTTATAAAATATTTAATTTTAGTTTCTATATTCTTTTTTATAGCTAATCAGTATATAATAAAAATAATTCATTTACTAATCTACGGTTTACCTGTAGTTCATCCACAGTTGACCCATTGACCCGATGACCCAGTAACTCGTCCGGCTCAGTGTCCCGACCTTAAAAACATTCTCACCCACTCGTATGATTCATATAAAATGCAAAAAGAATTACGTCGGTTACAAAAGCAAAAAGAGTTACATAATTATGATTATTTAAATGCAGTTATAAAATAATTAATTAATAGGATACAATATTTATCAATAGGTCATATTTGTGTTTTAACAGAATAGACTAGATTCTGACCCGTCCTTCAGAGGGCGGGTATATTTTTGTTGAAAATATTAATTTTATGTCATGAATATTTTTATTTTTGATAAATTATATTTTGTTAAGAATTTTATGAAATTTATCTAAAATTTTTGTATGAATAATTTTTGTTATTTTAAATATGACCAAAATTTTGAAGACTCCAAATAATTTTGATCCGTATTTTATGATTTTTGTTTATTAACCTGCTGTTAAACTTATGAATTATTTCACAATGATTTTATTTTTAGTATTTTAATTTAAAGAAAAAGTTTAATATTTTTAAACTATTTTTTTTTTGTCATAGACCCATTATGTATTGTAAATCTGTTTTTGTGTATTTTAAAAAATTTATATGATTTTTTATTTTAAATGAACCTATTTTTTTTTAAATATTTGAGAACATTCAGGTCTTCAGAATCTAGATTCTGACCCCCCATTCAAAAGGACATGAATAATTTTTGTTTAACTTTTTCTAGATATTTAATTGTAATACTTGTGTTTTTTTCTTAATCATATTTTTTTTGTAGTCATATATGTGTATAAATCTTAATCAAAACCTATTTGATTTACTGTAGAAATAATAGTAATTTAAAGTTGGCCGGCATATACTCGTTTTTTTATAATTATAAATCTATTTTTTGTAATCATATTTATCTATTCAGATTTGGCCTATGCATCCGGTCCTCGCATCCTGTCTTATTGGGTCCGCATCTTTCGGTTCCTGAAAATTTAGATCCATATAGATATTTATAGTTTTTCAGGTCTGCTCGGCCCGGATCTTGTCGAACTCTTGTCGGTTCAGATATATAATTCTAATATACGTAAAACACTCGTAATTTCAGTTTTATTTCGGATTCGGGTTGATTTGGGTATATAGGATCCGAAAAAAACCTGACATATCCAAACTGAATTTGAAAACTCAAAAAGTACCTGCAAATCTTAATACCTGGAGAAAATATATTTGAAACTTACACAAAATCAGATCCGAAAACCCGAAAGGTATCTCAAATTTTACCCGAACATCCAAATTATATTTTTTGGAAATCTAAAATTTATCCGAAACATGAAATTATACCTAATAACCTGAACCGAAATTTAAAAAAATATCTGAAATATCCAAAATACACACAATCATCTAAATTTACCTAATATATAATAATTTTTGAATATTTCGAATATCTGATTGGGTCTCTTGTAGGACGTAGATCCAAACCGAGATTTGTGGGTCCCTATAAAAAAAGATTCAATAAATATTTTTAGCATAGACTCAAATCTGAACCTGTATTTCCGGATCCGTTCTAGTTTGGTTCTTCGGGTCCGGTAAAATGTTAGACCTATATTAGATCTTGATCTGTACTTGAAACGTATATATAATGTTGTTTTGTATTTTTCTATAAATATGTTTGAAATTAATTATTACTATTTTATTATTAACTTTCTAATCATAAATTTATGAATATAAATTGAAGATTTATTTTAAAATTTAAATATACTAATTTTTTAGTTTATTAAAAATATTGCAATACAAACTATAAATAATATATATATATATATATATATATATATATATATATATATATATATATATATATATATATATATATATAACTCGGGAAACTATAAATAATTAAAATCTGAATATAGTTTAATATTTAAACTAATTAAGATCCGAAACTATTATACATGCCCAAAACAATTATACAATTATATAATTGTAACTACTTTTGTAAACTGAATATATATCAAATAACACCCGCTCTTACTCCCTAATAATTAGGACCACTTCTTTTCTCACAATAAATTAAAACTGTCGAGAACATTATTTGCCTACTCCACTAACACTAATTACATCATAATTATAAAGTCTGTTTCATTTATCTGTTGGACCAAACAATTATCAATTGATCATGCTGGAAAATTAATAGTATTGATTCAACATGAGTATTTCTTGAGGTTCAAGTTATCACCAAACCCCCCATTACTTGTTTGCTCAGACATCAAGGTTTCGAGCAACGATGCCTTCAAATGTAACACCAGGTCCAAAAGCAAGAATCAGACCCCACTCGTTTCCACCTTCATTCATGCTCCTCCCTTTCCGGCTCTCCTCCAACATATACTCCAACACATAAACGATCGAGTTGCTACTTGCGTTGCCATAGTCCATGAGAGCTCTCCTGCTTGGACTCAGCTTCTCAGGTGACAGGTTAAGCCGCTTTTCCATTCGGTTCAAAATGGCCGGTCCACCTGGATGAACCGCCCAGAACATCTGGTTATAGTCTTTACAAGCCAGTCCAGCTCTTCCTATTAGCTTCTTGCAGAAACTCTCCACGTTGTCTTCTATTATCTGTGGAAGCTCTCTCGACAACGTAAAGTTAATCCCTTGTTCTGTTAGTCTCCCATCTATCGTCTTCTCTGTGTCTGCACCATGGAAAAATGCAATCCATGGTTAGTCTAAGTTATAGGTACATAAAGAGATGCAAAGTATCTTCTAGGTTTACCAGGCAGGAAGTTCTGAATTGCAGTGTGAAGCTCAAAGAGAGGCTTCTCACGGACCGGATCTGGATCGGATCCGATGATCATAGCTCCGGCTCCATCACCAAACAACGCCACCCCAACTAGATCATACGGTCTATCCGCACTCGGAGGTTTGAACCCAATAATGGTCGTCTCAGACGTGGCGAGCAAGACTCTACTCCCGGGGTTGTTCTCGGCTATGTCTTTGGCTACACGTAGACCCGCAACGCCACCAGAGCATCCCACGAAGTAGAGCAGGACACGGTGTGTCTCGGGGCTGAGACCAAGCCCTTTGGCTAAGAAGAGGTCGCCACCAGGGAGACGAGCTTCGCTTGAAGAGACGTAGACGAGGTGAGTTATGTCGGAGATAGAACGGCCCCAGTTCTTGATGCAGGCTCGAGAAGCCTCCACTGCCATTTCAGTCACGGCGTCGTTGCATATGTCCAGACGCTGCTTCACGGTGGATCCTCCTTCAATGGTGAGTTCTGGATACTTTCTTAGTATCTCCTCTGACATGACAACATACCTTGTCTTCACTGTTGTTGTCTTGCCTGTAGAGTTAATCGAAAACAGTCAAAACAACCTTAGATTCTCTATACAACAAAGTTAACAGAAAAAGGTGAAAGTGAAGAGATTACAGAGACGAGTAAGCTTCTGTTTGAGTTCAGGGTCATCACAGTTGGTGGTTTTGAAGTAGCCATCAACCAAGTACTCTTGCATTACTAGCTGCTGAGGAAAGGCTTTTCCAATTGCAAGAATTGTAGCTTTCCCTGGATTTGGTTTCTTCTCTGAACACAACTCTGTTGCAGCGATGCTTCCCATTGCTATAAGACTTAAGACTCAAATCTTGGGTCTGTTCAAAAGGGTCAAAGTGAAGGCATGTATGTATACACTGCAGCTTTAAATTCTATGATCTTCACCTTGTGTGGTGTTTCTGTCTAGTTGATATTTGGTGAAAATTAGGTGCGAGATTCAGGAGCTTCATGTTTACTGCATTGGCTATTTCTAAAACTGAACTCGACTTCTTTGAGATTTCTCTTGCTAACATAATCTTTGCCTAAACTAAAAGGGATATACTTGTTACTAGCCAACACAAGGGTGTGTACTTATTACGTTGAGATTTCTTTTAGACTTCAAAAGAATGGCCAGCGAAACTAATTTAAATTTCTTGTTATTTCAAGCATTAGTAAAAGAAGAACACCAACAATGCAATGAAATAGATGAAAGCAAATCTTTGATCAAAAAAAAAAAAAAAAGATGAAAGCAAATCTTATTATGTTGTTGGGTATCAAAACTTGTTTGAGTTTCTACAATATAAGATGATCCATCATCATATAAAAGGGAGCCAAAAAAGAGAACTCATGAGGAAAAAGTGGAGTTACAAAATGAACTCTGTATCGCCTAATTTGCCTATACCCTCTCTCCCTTTTGCTTGAATCTTTATTAAGAAAACGTGAACCTAACTTCAGAGGTCTGAAAGACACTTGCCATTGATGAAGGCGATCACTTTGGTAATGGACTCATCAAGCTTGGCAGTGACTGCAGCTAAGTTCTCCAAAAACTCCTCTGAGGTTGGTCTATTTCCATCCACAATATCAGTTACTCCTTTTCTTCAAATCGTAGGAACCTTAAAAATATCAGCCACATATGCCACTGCTGCTCCCTGAAATTTTGCCGAAATACCCAGAATAAGCAGTAGCAGCAACTGATTAAGACACAAAGAGAAACCCATTGATTGGAGATTTACCTCCATGTGTTTAACTGTAGCATCATTTGCTGTGATGGATTCTTTGTCATGTGGAGACATCCATAGAATCACCAGTGGATAAACGTCCCACCTGTGAACATCAACACCAAAGCGTGAATCTAGGTACTTGTAAATATGGCAGACCAGATCATGAACTAATCAAAAACTTGCATGAGGATCACAATGGTGAACTCAGAGCGACAAATAAAGTACACACCTTTAAGTTCAGCTCTTTAATAAGTTTGGGTGTAGGGAAGGCTTTCTTCATACCAACACCATATAAATCAAGGACCTGAAGAGAAATTGTTCAGTGATAAGAAAAACATTATATATAGAGAAAGCAAGAGCAACAGCTTTACTCTGAAACTCATACAAAAGAGCACTCACAGGAACAGGTATCCTTCTGTCATGGAAAGCAGAACTAGAGACAATATAAACATCACAAATACTTGCTCCTTTAGCCTGAAAGGCCATAACAAAAAACATCAAAGATAATGTTTATTCTTTCTGACTAGTGCTGGGTTCGTGGGTCAAGTCATTTTTCTGATTCAAAAAAACAATCCGCTCGACCCGTAAAACACAAATCATTAAACCCGCATCCGCCCCGCCAAAACCCGCGGGTTATGTTTGACCCGCGGGTAATATTAACTATAATAAAAATAATTATTTTAATTAAATATTAATTATTTTTTTAAAAACAATATCAAAATAATATATTTATAGTTAAAATTATATAAATATTTATAATATCTTATATTTTTTCGAAAATAGTTTTTTTCGAAAAAATATCTTTTTTTTTAATTTGCGGGTTGGCGGGTACCCGCTGTTGAAATTTAGCTGACCCGCATCCGCTCCGCATCTAAAACACTCAACCCGCACATCAATTTTTTCAAACCACTCGATCCGCACCCGTTCCGCTGCGGATCAAATGAGTCAGGCCCCGCAGATAATGATCCAAATTCCCAGCACTATTTCTGACACATATAAAGCAAACTTATGCAGAGAAAGCATTATGTAATGTCTGTACCTTAAACCCACCAGCGGTTCCAGCATTAATGATTAGGTCTGGTTGCAGTGCTTGGATAGATGCATACGTCACGAGAGATGCAGGAACTGTGCATACACTAAAACTCCTAAACAGAATCAAACCCCAATTAACAAGAGTTAAGACAAAAACAGACATTCAAATGTGTGTGTGTGTTTTTTTTTTTGACATTCAAATGTTAGTAACAATTGACAATTAGATATGCTACATAACATACCAAGAGCTGAATATTTTCTGGGGCACACTATATTAATGTTCAATTCTTTATACATTCCTTTAAACAGAATCCAAGCCACCTCTTTTGGAAACCTAAATTAAATAAATAAAATCAAAAGACAACAAAGCAAAATTACATTTGAGATGGCCAAGCTTTCTAAAACAATGTCTAGCTATCAAATAAAAGGTTCTCACAAAAACACAGCAAGATTAAAAATATGGGAGAAAAATGAGTGTGTAATGTTTGGATTGAATCACAACTTAAAAACCGAACTAGTATATAAACTCGACCGCCTCTCTCTCTCTCCCTCCAGATCTAAATTTTGAAAAACCAAACTCTACAGAGAAAAAAGATAGAGAGAATCGACAGAAGAAAATAGATGGAGAAGACAAATGCTTACGGTTCTCCTCCGGTGTCAGGTCCAACGCCGGTGGAAACGGATTCCGTCAGCTCCACCGCTGCGTCCAGGACCGCCGCCTCCGCCTCCTGACGCCGACGCCAGTCTCCGCCTTCGCTTCCGCCTCCAAACCTCCGTCCCTCACGCCGCATTTCGAATCCCTGGGAGTGACGATGATGAAGTTTAAATGCTCGTGTGACCGCTCTCACACCATCCTCCTCACCGAAGGCAAACTGTTCCTTGTGTGAAAAGCTTCGTCGTCAAAAGATTCGTCGTCGTCAATGGCGGACGGCGGTTAGGGTTCGTCATGGTCACTGCTTCCTTTTTCCTATTTTTTCTTCTTTTTTTTCCTTTTTTTTTCCTTTTTTTCGTTTTTCTCATTTCTCTTTAGCAAACCAGAGGCCCATTAGACTTTTAATGTTTGTCCACTAAATGTTGATAAATAAAAACATTACACTATTTTTTAAACATTACAACATTAATATTTTGATTACAACATTAGTACAACATTACAACGTTAGTATTTTGATTACAACATTAGTATTTTGATTACAACACACTAATGTTGTGATTACAACATTAGTACTTTGATTACAACATTACAACATTAGTATTTTTGATTACAACATTAGTATTTTGATTACAACATTACAACATACTAATGTTGTAAAAAACTTTACAACATTAGTATTTTGATTACAACATTACAACATTAATATTTTGATTACAACATTAGTATTTTGATTACACCATTATTATTTTAAACATTACAACATTAGTATTCGCTTAAGTTTTATTCAAGTATTTTGATCTAAACAGCTCACACAAAAATCATCCAAAAAACTAATTAAGCGAAAAAGTTGCAATTCACGAAAGATACAAATATAAAAGAACAAAGAAAGATCTGGAGGTTAGCGTCTCCTCTTCTAACATATTCTCTCTTGGAGAACAAGTTACATTAAGAGTGTGTGTGTGTGTGTTTACTGTTTAGCAATTTACACCACTCGGGCTTGGGATCCCCATGAAAGCTAACCGTGGAGAAACTCTCGCTTTAGGACTAGGTCTTGGAGATGGAACTGGTCCATACAAATAAGATGGTAAGACACAAGGCAAGAGATTGACTTGCTCCAATGCTTGTGTGCTTGTAGCTCCATTGGGTAATCTCTAACACACCCAATTCTTATTTTTGAATGGCTGCGAGCTCTTGCTCTCTGATCAGACATCATAGTAGAAGTGTAAGTTGTGGCCATAACGTTGCGTCAATCTATTGGTAAAAGAAACGAAAAGAAAATCAGATTAGATTCAAGCCAATGTTGGAGAGCTAATATATGAGCCTTTTCATCTTTTGACAAGCCTTTCCCAACCTGAAAGAATTGAGACCCACATTGGTTTTTACATAACAAAGAGAACTATAGTGAAACAAATGAAAAAGAAGAAATTGATCAGGTAACTCACCAGAGCTCCTCAACAAGGACATCACAATCTGCTCTGTTCCTTTTCGTCCAGTAACTCTTATAATAGCGTAGTTGCAGCTGCATTAAGCTCGGTGACTGGTCTAGGGGAGAAGAACACAAAAGACTCAGGGGGAGTAAATTGTAGTTTTCTTTATTTGGATTAATCTTTCACAGTTTTTTCCATTCATAGTGTTAGGCGTTGACTTCTTTGTCTCCAAGACATCAAAATCTGAATCAGTCTTGGTCTCTTCAGGAACCTCCCAGCTGTTGAAAGTCAAGCTGCATAGTTGGTCTCCGATTAATCTTAGGAGGGCTCTGGTGAGTAGTGGTATCTCTATTGAAACTGTTGAATCTTGAAGTCAAGCCTCCGTCTTTAATTTTCAAGCTAAGGGAGCCAACTTCAAGACCCATGGACACAATAAAGCGAGAGGATACTTCCAAAAAATATTATATGCACACGTCATTAATACAGATGAGTATCAGCTTCCTAAGATTGAAACAAAACTTTAATATATATTAGCTACATCAACAAAACATTGATACAAAACATATCATCCAGACATCCCAACAAAGATCTTTTGTTAAATGAGTGAGTAGTAGATAAAAGAAGATAAAAACAAATGGCACCAAGAGAAACATGAGCTATAAACAATTAAAATAATTTTAAAAATAATTATAAGTTAAAATAATAATCTTTATATATAAAAAAGAGATTACTCTCTCCTTAGCTATGCCACCTAGGACGACAGGTCATTAATTCAGTGATTTTCGGAATGACACATCAGATCCTCTGCGTTTCATTAAGTCTAACATGTAATCGTTTGGGCTTTTTATGTTATGGGCTTCGTCTAAATGTGCTGTGTTTCAATTAGTGTTTTCCCGTGTTCTTCTTCTCCGCCTCTCATGTTTCTTAAGTCTTCTCAATCGATCTTTCATCTTCTTTCTCAGATGCCGAAACGACACCAGTGACCGGGAAATCATCTTAAAACCCCCCCATTAAACTCTCAAACACATTCTCTAATCAATGCGATTTCTGTTTCTAAGGCGGTGTAGGTTCAGCTATAAAAAGGTATGATTTTCTTACTTTTTGAATCATCTTCTCATGTTTCTAAGCTAACCTCTAAACCAAATCTGTGAGATATGGCTAACGTTTTGGTCTTCCTCCCCAATTTGCAGACGGGCCGTTTATCCTCCTCTGTTGAAGTCTGGTTGCTCTGTTTCTGGGCGGCCAGGAATATCAGTGGAGAGCTTATGGGAGTGGATATGCTCTTACTAGATTCTCAGGTATCTTATTTAACTTTGCCTTTGTTCATAAGCATAGTCTTTAACCCGTTTAGTTCTGTAGCCATTTCCACCGTAATGAATCCGTATGCAATATATCTATTAATAAAGTTTTGTTCATAAACAGAGTTATTTTACCAGTATAATTATGTTGACGTTTCCGCCGCCCTGATTATATTACTAATTACTAATCATTTTAAAAAAAAAGTATTAGCGTGTTACTTCCGACCAAACACATAGTCATCTTTTGGTTCTGATACATGTTCTGTGTCCATTAGATACCGTATGGAATTGTTTGTTGTAGATGAAACTGGTGAAGCTTTGTTTGTCCGTTACGATGGGGTGATGATGAAACTTCACAACTTGAATTCCTATGAAGCTGGCCATCTTTTGGTATGTACCTTATTAATCGTCATTCATGTTTTTTCTGGCTATTTATTTATGCATTCGCATTGACAATTGTTTTACTCAGGCTGGTGATGGTGTCAGTCTGGATGAAACTCAGGCCCCACCGTTTGTGACAGACATGGTAGGTAAGACCTACACATTCCAAGTGAGAGTTAGTTCATTCAATTTCACAGTGAATCAGACCTTTACAGTCCCGCTCATCCTCAATGAGCGGCTCCGTGAGCCACATCCTGCATTTGCTGATAATGTAAGGGTCTATAGATTTTACAGATATGTAGCTTTGTTTGCTATAAAGATATATATGACCTTTTTGGGTTCAAATAGGGAGGCGACGGTGACAATGCCAATGACAACCCGTTGCTGTCTCAGTGCCTGCTAAAGTGGAAGCTGGTGGTAGTAGCCAGGCGCAAGGAGCCTCAGACAAGGTGAAGAAAGCACACAATTTTAGGTGAAGAGGATTGGAATTCAAGCCGCATATGTTCACGTTTTCTATAATGCTCATGTCGTTTCCTAGGGTTTTTTACCCTTTTTGTGTATTGCTTTATGAACAAGTTTGTCGTGATCTTGGGTCCTTTTATAACTTTCGTCTTTTAAAATCAAAGATAAAATATATCTCATTTCTGAAATATTTGGTATTATGTGGTTCTTATTCAATTTAATATCACATATATTCTGAAAGCAGGCGACTCAATGGATTCTGAAAGTAGGTTATGGTGATGCAAATACTGTTTCTTCACCTAGAAGTAAACATGAAGAAGGTGATCAGATTGTCCATGAGCGAAACGCTTATATGCTGTCTCAGGTTCCGCCTCAAGCTAAAGAGTATTTGGGCTCCGACTCCGTAGAGCTGGAAGCAACACCAGATGATGAGTGGACAAGCCACTACCCTCAAGAGTATCTAATTTCATTTGAGTTCCCTGGGCTGCCAAACCACAGATTATGCTTGAAGGTGGGTTCTCCTGTCATGATGCTCCGTAATATCAACCAGGCATATGGGTTATGCAATGTGACAGGGATGATAATATCAACTAGGCTTATGGGTTATGCGATGGGACAAAGATGATAGTTAGTCGGATATGTGACAGGATAGTAGAGGTTGAGATCATGACTGGAACAAAAGTAGGCGACAGAGTATTGATCCCATACAAGCTTACCCCTCTCCACACTTTGCATCCTTTCACATTTTGCCGACGTCAATATTGCCTGCGGCTCTGCTATGCGATGACAATCAATGAAAGTCAAGGACAAAGTCTCAAAAAAATTGCTTTATATCTCCCTAAGACGTACTGTCTTCACTGACGGCCAATTGTACATTGCGTTACATCGGAGGGGTTTAAGATACTGGACTCGAAGCATAATATTTTCAAATACTCGGCTCTATCTTCTCTTACTGTTTCCATTTACTACTTCGATGAAAATTATCATCTAGAAATAAAAAAAAGTTTCAAATTTCTTCTTGATTTTGCATTTATGTTGCAGGTTAAAATAAAATATGTGTTTTGGTACAAGCAAATGTTATTTTTATGTTAGTTTCAGCTGCGATTAGTTTAGTGTTTAATGTTGTTTGAAATGTCAATTTGATCTCTTCCTCTTGCAAGTAATGCAGCATCATCTACATCTACTACATGTATGCTAAATAATTATCATAGTCAGTTTAAATAATTTAACTTTGTATATATATATAATATAATAAACAGAAGAAATACTTCATTGAACAATAAATTATGATTAATATAATTACATGTATAATAAAATTCTTCTTCCAAGGATTATATTTTATAAGTTAGTCAGTAAATATTTATTTTTGTGACAAAAAGCCAGTTATATTTATTTCAAAATTCTAAACCATTATGTTGATGTATAATAATAATAATAATGTCTATAAGATTCTAACAAACATGTATATATAGAAAATATAATCCTCAAATATTTTTAGTTAGAATGAATAAGTTATTTATTTTATATTGTGCATATCGTTAGTTTTAAGAAACAATGTCTATAAAAAAATTATTCATGAGACAACTATATTATTGAGAGCGAAAATAACTTCACTGTACTTGACCCGATCAACTGCAATTTTAAGAAAATTTATGCTACTCGATTTTTTTTCTGAAATAGTTTTCGTTATAAAAATAAAAATAAACTAGAATAAAAATCGAAAGAATAATTATATTTTAAGATGTATAGTAAAATAAATATTTAAATGTCAGAAATTTAAAAATTTCATAGCTACTTTTTAGTTAAAATAAATCAATCTTTTAAAATATATTTGTAGTAATAGCTTATTTATTTGTCTGCCCGCCCGTAGGGCGGGTTTACCCTAGTAATATATATAATGAGAGAGTTTTCTCTCTTCTTAAGGTGTCCACAGATTTTATTAAATGTTTGTGGGACCTATTTTTATTTTTGTTTAAAAATAGTATGTATTCATATGAAAATTTTAAAATATCATTTAGTGCAGTGGTTTATGTATCATTTAAAAAGACTCACAACCTGGGTTCGAAAAGAGAACATGTGTGTTTCGCATTTTTTATGATTAAATTTAATGAAAGAAAATTATGATTTTTACAAGTCGTCTTCTTCTTTAGACTTTTAGACTTCCTGCAATATTGACTCCGACAACTCATAATTTTTCAAGAGTTATACATCAGTTTCTTCGTTTTTTTGCCATTTTCATATACTATTCGATTATATGATGAAATGAGTGAAAAATTAAGCTTTTAAGAATTTTCGATTTTTGGATTGAGTCAGTATAAATCGTCATCGTTCGTACTCGAATTACGTTTTTCCGGTGATTTTACGGTTCTCGGTAGTGAGTTTTTTTTTTTTAAAATTATACAGAGGTATCCTGGCCCCACATAAGTGGTCCAGACTAGTCACATATTGCCATGTGTCGGTCCTCTGTTTCTGGCGATGCCGAAATGTTAATTTCCCAGTGGTCGGGATTCGAACCTAGGTGGCGGTACTCACAGCTGTAAGCCCTTTACCAAATGAGCTAGAAGCCCCGGTTAAAAGCGTGGCCTCGGTAGTGAGTTTTTGAACGTGATTATGTAATAAATTAATTATTGTAAAGTCATTTTAAATTAACTTACGGCCTATGACACTCAGCTTCTACATAACCTTTAAAAGGTGATGCTGATGCGTCATACATACCCAAAAAGCTTCCTAATCGTCTATTCTTTTGCACAATCTCTGAATACGGCTTAGGGTTCTCCCACTTTGTCGCTTAACTCTCACATCCGATGATAAACCATTACACTCTAAACCGTTCTATTCAGTGTCACATATCATTGAAACTCTTTAAATTGATAGAATTTCATAGTCTTACTCAAAACTTGATTAGTATAACTTTTCTATGTTCTTTGTTCTACTTTCTGAAGTTGTCCTCTAATACATGTATGCCATGGAGGGATTCACTAATTTCTCATACTTTAAATTTGAATTAGAACACACTTATAGTTTCAAGGAGAAGGCGAACAAAATCGTTTACACAGCTGATAACTACAGGAAAAACAAACGAAAAAGAAACAAAGCTTTTTGGACGGACCGAGAGAGTTCACATAGACCTTAGAAGAGCTCATGGAGATTCGTTTTTTATTTCTGTTAAAAAATTTCGCTTTGATTATTTTCTTGGCTATGTATATATTATTGCGCTATAAAATCATAGATTCATGTTTTTATTTTAGTTCTTTTCCTTTTCATGTTGTGTCTAATATGTATCGCTTTTGTTTCTTTTATTATGTAAGATTTGAATCTAGTAAACTTGAAGAAACAACTTCTTTTTTTTTTCTTGTCGCTTTACATTCAGAAGTGTTTTGATTCATGGGAAGTTTATTCAGTAGCATGAGCAGCTAATCGCCGCTTTCTTCTAATTAATTAAACAAGGGTCATAATTTTTGTTCTTCATAGATGAAAAAACGTTCCATGTACGGAAACAAGTAGTGAAATAATGAGATGGATTGTTGTCATTCTAAAAGATTAAGAAAGTAATTTCTTTTTTTTTGATTAAATTTTATATTTATTAATCAAAGAATGAATGGCCATTTACAAGGATTTAGAAATGTAACTCAAAGAATTGAAAAATATTTCATCAATGAAAAAGAAAAGGACCCGAGAACCAAGCTCATTATCCTGCGTAAACCTGCAACCACCGGCGAAGGAGCCCCTCTAGTTTATGGCTACCCGTGTATCTCAAGGAAAGGATTCTGTTACGAATGAATCTATCAATGCGTCTAGCTAGTATCTCCACATTCATATGCGCTCCTTGATGACGTCTTGAGTTTCTCTCCCTCAAAATGAAATATATAGCAGTTTGAAAGATAAGTTTGAGCAGAGTACCATCCAACTTATCGCGTCGAGGACGAAGCAGGGTTGTTACCGTTGTGGCCCAATCCGGAGATACTGAGTTCCCCAGCAGATGAGATGTTAGCTTGATCCAGAGGGTATAAGTAAAAGGGCATGCAAAGTACAGATGATCTCGGTCCTCATTATGCTCCCCACAAAACATACATCCTTGGGTGACCCCCCATTGCCTCATACGAACTCCAGTGGAAAGCCTGTCTCGAAACGCCAACCAGACCATGAAAGACTGTCTAGGTACCCCCTGAGGAAACCAAACAAGATGGCGTCAAGGAACTTCCTGACCCCTGACCCTAAGCTGATCCCATGTTCTACGGGTGGAGAAAAAACTTTTAAAGTCATCATCATCATGTTTCCAGAGTAACACATCCCTCCCTGTATCTGTTACTGGCACCTTGGCTTTCTCTATCTCCTCATAAATCTCCCCATACACTCGTCTGCTCCGTCTTCTTATGCACCAACTCCCATCAATATAAGCCTCAGAGAGTAGTGCCTGCCTAGGTATTCCAAGGTAGGAAATTCCCAACTCTCCTGTTTTATCAATAAGTCGACCAGTGCCCAGCCAGTTATCATACCAAAAGGAGACAGACTCTCCATTCTGAACATCAAAGCGTATGAACCCAGATATCATAGGCCGCATATTCAGTAGCTTCCTCCACAGCCAAGACCCTTTACAAGTGTTTTTGACTTCCCAGAAAGATCGCCCCTTTAGAATTTCACTATGCACCCACGCCACCCAGAGAGATCCAGATAGCGTGAAAAGCTTCCATACCAGTCCCATTGCAAAGACTGTAGATGTTTCTTTGATCTTTCGGATGCCTAAGCCTCCTTCAGACATCGGTAAGCAAAGATCACTCCAAGCTACCTTGGCTTTATGATGCGTGTTCGGCGAGCCCGACCACAAAAAGCACTACACAGACTTTCTATTTCATCTAGACAAGCAATCTAACAGTCCTAAAAGTGAATTATTTTTGTGTGCAGGTCCTATCAAAGATCAGATCCCTACTTTCAAGGCATAATGATGAGGAAGCCACTGATTATTACAGGACAACTTATAGTTATTCTCAATCTGGTCAAGTTAGTTACAGAGCCGTTGAGAGTTGATTCGATACCAGAGAATGAAACGATTTCTCCCAATGCAAACTCAACAAAAAAAAGGGCTGATGCAGACACAAAAAGAAAGAAAGAAATCTGGTACATGTCCTCTCCTTGTAAGTCTACTTAGACACCCACAACGAATCACTTGATGCTGCTGATGAGTTCGTCAGATGATCTTAAAGTTGTCAGTGTTAAAGCTAAAAGGGGATCTTAAGTTTGTTCCTTGTTACTACCAAGAACGTGGTCGTACTCTTCTTTGCTCCTTGGGTATAATAAGCTTTATGGTACTGCAATTTTATGGACTAGAAAGGCAAGAAAAAAAACAAAAGAAAATTACAAGATGGTTGATGAGCTGGGAGGAACCGCTTGTAAGCTATAATAAGGAGCTGAAACCATATGTAGAGAAGGTTTCTAGACATATTTTTCAAGCTGGATGAGTGTGGCTCATCTCAATCTATTTCAGTTCATAACATAGTCTAGTGTCTTAGGGACATAGACTAGTATAAGTTGTGTAAGCAATGTGTAGGTATAGTAACTAGACAAGTCTACTTACTATAAATTTTATGTGTGTGGTGTTGTAAGAAAGGTATCCAATTCTAATAGAAAAGAGTTGAAGAAGTGTCTTAAAGTACTCTCTTATGCTATGTGAAAAAATAGCATCTATGCAAGTAAATTTTTTATTCAACTTTATAGGTAAAGGAACGTGAAATTAAGTTCGTGAGCTATCAAAACACAAACCACTTCATCAGTTATGCCTTCTAATTTATTGTCAGCTCGGTTATCACGAAGAACATGAACCATAAGGATTCCACTAACATTTAGCACACACCAAGATCTCTTCCTAACTAGTTACAAAACTTTACTCGATTAGCATCAAACTATCTCTAGATATCTTCACACACATTCTTTAGTCTATAGTTTTTATGTATGGCTTCTAGAAATGTATAAAAGCTTCTTTCTTTTCTTGCAATAAGTGATTTCAATAAAGTCTATTTTGTTCTAAACCTAGTGTTCTTGTAGAGAAACTCGAACCAGAGAAAGAGATAAAGAGGGAGGCCGTATGGCTTAAGAGATGAGGGAATGAGATGTCTTATTCATAATCAAGCAAAGCTCCTCCTTATATATTAAGAGGTAGCCGCCTATTACATATGTTTAAGCAATGTGGGACTTTCTTAAACATACTTAAGAAATCGTCATTTATTAAATGAAATAAGCTAAGGCCCAATCCACATAAGGATTGGCCTGGTTTAATATAATTAAAACATAAACCTCGGTTAAAGCATTCCTAAACCACACGGTTTATAACATATTTTATTATTCAATGTTTTTCGGGACATCTACCAACTGGTTCTTTCTTTCAAAGTTATTGCTTTCTCTTTTATTCCTAGAACGGCAAATATCAGGGCCGACCTTGTATCCAAACAGGCACTTCGGGCCTTAAATCCAACTTGAGCCCATGTCGTTTTTAATCAAAGTAGTTGTTTGACAAAAAAAAAGCTAAGGATAATATTTCATCTTTTTCCCAGTCTCCAGAGGGGAATGGCAAGTTGTGTTCTTACAAGTCATCTTTATCGGTGGACAATCTCAAACCACGTGCTATGAACTTATCAAATTAGCTTTCTCTAATATAAAGTCTAAAGACCAAATGATTTAAGAAAAATTATTCTAGAATCACTAGATTCGTTAAACTATATGTTATGATGATTGCGACGCTAGGCGGGAAGATAATTTTAACTGATTATTCAAATGGTATTTGATTAGGCGATTTCAACGTATACTGGTCAATAAATCACTAATTATAAGTGTCATCTGGAGAGTTTACAAGTTATTTATTTTTGGTACAGCCGACAAAGAAAATCAAATTTTGGCTCCATAAAATCTTGAAAAGTGATCCTAGATTCCGACAACTGTGCCAAGTAGACAGAGGAAGTACCAATGAAACCCAAACAAGTTACGTATGCGTATACGTCAGAATCCATTACCCAAAATGACCTCACAAGAATCCAAACTAACTTGTGGATGGTGGATTTTATACATTATATATAATATAAATAGAATACTGTAATGAAAAAATATACATTGAGCAAAGACTCCTACAACGATTCAATAAGTCAAGAAGTTATATTTTTTTCTACGAGGTTCAGAAATATTTTATTTCTCTGTACTTTTTCTCAAAATTCTCAGAGCAAAACTCATAGTCTTTGCAACCAAAGCTTGACAAACATGAGTAGTAATACACAGCACAAGCTCCATGTTATGTTCTTCCCTTTCATGGCTTATGGCCACATGATACCAACTCTAGACATGGCTAAGCTTCTCTCTAGCAGAGGAGCCAAGTCCACTATAATCACCACACCTCTCAACTCCAAGATCCTCCAGAAACCCATAGACGTATTCAAGAACCTGAATCCCAATCTTGATATCGAAATCGAGATCTTCGATTTCCCTTGCGTGGAGCTAGGGTTACCAGAAGGATGCGAGAACGTCGATTTCTTCACCTCAAACACCAGTGTCGACGGTAACTACATGGCCTTAAAATTCTTTATGTCGACAAGTTTTTTCAAAGAACAGCTCGAGGTTCTCCTCAAGAAGACAAGACCAGACTGTCTTATCGCCGACATGTTCTTCCCATGGGCTACCGAAGCTGCTGAGAAGTCACATGTGCCAAGACTTGTGTTCCACGGCACTGGCTACTTCTCTTTATGCGCTGGTTACTGCATCAAAGTGCATAAACCACAGAACAAAGTAGCTTCCAGTTGTGAGCCTTTTGTGATTCCAGAGCTCCCTGGGGACATAATGATCACTCAAGAACAGATCATAGACGGGGACAACGAGTCTGAGATGGGGAAGTTCATGATTGATGTGAGAGAATCAGAACTGAAGAGCTCAGGTGTTGTTGTGAACAGCTTCTACGAGCTTGAACCTGATTACGCAGACTTTTACAAGAGATTTGTGGCTAAGAGAGCGTGGAATATCGGTCCGCTCTCTGTTATAAACAGAGGATTTGAGGAGAAGGCTGAGAGAGGAAAGAAAGCTAGCATTGATGAAGCTGAATGCCTCAAATGGCTAGACTCCAAGAAACAAGACTCAGTCATTTACATTTCGTTTGGGAGCGTGGCTTGTTTCAAGAACAAGCAACTAGTAGAGATTGCTCTAGGGTTAGAAGCTTCTGGCACAAGTTTCATATGGGTAGTGAGAACAAACACGTGTGAGAAAGAAGAATGGTTACCAGAAGGGTTTGAAGAGAGGGTCAAAGAGAGAGGAATGATAATAAGAGGATGGGCACCACAAGTACTGATACTTGAGCACCAAGCAACAGGAGGGTTCGTGACTCATTGCGGCTGGAACTCGCTTCTTGAAGGAGTGGCTGCAGGGATACCGATGGTAACGTGGCCTATTGGAGCAGAGCAATTTTATAACGAGAAGTTGGTTACGCAAGTGCTCAGAACTGGAGTCAGCGTGGGAGCCACAAAGCATGTGAAAGCTATGGAAGATGATATCATTAGTAGAGAGAACGTGGAGAAGGCGGTGAGAGAAGTGTTGGTTGGGGAAGAGGCGGAGGAGAGGCGTAAACAGGCAAAGAAACTGGCGGAGATGGCTAAAGCTGCGGTGGAAAAAGGAGGGTCTTCGTTTAACGATCTAAACAGCTTCATGGAAGAGTTTATTAGTTCATGATTGATCCTTCGTATAGAGTTTTGGTTACAACTCTTATATTGGGAATAAGACAAAACCTAATGTAATATTTAAGGAGTGTAGGTCAATCAATCTTTCATTTTCACTTGAGCCAGCTAGTATGAATATGTATCTAGAAGCTTTTTATAACTTCAAGAATTTTTATTGTTTGGTATTTACTTGAGACTTGAGTTCTTGATAAATAATTTCCCGATTCTAAGAGGCGCCAAAAATTCTGGTACATGTTTAAATCACGTCTTAATTACATTTGTCAAAGATTCACCAACGTTAAGAGATTCATAGAAAAAAATAATGAGTTAGGACAGATGTGCGTTTTAAGAAAGAGTGGTGACACATGATCTTGCTTGTTACATGCACTAGGCCTGGGCACGGATCGGATATCCGGGTTTTTGAAGGTATTTGTGATTTGCTTCGTATGTTACGGATATCTAATTTTTGTATTTACTTTGCTTCGGAGAAATACGGATATTCGGAAAAACGGATATCCGGAAAATAAATAGATATTTGCGGATATTTGCGAATACTTACGGATATCTCATCTGTTTTGATTAATACAAATAATCTTAAAAATTCGATGCATATTTGTTTTGTATAATATATTTTTACATGATATATAAGATAAAAAATTAAAAAAATCAGTGAATCTACATATTTTATACTATTTTTAAACTTAGTTAACAATTATAATAACACAAAACTTAAAGAAAAAAATTATAATTATCATAAAATGTATTTCTTCCTTTTATATTTACTTTTATATAAGTAATAATGTGAATAAAATTTGTCAAATCATATGTCAGAATAATAATTATATAATTTTATACATTTAGAACTTTAAATATAATCAAGATATACATGTACTTATATATTGCCGGATCGGATCGGATATCCGCTCTCCAAAATTTTGATATTTGTGATTTGCTTCGTCTTTAACGGATATTGAATTTTAGTATTTGCTTCGATTTGTAAAGATACGGATATCCGGATTTTTCGGATCGGATCGAAACGAATAACGAATCGAATCAATATTTGCGGATATTTTGCCCACCCCTAACATGCACATGCTTGCGTGAGATTTGACTTTTCTTTATAGGTATGGAACTGAAAGAATAGTTCAACTTTTCTATGTACAAATATTAAATAGCATCAATTATTGTTTTTTAGCTTATCAAATATTGTTTTTTGTAATCTTATTACATATTCTTAACCTATTAGAAATAATTTTTTTTATTAAAATATAACCTCCTATTGACTGTTGACTGTTGTAACAAAAATGACAGCATAATTTCAAGTTATACATTATATTAGGCAATTAATTAAGAAACTCAAAATATCGACATAATTGTAGATACTCAAAATATCGAAATAATTGTAGATTTTGAATTTTGATTTATAAGTTCAAATTAGATTTTGGTTCCACAGGACCTTGAAAACAAATCCTAGATTCCCAAATACCAAAAATAAGTGACGTATGCAAAGACGTCAAGGCCATTAAACCAAAACGTTTCTTGTATAGTATATCCGTATATATATGTACAACCATCCGAGACGAGAAGCAAAACCAACTCTTCTACAACCTTTAGAATCTTTCATCTCGGCCAAATTTCTCCAAACATCTCAATTTATTTTCTTTTTTTGGTCAAAGTCAAACATGACTAGTAACTCTCATAAGCTACATGTCATGTTCTTCCCTATGATGGCTCATGGTCACATGATACCAACTCTAGACATGGCTAAGCTTTTGTCTAGCAGAGGAGCCAAGTCCACTATCCTAACCACACTTCTCAACGCCAAGATCCTCCAGAAACCCATCGACACGTTCAAGAACCTGAACCCGAGTCTCCAAATCGAGATCCAGATCCTGGATTTTCCTTGCGTGCAGCTCGGGTTACCAGAAGGATGCGAAAACGCTGACTTCTTCACCGCAAACAACAACAGTGATGAAAGACGCGCCATGATCTCCAAGTTCTTTTTGGCGACCAGGTTTTTTAAAGACCAGCTTGAGAAGCTCCTCGAGACAAGGAGACCTGACTGTCTTATCGCCGACATGTTCTTCCCCTGGGCTACTGAAGCTGCTGAGAAGTTCCATGTGCCAAGACTTGTGTTCCACGGCACTGGCTACTTCTCTTTATGCGCAGGTTATTGCATCAGAGTGCATAACCCACAAAAGAGAGTAACTACGAGCAGTGAGCCCTTTGTGATCCCTGATCTCCCTGGGAATATTGAGATAACTCAAGGACAGATCTTAGACCGTGGTGAAGACACCGAGATGGGGAAGTTTATGAAAGAGGTTCTAGAAGCAGAAGTGAAGAGCTCAGGTGTTGTTGTGAACAGCTTCTACGAGCTGGAACCTGACTACGCTGATTTTTACAAGAGTACTGTAGCGAAGAGAGCGTGGCAGATAGGTCCACTCTCGGTTCACAACAGAGGATTTGAGGAGAAGGCTGAGAGAGGAAAGAAAGCAAGCATTGATGAGGTTGAATGCCTCAAATGGCTTGACTCCAAGAAACCAGATTCAGTTGTTTACATTTCATTTGGGAGCGTGGCTAGCATCACGAACGAGCAGTTGATGGAGATCGCTGCAGGGTTGGAAGCTTCTGGCACAAGTTTCATATGGGTTGTGAGGAAAAAGACAGGTGCTGATAAACTAAACAAAACACATGCATTGATTGTTTCTTATGCTCTGTTTTTGATCTGAAATGGAATTTGGTATGAACAGGTGAAAAAGAAGAGTGGTTACCAGAAGGGTTCGAAGAGAGGGTCAAAGGGAGAGGAATGATAATTCGAGGATGGGCTCCACAGGTTCTGATACTTGATCACCAAGCAACCGGTGTGTTCGTGACTCATTGCGGCTGGAACTCGCTTCTTGAAGGAGTGGCTGCTGGGCTTCCGATGGTGACGTGGCCGGTTGGAGCGGAGCAGTTCTACAACGAGATATTGGTAACGCAAGTGCTCAGAACTGGAGTGAGCGTGGGAACGAACAAGCATGCGATTATGGGAGATTTCATTAGCAGAGAGAATGTAGATAAAGCAGTGAGAGAGGTGATGGCTGGGGAAGAAGCTGAGGAGATGCGTAGCCGGGCAAAGAAGCTTGCGGAGATGGCTAAAGCTGCCGTGGAAGAAGGAGGGTCTTCTTATAACGACCTAAGCAGCTTCATAGAAGAGTTTAGCTCATGATCCAATCAACTTGGATACTCCTGAAATCTAT
Organism: Hirschfeldia incana; assembly: GCA_026261945.1. Lineage (NCBI taxonomy): Eukaryota > Viridiplantae > Streptophyta > Magnoliopsida > Brassicales > Brassicaceae > Hirschfeldia > Hirschfeldia incana. The sequence goes on from JABCMI010000024.1 coordinate 3,504,522, forward strand.
GCAAATCATCAATTCTGAGTCAGTTTGTGCGAAAATCCTATGAAGTTATATCTAGAAACTTTCTGTATTTTCTTTAATTTTCTTTAGTTCTTGATGAAGCTACAATCATGTAAGAAGCTCCATCAGATGCTGACACATGTTCGATTTGTTTTGCTCTTTGTTATAGTAATAAGTGTACACTTGTGCCACAAGGCTAAATTTTTATAATATGATAATGATTGCCTTCTACGGTAAAGAGGATGATACTTGGCAGAAGAAGCCACTGGTTCTACTTCAGTGATCACTACCAATAATCCCCACAAGAACAACTACCATCCCTATAATGGTGGAACCGGTTTGTATCTCTCACAATGATCTCCCTCTCAACCACCTTTGAAACCAACTTGATTGCTGCATGGCAATCTCCACAGACTCGAATGTTCTTCTTCATGTTTATGGTTGATCCAGGAGGGTGCTTAAAAGCGCAAACGCCAACGCAAATTTCTCACTGTGAAACTGTAACCAAAAGACTCATACAACCATTCAATACGTCAAGAAGATTTTTTTTTACTACGAGGTTCAGAAATATTTTATTTCTCTGTACTTTTTCTCAAAATTCTCAGAGCAAAACTCATAGTCTTTGCAACCAAAGCTAGACAAACATGAGTAGTAATCCACAGCACAAGCTCCATGTTATATTCTTCCCTTTCATGGCTTATGGCCACATAATACCAACTCTAGACATGGCTAAGCTTCTCTCTAGCAGAGGAGCCAAGTCCACTATCATCACCACACCTCTCAACTCCAAGATCCTCCAGAAACCCATCGACGTATTCAAGAACCTGAATCCCAATCTTGACATCGAAATCGAGATCTTCGATTTCCCTTGCGTGGAGCTAGGGTTACCAGAAGGATGCGAGAACGTCGATTTCTTCACCTCAAACACCAGTGTCGACGGTAACTACATGGCCTTAAAGTTCTTTCTGTCGACAAGTTTTTTCAAAGACCAGCTCGAGGTTCTCCTCAAGAAGACAAGACCAGACTGTTTCATCGCCGACATGTTCTTCCCATGGGCGACCGAAGCTGCTGAGAAGTCACATGTGCCAAGACTTGTGTTTCACGGCACTGGCTACTTCTCTCTCTATGCGCTGGTTACTGCATCAAAGTGCATAAACCACAGAAAAAAGTAGCTTCAAGTTGTGAGCCTTTTGTGACTCCAGAGCTCCCCGGGGACATAGTGATCACTCAAGAACAGATCATAGACGGAGACAACGAGTCTGAGATGGGGAAGTTCATGATTGATGTGAGAGAATCAGAACTGAAGAGCTCAGGTGTTGTTGTGAACAGCTTCTACGAGCTTGAACCTGATTACGCAGACTTTTACAAGAGATTTGTAGCTAAGAAACAAGATTCAATCGTTTACATTTCGTTTGGGATTGTGGCTTGCTTCAAGAACAAGCAACTGATAGAGATCGCTCTAGGGTTAGAAGCTTCTGGGGCAAGTTTCATATGGGTTGTGAGAACAAACACAGGTGAGAAAGAAGAATGGTTACCAGAAGGGTTTGAAGAGAGGGTCAAAGATAGAGGGCTGATAATAAGAGGATGGGCTCCACAAGTACTGATACTTGAGCACCAAGCAACAGGAGGGTTCGTGACTCACTGTGGCTGGAACTCGCTTCTTGAAGGAGTGGCTGCAGGGTTACCGATGGTAACGTGGCCTATTGGAGCAGAGCAATTCTATAACGAGAAGTTGGTTACGCAAGTGCTCAAAACTGGAGTTAGCGTGGGGTCCACAAAGCATGTGAAAGCTATGGAAGATGATATCATTAGTAGAGAGAAAGTGGAGAAGGCGGTGAGAGAAGTGTTGGTTGGGGAAGAGGCGGAGGAGAGGCGTAAGCGGGCAAAGAAGCTGACGGAGATGGCTAAAGCTGCGGTGAAAGAAGGAGGGTCTTCATTTAACGATCTAAACAGCTTCATGGATGAGTTTATTAGCTCATGATTGATCCTTCGTATAGAGTTTTTGGTTACAACTCTTATATTGGGAATAAGACAAAACCTAATGTAATATTAAGGAATATAGGTTAATCAATCTTTCACTTTCATATGAATAAGCTAGCAAGAATTTGAGTTTGTATCTAGAAGCTTTGAGTAAATTTCGAACGGCTCGATTCTAATAGGCTCCATAAATTTTGGCACATGTTAGTGAAGTCTTTATTACATTTGTCATAACCATCGTTAAGAGGCTTTCGTACAAAAAGAAATTGTTAGGCACTAAGACAGACGTGCATCTAAGTTGCAAAAAAAAAGAAAGACAGACGTGCATCTTGAGAAAAGAGTGGTGATACATGAACTTGTCTTGTTACATGCTAATGATATTTGACTTCTCTTTGTAGGTATATAATTTAGAGAATAGTTCAAACTTAAATCATGTAAACATACAAGTAATACTCTCAAAAGTTATTATTAGATATTGTTAAAATCTATGTTTATTATATATTTTCATCAAGGTGTATAACTTAAAAAAATCCTATTGACTGTTCTAACAAAAATGGCAGCATATATAGTTTCCAGTTATACATTATATAGTTTATATTAGTCAGTTAGTTACACTTGTTGCTCCAAAAATTAGCGTAATTGTATATATTTTGATTGATTTATAAGTTAAAATTAGATTTCGGTTCCATGTGACCTTGATAACTGATCCAATATTCTTTCCAAAAAACAAATCAAGTGACGTATGTAAAGACGTCAGATCCATTAATGTTATATATAGAGAGATGCATAAACTTGTACAAAACCATTCAAGACGAGAAGCAAAAAAAAACAACACTTCTACAACTTCAGAATCTTTCCTTTCCCTATCATTTATCTCCCAAAGTCAAACATGACTAGTAACTCTCATAAGCTCCATGTTATGTTCTTCCCGATGATGGCTCATGGCCACATGATACCAACTCTAGACATGGCTAAGCTTTTCTCTAGCAGAGGAGCCAAATCCACTATCCTAACCACACCCCTCAACGCCAAGATCCTCCAGAAACCCATTGACACATTCAAGAACCTGAACCCGAGTCTCCAAATCGAGATCCAGATCGTGGATTTTCCTTGCGTGCAGCTCGGGTTACCAGAAGGATGCGAAAATGCTGACTTCTTCACCTCAATCAACATCGATGATAGACGTGCCATGATCTCCAAATTCTTTTTGGCGACCAGGTTCTTCAAAGACCAGCTTGAGAAGATCCTAGAGACAAGGAGACCTGACTGTCTTATCGCCGACATGTTCTTCCCCTGGGCTAATGAAGCTGCAGAGAAGTTCCATGTGCCAAGACTTGTGTTCCACGGCACTGGCTACTTCTCTTTATGCGCTGGTTATTGTATCAGAGTGCATAACCCACAAAAGAGAGTAACTACGAGTAATGAGCCATTTGTGATCCCTGAACTCCCTGGAAACATTGTGATAACGCAAGGACAGGTCAGTGACCATGGCGAAGACACCGAGATGGGGAAGTTTTTTATTGAGGTTAAAGAATCAGAGGTGAAGAGCTCAGGTGTTGTTGTGAACAGTTTCTACGAGCTGGAACCTGACTACGCCGATTTTTACAAGAGCACTGTAGCGAAGAGAGCGTGGCAGATAGGTCCCCTCTCGGTTCACAATAGAGGGTTTGAGGAGAAGGCTGAGAGGGGAAAGAAAGCAAGCATTGATGAGGCTGAATGCCTAAAATGGCTTGACTCCAAGAAACCAGATTCAGTCGTTTACATTTCATTTGGGAGCGTGGCTAACATCAAAAACGAGCAGTTGATTGAGATAGCTGCAGGGTTAGAATCTTCCGGCGCAAGTTTCATCTGGGTTGTGAGGAAAAACGGTGATAACACAGGTACTGATACACAAAACACATGCATTGATTGTTTCTTATGCTCTGTTTTTTTTTTATCTGAAATGGAATTTGGTATGAACAGGTGACAAAGAAGAGTGGTTACCAGAAGGGTTTGAAGAGAGGGTCAAAGGGAGAGGACTGATAATTCGTGGATGGGCTCCACAGGTTCTGATACTTGATCACCAAGCAACCGGTGTGTTCGTGACTCATTGCGGCTGGAACTCACTTCTTGAAGGAGTGGCTGCAGGGCTTCCCATGGTAACCTGGCCGGTTGGAGCTGAGCAATTCTATAACGAGATATTGGTAACGAAAGTGCTCAGAACTGGAGTGAGCGTGGGAACGAACAAGCATACAACTACGGGAGATTTCATTAGCAGAGAGAACGTGGATAAAGCTGTGAGAGAGGTGATGGCTGGGGAAGAAGCTGAGGAGATGCGTAGCCGGGCAAAGAAGCTCGCGGAGATGGCTAAAGCCGCCGTGGAAGAAGGAGGGTCTTCTTATAACGACCTAAGCAGCTTCATAGAAGAGTTTAGCTCATGATCCAATCAACTTGGATACTCCTGAAATCTAAGCAAATCATCAATTCTGAGTCAGTGTGTGCGAAAATCCTATGAAGTTGTGTCTAGAAACTCTCTGTATGTTCTTTAAGGTTTGGTCTTTTCTTGAGTTGTTTAAGGTTTGGTCTTTTCTGAGTCATGTAAGAAGCTCTATCAGATGCTGACACATGTTCGATTCGTTTTGGTTTTTGTAATGGTAATAAGATTGCACTTGTGCTACAATAAATTTTCTATATCAGATACTAATGGCCTTCCTATAATACCTGGTTGCGTCTTCTAAATTGGTAGAATCACAAACAACGAGAAGAGAAGGCATCATCAGCTGAAGAAGCCATTGATTCTACTTCAGTTGTCACTTGGCACTACCAATAATCCCCACAAGAACAACTACCATCCCTAAAATGGTGGAACCGGTTTGTATCTCTCACAATGATCTCCCTCTCAACCACCTTTGAAACCAACTTGATTGCTGAATGGCAATCTCCACAGACCCGGATGTTCTTCTTTATGTTTATGGTTGATCCAGGAGGGGTGTTCAGAAGCGCAAACGCCAACGCAATTTTCTCGCTGTGAAACTGTAAATTCACTTCCCTCTCCTGTTGATCCACATGGACAACTACATGGCTGGTGTCTGGCACGTATCCCAACTCCTTGATCTTTGCATAAATCTCTTCCCACTTGCGACTAATCTCCTCCTTCTGTGGATGACATTCATCATTCGCTATAAACATGTGGATTGCATTCTCAATCTCTACCCAGCTGCACGCAGGTTCCTTCTTCACTCCACTTTCCTTCATCTTCTTTCTCACTCTTGCAGCATCGTTCCATCTGCCACCTGAGGCATAGATGTTATACAGTATTACATGTGGACCAGAGTCATCAGGGTCAAGTTCAAACACACGCTCGGCTGCATAGGCTCCCAAGTCTACATTCTTGTGCATTCTACAAGCATTAAGCAAGGCTTTCCAGATGGCTGCAGTGGGTTCTATTGGCATGTCTCTTATAAATCTCAGTGCCCTGTCAAGATCACCGGAACGCCCAAGAAGATCTACAATCGTGACATAGTGCCAAGCTTTAGGTTCTATCCCATCTTTCTTCATCAATTCAAAGTAATGCCAGCCTTCATCTAAAAGACCAGAATGGCTACAAGCTGTAAGCACAGAGAGAAACGAGATTTCATTTCGAATAACCCCATCCCTTCTCATTTCTTCAAACAAGCACACTGCTTCTCTTCCAAATCCATGTTGAGCATAAGCAGTGAGGAGCGAGTTCCAAGACACCACATCCCTTTTAGCCAACCTATCAAATATCTTTCTCGCATCATGTATGCTTCCTGACTTCGCATACATGTCAATAAGCGTGTTCCCCGCGAACGCCACAAGCTTCTCACCTGATTTTATCATATACGCATGAACCCATTTCCCTTGCTCTAAGAACCCTGTACTGGAACAAGCGCCGAAGATGCTAGAGTAGGAGAAATGGGAAGGTCTGAAACCTTCTCTAAGCATGCGTTGAAAAAGCTCAAGCGCCTTCTCTGTACCACACCTCCTTGCATGACCAGCGATCAAAACATTCCAAGAAACATCGTTCCTGCTCTCAAGCTCATCGAAGACCAGCTGCGCATCATCCATAAGACCATAGCGAGTGTACATGTCAAGCAGAGAGCTCCCAACGTGAACATTCAAATCAAACCCAGACTTGAGACAGAACCCATGAAGCTGCTGACCACAACAACCCCCTGGCTCAGCAGCAGCTGCAGAGGCTTTAACCACGCTTGACAAAGTGAACTCGTTAGGAACAAACTCATCTCTAAGCATCTGAATAAACAATACAAGCGCATCACTGGGTCGACCGTGCTGCGAGTAACCAGAAATCAAGGTAGTCCAAGTGACGAAGTCTCTCTGGGGCATTTCGTCGAACACCTTGCGTGCCTCTTCCAAGCTTCCGCATTTGGCGTACATGTTGAGCAGCGTGTTGTTCATAACAACCTCGCATCGGAACAGAGACTTGGCAACGTGGGCGTGCACGATCCTTCCCTGATAAACTCGTTTGGAGACGGTACATTCCTTAAGCAGCGTGTTGTAGACACGTCTCAAAGCGGGAACGCTATGGCTCTCGAGGAGGTCGAAGACACGAACGCCATTACTACTCCTGTGGAGAAGATCATTGTCGGATGGGAACCCTAAAGGGTCGGCTTCGTAATCATCATAAAACGTTGCTGGAACAGAGCCTAGACCCCGCGAAGATTTCAACTGAGAAAGGAGACGAGACGTGACACGCACGGAAGTTGAGACCATCATTGATGTAATTAAAAGACCAAACTTGTTCGGGGATTTATTGTTATTACATAGTTAATGAGATGCTTAGTCTTTTTATTACATTTTTTTTTCTAAATTTATAGGACGATTAAACAACTCAGTAAGTTTGTAATAACAAAGACCAAACAACTCAATAATTTTTTAACATACATAATGAGTTAAGAGCATTTTTTTATTACATATTGAGTTGTTTGGTCTTTGTTATTACAAACTTACTGAGTTGTTTAGTCTTCCTATTGGTTCTAATGTTCAAGACAGAGCAAACTCATGTGAAGTAGTAGTTCACGTTCTGTTTGCTGGTTTGTGTTTGGTGGTGGTAATAAGACTAGAGAAATAGACTTTTCCCTACACAAAAATGTCTTGAATTCCGAGTTCGGGTAGATATTATATATACTGTTTATGAATGGAATGAACAGATTTGCTATTTAACTTATGGCAGATTTAAAACGGAATATTCTGCTGCTTTCTCTAGCTATGTTCAGTTCTCTGCCTCACAGTTCTCTGTTTCACGCTTGATCTGCAGAGCAGCTCTTACAACGTTCCCTCTTGTAAGGATCCCAATCTTTTTTTGTTGCAAGCAAAACAAAAAAGAAGAAGAGAACAAAGATCAGACAAGATCCTCGACTGAACAGCAAAAAGGAAAAAAGAAAAGATTGTGATGTTACCAGTTTTCCATCTGAATCCACGACTGGTAACCTTCGGAACTTTGTTTCCAGAAGCAACCTGCAGATAACAATTGGTTACTGATCTCTGTAAAAAGTGTTGATTTCACAGATGATGACACTTGCAATTAAAAAAGATTCGGGTTGAGCTAATATTCTACCTAGCTGCATCTTCTAAATTGGTCGAACCACGGACAACCAGAGGAGAAGGCGTCATCAAGTCCCCAACAACTTGTCCATGTGTCTTACTTATCAGTTTCTGGAGTTCATTGAACGTCTGGAGAAAAAGAGAAGTCAGAAACATCATACAACTAACCTCATTCCCAGGTGAGTTTCATGCAAGCAAATGGGGACAAACACTAGTTCTCAAAGTAAATTGCAATAGAATGGATAGTAAGTAAGAAACATACTTTCCAGGTACTGTCGACGTTAGGGAACAAGTTGGTTTCATTTTGGCAGCGGCCTGTATCACCAAAAGAAGAGAGTTTGAGTTGCTTCACTGAAACAAATCGATAAACGTTCTGCACAACAAACTATGTGCCAAAAATACTTAAAGATCCACCTAAAGTCCACTAGTCCAGAACAAAAACCCTACAAACTACAAACTACACAATGGATATTAATCTTGTCTACTATAATGAAACTGAAACATATACTTGGGGTGATCATAGCAAACAAGCGTTTTTCTCTTATTGCGGAAATAAAACCAACAGAAGATTGAAAAAAGGCTTTGTATACATTACCAGAAATGGAATCCAGTGCAAGCAAGTCGTAATCAGAAACAACACCAACCTGCAGGAGATATTACAGTAGAGGAGTAAGTAAGATATCAGATAGATAAAGCATATATGTGTAAACAAACCGCCAAGACACTTGCAGTTGGTTTACTTACTCAACAGTTGTGGTTAACAATCATTCGTTATAGTCAGAGAAACAAAAGAGAGAGAATCATACCAGTTTCCAATCATCATCAATCACAGGCAATCCAGTGACTTTCTTCTCCACTAGAAGTTCCAACGCTGTTTAAAATTCAAGGAAGATAGACACAACGACAGATTTTAGAGACATGGTTCGTAGTTATTACAAGGAATGATTGGTTAATTACCATCATCGACAGAGGTTGAAGGCTTAACAACATGCAGATGTTGTCTCCCTGTCATGAAATCACCAACCGTGTAACCTTCGTTTCTTGTCTGAAACCCCAACCAAAAGTCACATCATCAAACATCCTAAGTTTCAATTTTTACTGATGAAAGGGGTATAAATAAGTACTTACCGGAAGGGAGTCATTAACGCCGGCAGGAGCTGAGAAGACCGCAGAGGCGGCGATTCTCTGTGAAAAATTGGAGCGACGACGGTTGGAGAGAGGAGGAAGTGAGAAGGATGAAGAAGTGGGAAGAAGGGATTGGTTGAGCGATGTAATTAGAGGAAGACGCGTTATGGGCAGATAATTGGATAAAGAGATGGAACCCATGATGGCTTATCCTCTGTTCCTCACAGATTCCAATGAAAAGTACAAATCTATTTTTGTGGAATCTGAGAGAAACAAAGGTGATAAAAGTTGCAATAGAAGAGAGAGAGAGAGAGAGAGGAGGTGAAGAAGAAGAGGTAGTAGACAAGTTGATAATAAGTGGTGGGTGGGGACACAGCCACATATCAATAATTTTCGTATATGTTCGGTCGGTGCGCTTACTTACGCTTCTTCCTTTGGTTTAAAAAAGTCCAATTTCGATGCAAGAAGAAACCCAAATTTGAATCCTCTTTTGGTTTTACGTGTTATTGGATTGTTATGTCGTCGTGATGTTGACACATGTGCTGAAAACATGATTCATGTGTTACAAAATGGTAAAGGACTTGAACCAAGAATCAAGAGGTGTGTGCTTCAAATCCGAGATCAATCATATCATCACGCCACTCTATTAAGATCCTATCTACTATACTAGTGGGTGCCAATCAATTTGATAGTAAAGCAACCAAGAATCTCATCTAGTTGAATCCGTTGAGATCTTATCCACTAGTAGTGCCAATCAATCAAGAAGTAACTGGATAGAAAGTAATTTTTTTTTTCTCATCAAACATGAACAACAAAGCTGTGTTAACTAAAGATCCAATTTCAAAATCGGTTTTAAGAAAAAAGGAGAAAGAGGACTAGAAGCAACACTGGCAGTCAAAAGGGCACAGAGGCGTATTACCAGCATTAGCCTTATTGATACCAAGTTCATCTTCAGTGAACACTAGTAACCCATCTTCAGTTCTCTTCCTCGGTCCCTTTTTCGAACTGCTGTTGTTGAATCCGTCAACCTCGCTCCTCTTCCTTTTCCTCTTTGCCACCATGTCTGCTTTCTTCACAGGGGACTCTTTCTTCTCACTCGTTTCAACTTCGACCTCCTTCTTCTTCTTTCTCCCACCAAAAATATCATCAATCTCTTTCCCTATTTTACCAGGCTTGGTTTGTTTTACTGTGGCGGGTTTGACTTCTGCTTGGGATGATGGCTTCTTATTCTTTCCCCCACCGAAAATGTCATCAATCTCTTTCCCTAGCTTCTTACCAGGTTTCTTTTGCTGTAACGAAGGTTTGTCTCCAGCTTGGGATAGCTTCCTCATGGAAGAAGTACTACTCTTCTTCTTAGACATTGATGATGAATTTTATAACAGCACAGTCCAAGAGAGGTCACCCTTCAACACCACATTAACCTTTCCTCGGTATAGTTCTGAAAAAAAATATAAAACCATTTTACAGTTGCAAAAACCCAACCTTTTTAGAACCCTAATTAGCTTCACCATACCAATAATCAAAGCAGACACATAACATTGTAATTCGAATCTTTCTTTACATATTTGAAGACTGCAGTGATTCAATAGCTCGATTTCGCTAAACCGATTAACATCGAAATTGATTTGGATTCCCAATCTAAACACCCACTGATACGATTAAATTGATTTATCTCTCTACTGGGCGATCGAAAAAACTTACATGTAGAAACGGAGCAAGGCGGAGAAGATTGAATAAGCTGTTCGCTGGGGAGGGTGATTACTCGAGAAAACAATGGAGACGCACACACAGTTCCAAAACCCTAGATCCTCCTCCACTAGTCAGAGAGGGTTTTAATGTTTTTTTTGCTTATAAACCCCTGACCTTTAATAGTTCCATCAAATAAACCATTTATCTTATTTATTACTTCTTAATCCTTTTCTACATTTGTAATTTTCGAATATACTCCTGAACTTTTTTATGCATCATCAAATGCATCTGCCTTAATCTCACTGTTTCAGTGCTAATAGTATTGTATGTAGAGGCAACACAAAAATAAACTGTGGTTGAGTTAAACAAAGCAGATAAGTTTTTAATTTTAAATTCTTAAAATAAAGTATTGAAACACACTGAAAAGCAGATAAGTTATAGGGAAAGCAAAGAAACAACTCCAACTGTGATTGTTTGGGAACGGGAGAGAGACATAAAAAGCAAACACCAAACTGGAAATACAACAAGTTAAGAGAGGTTCAAGGAAGCGAGCTGCTCGGCTGCACCACCAGCAGCAACGCTCCTCAGAACATCCATTGCCTCTGCAACTTTAGCCTCCAGAGCTTCTGGTGACTCCAACAGGTGGAGCACTTCGGTCTGGTCCATCTCCAAAAGCATCCCAGTCACTTTGGCTGCAGACTCTGCCTCGAGCTTCTCCACCAACGGGTACAGATTCTCACCCAGCATCTGTAGACACATACACACACCAGAGTTAGTCGCTACATTATAATAAACAACAGCAGTATTTTTAACAAATCCTCTCACCGTCCTCTGTTGCTCTGGAGAAGCATTAGCCAGATTTGAAGCCAAAGTTCCAATGGGCAATGGCATGGTGCTGTTGCCCATGTCATATGGAGGCACATCACCACCATTACCACCACGCCCTTGGGAGTACCTGATGTTTCTACCCCTTGGATGCATCTGATCACCCAGACAGGAAAAAAGGTCATATGATGGACTTTTGTACTAAAGAGAGATCAAAGAAGTCCAACTAAAGAAAGAACCTGGTGCTGCATCATAGGAGGTTGCTGCTGGAATTGTTGGATCCCTCCAGGGCGTCTTCCACCTCCGGGACGCTGCTGATGTTGCTGAACCATAGGCATGAAGTAATTGGGTGCATGGCCCCCACCAGGTCTCATTCCAGGAACAAGCTGCTGTTGGTATCCATATCCGGGCTGTGTCATATTACACAAATGAAAGGTTAATATTATCCCAACAATTTTGGATAGGCACAAGCGTGAGTAGAGTTAAACACATAAGCTTATATTTAATATATCTCAAGTAAATTAAGAATAGATAAATATCTTTGTAAGAGGATGGAAGAACAATGATGATTACCTGGGGAGGAATCATGGTAGGAGGGGCCTGGCCATAGAACATTTGCTGTCCCATGCCTGGAGCACCCGGGGGAAACATTGGCATGCGAGGGCCAGCAGGTGGCTGCATTGCAACTGGCCTCACTTGGGAAAACTGTGCCTGTTCACATCATGTACAATCTCAGCAGCAGCAGGAGATAAAAATGAGAGAAGTATATCATAAAAATACCACCGAATAGTTTCAAACAAGAACAGGAAAAACAAACCATGTATGATAGCTTAGTTGGACAATAATTCTAAGTCTAATCAGCAATTCTACATGCTTTGTTCTACTTGATACATAGTTTTATAATGAAATTGGTTTATCAATGGCGAGATTCCAAGAGAAGCAAACCTGTAGTCTGACCCTTCTGTCTTCCTTCCTCTGCGCAATAGCAACATAGAGTGGCTTGCTTTCAACCATTTTACCACTCAACTGTGACATCTGTATACAGTATTCCATAGTTAATAACCACCAAGTGCCTTTACTCACACATACATTGAACAATCGTATATATCTGACTTACAGCTTCTGTTGCTTCTTCAGGAGTTGAGAAAGCAACAAAACCAGAACCTTTGCTGATACCACTAGGATCACGCATCACCTGTCATCATATTTAAATGAAAAAGCTTAATATATAGTGAAGCAAGAGAGTCAACTCAATGCAAATCAAAAGGGAGAGAGGATACCGAACCTTGCAAGAAGTAACGGTACCAAAAGGAGAAAATATCTCTTTGAGTTTCTCGTCAGAAATGCTAGGATCCAGATTCTTCACATACAAGTTTGAACTTTGAAACTTTTCAGCAGCTTCCTTCAAGTTCTGCTCATAACGGACCCTTAGCTCCGTTTCCCTCTCGGACTTCTTCTGGGCTCTACCAACATACCACTCCTTGTCATCAAACTTGTGACCGTTGAGAGACTCCACAGCCTTGGCAGCATCATCAGCATTTTCGAAGTTGACAAAGCCAAAGCCCTTAGACTTCCCTTCTGCATCTTTCATTACCACTGCACTTGTGATCTTTCCATACTCGCTGAAAGCCTTCTTCAAGTCATCATCGGTAGTACTTTCCCCGAGATTCTTCACGTACACATTGGTGAACTTGGTTTTGTTAGCAGCCGAGTCTCTCTCCTGTCTCCTCAGGAAAGGACCCACATACACTTGCTTGTCGTTGAGCAACATGCCGTTCAGTTTCTCGATAGCTTTCTGGGCGGATTCTTCATCGGCGTATTGCACAAACCCATAGCCTTTCGACTGGCCTGACGCATCCACAGCTACCTTGCAGGATACAATGTTCCCAAAGGTTGAAAACGTGTCATGGAGTGCCTTGTGGTCGATGGCCAGGTCCAAATTCTGCGTAAATATATAGAGCCAAGTCAAGAACCGATAAGAAACATAGATAAAAACAAACACAACTGATATCTTCCCAAACAATCATATCTTCTTACAAAAGGTAGGAGAAAATCAAAGACGAGAAGAGTACCTTGATGAATATGTTACCAGCACCACTTCGGCGAACACTAGGATCACGATGAGAGTACATCACCCTGATAGGTTTCCCATAGAGAGGCATGAAATTCATTTCATTGATTGCTCTCGCAGCTGCAAGACAGAGCACAACATAATGTACCATTAAAGACATACGTATACACAATAAAGTATAAAACTTTCACAGCAACAGCATCAACAACATTTCATATATATATATATATAAACCAGAAAGGCTCAACATTTACAACACACATCTATTATTATATCCAGTATTAGTCCTATCGAGCAAACACTAATCCCCTTTAACTGTAACTCATTGCAACAACATCAACCACATTGCATATATACATAAACACCCGAAAGGATCAACATATACAACTGGAAACTCTAATTGAACAAACCCTAATCCCCTTTTACTTTCAATTAGGCTTAACATCAACCAAATTGCACAAACAGATAAACATTAGAAAGGATCAACATTTACAATTGAAAACCCTAATCGAGCAAACCCTAATCCCCTTTTTTATTTCCAATTAAAAAAATCAAAACTTGCTCGTCTCAGAGGGCTTACCATCTGGTGGATTGGCGAAGTTGACGTACCCATACCCAAGCGACTTGCGAGTGGCCAAGTCTCTGCAAACCCTAACCGAAACCACTTGACCCATCTGGCTAAACGCCTCGAAAAGCTGCGAGTCCGTCACATTGAGATCCAGATCTCCAACATAGAGCGACGTCGTTCCGATCTGAGCCGGAGCCGCCGCACTGGACCCGTTCGCAGTCTGCTGAACCTGAGCCATTCTCTCTTTCTTCTTTTTTTGGATTTTCGAAAACTTTTTTCTGATTTTTTTTGGGGTTTTCAATTACTCTTCCCTCCCCTCTTCGTTATTTAGACTGAATAACCAAATCGGATTTGAACGAAGGAGAAATGAAGCGGAGAGTAGTAATAACACAACAACAAAAGATGCGGTTTTTTTTTCGAATCGTTTTTACTTTTTTCTGTTTTTTTTTTCTCTTTTTGGGGATTATTAGAGGAGAGGGAAGATGAAAAGGGGTAGGAGCTAGCCGGCGGCGAAGCCTGCGACGGCGAGATAAGAGGAAAAAAAAAAACTGGGTAGAGAGATTGTAGGCGAGATTTGGTGAAGATGGAAGAGAGAGTCTTGCGGTTTTCGTTTATGTGGTTTTTATATTAACGTAAATATTTTTTTTATTTTTCGGAAGCCCTAGATTTGGATTTTGGGAAGATCTCAGCCGTTGGATTGAGTCTGAAGTAAAACGTAACAGTTAAGGATTGGTTTTGTGGAAGTTCGTGATAAGGTCTTGGTTCGGAAAAGGTCAGACAGACGCAACTGGTGTTTGACTCGGTTCAGTTTCGGCTCGGGAGATTTGGTATTTCGGTTATAGAAATTTAGGTTAGACTAAGTACTTCTTTTTTTGGATCGATTAAGATATTAGATATATTTATAAAAAATAAAATCTAAGTGTATGAAAGAGAATCCTAGATATGAATTTTAAGAAGAGCTTGGTTTATCCATTTTTTTAAGAGTAAGCTTATTGAGTTTTTCAAGTTTTTAGATTTCTTTTTAATTGCTACTGTAATAAACCGAATTATATTTTGGTTTTGCTTGGTTTTCGATTTTATATGTCGAGTTATCTGGTCAATTTGATGAAAACCAGAAATTTACTGTATAAATTTAGTGAGCTCGGTTTATTTGGGTGTTATGTACCAAACCAATCAGTTCTTGTTTGCTGAACTGAACCGAAAAAAGTGGTTCGGTTTGCTTCTGTTGCAGCTTAGTGCACAGCACAATGTAGAGTTGGTGATAACGTCTTCGTTTGGAAAAAAGTCAGAAACATGTGTGGCACCTTGGCATCTAGCAAGTAATAATCACCAAGTTCATTAGAATACTAACGCTTTATATTAATGCTGTTTTTGCATCATTACTCAAACTAGTCTAGTTATATACATATACGAGAACAAAATCTTCTTTCTAAGCTTTTTTTGTTAGATTGCACGTCTAAGTCATCTCCCTCACCATCCTCACCGCTTTGGTATTCCTTTTCTTTCGTTTAGCCGAAGCAGCTTCGTCAAAGTTATGGAGTCTCCGACCAATGAGATAGCGGTCATCACGGATGGAGTTGTGAAGGTTTCCCAACCAGATATGTAATCTCTTGATGGAGTATCCGACTATACACCAGACATGGCACTTCTTCGCACAGAAGCACAAGAGGCTCGCCGAGAGACAACCTATCCAAGCGAATCTGTAGACCGTCGAGTTCACAACCAGAGGATATCCGAGCATGGGGAAGATTCCTCTCGCCAGGACATAAGGCACGCATAACGCTGTCAGAAGTTTCATCAGGATGGGAGAGACGATCTCTTTAAGTACCCATAGCCCTTGAAGCCTTGAGAATCCATCTTCTTCTACTCTCTCGAACTTTGCTTTCCAGCTATCATCTATTATCTGTACATTGTGTAATTTTTTAGTGACATGCTACATATTTTTTATGCTATACAGCAAAAAAAAACTACTAACCAATGTTGTCCAGATCTTCAATAAGATGAGGCCAAGTGCCCAGTCTTGATACAAGAGGAAGACAGGAGTTTCATCTACTGGGACTCTCATTGGGACAATCACCAATAGCTCAAATAAAAGTCCAATTAGTACCGGAGTGATAAAAACCTGTTAAAAAATATAGTATCCAATGAAATTGGAGTATTTTCAAATCTCTTAAAAGAAAAAAGAATAAAACAGCAAAAAACTACTTACCCATATGGGTAAGAGGGCCGAAATCTTGAAGACAATCCCACACCATTTCCATATTTGATTGAGAAACACTGAAGTGGTCCTTTCTGACTTCACATGCTCGATAGCATACCAGGCCCCGGATATGGTAGTCCAAAGAACATATGTGCCAATGACAAAAGCATATAGGTCTACAGATTTAGGAGGAGATTATGTTAAAACTGTGTATCCCTATACAATAATGAAGCACAAAAGATCAAATGAAAACACACATTACCATTGCATTTGATGCCATGCGTTATAGGGAGAGTTGGTATGGTATTAAACAAAGCACGCCCAAGAGAAACTGGAACAACTATCATTGCCGTATTGAAGAGAAGAAGAGAAACCCATGCAGCAAGTAGTAGAAGGACTGCACGCAGCACAAAGTTGTACCTGCTAAAAAAAGTTACTTTCGTTTCAGGGCAAGGCCTAATGAAAATCTTGATGCACATAGTCATATACCGAGCATGCTGAAACTTAAAGCATGAAAAACAAGTTTAGGCTCATTTTTTTCTTCTAAAAGTAACAACTTACTCTGAATCCGATTGTTCTACATTCCCAGGTCTCCTGTTCTGCCTTCCTGGTTCATCATTTCCAATTTCTTGACCAACGTTGTCCTCTGGTCTTGGCAAGAGTAAGTCTGTCAAACCAAGCCCCAAACAGACGCTAGTGATCCAGCAGCGTACAAGGGACTTAACCGTGGTCCAGAGTCTGAAATGCTCGATGATAAACTGTGTGCAGATTGTAAACAGGAGCAAGCCGGCAGGAATCTCAGTGAATGGTTCAGATACACTGTGTACATATTAGTAAGTTAGTAGAGACTTACATCAAATACACAAAATCTACAAAAAAAAAAACAAGATGCAAGGACAACGTTTCTTACGATATGTCAAGAGGGAAGAGCGAAGGAGCCATCATGATCGCAAGCTTGACTGGTAAAAACACCAGCAAGAAAATCAAACTCCCATACTTTGCAACATCTAACAAAAGATCCCAACCAAACTTGCGTTTTAATTCTTCAATTATGAACTGGAACGACGCATCATCATCATCATCATCTTCATGATCATAAACGAAAAACAACGCTTCACGGCGAAGAACCTCCACAAAAAAAAAGTCCAAAAAACAATACTATTAGATATTATTAGCACAGAGAAAAAAACATTTTATGACGAAAGAAAGACCACCACACACGGGTACCTTTAGAAGAAGGTCCTCGCATATGTATATTTTGAACAGGTACGACACTCCAACAGCCCAATGAACAAGTGAGCTTGCAAGCGGGGAAACTGATAAGAACTCTACTCTGTCCGACATTGTTGTTTCACCAAACATACTAACCGTGCAAACATCTAGCAACCACCCACACATCAACGGGAATCCCACGAATAAATAGGCAACCATGGCTCCTACTTTGATTCCTGCCAACAACTGCCTAAGGAAAGGTGGTACATTTTTGACTACTGTTGAAGAAACACCATAGAGTCTATCAAAGTTCAGTGCAGGCTGGCCCTTGAAACATCGAATCAGCGGAATGGTTCCAAGGTAAAGGAAGACTAGAAACATGTAGCCAACGGTTAGAGTTGTGACATCATATAGCTTTGATGGTCCACCTGCAACAAAACCTTTCAAGAGAAGCCGTCCTAGTGTGAATGGCACAAAGATGACAGCACCAATAAATATCATATTTCGTGCCAGAACCTGCAGAGTTATATGCACATCATCAATAAGATTTTAAATGAGAGAACACTGAACAAAAAGGATGAAAACATTATTCAACTTACAGCAACGGCCCACATAACCAAGAGAAACAGAGGACTCTGTATTCGATCCAGCTCGCCAAATAGAAAGTTTATTCCCAAACGCCTTAAGAAATTCCTCAGTGAAGCAGCTCCATGGAGAATGAAGATGATGGTTGCAGACACTAACAAACCAAGCAAAGAATCCGTTAGGACAACCGTGGTTGAGACGTGGCTTAAGAGCAACAGCCTCTGAGCTTCACCAAAACTCCTCACGAAAGCCAATTTCCACATCCAGAATGTGATGAAAGAAACGGCGAGAAGCCAGACCGAAAGCAGTAAACTCAGCTGAAGAAAGGCGTGCAGAGCACGGCAACGCCAAACTTTCACCGCAGCGCCAACAACAAACTCCTTGAAAGGGAGCCTCGTGGGGGTCTTTTCGGCATAAAGTAGTGTGAACGAAAAGCGATGCTTGCAAACCTGCGAGCCATTGAAAGAGTCAGATGATGAAGCTGAGCATAATCTTTGATGAGGAGGAGAAGAAGAAGCAGAAACCTCGCATCGATGAGCTTTGGAGTGGTTAAGCCACTGAAGGAGGCAATCTTGGTGAACAAACTTGATGCTTCCTCTGCAGGCGCATGGATATCGAAGTGGATTGTCTTTATCCCCTGGAATTCTGCAGATTCTGCAAACGTCTTCATCATCTTCTTCTTCTTCTTCGTCGATGTACCTCGCCGTCGCAGTCGCTTGAGCCATGGTGGTGTGTGGGAGAAGCCTGAACCCTCATAGCAAGGATAAAAAGGGAAAAGAGGTTCTACTTTATCTCAGAAAAAAATAAAATAGAAATGAAATTTGTTTTTTTCGTTCTAGTACGACCTTGCTCGGCAAGGCGAGATTACTTTTTGGTTTTTGTTTTTTTCTGTTCTTTAAATATTACGATCCAAATCATATAGTTATGTTGTATTGTGGTTCTAGTCTTAGAAAATGTAATTTATCATTAATTATGCAGATTAGTAGAAAATACATATCATCCCAGAGATGAGGATAAGTTTCTACCAACTTATATATTTTTGTAGGAAAAAAGAAAAATGAGAGACTGTGGAAGACTATATCAAAACAGAACTTTCTATAACCTCTCTAGATCCCAATCGCATCCATTTTCGCTTCTTCATTAGTTTTATTTTCTGGTTTTAATTAATTTAGCTATCTAATAAAGTTATAAAAATGATAATAATTCACAATTCAGATATCTATCTAAGTCTTTTTTTATTTCATCTCCATCTAAGTCCTAGACCTAAAAATAAATTTTGTAATTTGCACAGAATAAAGTCATAAACCATTGTTAAAAAAAAATCTATTTTTTGACAATAATTAAGATTTTTTTATTAAGTTGTTAGACTATTTACCAATCTAGACTAATTAATTTTGATATTAATCGAGAGATTTTCTTAATAATAATCGAAAGTTTAATTGTAGAGAAAATTATCTGTTCTTGAATTTAACAACTAACATATGATCCATGTGTTACTCAGAATCTAATCTGTACACATCGGATTTCAGTCATTCTCATATGCTTGTCATTCTTGATACTTAATTCTTAACAATTTTTTCTAATTTTTGTTTCGTAAATAATTTAGAGGTCTTATCTAAAATCATTTAGAAAAAATTTACAGGCCAAGTCATTGGACTTTACCTAAATGCGGCCCAACTTGGAAATATTTACAATAGAATTTCTATAAATTAATAATCTTAGATTTTTGAAATTTTATTAATTTATTAAAATATTAATTTACATTTTTTTCTCATTTAAATTTCTTACTTTAATATTTTTATCGATTTATGTCAAATTTTAAACTGATATAAATTGGGATCAATAAAATTTATTAATTTATAGAAATTATTAATTTATCGAATATTAATTTATAGAGGTAATAATGTATAATGCAAGTTTGGTGTTTTTCATCCTGTTATTTTCTTGTAGCTCGATTTACACGATAAGTGGATGGAAGGCTATATAAGCATTACTAAAATATTTGGATGTCATAATAAGAGTTTGATCCGAAAATCTTAGGATCTTTAAAGAAGAACATTAGTTTGATTACTGAACTATGCTATGCTGACTGACTACAAATAATTCTGCCGTTGTCAATAACTCCAGCATTGTCTGTTGATTGGACAAACATGTCACCAAATTAGTATTTTGTTCGCATACACAAATTACAATTGAGAAAACAAAGTTGAGAAAAAAAATGATCCAAGTTGTGGTATATATGAAGTCCAAATGGAGCAGAAAACAAGTGTTACAAGCATTAAAGCTTCTGTACGGCTAGTAACAACTAAGACTTTTCAGACTTCTAGCCGTGTCAATAAATCTAAATATGTTGGTGGATACTTGATATCTAGTGAAAATTTTAAAACACAATTATCATCAGATTTTGCGATAGCAAGTCATGCATGTATTCAATCTACTTGTGTTAACTTTGGTGGCTAAAATGAGAAATGTTGTTCTTCTGGATCAACAAAGCAAAAAGGTTATAATGTGCCACAAGAAGCTGAAAACTATATTTGAAGGCAAAGACCGTATTGGGGGTTCTTGGAAGATCGCAACGCTCATCAGTCCTCACCTTTCCGTGGATGATATTTGGTTGAGAGAAGACAACCATTGGCGTATGTTTTTGTGAGCTATTAAGGCCACGATCACAAACGATCAGATTACATATCAGTAACATTTTAGGGTTTAAAAAATTCTATCCAACGAAGTAGTAATGAAGCCTCTGGAAGATACCATTTGTATTATAATTTTTACGTTGCTTTCCGTTACTGTTAAAATATGCTTTTGTTTACTCAAGAGCTTGAACATCGCTTCTTTCAAAACTAAAAGTCCTACTCGAATAAGACAAGCTAAACTAAAGGAAAATTAGACATACAATACTGAGGCACAAGGTTCTTGTGTAATCTAGATTAATGTTTGTGTAAAAACAGAAGGAAATTCGATTTTTCAAACAGTACAATAACATCTTATATTACAGAAGATTAAAAAATTGTTTTCAATAAGATAAATCAAAATTCAGATTTCCTTTTTTCTGTTTGGGAAGCGACTGTTAGTAGGGATCATTCTACTCTCTATAAAAAGAGACCTCTCACCTCTCGATAGCTCACAAAAGCAAGCAACGAGAAAGAAAACATCGATTTTTAATCAAAGAAAAGAAAGAAGTAACTATGGGTCTCTCTAAGGCACGCAAGCTACTCTTAGTCCTCGTGATCACTGCTTACTTCTTTTCCGGTACAGCTCATGCATGGAGCTGGAACTGGGGTTCTGGCCAATCCGGTTCGAACTGGGGATGGGGTTGGGGGTCCGACAACAACTCTGGCTCGGGTTCAGGTGGTTCAAGCTGGGGTTGGGGATGGAGCTCGAATGGAACAGACACGAACTGGGGTTGGGGAAGCAGCTCTGGCTCAAGTGGTGCCGGGTCTACACATAAAAGCCACCACAACCACACAGCCCCATCAAACGACTCGAACGGCTCTGGCTCAAACCAGACGCGCGGTAGTAGTATTGGCTCTTCACACAACAACCACACGGCTCAAGTATCGCCTAGAAGAAAGATTGAGGTTACTGTGTGGAAGAACGGATTCGACTACCAAGAATGGGCTTCTAAGCATGCACCCTTCCACACCAACGATGTCCTTGCTTTCAAGTACAGCAGTAACGAAAAGAGTCAATCCAAGACAAAGCACAACAACAGCAAGAACGATGTCTACTTGCTTCCGGACTTGAAGAGCTACAAGAGATGCGATGTGAGCAGAGGCAAGAAGCTAGTAGCAAGAGGAGGCTCATCATTTGGGTTTAAGTTGCTTCTCCGCAAGACTCATCAGACTTACTTCTTCGCTAGTGGAGACCACAACGGCTGCAACCACAACATGAAGTTCTCTATCTCCCCAATTCCTAGCTCTTCTTCACACACTAAGCCCTAAATATCACTTCAGTACTTTGCTTCCTTGCTAGATTATGTTTAATTTCCTTTGTTCTTTTGTTTCTTGTGCTACAAGTCAAGGATGGATTGTTTATTACAAATTTATTTGGAGTAATATGGTTTATTCTATCTAAAATATAAAAGAGAAATACATTTTGTACTTGACCGTTAGTTTTCCTCAATAATTACCATTCAATGTCACTGAAAATAATTTTAAAACAAACCTGCCAAAATATTCCTTAAAATTCGCCAATCAATTAGTTACCCATTTCATAAGTTGTTTCCATATTCTGCACCATGTATTTTAAAATTACCTATATGTATTGATTAGTATATATTTTCAAAGATTCGATTTAATATAAAAATTAAAGGCAAAGGCCTTATTTGTGGCTGATATTAAGGTGTTGACTGGTTTTCTCGCTACCACCCGCAAACGCAACTTTTGCGGTTGGTAGCGGTTATTGATATTTTACAATAATCATTCAAACCGTTTTAAACCGCTTCAAATCGTTTTAAATTGCTTCAAACCTCATAAATTTAAAAGCTGGTTTCAGCTAGCGTTTGTGGTTGCGGGAGTGTAAAATTTTTTTTTTCAAAAACAATATAAATACAAAAATAAAAATATTCAATAAAAACTTTAAATTAAATTATTAAAATACC
Source organism: Hirschfeldia incana (assembly GCA_026261945.1). Classification (NCBI taxonomy): domain Eukaryota; kingdom Viridiplantae; phylum Streptophyta; class Magnoliopsida; order Brassicales; family Brassicaceae; genus Hirschfeldia; species Hirschfeldia incana. The sequence goes on from JABCMI010000024.1 coordinate 3,526,939, forward strand.
AAAATATATTTATTATATTTCAATTAATACTATAAAATTTTAAAATATTTTTTTATAATTTTAAAAATTTTAAAACTATAGATTTCTAAATATAACTTTGATATTTATTACAATTTTATGATTTTTGATATTTTTATAATTATAGAAAATATAAATAGAATTAAATTATTATTCAAACGCTGGTTAACCAGTCATAAGTATCCTGCAAACACACAAATTTCTAACCACAATACCAATCGTACAAATCGGTTAAAACCGCTATAAACCCCAACCATCCGCATCCGCAAACTTCCCCAATCCCAACCGCTGCGGTTAAACCAGTCAGACCCTAAATTCCATCTATGCTACAGGTCAAAATCCTTCTCTTTTGTGATTCTCAGATTATCTGTATTATCTCTCATCTAAGTACCTAAACAAGACTGTGCATGTACTTCGCAGAGTTAATTCAGATAGTGTAATTCTTTTTGCAGGTAATCTACCTTATACAAATTTTGAGAGGTATAAAATAATTTTATTAAAATTTTTAATTTTGTTTTCAGAAAATGTATAGTTGACATATAAATTATGATATGTTATAAAATAAAATACATATAAAACATTGATATTATTTCATAATTTTTATATACCTAGGCTATAGCTTCATTGCAAAGCCAACAAGATTAATATGCATAAAAGTTAAAACGATTAAAGAATTGATAGTTCTAAACAATAAAAAAGTTTATGTATAGAAACCATAAAATTGTTGAGTTTTAAAAATTATATTAAATATTTATTACTATTGGTTAGTGTTAAAAATATATACATTCAATTATATATAACAATTTTTGAGCAATATAAAATTAAAAAAAAACACATGTGCAAGCACATGGATCAGAATCTAGTTATTGTTTAAGATCACAACTCTATAAATAAATAAAAAAAATCTACCTTAGGGTTATTGTATTCAGAACAAGAAACATAAACAAAGAGAGAGATAAAAAAAAGAGAATTAATAAAAAGAAAGTCTTAATAATAAAAGTGCAAACCGTATCAAAACTCCAACACCTCCTATCAAGACACCACCCTCTCCTGCATCCTCACTGCTTTGGTTTTGGTGAGACAAAACAGCTTCCCCAAAGTTATGGAGCCTCCCACCAATGAGATAACGGTCGTCACGGATAGAGTTGTGAAGATTCCTGAACCAGTCATGGCATCTCTTTGCACAGAAGCAAAAGAGAATCACAGAGAGACAACATATCCAAGCATACCTATAGACCGCAGAGTTCACAACCAGTGGATATCCGAGCATGGGGAAGACTCCTCTTGCCAGGACATAAGGTACGCATAATGCTGTTAGCAGTTTCATCACGATCGGTAATACAATCTCTTTAAGTACCCATAACCCTTGAAGCCTTGAGAATCCATCTTCTCCTACCCTCTCAAACTTTTCTCTCCAAGTACCATCCAGGAATATTATCTGTCCATTGTTATCATCTTTAGTGACATGCTACATATTCTTTATGCGATGCAAAAAAAATAGTACTAACCAGTCTTGTCCAGATTTTTAAAAAGATAATGCCAAGAGCCCAGTCTTGATACAAGAGGAAGACATGGTTTTCATCTACCGGGACTCTCACTGGGACAATCACCAAAAGCTCAAACACAAGCCCAATTAGTACTGGAATGATGAAAACCTGTACACAGTCACCATTTTTCAAAAAAAATATAGAATCAAATGAGTTAGGAGTATTTTTTTCAAGATTCTGAAAAGAAAACACATCACAAATCACTTACCCATATGGCTAAAAGCACTGAACTCTTGAAGACAACCCCACACCATTCCCATATTTGGTAGGGCAGAACCGAAGTCTCTTTTGACTTGACATGCTCCATAGTATACATAGCCCCAGATATGGTAATCCAAAAGGCATATGTTCCAATGACAAAAGCATACAGGTCTACAGATTTAGGAGGAGATTCTGTTAAAACTGTGTATTATAATGAAGCATAAGAAGATCAAATGAAACACACATTACCATTGCATTCGATGCCATACGTTATAGGGAGAGTTGGTATGGCATTAAACAGAGCACGTCCAAGAGAAACTGGAACAACTATCATTGCCGTATTGAAGAGAAGAAGAGTAACCCATGCAGCAAGTAGTAGAAGGACTACACGGATCACAAAGGTGTACCTGCTACAAAAGTTACTATCGTTTCAGGGCAAGGCCTAATGAAAATCTTGATGCACCTAGTCAACTCTATATATATACCAAGCATGCAGAAACTTAAAGAACAAGCTTTAAGTTTATAATTTTTTGAAGTAACAACTTACTCTGAATCATATTTTTCAGGTCCTTTGTTCTGCCTTCCTGGTTCACCATTTCCATTGTCCGCTGGTCTTGGCAAGAGTAAGTCTGTCAAACCAAGCGCCCAACAGACGCTGGTGAACCAGCAGCGTACAAGGGACTTAGCCGTGGCCCAGACTCTGAAATGCTTGATGATAAAATGTGTGCATATTGTAAGCAGGAGGATGCCGGCAGGAATCTCAGTGAATGGATCAGATACACTGTATAACATTCATAAGTTAGTAAAGACTTACTCAAAATCTACAAAAAAAGACAAGATGCAAGGACAACGTTTCTTACGAAATGTCAAGAGGGAAGACTGAAGGAGCCATCATGACCGCTAGCTTGACTGGTAAAAACACCAGCAAGACAATCAAGCTCACATACTTTGCAGTATCTAACAAAACTTCCCGACCAAACTTGCGTACTGTTTGATCAAACTCATCTGCGGGATCAAAAAGGAAATGCAAAACTTCAGGGCGAAGAACCTGCACAAAAGAGGAAAAAAGAATATTAGTTTTTTAGCAGAGAAGAAAAATTATATGAGGAAGGACCATGGTACCTCTACAAGAAGGTCCTCTAATGTGATTGCTGTCCACATATATAATATCCCAACAACCCAGTGAACAAGTGAGCTCGCCAGTGGAGAAACCGATAGAAACTCTACTCTGTGTGATATTGTATTACCAAACATCTTAGCCGTGCAAACATCTAGCAGCCACCCACACATCAAGGGTAGGACACCAAACAGTAAGATAAACAAGACAGCTATGGTTCCTAGTCTGATTCCTTCCAAGAACTGCCAAAGGAGAGGCGTTGCAGACAGTGACTCACCCTTGAAATATCGAATCAGCGCAATGATTCCAAGGTAAATTAACACCAGCAAGACTACAAACATGTAGCCAGCAGTGAGAGCTGTAACATCATATAGCTTTGATGGTCCACCAGCAACAATACCTTTCAAGAGATTAGCAGCAACATTATACAATATAAACCGTCCTAGTGTGAAAGGCACAAAGATGACAACACCAAGAAATATCACATTGCTTGCCGGAACCTGAAGATTTATATATATATATATATAAGATTTTAAATGAGAGAAAAAATGTATAACACCGAACATAAAGATGAAACATTCAACTTACAGTAAAGGCAATCTTAAACAAGCGAAATAGGGGACTCTGTAGCCGAACCAGCTCGTAAAATTCAAAGTTTCTTTGCAAATGCCTAAAGTAGTTACTCAATGAACCAGCTCTACGGAGGATGTAGGTGGTAGTTGCAGACAGTAAGAAACCAAACAAACAATCGGTTTTGACAACTGTGGTGGAGACATGGCTTAAGAGCAACAGCCTCTGAGCTTCACCAAAACTTCGGACAAAACCCAATCTCCATATCCAAAATGTAACGAAAGGAATAATGACAAACCAGACCCAAAGCAGTAAACACAACCGAAGAAAGACGTGCAGAATACGGCAACGCCAAACTTTCATCGCAGCGCCAACAATAAACTCATTCAAAGGGAGTCTTGTGGGAGCTTTTTCATCATAAAGTGGTGAGAATGAAAAACGATGCTTGCAAACCTCGCATCGATTAGCTTTGGAGTGGATAAGCCATTGAAGGAGGCAATCTTGGTGCACAAACTTGATGCTTCCTCTGCAGGCGCATGGATATTGAAGTGGCTTGTCTGTATCCCCTGGAGTTCTGCAGATTCTGCAAACGTCCTCGTCATCTTCTTCCTTATCATTATCAATGTACCTCGCAGTTGCAGTTGCAGTTGCGTGAGCCATGATGGAGTAAGCGGTGGGGGAGGACAGAAACCCTCATTGCATGGATAAAAAGGGTTATACTTACCCTGAAGAAAATCGAAAAAATGGAAATTTGTATTTTCGTGCTTGACATTTACTAGTACTACGACCTTGCTCGGCAAGGCATAATATTTCTGCCATTTATTTTTTTTTCCTTTAATTATTATGAATACAAAATTTTAATTAAAAAAAAATTATATAGTGGTTAACAAAATAAAAAGGAAGAATAAAATATATTATGCTGCGTTGTGGAAGTTTCATTAGTCCAACGATTAGATTAATGACTTAATGCTTTTGTATCATAAGGTATAAAATGTGATTTGTCCATTCTTAAGAATATAAGAAAAATAAAGTTGGACTCATAAGTTTGCAATCTGACAAAAAAAAAAAATTCAACCCAAGGGGTATAAATTCGAGGGAAAAGACACTCATCATTTTTTCCCTAAACTCTGGTTATTCAATTCGGATTTCGATCCAGTATCACTTGGATTTTTTTTTTTTTTGTTTTTTGGTATTTTAATCGATAAAAATTAGCTATGATACTGAAATCTTATATCTACTTTAATTATATTATGTTTATATACTTTCAGTTTTCGGCTTATTCAGTATTATACGAAAAAAACCATAGCTATATTTAGCTTCATAACATTTTGTGAAATTTTAGTTTGTATGATTAAAAATTGAAATTTTTGAAAAATATCTTTTCCATACTCTATCTTTAAAATAAGATATTTTTTTTTAATTATTTTATTTAGCTATTAAGAACAATAAGTAGTAAAAAAATAATAATCTCATGATAATTTCAAAAAAATAAAAATAAGAAACTTTATAATTACCATAATATTATTCAATAAATAAAAGTATAATATGTTATTTTGTTTATTCGGTTTAATCGATTTATAAAACAATTTATATTTGTATACCACAGCTCTTTTTGCAGAAATCTCTCTAAGACTCATGAGACTTATTACATGGGTAGTGGAGAGAACAATAAGTGTAACTCTGAACATAAAGATGAAACATTCAACCTACAGTAACGGCCATCATAATAACCAAGAGAAACAGGGGACTCTGTATTCCAACCAGCTCGTCAAATTCAAAGTTTCTATGCAAATGACTAAAGTAGTTACTCAATGAAGCAGCTCCACGGAGGATGTAGATGATAGTTGCAGATAGTGAGAAACCAAGCGAACAAACGGTTATGACAACCGCGGTGGAGACATGGCTTAAGAGACAAAACAGCTTCCTCAAAGTTATGGAGCCTCCCACCAATGAGACAACGGTCATCACGGATAGAGCTGTGAAGGTTTCTGAACCAGACATGGCATCTCTTCGCACAGAAGCAAAAGAGGCTCACCGAGAGACAACCTATCGAAGCATATCTGTAGACGGCCGAGTTCACAAAAGAGCGTAGGGAAGACTCCTTTCGCCAGGACATAAGGCACGCATAACGCTGATTGCAGCTTCATCACGATCGGGAATACAATCTCTTTAAGTACCCATAACCCTCGAAGCCTTGAGAATATCTTCTCTTACTCTCTCAAACTTTGCTGTATGGCCATACTCATCGGGCTTTTTGCTGGTCGTTCTGATATTCGCCTTCGCCTTGACCCGACCCTATGGGTCTTATCAAGTTCCGGGTCGATGTTATAAAGAGTATAGGCTAGGGCTGGACACTTTATCCATTAATTTTGATTCGATTCAATTCGATCCGAAAATTTCAGATATCTGAAAGCCTTCGAAGCAAAGGAAATACTAAAAATCAATATCCTTTAAAACTGAAGCAAATCACAAATACTAAAATTTTGGGAAGCGGATATCCGATCCGATCCGGCAATATATAAATACATTTATATCTTGATTATATTTAAAGTTTTAAATGTATAAACTTATATAATTATTTTTCTAATGTATGATTTGACAAATTATATTCACATTATTACTTATAAAAGTATTACACCAAAGGAAGAGTAAACAAGTATGATAATTATATTTTTTTTTTAAATTTTGTGTTTTTATAATTGTTAAATAATTTCAAAAATTTACAAAATATGCAGATTCACTATTTCTTTTAATTTTTATATTATATATCATGCAAAACTTTTTTTTTATAAAATAAATTTGTATCGAACTATTAAAATTATTTGTATTAATCAAAACTTATGAGATTTCCGTAAGTATTCGTAAATATCCGCAAATATTTATTTATTTTCTAGATATCTGTTTTTTTTAAATATCATTTTTCCGAAGCAAAACTAATCGAAAAATTATATATCTGTGACATACGAAGCAAATCACAAATACTTCTAAAAACCCGGATGGATCGGTGCTCAGGCTTAGTATAGGCTCCAAGGGAGAACGTTGTGGATTCTAAGAACTGGGGGAAGATGAGGGCTTGTTTGGCTCAGTCACCAATTTATCACCGCTGATCAGTTCTCTCTCTCTCTCTCTCTCTCTCTCTCTCTCTCTCTCTCTCTCTCTCTCTCTCTCTCTCTCTCTCTCTCTCTCTCTCTCTCTCTCTCTCTCTCTCTCTCTCTCTCTCTCTCTCTCTCTCTCTCTCTCTCTCTCTCTCTCTCTCTCTCTCTCTCTCTCTCTCTCTCTCTTTTTGAACCTGAAACTTCTAGTTTGTTACATTTTGGCACCCACATGTTTTTCATTTTGGTTTGGTTCTTGTAGTTTTATTTCACTTTATTTAGTAAGAAATTTGTGGTTGATTGAAGTAGGTTCGGAGCAATGTTTTGAAAACCGGACCGGCCATCGACTAGTTATTTTTACTGGGTGACTGGTTGAATCGGTTCAACTGGTTTAACCGGGTTTTTAAAAAAATACATATTTTTTTATTATATTAACTATATATAGTTATGTGTATGTGTATTTGATGGCATGATCAATTTTTTTTTTGAAAATACTTAGGTTTTGGTATTCTGTTAACCATTAAAGAAAAATATAGTTTAAACAATTACAAAATCAAAACGTATATTGGACCATTATTGGTTATGACATCACCAAATCAGTACTAATGGATGCTAACTATTAATTATAGATATGAACGAAAATAATATAAATGAGCAGAATTACTTATGTAAAGTTATTTCTATAACTGCTATAGAAACATATAGCAAGTATGTATATTAAAAACAAAATAAATGTGAGTTAGGAAAATTTTGATTTTGGTTTCCAATTAATTACAAACGATTATAAATCTAAAATTAATCAAATATCAATTGTGGTAACTATTAAAGATCAAAATTAATTGATTATGTTTGTATTTGGTTGAACCGGGTTTTGTGACTAACCCGAGTTGCCGGTTTTGCCGGTTTTATGCCGGTTTAATTCAAATCCGAGTTTTAATTCAACTCGGACTCGGTTTATTTAACGGTTCACGGTTGAACCGGTCCGGTTTTCAAAACCTTGGTTCGGAGTGATAAATCATAGTGAATGAATTTACCTAGGATACAATACTAATTAATATCCACCTAAAGTGTAAACTCGAAATTTAATGGTGTAAAAAGAAATGTTAAAGTCAATTACCGTGTGAATTTGTCAATTAGCGAACCAAACCGCAATATCACTAACGACATGATTACTGTGATAATTCTTTTTGGAAAAGTCTTGTTACAATAATTAGATGGTTAATGAAGTGTTACGGAGAATATTTTGTTAATATTATGTGAGACCTACGGTTTGTTTGTTTTTTGTAAATGAAAAGGAAAGAAAGAAAGGTCTATTATTCCTTTTTTTTTGTTCAACGAAAAGGTCTATTATTCAAAAGTAAAATAAGGGGCTCAGATCATAAAATGTATATGTTTTTTTTTGAAATCCAAAAGGGCATTGTTCTTATTCTCAACATTCCTTTTGTTGAGATTGGATTATTCAAAAATAGCTTCTGATGGTATTACTTTGTGTTTGGAAATAGCCTTTCTTTTGCAAGATTTTCTTTGAGGTTTATTTTACATTGCTTGTGAAGAAAGAAAATACAATCAGTATAGTGGATGAATCAGGGGGATAAAATTTGACTATGTTCACTCGAATTTTACTTATTTTGTTTTATATAAGTAAGATATTTAGTAAATAATAATCAAATCTTGATTTGTTGTATGCATAGCCTTTTGGTTGACACCACTTTTCTAAGTTGCAGATACTTGGGCATATAATAATCAAATCTTGAATTGTTGTATGCATAGCCTTTTGGTTGACACCACTTTTCTAAGTTCCAGATACTTGGGCATACATTCGTTACTTCTTCGAATGTTATGATATTTTTTTTTTTTTTTTATGATATTCATTATTTCTGGGAGTATTATAAATGTATAGTTTGTTTTTTGTTTGCCTAAGTTGGAACGTCATATACTTCGATAGATGGAACTGAGCCCATTGATCTAAATATATAACGTTCTAAATTTTGACTAAAAATATGAAGTTAAATTGATAACTTTAGAGCATCTCTCCAATGGTTGGTTTTATTTTTATCTTCAAAAGTTCATTTTCTTCAAAATGAAGAAATAAATAGAGTAACATTCACTCCATTGGTTTGCTTCATTTTTTTCTTGTAAAAAGAATATTTCAAGTATATTTTATCTCTATTTTTTCATTTATTATTACTAGACACCTAATACTTTTTATATTTACTTATTTTACCTAACTATTTTTTTAACAATAATACAACATAATTATTCTTTCATATAAATTTAATATTATCATATAATGAATTTATTACATAACATGAATAAAAACATAAAACATCATAGTTTGTATAAAAACACCATATATATAACTGTATTTCTATAATTGATTAACAAAAGTGTTTAGAAAGCTTATTTATACTCTTTTAAATCGAGTTAAGAAGGTCTTAAAAATAATTATTCATATGTTTTTTTATATAAACATCTGATTAGATAAAAATAATAGTCGACATTTTGAAATTAATTGAATTATATTAAAACATATAATTTGTTTTGGTAAAAGATAAGAATAAATAAAAGTTAAAAACTAATTTACAAAGAAAAGTTTATTTTCAAATAAATGAAGATATGTACAGTAGATCTTCAAATTTGAAGCAACACTGTTCATTGCTTTATTTTGAAACAGAAAATAAAATAGAATTGGAGCAAAACTTACTTCAAAATGAAGCAAAATGTGAAAAATGAATTGGAGTTGGAAATGCTCTTAAAGATGGAACTTAGAGAGAGCGCATCTATGATTTTCTCATAACCTTAAGTAAACATAGTAAAAGAGATTCAAGTTTTTGACTTAATAAAAACATTAATCACGCCAAAACCAGTAAAATCAAGCACGCCAGTTTAAAACATAGAACACATTCACGAACCAATAATATTAAATCGTGAATTAAATATCCACATGCAAAAAGTCAAATTATGGAATTCAAATCCTCGATTATTTAGAGACTCTCAATTTGAATCAAACAAATTTTATATTAGGTTGAAAGAATAAACCATTCTCTAACCAGTATTAAACAGTATAATCCAGAATCATTTATCCAACATAGAACAAATTTAACTTTTAAGACATTCACTAGATTTTGACCCGCCCTCTATGAGGGCGGGATATGTTTCTCGGCTTTGGAAATTATTTATAATATATACTTTGGATAATTTTTACTAATTTATATAAATATGTGTAAGACTATTTCGAGTTGTCAAAATTTTTGTAGTAACAGTATTGATTTAATATTTTGTAGTAACTATATATAAAATGTGCAAGTGTTCAGTATTACAATATAATGTATTCGTAAGAAAATTTTATTTCCTATCTATTGGATATAGATAGATAGGAAAATGGAACTGCCATGATGATTTGATGATTGTTGTATCTTTAGTTGATCATCACATTTGCTTCGATATAGAACTGTATTCAGAACGTTAAATAAAATTCAAATTGCATGAAGGTAACGAAACACACATATGTTGTAGCTGAAAAAAAATTGAAACAAAAGCCACATAAAAAAATAAATCAGAGTTGGGCATATTTTTTTGTTTTAATTTTTTTTTCTTTGAGAATTTTTTTTATAATCATATTAATGTTTAATATAAATTTAGTATAATTTTTGGTAGCTATAATAAATATATCAAGTTGAATAACTATACACTTTTGCCATATGCAATTCATAAATTAAGTTTGCAACATATTATATTAACTGATTAGTTACCTAATATAGTCAACAATATTCGTACCTTGAAAATCCAACTTGAAATCGACATGAAAATCAAAGTCTCATGCTCCATTAGTATGTTAGACATGACCTATATATCTCAAAAAATTATTAAAGTATTTTATTCGAAACTAATATCAAATCCAACCCGTACCGTAAACTGAATAAACTTTTAAAAAATATTTGAAAAATAATTTTAAACATATATGTTTAAAAAAATATAATAGTTTAGACATTACATATCATTTATTTTTTAACTTTTGTGCACAATTTATTCAAATTATTTACCTATATGCACTAAATTTTCATTCAATATTTAAAATTATATGAAAATCAATCAAAAGATAATTTTTATTTTAAATTTTATTCATTTTTCTATACCTGAACTCGGTCTGCGATTGAACCGAAAACCCTGGGATCCATATATAATTTGGTTTAAAGTTACCAAAAACTCATTAGTTAAAAAACCGGATAAAATTTAGTAAACTCCGAAAAAACTCCAATAACACATGATCCAACACTGGTTAACCCGGTAAAAATCCATAAAAAAATCTAATAATATCTAAATATCAAATAAATTTCTCATATTTATTTAACATTATAGAAAATTAAGAAATTATCTACTGTGTGATTCTTTAAATTTTGATCAAAACAATCTTGGCAAAAAAACCTAAAATCTATTGATATGACATCATTAATTTGTTTTGTTATTGATAATCTATTTATGTTTGCATTTCTTGTTTATTTTAAACTTCAATATAATTTATGATAATTTATGTTTAGTTATTTATTATTTTAAACTTCAGAAATTCCTCCTGTTTTATATTACAATAGTTTGTTTAAATTTTACAAATTTATTTAGAAAATACCATATTTGTAGTTTTTTGTTTAAAATTAAGAATTAACATTTATGTTGTTATTTTAAATGATAGTTGCAACACATAAATATTTTAAGATATTGGAAATATTTTCACATTTTTTTAATAATAAGTTAATTTAGTATATTAAAAATATTTTCAAGTTTCAAAAATAAAACAAAAAAGTTATAGAAAAAAAACAAATCCATCCTAAAATTAAGGGCTAGTTTAAGTATGAGATTATATTGTTGGATTAAATAGATTTTGTTAGAATTAAATATATTTAGTTAGAATTTAACTAAAACCATATGTTAAAATAAAACTAATGGCATATAATGGTAAATATTTGAAAACTTCAGGGTGGCTTCAAATAAAATATTTTATATCTTCAACACTCTCTGTATTGAAAAATTCATTTGTGCATTTCAAACAATTTTCTATAATTTTATTAAATTTAGTTATGTGATTTAGTTTTTATTTTAAATGAAACTATTTTTAAGGAGTTGAGATAATTCTGATCTGTATCATGATTTTGTTGATTTAATCATTTGTTATTTAATCTTGATTTTATTTTGCAGTTTCATTTAAAAAATGCTTTCAAATAATTAATAACGTAAAAGATCTTATAAATAATCACATAAATTATATTCTTAAAATTTAATATGAAATATAAAAACAATAATTTAAGTTGGTATATCAAATTAGTCTTCTTGTTGTATTTTTTATATATATTGAAAACACTTTTTAATACTGGTTATTGAAAAATAGTTTTAAAAAAATAAATTTTTGAATATATGCATATGTTAAATCAATTTTTGATATAAATCAAGTTAAATTATTATTTTATTTGAAATATTTATATAAAATTTAAAATTGTATTTTATGATTATTTTATTCATAAAATGTTTTTATGTAATTAGATTTGTCTTTTTGTATATTTTCAAACTGATCCAAGTAGACAATTTTTATAATATAATGGATTTCCAATTTTTATTAATAACACAAGCCATTACTTTTTTCTTCTTGACATACTTCTATCCATGTTTCAAAATTTTAATTTTTGCTTTAGTTTTCTATGAATTATTATTAACTCTTGAAATTTTTATATTTGACTAAACTAATTAAGGAATAATACTGTATTTATAACTTATTCCTATAATATATATTTCCCTAAATGATTGTAAGTAAAAAGAATTGTAAATATAGTGACATAATTGTAAATAAAAGAAATATATAAATGATATTGTTTAATCTATTGTAAAAGCAATGACTAAATCTCTAAATAAAAAGAAGTATTAAATATGCTATTCATGTTTCTAAAAATTCTCATTTATTATTAATTTATTGGAAATACAGTGGCTAGAAATATAAATAAAATAAAGTACATATTTTTACTATTCATGTTTCTAAACATTTCTCATTTATTCTACTATTCTTGTTTTCAAATATCTCTAAAATGTATGTCAACTTTAATAATATAGATATTATAGTTATCAATGGGTTTACTTGACTATATTTAATAGTAGGTATAATATGAATAGTCTGAAGTATAATATAAAAAAAGATATGATCTCTAAGTTTTTTTTTTGGTTTCTTGGCATCAAATAAATGTTTCCATAGAATCGTGGAGTTATATTGCAATAAAGTATAAATGGAAACTATAATGCTCTCACTTAATGTCGAATGCTGTGAGAGGGAAGTAAATCAATATCCCTTTATTATCGTGTAACTGATTTGCAAATGAGGATTTTTTTTTTTAATTAGGTGTTGCAAAAGAAGGAAATTCGTGGAGGATTAAATCATAAATAAAAACATTGGTTTAAAATAAATGCAGTGACATTCACATGTAAATATTTTTAAAAGAGAAGGGCACCTCAAAAAAAGGCCTTCTGTTTTAATAGTATTGATTACTTAGGTTGGTTCAAAACAAACACTATATCGCCTTAACAAACTACATATAATCGCCGACAAAAAAGACATATAATCCAAACTCTTACAAATAACTTTGGAAAATGTATTATCCATACATATACCAATTATAGATATGACATAAGCGAACCATTTATTGGTATAATTTAGGATTTCTTAAGAAACAATTAATTTAGCACACTAAGTTTACAAAAATTTATAAACAAAAGTAGAGATGGTATCATTCCACAATACGAGAAAAATCAAGATCACATTCAGACTTAACAAAGAAGGGCTAATAGTGGTTTAGATAACAAACCAAAATACAAGAATTATGTCTAATAAGAGAACATGACAAATAATTATATCATCTTAAGAAACTTAAAAAAAATATAGAAAACATTTTCTTTATCAACAAAACTAACATCCAAAATTCAGATTGTCCATATTAAAAAAAACGTAATAATCCAAAATTCAGATTGTCCATATTAAACAAAAAACAGTAATAAATACTATCTTCATGAAAGGTTACAACATATGGAGTAGATCACAAACAGACCAGGTGCAAGATATCAAAAGAGTGGAACTGAAATTACTATCAAACTACAATGCACAATATGTAATGAAAAATGACTTAGTTTTTTTTTTGTGAAAGGGTTTACGAACCTTAATTAGTTCAGTAATTTTTACTGTTTCTTAGAGACATTACATAAATATCTCTGCTAGAGAGTCAAGAACTTCCAAATTGACAACTGTTAGAACAAAAATACGGTTCTTGAAACAGAAAAAAAAATTAGGCATAGAATAAATTTAGCCTACCTAAAAACCTTGAAGATTAGTGCACATATAACATATGCCTACAAAGGAGACGATATATTGCGCATGCTAAATAAATACACCAATGCTTGAGTAGATTTCCAAAACCATCAACTCTATAAACACTAGTACGACAACAAATATAATTTTGATTAACATGTATTAAGAACTCAAGTCTATAGAAGGCATTTATAATAAACAATCATATGTATACGAACTATGATGCATAAGGCAAAATTCCTCTGACAAACAAATTTGACTATAAGATTGCAAACACATGATAGATAATGCAGAATTATGGACAGATGCAGGATGCTAAAGACATGATGCAGGATACAAAAGAGACGATGCACGATGCAGAATTTGTAAAGAGACGATGCACGATGCAGAATGCGAGAAGTACAGACATGATGCACGATGCAGAATGTGAGTTGTACAAACATGATGCAGAATGTAGAGTGCAGAATAAAAAAGCCAATATTAATTATAAATTACATGAGCGTAATTTCCTATAATTAGAATGATCACCAAAGGAGTTAGTGGATAACACAAACAAATATATTCGAAAGTCAAGTAAACCACAATTATAAAATGCAAAAGCTTTAGTTATATATATATATTTATATATATCTGCGTGAGACTCGAGTAATTAGAAAGAGATTTGAAAAGCACACACCTGTCACAGAAGTCTGCTAGACTTGCAAGCCCCTCAAAGTCTAACGTTGAACACGTCCTCTCAAGCACAGACCTGAGGAAATAAAAAATAATAATTAGTATATACTTATATTTAGTATTCCTAATGCTTACCATATTCCTTGCAATGCCTAGATCATGAATCAGTTTTTCAAATTTGACAGTCTCTATGTCGCTATATAGCATGTGGTACAGTAAAGATTTGCAGTATTTTGAAGGTGTTGGTCATTTTTTCATCCAACAAACCACTTCGAATCTTGTGGTAGAGAAAGCATTATGCCTTTGCCTTTAGACTTCTTTCAGCCTTTGGTCGTTTGTTCCACCCAAGAAGCAGAACACCAATCCATAGTCTTTTTTTTGTCTTTAAGACTATTATTCTAAGCCATGACTGGATATAAAAACTTTGTTGAGTTGTTCTCGTTTCAGTCTCTGTCTTCAGACTCATTTAAACTGTTTGGTCGTTATTTCCATCCAAATAGTTCTAGGTTCACATAGTATTTATCTAATCCACATTCTAAAACCGACCATGGGTAGTTTTTTTCCCATCGTTTGAGTCTTTTAAGTTTTAACTATTGCTTGTCTTTGTAACCCATGAGTAGTTTTTAACTTAGAACTTTCTTAATACTTTGGTCGTTATACTTTGAAAACAATTTTTGGTAAGCTGTGGTGTACTAAAGTAATCTGTTTTCAGTTCAGAGTCTGGCTGTTTTTTATCCACCCAGAAAGTCTTCTTTAAGACTGTTATTCATTTTGTCCAAGACAGATTTTGGTAAGCTGTGTGTAGTAAGTATTACGTTTTCAGTTCAGAGTCTGACTGTTATTTTTTATCCACCCAACAAATCTTCTTTACTACTGTTATTCATTTTGTCACAAGACAGATTTTGGTAAGCTGCGTAGTAAAGTAATTTGTTTTCAGTTCAGAGTCTGGCTGTTAATTTTTATCCACCCAACAAGTCTTCTTTAAGACTGTTATTCAATTTGTCAAAGACAGATTTTGGTAAGCTGTGTGCAGTAAAGTAATTTGTTTTCAGTTCAGAGTCTGGCTGCTATTTTTTATTCACCCAACTAGTCTTCTTTAAGACTATTATTCATTTTGTCAAAGATAGATTTTGGTAAGCTGTATGTAGTAAAGTAATCTGATTTCAATTCAGAATCTGATTTTGTCAAAGACTTCTCTAAATAATCCTGGTTAGTATTCGCTGGTCGTTTTGTTTCATCCAGCAAATCTAACGACCCATTGGCCTTAACGACTTTTGACCCCTCTTTTGTCTTAAAGACTTGTGTTAACCGTGTGTAGCAGAAGTAACAAGTATGTTTTCAGTTTGTAGTCTATGTCTTCAAGACTTTACTAAACTATTGGTCGTTATACTCCATCCATCCATAAAACTGAAAACATATTTTAGAAAGCCGAGGGTAGTTGATTTTTTGTTGCATCCTCTAACATCCCTTCCTTAGAGATGCGCTACCAACCATAATTTCCGTCCAACTATAGGAGGACATGTAGTCTTTGCCTTAAGATTTTCTTAAGCTGTGGGTAGTAAAGACTTCTAAGCCGTGGGTCTCATATGCCTTTGTCTTAAGGCTTTGTTCTTGAGACTTTTATAAGCCGTAGGTCTTTTAATCGTATATGTCTTTGTCTTTAAGACTTTTGTAAGTCTTTGCCTTAAGACTTTTATAAGCCGTGGGTCTACATGCCTTTATGCATTTGTCTTAAGACGTAAGCCGTGGGTAGTGTGAAGTAAGGAATCTGTTTTTGATTTGTAGTCTTTGTCTGAAGACTTTCTTAACCTTTCCATCCAAATAATCAAAAACAGACACCTTTCTCAAGCCGGGGGTAATAAGTTTCTTCTAGAGGCAGCAACGGGACAGTGTTCCAAAAATAAGAATCTGACAGTGCACTATAGATTAGTGTCTGCCTATTACCTTTTTTGGTTTTGAAGTGAAAAGCCATAAAATACCCCAAAACATCTTGGGTTTGAAAGGCTTTGTACACTTCGTTGTTGAATTCAAAAACAAGACCTGTTAAAAAGGAACCTGATGTCAAAAATCCCGAGACATCAGATGTGTTTTAAATAGAGAAATCATCTCGAAACAGAAACCGGAGTCAAGCTTCAAAACAGATCGGCGAAACTCTAGCATAGAAAGAGAATTTACCTTAAGAGACGGTTTGATGCGGAGCCAGGCTTCAAAACATAACCAAGAAGATCACAGCAAACTGCATGCTTCATCACTTGTAGTAGTTCTGCCTTTCAGTTCTACCATCTCTGTCGCCAGCTTCTTTCGATGAACTCTTGTTCTGCTATGATCCTCCTCTGTACAACGTGAAGAGGCATATTATTAGATTCTGCATAGATAAAACAGAAACAGTAGTCAGATACACCATAAACATATGTTCATGGAAACTCTTGAACAATTTATAGCATAAACTTGACCATGTTCAGACTCTAACTAACTACGTGACTTGTGAGACATTAAACAAGGGAAATAATTTCATAGATTGGCAGGGGAATAAAGATTGCAAGGTTCGTGAGAAGAACTAACGAAACCCTCAAGGGATTCCTAAAACATAATACTATGAATATAATGAGAAGATTACAGGTATGATCACAGACCTTGACCACCATCGGAATCAGCAGTGACTGACAGAGAAAGGGACATACCCTATGTGATCTGCGCACAAAGGATGTGGTTTTATCTTCTCACAAAACTCTTAAAGAATTGTTTGAAAAATCTGATAAGAAAAAAGCTTTTCAATTATAAACCACAGACCTCCCCTTTGTTAAGTAAAGATCCTTAGCCTCTCCATGAGCCCATACCAGGATCGTGCTGTCTGTCGTGTAGTGATCCCAAGAACAACCTACGGAAACAAGAACAAAGTGTAGAATTCAATAACGGGCGAGTGACTCAAGAAAACCAAAAAAAAAAAAAACAGATTCTTCTCTCGATGCTTACAGAGTTTAGGTGGCAAAAACGTGCTGGATCCAATCTGTATAAAAGTGCACGGAACAAGGGCATCAATCGAACTGTAAAAGAACAAGACATCAAGCGAACATAAAAAATTCATACGAATCATAGAAACCCTAACTTTGACATAGAAAGCACCTCGAAGACGAGCAAGAAACTCAAACAATCGGTGTCGGTTTCAGGCGAAATCTAAAGTGAAGAAAAAAAAACTAATCAATTAAAAAAGGCGATCGAAACCCTAAAACAAAATTGGCGATCGAAGCTTATAAATCCTCAAAGAAATTCGTGATTTACGATTACCAGAAATAAATGAGACAATTCCTCTCATACCCCTATATCTCATAACACAATTTCAAAAGGACATTATTTTTCTTTTAATTTTATATGTGAAACGAAAAATCATAAAATTAAATTGAAAACATGAAAATTTGTTATTTGATTTATAGAATTTGATAAAAATGTTTCAAAAATTCAAAAAACGTTTTTTCAATATTTTCAAAAAAATCATTAAAACATGATTAAAAACGATTTTAATCATGATTTACACTTACTAATCTGAGAATGTTCATGAATTTTCTGTTCCTGCAAATTTTGGAAGACTGTAGAGATTTTTTTTTCCGGTCAAAGTGATTTTGGGGGAAAATGTCCTAGTTATATTTCAATTTTGAGTCGGTTTCGATCGGCGTTTGACAGCGCACGCCTCCCAACGGTTAGTTATATTTTAAATTTTGAGTCGATTATTTTGTAACCTAACCGGTCTTGCATTCTCAGATAATCACCTAAACTGAACCAGATCTTTTCCACGGTTTAAATGTTTACACGGTGTCGTTTATTTTTAAAGAGTTTCTTTTTTGTCAATAAATTGTTTTTTAGTCAATAAATTGTTGAAAAGGCAAAAAAAAAAAAAAAACACTCTTTCTAATCGTTTATGGTTCAAATAATATAATTATCTGAAGGGTGAATGGTCTTGTTTTGTGGTATTTCACTATTTATGTTTTAACTAGATTTGACTTCCAGAATATTTAGAAACTCAAAAAAATATACCAAACATAAGCACAATTATAAATAAATATTTAAAATACCAAAAAAACTCCAATTATTACTTATAATAAGTATCATTACATGAATAATTATTAAATATTCAGTTTAGTTTATATTTTTTTTGTTTGGTTAAATATTGATTATAATTTGAGTTTAAATTTTAATTATATTACTTTGAACTTGAAACAAAAGTTTCTTACATTATTTGTTGTTACTTTTCGCTTAATTATGTTCTGTTATTTCAGTAACCACTTTTGAATTATGCTATCAAGCATTTGTTAAGTTTGCTCATGCAAGTGTTTAAACTTGCTAAAATTTATGTGAAAAACAAATTAAAACCATACTTAAATTTAAAACAAGCTAAACATATTTTACGATGTGTTAGTATGAATAGAATCTAAAATAAACTCTAAAAATATCCGAACAAGACTAAATTCCATGTTCTGAAGCACCAAACTTCGATTAAATACCAGAACAAGGCCATGCCTTATCGAAAATAATTATTTTGAAAATTTGGTTATAATTGATTAATTTAGGTTTATTTGTTACACTTGGATATTGATTAAAATAGCTTAATTTTGAAATAAACAAAACTGATTTTAGGTATAATTCGATTTACAATTAATTGAGAATACTGTTAATCGATCGGTTTGTACAACTGAATTTAGCTGAATTAGTTTTCACTTTACTGATCGGTGTGGTGTAACTTAGATAACCAAATATACCTGACAACCAAAAATCTTGGTCCAGTTAGCTCAGTTCAGTTTTAATCGCAGGCTTAGTTACTGAAGTCATACTTGAATATTACAACCTGAACTAAAGGAACATGAGACATACAATACTGAACTGAAACTTGAGGCACAAGGTGCTTGTTTAATCTAGGTTAATGTTAGTGTAAAAACAAAAGGAAATCCCTTTACGTTCGATTTTCCAAACAATACAATAACATCTTTATATTTCATAAATTTTTTTGAACCACAATATTTCATAAGATTTTTTAAAAAATCCGTTTCATTATTGATTTTGTTGATATGATAAATCAAAATTTCATATTTCCTTTTTCTGTTTCGGAACCGACTATGAGTAGGGATCATTCTCTATAAAAAGAAACCTCTCATCTCTCAATAGCTCACAAAAGCAAACAACGAGAAAGAAACACAACAACAACAACAAGAAAACATCGATTTTTAATCAAAGAAAAGAAAGAAGTAGCTATGGGTCTCTCTAAGGCACGCAAGCTACTCTTAGTCCTCGTGATCACTGCTTACTTCTTTTCCGGTACAGCTCATGCATGGAGCTGGAGCTGGGGTTCTGGCCAATCCGGTTCGAGCTGGGGATGGGGTTGGGGCTCCGACAACAACTCTGGCTCGGGTTCAGGTGGTTCAAGCTGGGGTTGGGGATGGAGCTCGAACGGAACAGATACAAACTGGGGTTGGGGAAGCAGCTCTGGCTCAAGTGGCACCGGGTCAACACATAAAAGCCACCACAACCACACAGCCCCATCAAACCACTCGAACGGCTCTGGCTCAAACCAGACGCGCGGTAGTAGTATTGGCTCTTCACACAACAACCACACGGCTCAAGTATCGCCTAGATTAAGAAAGATTGAGGTTACTGTGTGGAAGAACGGATTCGACTACCAAGAATGGGCCTCAAAGCATGCACCCTTCCACACCAACGATGTCCTTGCTTTCAAGTACAACGATAAAAGTCAATCCAAGAAGAGGCACAACAACAACAAGAACGATGTATACTTGCTCCCTGACTTGAAGAGCTACAAGAGATGCGATGTGAGCAGAGGGAAGAAGCTAGTAGCAAGAGGAGGCTCATCATTAGGGTTTAAGTTGCTTATCCGCAAGACTCATGAGACTTACTATTTTGCTAGTGGAGACCAAAACGGCTGCAACCTCAACATGAAGTTCTCTGTCTCCCCAATTCCTCGTTCTTCTTCACACGCTGAACCTTAAATATCACTCACTACTTTAATTTGTTTGGTTGTTGAATTCTGTTTAGTTTACTCTTTTCTTTTGTTTCTTGTACTTCGAGTCAACGATGGACTGATTTACTACAAATTAACTGGAGTAATATGATTTATTCTAATGTTGATACACAAAAAGTATCAACGTATATATAATTTAATTACATCTCGACTAATAAAAAATCTTTTGAACCCAATCCTTTTGGGGCTAAATCACACAAATGTTAAAAGTTTCAAGCTGTTTGATTCATCACTTGACAAAAACACTATTCTTTCTAAGCTTCTTGTTGGATTGCCTAAGTCAAGTGTCAGAATCTTCCTCACGTCCTATCAAATCAAGACACCACCTCCCCTGCTTCCTCACTGCTTTGGTTTTAGTTTTGTTGAGCCAAAACAGCTTCCCCAAAGTTATGGAGCCTCCTACCAATGAGATAACGGTCGTCACGGATGGAGCTGTGAAGGTTTCTGAACCAGACATGAAATCTCTTTGCAAGGAAGCAGAAGAGGCTCACCGAGAGACAAACTATCCAAGCATATCTATAGACGGCCGAGTTCACAACCAGTGGATATCCGAGCATGGGGAAGACTCCTCTTGCCAGGACATAAGGCACGCATAGTGCTGTTAGCAGTTTCATCACGATCGGTAATACAATCTCTTTGAGTACCCATAGCCCTTGAAGCCTTGAGAATCCATCTTCTCTTACCCTCGCAAACTTTGCTCTCCATGTACCATCCAGCAATATTATCTGTCCATTGTTATCATTTTTAGTGACATGCTACATATTCTTTACGCGTTACTAAAAAATAATAATACTAACCAGTCTTGTCCAGATTTTTAAAAGGATGATGCCAAGAGCCCAGTCTTGATACAAGAGAAAGACATGGCTTTCATCTACCGGTACAATCACCAATAGCTCAAATAAAAGTCCAATTAGTACCGGAATGATAAAAACCTGTTAAAACGATAGTATCCAATGAGTTTGGAGTATTTTCAAATCTCCTAAAAGAAAAAAGAAAAAAAAAACTGCAAAAACTACTTTACCCATATGGCTAAGAGGGCCGAACTCTTGAAAACCATCCCACACCATTTCCATATTTGATTGAGAAAGACTGAAGTCCTTTCTGACTTCACATGCTCAATAGCATACATGGTCCCAGATATGACAGTCCAAAAAGCATATGTGCCAATGACAAAAGCATAAAGGTCTACAGATTTAGGAGGACATCATGTTAAACTGTGTATCCGTTTCAAATAATGAAGCACAAAAGATCAAATGAAAACACACATTACCATTGCATTTGATGCCATGCGTTATAGGGATGGCATTAAGTAGAGCACGCCCAAGAGAAACTGGTACAACAATCATTGCTGTATTGAAGAGAAGAAGAGTAACCCATGCAGCAAGTAGGAGAAGGACTACACGGAGCACAAAACTGTACCTGCTAAAAAATGTTACTTTCGTTTCAGGGCAAGGCCTAGTGAAAATCTTGATGCATCTAGTCAACTCTATATATAAACCAAGCATGCAGAAACTTAAAGAACAAGCTTTTTTTTTCTTTGAAGTAACAACTTACTCTGGATCAGATTGTTCTACATTCCCAGCGAGGAGGGGGCTTCTCTTTAGGTCAACAGTTGCGCTTTCAGCTCCTCTGTTCTGCCTTCCTGGTTCACCATTTCCGTTGTCCTGACCGACGTTATCATCTGGTCTTGGCAAGAGGAAGTCTGTCAAACCAAGCGCCAAACCGACGCTGGTGAGCCAGCAGCGTACAAGGGACTTGACCGTCGTCCAGAATCTTGAATGGTCGATGATAAACAGTGTGCATATTATAAAGAGGAGGATGCCGGCAGGAATCTCCGTGAAGGGATCAGATACACTGTGTACATTCACAAGTTAGTAAAAGACTTACTCAAAAATCTACAAAAAAAAAAGATTAAAAAATCTACAAGATGCAAAGCTAACAATTCTTACGATATGTCAAGAGGGAAGACCGAAGGAGCCATCATGATCGCAAGTTTGACTGGTAAAAACACCAGCAAGACAATCAAACTCCCATCCTTGGCATAATCAAATAAAAGACACCGAGCAAACGTGCGTACTACTTTGTCAAACTCATCTGCGGGATCATTAAGGAAACGCAAAGCTTCAGGGCGAAGAAGCTGCACAAAAGTGGAAAAAGAATATTAGTTTTTTTTTAGCAGAGAAGAAGCATTATATGAGGAAGGACCATGGAAACCACCTCTCGAAGAGAGTCCTCGAATGTGATTGCTGCCCACAAATATAACGCCCCAACAAGCCAGTGAACAAGTGAGCTCGCCAGTGGAGAAACCGACCAAAAATCTACTCTCTGGGACAGTGTTTTACCAAACATCTGAACCGTGCAAACATCTAGCAGCCACCCACACATCAAGGGTAGGACACCAACCAGTAAGACAGACAAGACAGCTATGGTTCCTAGTCTGATTCCTTCCAAGAACTGCCAAAGGAGAGGCGGTACAGACAGTGACTCACCCTTGAAATATCGAATCAGCGCAATGATTCCAAGGTAAAGTAACACCAACAGGACTACAAACATGTAGCCAACAGTGAGAGCTGTAACATCATATAGCTTTGATGGTCCACTTTCTTGTCCCTCGTTAGTCAAATTTGAGACACAACTCTTCATTGATGCGGGCAAAGTAGTGACACCAGCAGAAGCAACATGATACAATATAACCCGTCCTAGTGTGAAGGGCACAAAGATGAAAACACCAAGAAATATCATATTGCTTGCCGGAACCTGCAGAGTTATATATATATAAGATTTTAAATGAGAGAACAGAAGTGTAACACTGAACAAAAAGGATTAAAACATTCAACTTACAGTAAAGGCAATCTTAAACAAGCGAAACAGGGGACTCTGTAACTCAACCAGCTCGTCAAATTCAAAGTTTCTATGCAAATGACTAAAGTAGTTACTCAATGAAGCAGCTCCACGGAGGATGTAGATGATAGTTACAGATATTAATAAACCAAGCAAACAATCGGTTATAAAAACTGTGGTGGAGACGTGGCTTAAGAACAATAGCCTCTGAGCTTCACCAAAACTCCGCACAAAAGCCAATCTCCATATCCAGAATGTGATGAAAGGAATAATGAGAGACCAGACCCAAAGCAGTAAAAACAACCGAAGAGAGAAGTGCAGAGCA
Organism: Hirschfeldia incana; assembly: GCA_026261945.1. Lineage (NCBI taxonomy): Eukaryota > Viridiplantae > Streptophyta > Magnoliopsida > Brassicales > Brassicaceae > Hirschfeldia > Hirschfeldia incana. The sequence goes on from JABCMI010000024.1 coordinate 3,550,683, forward strand.
CGGCAACGCCAAACTTTCATCGCAGCGCCAACAATAAACTCCTTCAAAGGGAGTCTTGTGGGAGCCTTTTCAGCATAAAGTGGTGAGAACGAAAAACGATGCTTGCAAACCTGAGAGTCATTGAAAGAGAGTTAACCCTAGAAGAATCAGATGATAAACCGAACATAAACGAGAGAAGAAGAAGCGAGACCTCGCATTTATGAGCTTTGGAGTAGCTAAGCCATTGAAGGACGCAATCTTGGTGCACAAACTTGATGCTTCCTCTGCAGGCGCATGGATACTGAAGAGGCTTGTCTGTATCCCCTGGAGTTTTGCAGATTCTGCAAACGTCCTCATCATCTTCTTCTTCATCAGCAGTGTACCACGCCGTTGCAGTTCCGTGAGCCATGGTTGGAGTAAGCGGTGGGAGAGGCCTGAACCCTCATAGCAAGGATAAAAAGGGTTATACTTACCCTCGAGGAAAATAAAAAATAGGAAATTTGTTTTTTCTTGTTGAACAACATTCACGAAGACCTTGCTCCGCAAGGCATATAATATTTCTGCCATTTTTTTTTCTTTAATTATTATGAATACAAAATTTTTAGTATTTCATATATCACTAAAGCAAAAAGTATATGTAGCACTAAATCTTTGTTTTAGTTATGTAGCTGAAAGACTGAAACTACCTAGCTGTGTTTAGTATTTCAAAACCTGATGACCCAAAACGTCCTACTTTGTTCTTTTCTTTCTCTCGCTATATAATTTACTAGGTGATTTCCCGTGCTCATGCACGGATATAAATATTTAAAAAGTATATATATATTATAATATTATATTTTTCTTTATTTTTACGTTTAATTTTAAATTAATTTATAATTTGTATGCATAATTTATATTAATAATATTATATTACTTTATTAGACATATGTTTTTAAATATGTTATATTTAGTCGGTTTTGTTGTTTTTATAGTCAATTCAGTTATCGTTTGGGTATATTGTATTGCATATATTTCTCTGAATTCAACGAAAATATTTTTATATTTAAACTAGGGCCGGCCCGCCCTACGGGCGAGATATTATTTTAAAAATAATTAAAATAGTTAGAGTAAATATTTAAAATTAATCATGATTAAAATATAAATTTTGATTAAATTTAAATTAAAATATTACTTTAATTCTGTATTTGTTTTCCAATTTCTTGAAATCTAAATAAACTCTGCTATATTGATAATTAGTTATGTGTTCTTGCTGAAAATTATGATGTTGTACCGTAAGGTATTTTCACTTAATAACTTATGTGATGCATTGTATATTTATTATAATTAATATATATATATAGTGAGAAGTTATTAATATTGCGTATGTTTTTGTTGAGATGTAAGAGTAAATTGTACGATAATAATCTTAGGGGTTGTTAACTTTTTTTTTTTGGATTTGTTATGTTTTTAATTTTAAAAGTTTTTATAAATTATGGAATGCTAATTCCCATTGATTTTTATTATTTACGATTTAATTTAGTTTTAAATTTAATAACTGCATTTTATTTTTTAATAACAATTATAGATTACTGTAAGATTATACTATTTGTAATTTTATTAATATATGGTGTTTTTAAACAGAAAATGATAATAATTATTGTTATTGAACAATATTATGAATGTACAATTTAGTTGTTTTGTGTTTTTTTTACTATTTCTGTTGTGTGTTTGTGTCTGTAATTATTTAAGATTAATATATGGTGTGTGGCTCTTATTTTATGCGGTACATGGATGTCTTAAACCGTTGGAATACAGTAAATTCATATCAGAGCCTCTGTATTAGAAACCCCTAATTTGACTTATCTGAAAGTATTAACATGGTCATTTTCATAGAAACAGAGAACGTAAAACTCAAAAATAAGATAGGGGCGTATGTTGACAAAACTTAAAAGTAAATCTGAGTTTAAAGAGTCAAGAATTTAGTAAGTGTAGCTTTGAAAAGGATGTTTTTGGCGAAGCTTTAAAGTGTTGGTTGGATTACACATTGTCTGATGTTCCTGCGATGAAAGTGTGGAGTCAGTATATAATCAGTAAAATACATTTAAAATATTTGGTTTAAAAATTAGACTATATCGACTATTTTCTTTAAATTCTTCTTGAAAATAATAAGATTTTTTAATTTAAAATTTTTATGATGCAAATGTTATTATTTTATAATCAGTAAGTAAGATGCATTAATTACTCAAAATCGTAGCTGGGAATTCAATTATGAATTGTTTCTACCTTTTATACTTTTGTTTTTGAATCCATTGAGACTTTTAATTTCTCTTATAAATTTTCTCGTAAACATTTTGATTTAGATATTACAAAAATAATAATCGATTCACCATAGTTTTTTTAATTAGCTAGATAGTACATATTAAATTCTACTTGAAAATAATAAGTTTTTTTTTTAATTAAAATATTATGATGCAAATGTTATTATTTTATAATCAGTAATTAAAATGCATTAACTACTCAAAATTGTAGTTGGAAATTTTATTATGAATTATTTTTACCTTTTATACTTTTGTGTTTGAATCCACTAAGACTTTTAATTTCTCTTATAAATTTTCTTGTAAACATATTGATTTAGATGTTACAAAAAATAATAATCAATTCACCATAGTTTTTTAATTAGATAGATAGTACACAAATATAATAGTGATTGTTACTATTTAAAAGTATATATATTTATTTTAAATATTTATCAAATTAACATATTATCCAAACTAATTAGTATTTTTAAACTATATTATTGTTTGGCTCTGAAAAATAGAATTATTGATTTTCTTGTTCATTCTATTCTTTTTTATATTTAATTTTATATTTGTATATAATTAATCTACTTCTTATTTGACTAATTATCAAAACATTTTACATTTTATATTTTTTTTATTTGTATTAATCTACTTTTTATTTGACTAATTATCAAAACATTTTACTTTTTATTACGTACTATAGATTTACTTAAAATAATATATATCATGTTTCTGAAGCAAATTATCTGTATCATGCTTAAAATATTCTATATATATGCTATAGTTCTGGATCAAGTCACATTTGTTCACTGAATCACTTTATTAAATATAATTGCATCATTGAAAATTTAGTGTTCAGGATACATAAAAACTGAAGGGTTCTAAAGATTGTTCTTATTTACCAAAATGCGAAAAGATCGTTGAGAAAGAGATTATCATTCCTCACAAACTACAAATTCTGAGAGCAACTCAACTGTACCTACATAATGAATCAACAAAACAAATTAACTTTATGGATGAGAAAGAGAGAGAGAAACTAAAAGTGGCAAATTAGAACTTTTGTTGACTCGAACATGGATACCATTTTTCCTTAGAAACAGTTCCAGCTCATGTGTAAACTGTTTCAGAAGAGACCTTCCTTCAGTTTAACCTGATCAATCAACTGTACCAAAACAGACTCAATCAGTACTGAAGATAAACACACTACAAATACGGGAATAGCTTTAATCACAAACTGTTTCTTCTGCACACTCAAGATTGTTTGTTTATCAAGCTAGCAATAGTTTCAATCACTGTTTCTTCTACAGTGCTTCCACTACTTGAAAACTGAAACTTCATAAGCGATGAATAAGCTGCAAGGATAACCAGAAAAAGCATTTTGAAACAGTTCAAGTTGCACAGAGATACGGAAAAGCCATGAGAGAGATGGATACAGTTTAAGCCATTCACTGTTGTTTAAAAAAAAGCAAAGACAATATTATATTTCTCGACAGCCTATTTGATTCCATTAGAAATACTCTGCTTGTGCTCCCTTCCTTTCTTCTTGGAAAAGTAACCGCAATAACAACAACAACAAAATAATACCTTAAGGAAACATTCATACAAAATCAGCAAATGTTTAGGCTTTATTCAAAAGAGTTCCTTTGAAATATCTTAGAAACCCTAAACCATTGGAAAAACACACAGCTTCCCATCTTAATAATAAAGATTTCATAGTTTCAAGAAACAGAATCATGAAAGAGAGAGAAGGAAGAAAGAGATCAGACCTATTTTGTCTTGCTTTGACTTAGGCATGTCCTCTAGAAGAATCTGGTAAGAACCGGAACGTCTTGTCTCATCATCTCGGCTCTGGAACGACACGTTTCTCTGCAACAATAGCTAAGCTCCGTCGAAATAATGGTTCTGAGCCGTCGGGAACCAAACCATGAGGATTTGGAACAATCTTATTCAAATGATAACAACGAAACTCATCAGCATCAATACTGAAAATAAACTTGCATAGCCATTCTTAGCTCTAGAAATTAAACTTTATGATCGAGGAGGAATGAAGATATGAGTTTCAGTGGAATGAGATTACCTATTTATAGTGAATAGTTCACACAATGGAAGTAATGGGGGGGGGGGGGGGGTGCATTGAATGAGAAATCGTGTGAGGAGTGGGAGATGTTGTTAATTAGGGCGTTAAAGGCCACGTTTGATTGCATCGGATTCCCGTAACGATCCCAGATTTCTTTTGCTAGTGAGATGAAAATCAATCGAAACGACACTACCGTCGGATTCTAACAGGCTTTCATCGGAATTAATGGCATAACATAATACAGATGGAGATTCGATTGCTGCAAGAACAGTCTTTTACTATCTCGTCGGCAACGCAGACTTTCCCATACGAAGAGAAGAGAAAGACGATAAAGACTAATAATACGAAACCATTACAGCCCACTAAAAGGGTCGAAGCCTAGCAAGCAACAATGATATACAGCCCAAAAATAAATATTTTGTAAAAACCCGTAAACAAATCAAACGAAATCAACAATTTCTTTTGAACTGGACAGCTGTCACTCTCTCCTTAATTTATTTAATGACGTGGCATCACCAGGAAAGAGTAAACTCTCTTTTATAATAATAGATATATTAAAATCATGATTAATTTTATTATTTTTATTTACATTGTAAATATATCTGACGAAGATTATGTATAACTTAATATATATTATGCTTAGAATAAAATAAAAATATATAAAAGTTTCTGATTCCAAATTAAATAAATTAACATAACGAAAAATGTTCTAAAAGAACAAAATTGAAACAGAACATTTGGTTAATACTATATTTTCATTTGTTAATATATTTTGAGTCATCTTATAATTTACATTTATTAAAGAAATTATTATTATAAAAATATATATTCTTATTATAGTTAAAAATATATATTCTTATTATAGTTAAAAAGAAATTATAATAATTTACATTTATTATAATTTACATTTATTAAAGAAATTATTATTATAATAATTTACATTTATTAAAGAAATTTGGATTAGTCTAGTCACTCAAGTTGTGAGTATATTGAATTACATATATTATTTCAGTTTCAAACAAGTATAATTACTTTTTATTATAATTAAGTAAAATAAAATTAACTTTACTTTTCGTTTAAATGTGCATGTATTTTCATAATATTTATCAAATTATATGTTTTTTTTTAAAATATTAAAAAACAAAGCAATGATCAATAATAGAAAATTACATATATAAGTAAATAATACATTTTTGGAAGCTCATGAACACATATAATTATTTAAAAGAATTAAAATATTCTATAACTTCTAAATAATTTTATTTCTTAAATTTTTTAATTGATAAAATGAAATTTATTTTAAATAATCTTAAGAATGAAAATTCAGATCTTCTTTGGTTATATTAAGTTCTGCAAAAATAATAACATAATATTTAAAAGCATAATTTATATTAAGAAAACAAATAATTTTAATAATTATAAAATATAATATTTCTACCTCATTATAGTATAGTGTTACGTTATTTTAAAATATTTTGTAATTATTTGATTAAAATAGTTTATTGTCAACTGTTTTCTTTAATATCTCTTAAAATTAGTAGTTTAAACCAATTGTGAACTTGTAAATTTGTGAATATTTTATTTTCTTGAACTTTCCTTTTTTTAATGAAATCATATTATATATAAAATTATTTTCGATTTAAATTTTTCTTTAAACTATATCAATGTTTCCTTTATTATCAAAAAGGAAACTAAACAAAAAAAATTCAATCTTAGTATTTAAATATAATACTTTTAATTCATTAAAGGTATCAATGTAATCAACCATCCTGAGAGTCAACGTGAACACGATGCATAGGAAACTGACTTCTCAAATAATATTATAGAGATTTACAGTTTTAACAAAGACTTTTCAACAACTTAAGTGTATGATGATCATTAAGCACTGTTTTAAGGGAAAAGTCATCCTTATCCATGTGGAAAGGTGGCAGAGACCTCCACGTTTTGTTCTTTATATGTTCCACTTGATAATAATATGCAGGCATAGGCTTAGTAACCGTTTTTGTCTATGTTTAAGTATAACTTCTTATCTCTCTCTCTCTCTCTCTCTCTCTCTCTCTTTTTCTCCTCTTTTTTAGTCTCACTTAGATCTTTTTATGAAATTTAAATGAGCGATATCTTCTTTTAGATGTTGTATCATATAGTGAAAAACAAACAAAACAAGGAAGGTAGGGTACATTGTTTCTTTGTTCAGAAGAAAAGCAAAAAACAAAAGACAATGGAGTTATTACTTAACAAAATACATAGAGAGTGGTCCAATTTGGTAGTTGGTGAAAATGCATTTGAAAGGTATACATAATAGAGAGGAGAGAGTAAATCCGCTGCGGCCAAACTCAGAGTAGATGAGGGATCTCAATTAACTGATCCGACGGCAGATAGTGATTCCATCACCAACAGGAAGCATGCAGATCTCAATCCGAGGGTCAGCAGCAAGAGCCTTGTTAAGCTCAAGAACAAAGTCTCTGTAGTAGCGAACATACTTCCTCATTGGTGCATCAGGAGGAGCCACGACAGAACCATTCCACAAAGTGTTGTCATAGCCAATCACTCCACCAACTTTCACAAGATCAATCAAACGCTTATGGTAGTTGATGTAGTTGTCCTTGTCAGCATCAACGAATATAAAGTCATATGTTCCATGGTTCTTCTCCTGCACCCAACCACACGCAATCATAAATTACTACCTTATTTTCTTCCTTATATGAAATAGGAAACAAATATGTTTTTACAAAAAATAAATCTCATCAAAATATTAAAAATCAACCTAAATAAGTAATTAGGACAAATCAGTCTGGGGCATTATGCTTTTCAAATCGGGTCTGGGTCGGTTTTTATCGATAGAGCAGTTTTGGATCCATTTAGATACGCATAGAAATTTCGATTTTGTTTGGTTCAACCGGGTCCAGGGTTGGTTCAATTCCAAAATGTTTTCTACCTAATAAATATAAAAATCAAGATAAGAATGCTTACATCAGCAACGAGTTGATCAAGAACGGGAAGAGCAGGGCCTTCCCTGAAATCGATCTTGTGAGCAACGCCGGCTTTCTCGATGATCGGCAAACCCAATTCGTAATTCTCTCTGTTAACATCCATAGCTAGAATCTGATGGATGAAACATAACAAAGTGTTTTAGTTAATTGTTCCCACAACAGAAATTAGATTTGTAATAAAAACAGAGAAAGATAGATATATACTTTGCCGTCTTCGGGGAGAGCAAGAGCGGTGGCGAGGAGAGAGTATCCAGTGTAAACACCGATCTCCATTGTGTTCTTGGCGTTAACGAGCTTGATGAGCATGTTCAGAAACTGTCCTTCATCAGCTGATGTTGTCATTATGTTCCAAGGGTGTTTTGCTGTCACCTCCCTGAGTTCCTTCATTGATTCTGGTTCTCTTGGATACACACTTGTCTCCAGAATATACTGCATGTTTTAATCAAGAAAATTAGTTTATTGAATTAAATCAGATCACATAGCTTTGTAATGGAACTGACCTGGTAGAGATCGTCGCTCTGTAAGAGACTCTTGTGACCGACTTCTTGATGTCGGAGATTCTGAGATTGTTTGTCTTCTCCATTATTAGTAGATGTGTTCGTTGCCTCTGTTGTTGTCGCCATCTCTCTCTCTATATGTTTTTTTCTGAGATTAACGATTGTGGTTTTTGGTGATTCACACATATGGCACGAGAGGTGTATATATAATGTAGCAAGAGAAAAAATGAAACCGGTTCGAACCGGGTTAGTTATATCCGGTATTCTTGATAAACTCCCGGTCCGGGGTTGGTGAATCTCTCCTAACACGCTATTGGTTGGTCGCTGTCTTAATTGGGTCCCAGCCAGTGTGGGCCTTCAGACGCACTTGGGGTGATAACGCCTCGTGCAATAAATATTTTTCGATTATTGGAACCAATTCAGTGCAGCAGTTTGTGTGGCGTGGTATGTGACCAGTGAATACGTTTTTTTTTGTATTTATGAGTCAATTAAATGTTTGCTACCAAATACTGGTAGTATTGTATATTTACGTATTTGTTATGTTTGGATTTTCATGCTGAAACCGGATGATGGCTATACAATGTTTCGAGGGTGTGACGTAATAAGAGAGATTTATCTGGATATAGGTGAGATGTATATTAAATAAGCATAAACTAATAGAATATATTTTCTGTATATAATTAGATTATAAAGAAAAAAGGGGACTTGGTGAGTAGAGAAAGTTAAGAAGAAGACCAACCCAAGGGGAATAAAAAGGTAGATCCAACAACTCTACTTGGTATGGGTGGTAGGTGAACGCACTTAGGTTCAGGAGGACTTCTTAATAATCAATCGTCCTAATTTCTTAGGACAAAAGGGAATTATTGAAATAGCAGCAGTAGTGAAAATAGAAAAAACAATCTTGAATTTTTACAATAACGAGACATTCAAATTGGTGGGTTAACACTTTGTATCTGACTGACACGTTGTCTTAAAAATTTACGAAGGCATCATTTCGCCTCAATTTTTAAAAATTAGAGGAAATTAATTGGGATAAATACTTTCAATCAAGTGGTTAGATGTCCACCCTACACAAGTCTTTTGGGAGCTGATGTATTAGGGTTGTTGGTGGCAGTTCAAAAATTACGGAAGTTGGCATATCACAATGTTGATTATGCAAGTGGTTTTCGGTAACGGTTGTCAGATTAAATATTGCAACATAGTCATTTTTGTCAAAAGAGAAAAAAGTCATAATGTACACACCCGGTGGGACTCGAACCCACAATCGTCTGATTAGAAGTCAGACGCCTTATCCATTGGGCCACGGGTGCCCTTGTGGTCTTATAATCCGATAAAACATCAACACGTAGTGTCCACTGCCTATCAACTAATACTAAGCCATGTTTCTCCTTTAGCCAGCTAGTTTTTGTAGCTAACATGAAAGTGTTGTTTCATTTACTTAATCTTATTATTCAAAGTGGAAACGGTTGAGAGTTGCTTTACATTCTAAAGACACCAAATCGAGTATCTTCTAAAGGACGGTTAGAAGCAGCAGAGAGACAAAGTCCCAACACCTTCCTTGTATCAGATGGATCAATCACTCCATCATCCCAAAGCCTCGCCGTGGAGAAGTAAGGACTCGCCTCTCTCTCGTAAGCCTCCACCGTTTTCTTCTTGAACTCTTCTTCCTCTTCCTTTGTCCACTGCACATCACACATATTCATCATCATCTCTCTCCATCCATGTTCAGAAGAAAAACAGAGTTCAAGAATGTTTTATTCAGTACCTTTATTCCTTGTCTCTTCTTGGTAGCCCTCTCTATCTGACTTAAAACACCCGCAGCCTGAAAATATGATTAAGATTACAAACTCATTTAATTTCAGTTTGGTTTCATCTAAACAATTCGGTTCGGTATGGTTTACCTGAGCACCTCCCATGACGCCAATTCTTGCGTTTGGCCACATGAAGAGAAAATCTGGACTGTATGAACGCCCGCACATTGCATAGTTTCCAGCACCAAAGCTTGCACCCGTTATAATTGTTATCTTTGGCACCTTAGCACAAGATACTGCCATCACCATTTTAGCTCCAGATTTTGCAATGCCATTGGCCTCAGATCTTGAACCAACCTATAAACAAAAGGTAAGATTAGATATATAGCAATCCTACATGTTACAGCACAACAAAAAAAATACTTTAGTTACCATAAAGCCTGTGATGTTCTGAAGGAAAACAAGAGGAATTTTACGCTGAGAGCATAGTTCAATGAAGTGTGCTCCTTTCAATGCAGATTCGTTGAACAGTATACCATTGTTCCCAATGATTCCTACCGTCTGACCATATATTCTAGCAAAACCCGTCACAAGCGTCTGCACAAACAAAAAACAAAAGTTCCAGTGGGAGAAGGAAGAAAAGGTAAGTCACTAAGTCTCAGAAAGCTAATAACGTTTATATCTTACAGTGCCGTATTGTTTCTTGAACTCGTCAAACTCACTCCCATCAACAATCCGAGAAATAATAGACCGGACATCAAACTGCTGCTTGTGGTCCACAGGAGCAATGGACCTAAGCTCGTTTACGTCGTAAAGCGGTTCTTCGTATTCAAGATTTGAGCTTCCAAATGCTCCTTTCGTCTCTCGTTTTGCAGCCATGTGTAGATTTTTGACAATGTTTCTTCCAATAGCGAGTCCATGTAGCTCGTCTGCAAGACTAGAACATACTTCTTAAGGTCTAAACTCTATATAACATATGATTGTTGTTTCATCAATACCATTGGTTCTAAACTCGAAATGATTGTCATAAAATCCGATTTACACAGCTGAAATCGGTTTAAACCATTCTAAATCGATTTAAACAATTTTAAATTGATCTAAATTAGTTTAAATTTGTTAAATTAAACAATAATGTTAGTACAAATCCATAAACTTATCTAATTTCTTTTGTTTTGTATATCTAATTTTAGTAATTCATCAAAATAATGTTACAATTAAAGCAAAAAAAAACTAGAATATCTTACAAACATGTCTAATATATATAAACTAAATTAATCATTCATGGCCTAGACTTTGAATAATCCACTTAGTCCCTAGTCCTCTACAGAGCCCTAGTTACCGCCATTTCTTGAACATTGATCAATACAGAAACATACCTTGAGCAAAATAATCCGACACACCAGACACATTACAGTGAACTGATGCTCCTCCTAAATCCTCAGCTGAGACTTCCTCTCCTGTGGCAGCCTGTTCAAAGACTTTTTCATTTTAGCTTTTACATGCTCATGTAACTAGCTAAAACAAGAAAGAGAGAGTTCAGTTTTTGAAATATCAAACCTTCACAAGAGGAGGACCTGCCAAGAAAATGGTACCATTCCCTTTCACCATCACACTCTCGTCAGCCATGGCAGGGATATAAGCACCCCCGGCAGTGCAAGACCCCAAAACAAGGGCGATCTGCGGTATCCCTTCCGACGACATCACAGACTCGTTGTAGAAAACCCTGCCGAAATTCTCCTTGTCAGGGAAAACCTCTGCCTGTTTCGGAAGGTAAGCGCCACCGCTATCAACAAGGTATATGCAAGGGAGTCTGCAGCGAGCAGCGATCTCTTGCGCCCTGAGATGTTTCTTGATGGTTATGGGATAATAAGTCCCTCCTTTCACTGTAGGATCATTCGCCATGAACATACAGAGATGGCCGTGGATCGGTCCTATCCCTGTGATGATGCCTCCTGATGGTAAAGGCTCATCATACAGCTCATGTCCTGCAAGCTTCAAGCAGAGAGAACAACATTTCAAGAACACTCTCTCCTCTCTTATACTATTCTCACTCAAGATTGACAAAATGTGAAAAAAGTGAGGCATCAAACCTGAGAGAGCTCCAAGAAGGAAGAGCCAGGATCAAGAAGGCGGTCGATTCTTTCTCTAGGCAAAAGCTTGTTTCTACTTTTGTTCCTCTTCACTGCTTCCTCTCCACCTCCAACCAACACCTGAACATAACTCAAACACTCTTATATAAGAAAGTCGTCATCATCATCATCTGCAAAACAATTAGATAAACAAAATGGTTAACCTTTTTGATGTGGGAGCGAAGGTCTGATAAGATCCCTTCCATGGCGATTGAGTTGCTGGAGAAAGCTTCCGAATTTCTGTCGACGCCGTCGGGGAGAACGCTGACGGAGAAACCCTTTTGTAGTCCGCGGAGGATTCGTAAAGGATCGGGCTTTGAATCGGTTCCGGGTCGGATCCGCCATTGAGTAAGCTCTGCAGAAGAAGCTAAAGCTGCCCTTCTCCCCAAAAGCCTTAACATTTTCGTCTTCTCTCGAGACCGATCTCACTTAAAGACATATATATATGCACAGTGGAAGGTTACGTCTTTAGAATGACTAGTCGATTGTCTGTAATTCATATCCAAAAGAGATAAGATGAAGGAAAGCAAAAGCTCAATATTAAAAAAGAAAAAATTGAATCTTTATCTATCCAACAAGACAGACGATACGACTGCGTTTTGTTTCGACGTCACTCTGTAAGTATGGAGGAGGCAACGCCTTATATAGATGGCGATGTGATGGCGGGTTAGAACAAGAACTCAGCTCAATCTAGGGATTTCGATTGAAATATCTAGAGACCTGCTACTTGAAGAAGATGAATTTAATCGAATCTTGTTTCAAGGCTTCTCAAAAGATGAATTTAATCAAATCTTATTAAGGTATAAAAGCAAAGCTTAGTTTTATTAATTCTCAAAAGTCTGTCTTACAAAAATCATAGAAGAGTTCTTTATATAGAACTGTTAAACCGTCATTGAAATCCCTAGTCGACAAGTAAAAGGCAAAACACAAAGCCATAAGTAAAAAGGAAATACTGAAAAAGGAAAGTTGCCGTTAAGCTTCTAGGATGCTGCTGCATCAGGTCTCCCGGGGTGAAGAGGATTCGACCTCGAATCGCAAGGCTGATCTGGAGGGAAGTAACGAGAAAGGTACTTGACGTTAAACACGTCGGAAGTTGTGATGTCCGAAGGAAGGCGCAAATGATAGGCATTGTCGTTGATACGTTCAAGAACTTCCAAAGGACCTATCTTCTTAGCTTTAAGCTTGTTATAGGCACGAGCAGGCATTCGGTCTCGTGTCAGAAAAGCCCATACCAAGTCGCCAACCTGAAAGATAAGACGTCGACGGTGCGCATCCGTAGCAGCTTTATACTTTGTCACTGATTCTTCCAAATTTGTCTTTGTTGCTGCATGAGTTTCGACAATCTGTTCCACAAATGTTTCTGCGCCTCCATGAAGACGAACTCGATCCGGCAAAGTTGAAAGGTCTGGAGGAGCACGAGGAACCATACCATAAATAATCTGAAAGGGACTGAACTTGGAACTGCGGTTAACTGCATGGTTGTGGGCAAATTCCGCTTGAGGAAGTTTTGAATCTCACGACTTAATAGAAGTACCTACCAAGCTGCGTAATAAATTTCCCAAAGATCGATTAGTTACTTCGGTTTGTCCATCGGTTTGTGGGTGATACGCAGAACTCATGTCAAGACTTGTATCCAAGAGTTTCCACAAAGAACGCCAAAAATGTCCCAAAAATCTTGAGTCTCGATCGGAGACAATTGACAAAGGCAAGCCGTGTAGGCGATAGATCTCTCGAAAGAATAATGTGGCCACTTGAACTGCGTCGGTTGTCCGTTTGCAAGGAATAAAATGAACCATCTTGGAGAAACGATCAACCACCACAAAGATTGAATCAAAACCCTTTTGTGTTCGCGGGAGACCCATGACGAAGTCCATACTGATGTCTGTCCAAGGCTGAGATGGAACCGGAAGTGGGAGATATAATCCTGCGTTGGACGCTGTTCCTTTTGATGTCTGACAGACGACACATCTTTCCACAAAACGCTGCACGTCACGGCGAAGTGATGGCCAAAAATATGTTGTAGAAACGAGGTGTAAAGTGCGATCACGGCCTATGTGACCTTCATTATGAAGTTCAGATATGAGCTGTAGACGAAGACTATAGTCTGGATGCAGAGACGATTGTCACGGAACAAAAAGCCATCATGGAGAGTGTATGCAGAAGTGGTTCCAGCGGCAATGTCGGACCATATCGGGCCAAAAAATGGGTCTGTCGGGTAGAGATCAGCAAAAGCACTAAAGCCAGGAACAGAAACGTGGAGAATAGACAACAACGAATGACGACGGCTGAGAGCATCAGCCACGCGATTGCTAGCGCCAGACGTATGTTTGATAACAAACGTAAACTGTTGCAGGTAAGCAATCCAAGATGCATGACGAGATGAAACCTTGTCTTGTGTACTAAGATGTTTGAGTGCGTCGTGGTCTGTGTAGAGGACGAATTCTTTGTGAAACAAATAGTGTCGCCAGTGCTTGATTGCTTGAACAATTGCATAGAATTCAATGTCATAAGTGTTGTATCGAAAACGAGCACCAGAAATTTTCTCACTGAAAAACGCGATCGGTCGGTCCTTTTGGCTGAGAACGGCGCCAATTCCGGTCTTGGAGGCGTCGCAATGAAGCTCGAAGACGGTGGTGAAATCTGGGAGAGCGAGGACAGGTGCACTGCTAAGCTTATTCTTGATTGTTTTGAATGCTCCTGATGCGGCCGGAAACCACGCGAAGGTACCTTCGCGAATACAGTCAGTAAGTGGGGCCATTATAGCACTGAACTGAGGAACAAAACGCCTATAAAACGACGCAAGGCCATGGAAGCTACGTGCTTCAGAGAGTGTGTTTGGCTCGGGCCAAGATTTGATGGCAGATACTTTAGCAGGGTCGACTGAAAGACCATCAGCTGAGACGATATAACCCAAAAATTGTACCTGCTCAGAGCCGAATGCACACTTTTTTAAAGTTGCAAAGAGCTTGTCACGACGAAGGACAAGGAGGACCTCTCGGAGGTGGGACATATGATCTTCCATGGTGAGGCTAAAGATTAGAATGTCATCAAAATACACAACCACGGATTTACCAATAAATGGGCGGAGTGCTTGGTTCATCACCCGCATAAATGTGCTAGGTGCGTTTGATAATCCAAAAGTCATAACCATCCATTCAAAGAGCCCTTCACGAGTTTTAAAAGCTGTTTTCCATTCATCCCCTTGGCGGATACGAATTTGGTGGTAACCGCTTTTTAAATCAAGTTTAGAGAAAACACGTGCTGTGCCAATTTGATCCAGCAAATCGTCCAAGCGCGGGATGGGGAACCGGTAGCGCACTGTGATTTTGTTAATAGCTCGACTATCAACGCACATTCGCCAAGCACCGTTTTTCTTGGGGATTAACAGAGCCAGAACGGTGCAAGGACTCATACTCTCACGTAAGAAACCCTTGGCGATTAACTCTTCAACCTGTTTGCGTAGTTCTTCATGTTCCGTAGGGCTCATTCGGTAGTGAGCTCTATTAGGAAGATTAGCATCTGGTATGAAGTCTATTTGGTGTTGTATATCACGCAATGGAGGCAAACCAGGAGGTAGATCTTGTGGGAAAACGTCAGAGAATTCCTCAAGTATAGCTGTAAACTCTGGGCGTGTTTCACTTGGAAAAGACGTAAGTGACGGTGTCACGGTTAAGATAAAAACCACATCTTCGTCTTGCATAGCTGCTTCAAACTGAGTTTTATGCATTAGTAAGACCGGCGAGGAAGTCTTGGGTGGTGTTGGTGGTAGTGATGGTTTAAGTGTGAAGCTTCGATTGTTGTATTTGAACGTATAAGTATTGAGGAAACCATCATGGGTTACTCGACGATCAAATTCCCAAGGTCGGCCAAGTAATATATGACATGCATCTATTGGTACCACGTCGCAATAGATTTTGTCATGGTAAGTGTCGCCAATAGAAAAGGAAACCAATGCTCGACGCGTGACAAGTAGACCAGTGGCTTGTTGTAACCATGCGAGCTTGTACGGAGTAGGATGGTGCTCATCTTTGAGAGATAGCTTTGCGACTGCATCAGCGGCGATGACGTTCTCTGAACTTCCAGAATCAATAATAAGGTTGCAAACTTTTCCTTCAATCGTGCAACGCGAGTGAAAGAGGTTATTGCGTTGAGGAAATTCTTCGGGTACGTGGGGAGCAAGGCAGGAGCGTCTCAGCATTAAAGATGTGCCTGTGTTAGCTATTAATTCTTCTGTAGTATCGTCAATGGCGTCATCATACTCGACTTCTACGTCTCGGCCTGTGGCGTCAAGTAATAATCCGCGACGGTTACGGGTCGGACAATCTGCCTGTCGATGACCAGGTTCTCCGCAAGCAAAGCAACGGAGAGTGCCAGTACGTACAGGGCGCGTCTGCTCTATGGGAATAATGGCTGTTTCAACCGGTTTAGCGGTTTGGGGAGTCGCGGGTGCTGGTGTTGTTACTGGAGCTGAACGTTGACGGGTTGAGTTCCAAGGTGAAGAAGAAGTTTTATTTTGAGCTTCAACCGTGAGGGCTTGTTGATGAGCTTCAGACAGTGTCAAAGGATTGAACAAATTTAGTGTATGTTGTATTTGTTGACGAAGACCACCGATGAAACGAGCGACGAGTTGTCTATCCGAATCATGAAGCTCAATTCTGTTGAGTAACAGGAAAAATTCTGTGGAATATTCCTCTACAGAACGACTTCCTTGGCATAGGTGTTGTAGTTGTTGAAACATGAGTTGGTCGTAGTTGTATGGTAAGAACGTCTTGCGGAGATGTTTCTTTAGCTTATCCCATGTAGTAATTTTTTGTTTATTCAAACGGGTCCGTGTTGCCTTGAGTTGTGCCCACCAGGCTGCGGCTCTTTGTCGAAAACGCATGGCTATGACCGGCACACATCGATCTAATGGTACACGTTTGAATTCCAGAATCTCCTCTATTGTGACAATCCAATCAAGTAACTCCTCTGCAGTTGGACCTCCATTATATTCAGGAATTTCAGATTTGAAACTCTTTTCCCATTGGTCGACAGTATTGTTCTGATTTTGTTGATCGCGAACTCTGTTGCCTCCAAGGACGGCAAAAGGATTGTTATCGTCTTGATCGTCCTCATCCTGATCGTCTGTTGGGGCCGCGTCACGCTGAGCTACCAACGCCTGCATCGATTTAGTCAGCTGGGCAATTTGTTCTTGCATCTCGACCAATGCTTCTGCTTGTGTTTGTTTTCGGGTACGGGGCATGATTGCGAACGGGGGGGGGGGATAGATTGTTTTGCTCTGATACCAACCTGATGGCGGGTTAGAACAAGAACTAAGCTCAATCTAGGGATTTCGATTGAAATATCTAGAGACTTGCTACTTGAAGAAGATGAATTTAATCGAATCTTGTTTCAAGGCTTCTCAAAAGATGAATTTAATCAAATCTTATTAAGGTATAAAAGCAAAGCTTAGTTTTATTAATTCTCAAAAGTCTGTCTTACAAAAGTCATAGAAGAGTTCTTTATATAGAACTGTTAAACCGTCATTGAAATCCCTAGTCGACAAGTAAAAGGCAAAACACAAAACCATAAGTAAAAAGGAAATACTGAAAAAGGAAAGTTGCCGTTAAGCTTCTAGGATGCTGCTGCATCACGATGTTGTATCTACTTTCTAAAAAGGTTACTCTCTTTATATACATGTTAGTGTCAGATGTTTGCCTGTAATTTGTTGGATTTAAACACATTCACTAGTGTCACTAATATCACCATGTTTTCAGAAGTATCTAAAGATATGCGGTGATTGCCATAGCGCAGGTGTAACCAAGCTGATATCTAGAGTCACGGAGAAAAGGAGGTTTTATTGTGAGGTATTCACAGGTATTATCATGTCAAGGATGGAATCTGCTCTTGTGGTGATATCAAAACCGTTGAGACTTGAGATTATATTCAATCGAACCGGTTCGAATCAATATTGAACTTACAAATAGGGGTTTATCTGGTTTAGGGAATTTGGGTGGGGAAAAGATGTCCAACTTTGCTTACGAAGTTTGAAGTCTCAACAAAGAAAGCTTCTTTATTTTTCGGCCCATAACACAGCCTGTCTTAGACTCTTAGTCATGTGGACAGCTTATGCTTAGCTTTAGCACAAAGTCACTCGCAAAAGACAGGACACGGCGATATGTGCGAACGGTTTTTTAATAACTTATACTACTATTTCTTTTTCTTTTTGATCAAAATACTATTTCTTTTTTTTTTTAACATGTGTCCGAGGTAATTATAACCATTAACACACGTCAAAGCTTATACTTTCCAAATGGTTTATGTTAGTTGTAACTGAATTTCTTTTATAAATAAGACGATTTTATTTAGATTACAAATGAATATGACAAGTCTACAATCGTATCTGTTGAATTTATTATATGAACAGCAAATCGAAATATTTAGTGCGAGAGATTGAGAAATCATATTATGGTTGTTTTTGGGTCAAATTATTATGTGTTATGGTCAAAACTGTACCAGCTGTGGACCGGATCCGGTTGACCCAACTGGCTACTTGTCAGAATCACCTTTTCTCTCTTAACTTACTAGATTCCCATTCTTCAGTTGCCGTCAACGATGTTGTTACTGAATTGTTGATTATTTTATCATATCTAAAGTTTCCTCTCTGCTCCTTACTATTTTTCTTTTCATGCAATACTATAGTGACATGGTGGCTTTCAACACGTTAAAAGTAAAAGGTCGGTCATGAAAAAAGTGATTAAAAACACTTATCTTTGAAAAGTATCTTGGGTGGTTGGCCAAATACTATTGTTTCTACTTATTTTGAGTTTAAAATTCATAATATGTAGGAATACTGCAAAATAATTTTCTCTGGAAGGTATATCACGATATAAATTTATAATGAATTAGAAGTTTAGTTGTTTTATTTGGGATGACTATACTAACCCATCAGTAGCTAATAATCAGTTGAAAATTTTAATGATTTAATGTAATTGAAAAGAAAAATCATTAAACTTCGTTTCTGTTTCTCTAATGATTTTTTCAATGTTTACAGATCATGCTCCATTTTGATCAAAAAAAAGAGATCATACTCCCTCTATTTCAAAATTATTTTAAATGTAATTTTATGTTTTTAATTTAATTATTTATTATTTCTTTAGTTTCATTTAGACATTTTCACATATATTAAGAACATGATTTAAATACATTTATGTTTTCATTAATATTAATTACATCTATTTAATTGATAGTATTTGAGATAAATAATTTTATTTATAAGACCACTGCATTTTATAATTAATATTAAGCTAAAAATATATTAAAAATTATAAATAATATTAATGTTTTTGTTTAAAATGCAAATAAAATGAATCGAATGGTCTATTATTTAAGTAAATGTGTTGCTGCCTTTGTGCAATTTTTTAAACATTGATTTATTATTCTATTACTTTTTATAAATTATTAAATCGTATGTCTGATGCCTCTACTTGTAATTGCTGAAAATCTTTTACAAGATTTTGCTTCTTCTTTTTTTTCTAGAATAACAGCTTTGAGTTTCAAAGAAAAAAATACTAGGGTAATTTGAAACTATAGTACGAAGTTAGGAGAAGATTCCTAGTTTCATAATTTAGTAACATTTTTTTTTCTGAACAACAATAATAAATAACATTATTATACATATTTAATGTGTTTATGTATATAAATAAACAAGTGCTTCGCACGCGTTAGAGCGAATGGAATTAAATCACCGAAAGGAGGGATTAGTCCCCAGAAAACAAACCTATACGCTTCTAATGTCGAAACGCAACGCGCTTCCGTTACAACCGCCACCTAGACCTCTAGTAAAACAGCACTCATGGTCGCCGGACGCCGATCGCGAAGAGGCGTGGCTGCGGAGGAAAGGTAAACGCCAATCAGATCGAATCGGTCGGAGCAAGAGCGTGACGGACGAAGATCTAGAAGAGCTCAAGGGATGCATCGAGCTCGGATTCGGATTCGAGCCCGATTCGCAAGATTTGGATCCGAGGCTCAACGAGACTATCCCAGCTCTGGGGTTATACTGCGCGGTGAATAAACAGTATAGTAGTAGTAGTAGATTGTCGCGGACTTCGTCTCTTTCGTCGATCGCGTCGGAAGGTGACGTGAGCAACTCGAGCACGACGATTGTTGATCAAGGTATGTTATGAAATGTTCTTTTTGTTTGTTTGTTAAGAGAGATGTGATCTGAAACTCGTTTTTTTGTTTGGCAGGTGATGATCCGGAGACGATGAAGATGCGGTTGAAGCAATGGGCGCAGGTGGTTGCTTGTTCGGTGCGACAATTCTCCGGCGAACCAAATTGATGTAATAAATTAATGGTTAGTGATTGTTGTTTTGAGGAGTTTGTTGTTTGTTTGTTCTGATGTATTCTGTACAGAGGAATGACATTTTTGTGGAATAGCTGTGATTCTTAGAAATTCAAATTTTATAATTTGATACTATGGTTTAACTGAAATTTAATGAATTTAATTTCTTCTTCAATGCGGTTTTCAGTTATTGTTCTTTTTTTTGTTATTTCTCTTACGAATATGAATCAGAGACAATTGTGTACTCGTGAAGAGGTTTAGGATTATACTTATTGTTGGTTACTAAAAATCTATCCCAGATGGGTTGGCTCAATGAATTTTGAGGTAATGAACTTCGGACTAGTTAGAGAAGAGACCGAGTCACAGAAGTCAAGCGAGTCGTGAATGAAAGATGAATCCGAGTACACGAAGTAGTTTGAGACCGATCAAAATTATGCAAACTAATTCAAGCTTAGGAGAAAGAAACTTCGGTTTACCTTCTCTTCTCTCTGCGCACACACAACACGTCTCCGCAAATGTTTCATTGCTCATTTGATCGAAGGATCGGATCACCTTTATAATTGTTCCATTTGTTATCAATAGTAATCTAAAGATCAAAATAATATTTTCTCCGATTTTATTTATAAAGAACATTTTCATCATTTTACTAAAATGTAGACAATAACTACAACAACAAAAAAATGTACCTTAGTTTTGTTCCCCTACATAATCGCTAACAATCACAATGGTGTTGTTGATAAACTTCTAATTCAAATTAGATGTCATTTTATCTTGATATATCCATAAACCAGATGTTTATGTGGACACGGTTATCTCAGTTTCGTTCCCACATAATCGCTAACAATCACAATGGTGTTGTTGATAAACTTTTAATTCGAATTATAAACCAGATGTTTAAGTGGTCACGGTTGGTTTTGCTCTTTAGCGAAGTTCACAAAAACTTACATAATTCCAAAACTCTATGCATGAACATATTACTTTCACGGTTGGTTTTTCTCTTAAGAGTAAATGTTGTATCAACAGCTGTACTAGCAGAAGAGTATACACACGCATTAGTATTCTAAATGATCTACATATAATGTAGAGTTGTAGCTAGACGGACAAACATTAGAAAACTATTGCTATTATGGCTGAGATATTTTTCTTGGTTAGTCAAAATATATCTCCGGTAGACTATATTAGAAAACTATTGCTATTATCGCAAGATATTTTTTTTTTGGTTTGTCAAGATAAAAAAGCAGATATTTTTCTTGGTTACGAAAGACGTGTCACAGATATTTTGCCGCAACCACTGCCCACGTCAGTAATTATCTCATATGTCAACACAAAATATCCATTAGCCAAACTTGTGTTAGAAAGAAAAAAAATCCATTAGTATTAACTATTTTTTCGTAATTATTCAACGAACTTCTAAATAGTGCATTAGAATGCAATTAATTTTTATATTATAAGTAACACACTTAAAAAAAGAAAAGAAAAATAAGATGTTCGTAAGATGGGTTCGTGACATAAACTTACGTTTTATCTAATCCTAAAGTTTATCCAAAATCTAATGAGATCTAATTTAATTTTTTAAAATTCTTTAAAGTTCAAATAAAAAAAGGATATAGTACACAAAGACAAGAAATTGGAATATTAAAAAAAAATAATCATCCAAATCCTGACGTACGTAACTAGGACGAAAGCGTCAAATTACCTTAAGTTGACAAAACAGACAACCTCGAACCTCCTCTCTCAGCTCCAAAAAAATATCTGGCTGAGGAGATATTTATGCGTAGGTGATGACGTGGCATTAGTGAAACACGTGTAAAAGCGAAGCCATGTGGACCTTTTCTTCTTCTTTATTCATCTCTTTCTTCCCTCTCTCCTTCCTCACCTCCTCCTCATTTCCTCTTTTGCTCTCTCTTCCGAACAAAGCTTTTCTTTTTTTCCTCATTGAAGAGCATCGATGGAGAATGAGAAACGATTGAATATTTTGTCTCTCGAGATGGATCGGGATGCGGAGCCGTCTGGTGAATCTCAGACCGAGTCAACTCTCTCTAACTCGCCCGAGTCAGGTCTCACGGTCGAGAGCTCTCGTGGTGGTGATACGGATTCGAAGAAACTGGTATAATAACAAATCTTCCTATTTTTGTTCCACGATGGTCCAACTTTTAATGGTAGAAGAATCTAAGATTCGTAATGAAAGAAGAAGTATGGATTTGGAAGTTAGTTTTATATATATATATATATATATATGGTAGGAAACTTCAGATCTGATGCTTACCATTAGGTTTCATTCTAAAATTTGATTTGATTTTTTTTGTTTTATTATCGCAACCAGATGTTGCAAAAATTGTCTTCTTAAGCAGAAGATTTGTGTCTAGTGTAATTGTTCATTCATTGTGTTTGTTTCTTGACAAAGTTTTCATCTTTTGCATTTTTTTTTGCATGATTCTTCAATCAGTATGTTAAAATTATTTGTGCAGGATGAACGTGGTGGCTGGACGAATGAGAAACACCACTCGTATCTTGAAGATCTAGAGAGCTCGTTCGTTAAGCAGTTGTATTCATTACTTGGAGGTGAGGAAACTAGGAGACTGTCTAGCTCTCACAAATCGACCGATCAGGTTTTGTACTTTTTTCTTAATGTTTCCTCTGTAGCTCCATTTTTTGTTTTTGTAATCCTCTAGTGAATGAATCTTAAACGACATTCTCTGTTTTTTTTCTTTCCTTCTTCTTCTTTTGCAGTTTACGGTACTACAAAATGGTTACCGGCAGAAGCTTAACTTGGGGAAGAAACGAGCTTATACTGTCCAGTTGAAGGAAGAAATCGAAAACTCTGGGGATAAGGCTTTTACTAGAACATCTATGGGGCATGAGTATCCAGCCACTGCAGGTAACATTTTGCTTAGCCTAGCTTAATTAACTCTTCTTGGGAGTTATATGTTTGGCATCTTCCCTTTTTGTCCAAGAACTAGGGTGATAGTAGTATTGATTAGATCAATAATCAAGTTAACTATGCATTGGTTTTTAGAAGGCTTCGCTGCATAAACATATAACTGATATGATTCTTGACGATTTAAGAAATTATTGTTGCTGCAAAGGATATTCTATATCGCACATGGATATGTTTTGTTTAGAATTTGTGTGGTTGTCTGCCTGATAAATAGTCTAATTTCAGTCTAAAGTCTAAACTCGGCCTCCATTTTTCTTTTATTGCAACTCCAGAGGAGGCGTCAGGGCAGAATTTCAGAGAAGAAGTAGGAGAGAAGGGATGTAACTCAGGGGTTTCCAGGAAACGCAGAAGACAAGCCAACTATGATGATAGTTCATTAAATGATCAGGTAAAATATAGAAAACACAACACATTCTTTAGTACTAAACAACTTCGCTTTTCTTGTGCTGAAGAGACTGCTGCGTATTCTCAGGTTGTGCCTTAGGGAGGGTAAAGACGACACAAAACAATAGGAAGTGAAGTGTAGATGAAATACTATGAATAGAGACTAAAATAGGAACTGTGAGTGGAGAATGAATGTGGATGGCTTTGTTTGTTGTATAGAATGAGGCCAAAGAGAGCCTTATTAAGGAATCGAATGGGTTGAAATTAGGGTTGTTTGTTAAAATTTTGTCTTTGATATATTATTAGTATTATCGTCATTTCTTTCACATACCTTTCCAATCTTTAATTCTTTTTATTTGTTCCCTTTTTATCTACCTTCTTTTTGTCTTCATTTTCTAGTACAATATTTGTTTTGGATTTTTATAAATTCTTTCGGGTGGTGATTGTTAAACGTTGTCGACTAATGTCTTGCTAAATGTAACGTTTTTTCCTACGGGAGATAATATACACAGCTATGCGATTCCGAATGACGTTTTATGCAAATAGTGAATGTGTATTCATGAGTAGGAATATCTAATTTTAAGTGTTTAGTGAGCGTCCATACCCTCTATGAGCATCCATGCATTACGTGATGCACAGGCTCGAGATATTGATATTCTAGGGAAGAAAACGAAGATGGAGCTGGTGTCGATGAACTTGTACGTAAAGGAAATGAGAAAGATGAGACGTTTCTTCAACATTCACCTTAAAATGAATATATAGAGTTTTAGGGAAATGAAGTCTTTTGAGGATCGTAAGAAACAATGGGTTTGCCATTTTTGGTCTCCTGATTCCTGCATCTTCAGAGTTTTCACAGCACCATAGCAAATAATAATTGGGACCCTTAGGGAACGTGACTTGCATCACACGTAAAGTAGTGAACGATAGAAACAGGGTTTGCGTTGCTGCGCCAGCTTCGGTAGTGAAACAATCACCACATTTTTTTCAAGACTGTCCTAGAATAGTGACCGGTTTTGACACAAAGACATTCTAGAGATTCTGCTTAGCTCTATCACTCGTGTTTCCTTTCTTTAACCACTATTCTTTTTTTTTTTTGGATCAAATAACCACTATATTCTATTATTGCTAATATATCCTACGGTTTAGAAGCAAAACCCTTCTAAAAAAAGGCTCTGCCCTAAATATAGAATGTCAAGGAAGACCGTTTGTGACTTCAACGTTTGCTTATATTAATAATCACATCATTATATCGTTCTAGAATCGTCTCACGCCCTTCCATAAGCAGCCTTGGGCGTTTTTCCATGGTCTCTGTTTTAGCCATGGCTAAAACTCCCTCCTTGGGCTGCTGCGTCTTCCTCTTATCCTTCTTCTTCATATCTTCTTCCTTTGTCGCATACGCCATATCGGAATCAGAAGCTGCCTTCCTCGTGCGGCGACAACTCTTAACATTACCAGAAAACGGCGAACTCCCTAATGACATCGAATACGAGGTTGACCTTAAGGCTACATTTGCCAACTCAAGGCTTAAAAAAGCTTACATAGCTCTCCAAGCCTGGAAAAAAGCGATATATTCGGACCCGTTTAACACCACAGGAAACTGGCATGGCCCTCACGTGTGCAACTACACCGGTGTGATATGTGCACCGGCTCTTGACGATCCTAATGTCACGGTTGTAGCTGGTGTTGACCTCAACGGTGCGGATATCGCAGGGCATTTGCCTGCTGAGCTTGGTTTGATGACGGATGTTGCTATGTTCCATTTGAATTCGAACCGGTTTTGTGGTATCATCCCTAATAGCTTTTCGAAGCTGAAGCTGATGCATGAGTTTGATGTTAGTAATAACTGTTTCGTTGGATCTTTCCCGTGCGTTATCCTCACCTGGCCTGATGTTAAGTACTTCGACGTTAGGTTCAATGATTTTGAAGGTCAGGTCCCTCCGGAGCTTTTCAAGAAGGAGCTTGACGCTATTTTCTTGAACAACAATAGATTTACTTCGACGATTCCTGAAACTCTAGGAGATTCTACGGCCTCGGTTGTGACATTCGCTAACAATAAGTTCACCGGATGTATTCCTAAGAGTATCGGAAACATGAAGAGTCTTAACGAGATTGTGTTCATGGACAATGGTTTGGGTGGTTGTTTCCCGTCTGAGATGGGAATGTTATCGAATGTGACTGTTTTTGACGCGAGCAAGAACTCGTTCATCGGTCGGTTACCGACTAGCTTTGCCGGGTTAACAGGTGTGGAAGAGTTGGATATCTCCGGGAATAAACTTACTGGATTATTAGCGGATAGTATTTGCAAGTTGCCTAATTTGGTGAACTTCACGTACTCTTACAATTACTTCAATGGACAAGATGGTTCGTGTGTTCCGGGTGGTGGTAGGAAGGAGACTGCTTTGGACGACACACGTAATTGCTTACCTGATCGACCTGAACAACGGTCGGCACAGGAATGTGCTGTGGTGATTAATCGTCCGGTTGACTGTACCAAGGATAAGTGTGCGGGTGGTGGATCCTCAGCTCCATCGAGACCATCACCGGTTCCTACTGAACCGGTTCAAAAGCCATCACCAGTTCCAACTCTGCCTGTTCCTGAACCCTCGCCAGTTCAAAAACCACAACCACCGAAAGAATCACCGCAACAGGATGATCCTTACAATCAGTCTCCAGTTGAAAAACCACAACCACCGAAAGAGTCACCGCAACCGGATGATCCTTACAATCAGTCTCCAGTGAAGTACCGTCGCAGTCCTCCTCCACCTGCTCCGGTAAACACTCCGTCACTTCCTCTTCCGTCACCTCCTCTACCACCACCGGTTCACTCTCCACCACCTCCTGTTAACTCTCCTCCCCCGCCGGTACACTCTCCACCACCACCAGTTTATACACCACCACCACCACCTGTCTACTCTCCTCCACCACCCGTCTTTTCACCACCACCTCCAGTCTACTCTCCACCACCACCACCAGTTCACTCGCCACCACCTCCTCCGGTTAACTCACCACCCCCACCAGTCAAATCGCCACCACCACCGGTATTTTCTCCTCCAGCTCATCCGCCTAAGTCCAGTTCACCACCGCCAAGCCCAAGCCAACCTTCACCATCGCCAATGATCTTTCCTCCACAACCGTCGCAATCTCCACCAGTAGTCTCCTCCCCTTCGCCAAAGGTGGACTGTCCACCTCTCCAATCACCAACACCAGCTCCGGTGGAGCAAAAACAGATACCAGCTGCACAAGCACCAACTCCTAGTGATGAGTCCACCACACCAACACCATCTCCAGTGGAAAAGAAAGAGACTCCGGCTGCACAAGCACCAGCTCCAAGTGATGAGTACATCATACCACCCTTCCTCGGCCACCAATACGCATCGCCGCCACCTCCAATGTTCCCAGGCTACTAATATCAATCGAAGGGAGAGGAACCAACTATCTATAAAAGAAAACTGTATCGTCTTGGACAAGTATTGTAAAAGGAAAGAAGAGAAAATTCGAGGAAGAAGAAGAAAAGAAGAAAAAGGAAGGGTAATTAATATATGAGAAGCGAAACCAACTTGTTACCAGAGGTGTGATAAATTTGTACTATTACTACTTCTGATGGTCGTTGAAGATTTTATACTTCAAATCACAAAGACTTGTTTTCATTAACTTAGATAGGTTTCAAACATTACAAGATTACGAAGAGTTGTGTCTCTTGTTCTTGCGACTCTTATACAAATAACTCTTTTTGTTAGCATAGCTCTCACTATCCTTGACCACATAAACGGATGATACTTATAACATATTAATAGTTACTAAATCAGTTATCAGACTAACAGAAACAATATTTCTACTATCACAAAGACTGAAATTAGATAGTAACAAAAAAAAAGCAATACGGACTTTGCACTTGCTTGTCCGTATATCATGTTGTTGATAATATTCAGTGCACTTACTTGTCCTGTAATACCAAAATAAAAACTTAATCACATTGAAAAATTTCCATCATAAAATCAATCCTTATGTTTGAATTTTACAAAGGTGCTGTTCGTTTGCTTACCTGGGTGAAAATGTAAATCGATGTTCGTTTTGTACATTAAAATTCTACATCGAGATGGATCACCCAACTGCATATATGAAAATTCACCTCAAAATCTCATCCAAATGAATGTGAGTCTTCACGGAGCATCTAGGTGCGGGTGAGTCTTCACCAAAAATTTGACAATTTTTATTTTCATCAAAAAAAGAAAATGTAATTCTCAGTCAAAATCGAAAAACGTAATTTCTCGCCAAAACCGGAAAAACACAATTTTCCACCAAAACCAAAAAATGAAATTTCTCGCCAAAACCGGCAAAACACAATCTCTCGCCAAACCGAGAAAACTCAAATTTCTGCCAAAACCGGAAAACTTAATTTTCCAGCCAAAACCAAAAATTACAATTTCGCTTCAAAAACCAAAATATACTTTCCCGTCAAAACCAAGAAAACACAATTTCCCGTAAAAACTGGAAAATGTAATTTCCCGCCAAAACAGAAAAACGCAATTTCCCGTCAAAATCGAAAATGCAATTTCTCGCCAAAACCGAGAAAACACAATTTCCCGCCAAAATAGGAAAGCACTATTTCTCGCCAAAACAAAAAAACACAATTTCCCGCAAAAGCCGGAAAATGTAATTTTCCACCAAACCCGAAAATGCAATTTTCCGCTAAAATCAGAAACACATTTCTCGTCAAAACCAAAAATATATTTTCCCGCCAAAACCGAGAAAACGCAATTTCTTGCGAAAACCAAAAAATGCAATATCCCGTCAAAACCGAGAAAATGCAATATCCCATCAAAGCTAGAAAACAGCAATTTCCCACCAAAACCGAGAAAATGCAGTTCCCCGTCAAAACAAAAAAAAAACGTAATTTCCTGCCAAAACCGAGAAAATACATTTTCTCACCAAAATCGAAAAAACGTAATGTCTCGCAGAAACCAGAAAATCGTAATTTCTCTCCAAAACCGAAAAGTGCAACTTGCCGCCAAAATCGAAAAGCGCAATTTTCCGCCAAATTATATTTAAATTATTTTAGTAACAGGTTCATCTCGATGTAGATGCAAATTGGAAAAAAAAAACAAACAAACATAGTTGCATTTAAATAATTCATCTGAATGCATAAATATAATGAAGAAACGAACAATACCCAGATGGAACATCTGGATAAGACATGCAGATGGACCATTGTCCATCTGGATAAGACATCCAGATGGACCATCTAGATGCCTCTTTCAGATGTAGAAACAAACATGGCCAAAGCTAATGACTCACCTAAAATGAATAGCATGAGAATCACGAGAGACTTTTCACAGACGTATTTAAATATCCGGATCTTCATTTTCTTATACAGCAATTTTTGTTGTTGTTGTTGAATTCTTCTTCTCTATGTATGTAAATGATATGCTTGTTTGTTTGTATATTTGATTTTAGTGTTGTGCATGGTTCTTATAAATCTAGGGTGAATTATAGATGGTATAATGGTTTCAAAATAACTATGTAATAAACTAATTACCCATAGAATGGGTAGGGACATACTTAATTTTGATTTTTATATATATATATATATATATATATATATTATGTGTTTTAGTTCATACCAGTTAAATGTGTTGTTCAAATTTATTTATGTAACTTAATTTTTTATATAGGTAAATTTTAAACTAAATGAATATTTTAGATATTGTTTTCTTATTAATTAGATTATTAATTAGATTAGATTAGATATACTTACGGTCAGGGCCGGCTTCAGATGAGCACGGGCCCTTGGGCAAAATTTTAATAAAGGCCCTATGGTTAATATTTTGTTAACGTTGGTGAAGAAATATTTGTCTTTAAACTATTCACACTAGCATCTAAACATGCACATTGCTATTCACACTAGCATCAAAACATGCACATTCTTTTATTTGATCTTTCAACTAGAAAATTTTGTGATATTGTGTGTTTAATGCAGTCCAAACCTATATATATGCTAATGAAAATAATTAAGACCCATAATATTGCTGGATATGGAGGGGGTCCCGGGGCGGTCGCACCGCCCGTCCTCCCTATTAACCCGGCACTGTTTATGATATGTTTTTAAATAGTATAGTGTATTTCTTTTAGCATCTTGCTTCTTTATGCGGAGACAACACAATGAAACTTGATCCTGGCTCTCAAAATTTTAAAAGTATTTACATATATAAAGGCTTTGAAAAATTATGATTTTTTTATAAAAGTGTACAAGAAAATATTTATGGCTTCCTAAATTTTAAATTGAGCTATGTAGTTCTGCATAATACATACTTATATGTATTTATATGTTGATACATACACCCACTGAGATTTGTTTTTTTTAAACAAAATACATAGATAATTTAGCAAAAATTATAACCAAGATTGGAACATACTTAGAGTTAATATAGGTTGGTCAAACTGAAAATGTTATTACCAAGATGTCAACGACAACAAGCATATTCAATCATATATTATTATTATAATTTATTTATTTTTTCTCTTGATATTATGATTCAGTATTAATTATGATGGGGGAGGTCTACAGGATGTGACAATATCGATGGGGGAGATCTAACAGGATAAGATAGTATCGATGGTGTATGGTTTTTATAATCGCAACAACATTGCGCACCAACATCAAGATTTCCATGTATACATATCCCTCTGATAAAACCTTGCACTCTCTCTTTACATATTGCATTGCATTTGTGATCAGGACACGCATGCGGTACATTATTAAGACATATCCTACCTGCACTTGTTTGTCCTGTAATAATCCAAATAAAAACTTTAATGACATTGAAAAATAAAAAATTGCCATCATAAAATCAGGTCTTATGTTTGAATTTTATAAATATAATGAGTCACCTAAAATGAAGAGCAAGAGAATGGCCGCCATCATCGTGAGAAATGTTTTACAAGTGTATGAAGATCTCTGGGTTTTCATTTTTCTTATACAACAATTTCTTGCTGCTGGTGAATTCTTCTTCTGTATGTATGTAAATATGTTTCTTGTTTTTTGTATATTTGATTTTAGTGGTGGGCATGGTTCTTCTTATATAGGATGAATTATATTTGGTATAGTGGAAAAATATCAATTTAATTACACATGAAATTTGTGGGGGACATACTTTATTTTGATATATCTATAATATTTATATAGAATAGTTATATATATTTCCTACCAATTAAATGTATTTATAAATTTATATATGCATGTAATTTAAGTATTAAAAAATGAATATTAATTTCTTATTAAGTAAATGATATTAGATATGTTTGAGTTTTATACTGTAATTTTTATCCTTGTAATTTGTTATAATTAAATTAAATTCACACCATCAAAATAGTCTTCTATATAAATAAAACTATACACTGTTCTCTTCTCATGCTTCCACATCACCAACATTTTTAGAATTATTAACTAATCTATTTCATTATTTAAACCAAATCTGTTAACAACATATCTAATAATCTATAAATCATTTCTAAACAATAATTAATATTGGGTTCAAAAAAAATTTAATTAATCTTCCTGTAAATAAACATAATACAGAAAAACCAAATATAAAATAAAATTACATAACTTTCATGAGTAAATTGAGAAAATTAGCAAGAACAAATGAAAAAGAAATAGCTATTTACAATATTTTTGACGTTTCATCAACCAACCTTTCCAGAATAATAAGAGCAAATTTTTTTTTCTTGTTAACTTATCTTAAGTTCAGAGAAATAACAAGAAAATAGTGGAAACCCCAACCATTGATTAATATATAATCAAAATTGATAAAAAAAAACATGTAGGGAAACAAAGATAATAAGCTATAACAAATGAAACAATAAACTTACTAAGAAGAATATTATATAATTTATTTTGTGAAAAATTTAGTCGATAATTAATAATTTAGTAAACATATATAATATATTCATCAATTTTAATAATACAAAAAAAATACAAAAAAAATTCCATCTACAATAGTTTACATGTTTCTTCAAATCCTAGAAAAATGCATATTTACTCTGCAGGGAAGAAGATGTATTAACTCATATTCTTGCCAAGGATGCTGCTAATGCTACTCTCTCTCTTACAAAATTATTGTGTTTTGCAGCTAAAGTTGCTGAACCGTATAGCTAATGTGAAACATGATGGGACAGTTGAGTTTGAAGTTCCAGCTGATTCTATCCCACAGTCTATTCCTGCCGACCGTGAAGATTCCAGAAAACGGTGCTTGCCCTGATGAGTCTATTGATGGACTGGACTTTCAATACATTCCTCCAATGCAGATTGTGATGCTAATCGTTGGAACACGTGGAGACGTTCAGCCTTTTGTTGCAATAGCCAAACGCCTTCAGGTTAGTAGATATCTTACAAGTTGATATCTCCACCACCACCGCCTGCCTACTCTCCTCCACCACCCGTCTTTTCACCAGCACCTCCAGTCTACTCTCCACCACCACCACCACCGGTTCACTCTGCCACCACCTCCTCCAGTTAACTCACCAGTCACCACCGCCACCTGTTCACTCATGGCCGCCACCAGTCAACTCGCCACCACCACCGGTATTTTCTCCTCCAGCTCATCCGCCTAAGTCCAGTCCACCACCGCCAACCCCAAGCCGGCCTTCACCATCGCCAATTATCTTTTTTTCCACAACCGTCGCAATCTCGGTTAGTTTATAATTGAGTTTGATATAATCTACATAATTAATTTATAAAGTATGTGAAAACTCATCGGGTGCGTTTGTAAGAGTCGTGACTTGTCAAATGGAAGTTAGTTATTTGTGAAAAGTCACGTATGATTACGTAAAGTTACGTTGGTTCATGTAGATAATTCTATATAAGTGACAATGTTGCCATATGTAAAATTTGTCAATAATAAAAGAAAAAAATTCCAGATGTATTTTGTTCTATTTATTTTGTCCAACAATCTCAACCAGTAGTCTACTCCCCTTCACCAAAGGTCAACTGTCCACCTCTCCAATCCCCAACACCAGCTCCGGTGGAGAAAAATCAGACACCAGCTGCACAAGCACCAACTCCTAAAGATGAGTCCACCACACCAACACCATCTCCAGTGGAAAAGAAAGAGACTCCGATGCACAAGCACCAGCTCCAAGTGATGAGTTCATCATACCATCCTTCCTCGGCCACCAATACGCATCACCGCCACCTCCAGTGTTCCCAGGCTACTAATATCAATCGAAGGGAGAGGAACCAACTATCTATAAAAAGAAGCTGTATCGTCTTGGACTAGTATTGTAAAAGGAAAGAAGAGAAAAAACGAGGAAGAAGAAGAAAAGAAGAAAAAGGAAGGATAATTAATATATGAGAAACGAAACCAACTTGTTAACAGAGGTGTGATAAATTTGTACTATTACTACCTCTGATGGTCGTTGAAGATTTTATACTTCTAATCAAAAAAACTTGTTTTCATTAACTTAGATAGGTTTCAAACATAACAAGATTATGAAGAGTTGTGTCTCTTGTTCTTGCGACTCTTATACAAATAACTCTTTTTGTTAGCATATATGGGCGAAGTCGGAAGATTTTTGGTATGGGTGCACTATTAATAAGAAAAACATGGGAGGGATTTGAACGTGAGTAATTTAGGGTGCACAAACTTATCTTTTACCATTTTACCTAACAAATTTTAATGGTTTTAAGCCTAAAATTTAAAAGCTCTGTCGTTTGCTGGAAGACTTCTTTTGATAAAACTGTGATAGCCGGTGTCTCTACCTTCTGGTGCTCAAGCTTTATACTTCCCAAATCCTGCATCAAAAGAATCAATTCACTGTGTGGTCAGTTTCTGTGGAATGGGAACATCGACGGTCATCATACAGCTAGAGTGAGCTGGGAGACAGTAATACTAACCAAAGCACAGGGCGGACTGGGAGTAAAGGATCTCCACAAATGGAATCTTGCGTGTATCTTAAAGCTTATATAGATGCTGTTCTTTCGTCCTAACTCTGTCTGGGTCTGTTGGTTTAAAGAAGTAATACTCAAAGGTGAGGTCTCAAATTATTGGACAGTGACCACAAGTACTAAACACTCGTGGCTAGTTAACAAGATGATAAAGGTCAGGGAGTTGGTTTACCCTTTAGTTCGAAAGCGTATTGGCAATGGAAGGACTACACGCTTTTGGTTCGACAATTGGACGCCGTTTGGGAAGCTGTACACGGCTCTAGATGCAACCGTATCACGGCTGGGCATTCCCAAAATGGCTACAGTTGCCTCTCTCTTCACTGCAGGTTGCTGGAGGCTTCCGTTTGCAAGAACTGAGCCCCAGCTAGCTCTGCACATTCACTTAACAACAATAACTCTGTCAACTGAAGAGGATCAATTTGAGTGGGTGATAGATGGTAAACAGAGACCGAAGTATAAGACATGAGAGATGTATGAATACCTTGCAGGTGTTCAACCCTTGGTCCCATGGGCGAAAATAATCTGGTTCTCCTATGGAATCCCGCGTCATAGTTTCCTCTCCTGGCTGGTCTTGCTAGATCGTTGCCCTACAAAGGACAGATTGAATAGCTGGGGATTAAACGTGGATCCTCTATGCTTACTGTGTAATACTCAACATGAGACAAGGAATCACCTGTTTTTTGAGTGTCGATTTACTGCGCGCGGTATGGAGGAGAATGGCTCATCGGTGTCAGCTTCAACCAACCATCTTGTGGGAAGACACAATACTCCAGCTACAAACACTTCCAAGGAATAGAGACTCAATGTCTCTGACTCTGCTAGCATTTCAAGCGACGGTTTACTGGATTTGGACTGAGCGAAACACCAGACTTCACCAACAAATCTTCATATCATCTGATGCTGTGATCTCCGTGATTGACAAGCAGATCAGGAACAAAATTCAGAGCCTTCGACATGCAAATCCAAGAGCCTCTTCGGCGATGACTCAGCTCTGGTTTCTCCGATCGTGAAAAGTCAAGAAGACCTGTGATCAATCTTTGTCTTCTTCGACAATCCACTTTCCACCAAACTCTAACTCCTCTCATTCTCACTGGACCTCTGTACGGGCTGGGCTTTAGTTCTAAGATATGTGTTTCTTTCAAGTTCTTACTGGGCTAAACCCATAACAAACTGAAACCTTTTTTGGGTTTGTAATATTTTCTTTCTTTTGCTTTTAAATATGAATGCCTTCTTTCAAAAAAAAGAGCCTAAAATTTTAAAGTTTATTATTTTGTGGGTGCACATGCACCCTCTACTCAAAACCTGCTTTCGCCCAATAGCATAGCTCTCACTATCCTTGACACATAAACGGATGATACTTATAACGTATTAATAGTTACTAAATCAGTTATCGACTAACAGAAACAATATTTCTTTTATCACAAAGACTGAAATTAGATAGTAACCAAAAAAACAATACGGACTTTGCACTTGCTTGTCCGTATATCATGTTGTTGATAATACTCATTGCACTTGCTTGTCCTGTAATACCAAAATAAAAAATTTAATCATATTGAAAATTTTCCATCATAAAATCAATCTTTATGTTCGAATTTTACAAAGCTAATGACTCACCTAAAATGAAAAGCATGAGAATCACGAAATACTTTTCACAGACGTATGAAGACCTCTGGGTCTTCATTTTCCTTATACAACAATTTTTGTTGTTGTTGAATTCTTCTTCTCTATGTATGTAAATATTATGCTTGTTTGTTTGTATATTTTATTTTAGTGTTGTGCATGGTTCTTATATATCTAGGGTGAATTATAGATGATATAATGGTTTCAAGATAACTATGTAATTAACTAATAACCCATAGAATGTGTAGGGACATACTTAATTTTGATATATCTAATATATATATATATATATATATATATATATATATATATATATATATATATATATTATGTATTTTAGTTCATACCAGTTAAATGTGCTGTTCAAATTTATTTGGGGATTCGGTCAAAAAATCAATAAATTTTCAGTAATTGCCAAAGAAAAAACATGCACACTGGTCTAACCAACAAAAACTCTTTACTTTTTTGACTTTTTTAGTTTATTAAGCAATTTATGTTTGACTGACCATATTGACACACCGTTTACCGACAATTAAGACAATATTAACTCGATGTTAACTGTTGGCATTAAATGAAACGACGTTATTTTCAAATGAGACGAAACGACATTGTTTTACATGACTTTGAAAATAAAAACAAGTAGACACTAAGTTACGAATCTAGGTTGTTTGGATCAAATAAGAAGGTATTTTACCACTACCACTAGGCTAGTGGTACATTCATATGAAAGTATTAACACATTTAATTTTATTTGGTATTGATTTTGAATATAAGAAATCCAAATCTGAAAACATATAATCAGAATCTATAAAATATCAAAAATCTTCCAAACTTTTTCAATTAAAAAACTAATTAAAAAAATCATTTTTCGGATTATAAAAAGAAAATTTTCATTTTCAGATTATAAAAAGAAAATTTGAAAAACAAATCGGAAGAAAATTATAAAAAATTTCGAATACGAAAACATATAATCAGAATCTATAAAAATATATTTTTTATTTTTTCTATTTTTTTTATAAAAAAATTCCAAAACAAAGAAAATTTTTCATTTTTCCGATTATAAAAAGAAAATTTCTAAAAAAAAGAATTTAGAAAAACTATTTTCAAAAGAATTTATAAAAAAAAATTCAAATATGAAAACATATAATCAGATACTATAAAAAAATAAAAAAAATTCGAAATTTGTTATAACTTTTTTTTTGAATTTGCTTTTTATTGTTTTTTAATATTTTTTCAAAGTTTCTTTTTATAATCTAAAAAATGAAAATTTTATTTTTTTGGTATTACTTTTCAATATTGGAATTTGAAATATCTTTTTAAGTTCTTATATATTTTTTTTATATTTAATCAGTATCAAATAAAATTAAATGTGTTAGTAAATCTATTGAATGAGCCACTTTCCTAGTGGTGAAGTATCATACTATTTGATCTAAATAACATGGGTTCGAAACCCAATGTTCACATTTTTTATTTTCAAATCATGTCGTTTCACTTAACATCAACATTTAACGACGTTATTTTTTTTTTAAATTTGCTGACGGCATGCTTAACTGGCAAGTCAACGAAAACGTAGTTAATTAATCTAAAGTCAATAAGAATTTATGTTTTCTTTGGTCAGCCATAAAGTTCATGTTTTTTTTTGGTACTTTATGAAAAGTTCGTGATTTTTTTGGCCGAATTCCCAAATTTATGTATGTAACTTAATTATTTATATAGGTAAATTTTAGACTAAATGAATATTTTAGATATTGTTTTCTTAATAATTCGATTAGATTATTAAGAAATTGACGAGGGTAGTAGCACAATTTTGGTGGAATCCTGGAGGTAGTACACGAGGAATGAACTGGAAATCATGGGACAAGGTGTGTATTCCAAAAGAAGAAAGTGGCATGGGTTTTATAGATTTTATTGATTTCAATATAACTATGCTTGGAAAGCAATTATGGCGTATGATAGACAAGCCAAACAATTTGTTCTCTCGAGTGTTTAAAGGAAGGTATTTCAGGAACGTGTCACCCTTGGAACCGATCCGTTCATACTCTCCGTAATATGGGTGGAGGAGTATTGAATCTGCTAGATATCTGGTTAGCAAATGACTAATCAAAATGGTGGAAACACGGTCATCTATCTCATTATGGAATGATCTCTGGCTCCCAACAACTCGTCCGAGACCAACAAACAAATCATCATAATTTGTTACCAGAACTTAAAGTAGATTCTCTTATTAATCCGGGGTTGAGAACTTGTAACTCAGAGGAATTTCGAGCTCGGGTGGATTGATATATCATGATTTTGACCCACTTTTACCCATGGTATATAGGCGTTTTTACATATATTTACTACGAAATAGATTCTATTTAGAGTATTTATAAGTTCATGTACGACTTGAAGAAATATGATGTTTTTGGTGTCTTTTGGAGCCTTTAAGTACATAATTGTGCAGACGCGTCAGATGTTTAGATATGGATGGAGACCTTCCCCGGCGCGATTGACTGATCTTTTGACACAAGATAGATCTTTAAGTTAGATTTCTAATGCCACCGGTCTCAGGTCAATCCATCGGTTAGATTGGAAGTTATGCCCGTTTTACTGAAGAGTGGTCAGTCTGCCTCGCGAGAGAAGGCTGTCAAGATAAAAAATGTATATCGATCGATGGGAAATCACCCGTATCGATCTATATAAATGTCACGACGTGGGATGACTATATTTCATGACCGATTGAAGTCCATAATCAACCCAAATTACCAGAATATCTTTGGACGACCAGAAACCCTATTTTATGATATTTATAAGCCATTGTTGACGGCTATACCTATCTATGCTTTTCTAAGTTCTATTCTATTGTTCTAAGTTAGGAGAGAAGGGAGGAACTCTTATTAGAGTCCTCCTGGAACTCCATTGGTTTTGATTTTATATTATTTATGTTCTTCATCTATGATTTCTATTACAAGCTTCATGTCTGAATAGATCCACCTGTTAGGTTTAGGGTTCAGATAGGTTATTTGGGATTATCCCCAAATATAGAATTGCTAAGTTGTGGTATTCTCAAATAGGATTGCTAGTAATGCTTGTTTCTAAAATCGCGAACTAGCTTAATCATATAACTATTAGATCTATTTGGTTCCTTAGCTCCTTGTGGATTTGATCCCTAAGTACTACGATTGACCTCTTTTGATGAGATTAATTCACTCCTTAGGGTAATTTGAGTGATATCAAATTTGGCGCCGTTGCCGGTGAGCTTTGATCGCCATTATATCTTGTTTAGTTAGATTTAGTCTAGGTTTTGTTACTGTTCTAAAATACTGAAAAAAATTTTTCTTCTATTTCAGGTACATACATCTCAGTACCATGAAGCTATGAAGAGAGGATTTCTAGGTCCTTCAAGGAAGAAGTCTGCTGGTCTATGCACGATCCGTAAGTCTAAGAGGGATGTATCGTTCGACACCTTCCAAGCAGCATCAATCGATAGCGTACACCAAAAATCGATCGATAAGGCACACCATCAATCTATCGATAAGCTACAAGAAGCGGTGATCGACAGAGCCAAGAAACCGAGAAAAAATACTGTTCATCGCACTGTTCACCCGGGTACTATTCACCAGAAATCGATCGATACTGTTCATCCAGAATTGATCGATAATATTCATCGAGACTGTTCATCAGAGTACTGCTCACCGCAACACTATTCATCCAGGTACTGTTCATCCTGATACTATTAATCACGATACTATTCATTCTGTATCAAAAAATATTGTTCATTCCAGATCGATCGATACTGGTCATCTCGCATCGATGTATACTGTTCACCCCGCATCGATCGATACTGTTCATTATGACACTATTCATCTTACTGTTCATCGCGATACTGTTCATCTTTATTGTTCATCGCGACAATGTTCATCATGGTGCTTTTCGTCCGACGAAGATCGGCACTTGTGTGAAGGCAGAGAAGGTCGAGGTGGTTATTCTTAAGGCTGATGAGAATGGAATGTTACGAGATAAAGAAGGTCGCCCTCGCAGCAGCACTGGAAAATTGATTAATGCAGAAGGTTACGTAATCCCTGATGTGATCACTATTGCTAAGATGAATGACTATCATCTTTGCCAAGAATGATATGATGAAATAAATGACTATCTCTTCTATGGTCTTCTTCACCAAGATCAAAGAAATCATATCGCAGAGCTTGAAGATCTAGTATCAAGAAGCAAGCTGAATGACGTGTATGATTACAACATGATGCTCTGCAAGATATTCCTCTATTCACTATCTGGTTATGCTTTTAGCTGGTTCAGTCAGCTGCAACCAAGATCTCTAACCAGTTGGGAGGACATCAAAGACGCCTTCGTAGGTAAATTTTTCAGTGAAGATGCAGCAACTCTACGAAGAAGGCATGATTACATATTAAAAAGGTGTTTGACGATGAGAAGAGAGGAATAACGACTAGTGTGGATAAGATTATTGATTATATATACAGCAAGTAGAATGAAGATTATGAAACTCCAACAACTCATGCAAGCAGCCAGACATCCAGGTTCAACATGCAGATGAGGGTAAGCAGAAGGATGA
Organism: Hirschfeldia incana; assembly: GCA_026261945.1. Classification (NCBI taxonomy): domain Eukaryota; kingdom Viridiplantae; phylum Streptophyta; class Magnoliopsida; order Brassicales; family Brassicaceae; genus Hirschfeldia; species Hirschfeldia incana. The sequence goes on from JABCMI010000024.1 coordinate 3,590,160, forward strand.
ACTAAACAGAGGACAGCTGGTCAACCATGGTACAGTTAAAGACTATGAATAATCTATATCTGAAGAGCCGAGCAGAGCAGAAAAAGCTGATACTAAGGATCCATCCTTCACATCGATCGCCAACATCACCTCAGAATTGATCGATACAGACTTTTGTTATCGATCGATACCACTTGTAATCCTTGAAAGTTCGAGTTGTCCTCCGGACACTGCAGACTCGACAAAAAAGAACACTGATATATCAAGTTGTTCTCCTTCCTCTGATGTAGAAAAAGAGATCTTCATGGAAGTTATCTTGGAGCAAGAAGAATTCTTAAAGTTGGAGGATGAAAAAAAGCTTGGAGATTTGGATTCAAGTAAAGAAGTTACTATGGAAGACTTCTTGAAGGAGGAATGGTTGGAGGATTTGGATCAGAATTTGGAGCAGAAACTTGATGATGAATAGAGTACTAAAATAAAAGATCTGGAGACTTTGTCTAAGGCTAGCATCGATCGACACCGACCTGATGAGATCGATCGATGCCAATCCAATGTCATCGATCGACAGTCGCCATACAACATTGATCTACATACACCGACTGTATCGATCGACGCCCACCCGATTATATCGATCGACACCCATGTTTGGGTGAACTACCAGGATATATTGTTGAGCTTGAAACGATTAAGAAGATAGTGCACGAGTCTGAAGCCTCACACTTTGATGTTCCTAAACATCAGAGACCACCTATTTGGACAGAAGAAACTGCTGGGTTTCACAAAAGAGTGAAGAGAATACATGATCCTGTGAAGATTGTGGTTCCAATTAAGGTGTTTGAAGCTGAATCTCCTATTCCACCAGCTAATGGTCTGTATCTGAATTCTTATATTGAGGTATTGGGTGATCATCAGCACATAGCAGCTTCTCAGAGAGGGTTGAGACTTAGAGATGAAGCCAATAAAACCCTAGCAGAAGAAGCATCGATCGACATTGATCAGTCAATGTCGATCGACATGAGCACTCCACCATCGATCGACATCTACCGGATACCATTGATCGACATCTTCAATCCACCATCGATAGACACTACAATTGGTTCATCGATCGATACCAGACGAGAATCAGACCAGAATGAGTATGAAGTGTGTGGAAATATTTTTGATGGAGATACCACCACGCATTCAGATAAGTCTGGGGGAAAGAAGATGATGAATTGGGGGAAGAGAAAATGAATCAAGAGAGGTTCTCACTCATCATTGATTCCTCACTTCTCAAATGATCTCAGAAAATCCAAAGTGAGAGTTCACAAGTCTGTGGAAAAGAAGTAGAGAAACTGGAAGAAGCGGAAACGAACCAAGGGAGGTTCTTAGTTACCATCAACTCTTTACTTCTCAGTTTTTGTCAGGATATCCAGAGTGCGCAGCAGATGCTTCTCACAGCCATTTGCAAAGCTTAAAGTACTCCTTATTGCTGAGATGATAGACAAAGGAAGAAGAGTCTATGGAGGAGGCTTTCACACAAGAATGATAAAGCTTCAGAGATTGGACACTGAAACTTGTTTTGGAGCATGTTCTCATTCTCATTCGGACAAAATCAGATCTTCAGAAGTCAAGCTAAATGACTATAACAAAATGCTGAGTGGGAAACAACCCACTGTTAGGTTTGTTTTCAATTTGATTTATTTTCATATGTTACTGATTTATGTTCTTTTTAGTTACATGTAAAAAAAATGAACAGTAACGACGGTACTGTAGCATGAACATCGAGCGATACTGTAGCAAGTAATCGACCGACACTGTAGAAGCCATATCGACCGACACTCTAACAGAAAATCGAGAGTCACTGTAGCACGATCACTGTTCATCGAATATATATATATATAATTGTTTTTCTTACTTATCTATTACTAACTTTTAGACTTTTAGTGTTGATTAGGTATAAGGAAAAGATTCAAGGAAGATGAGTTTACATAAGAATCGACGATGACTAGCTAGCATCGATCGACAGAGCATCAAGAGTATTGATCGCCACTTAACTGTGTTGTTCGACATTCACATCTTATTAAGGTATACAGTTTCCCCTTGTTAAATATTATCCTTATGATTTTTCTCCCACCGATCTTAGACTGTATAACATTGGTCACAATGTTACTTAAGTCTGGGGGAGGCCGTACTAATATTATGATTTAGTTAGCTATTTAGAATAGGGACCCGAGTAGACGATTGCCATGATAATCGACCGACAAAAACAAGTCGATATCGATCGACAGTACATCACTTGCATCGACCGATGGTAACTCTTTTTCATTGATCAACACTTAATCCGGTCAGGTATATCGTTCTAACTTGTTAAATTGTGTACTTATGATTTATTTACACCATAACTCCGACTGGATATACACTGGTCACAGCGTTATCCAAGTCTGGGGGAGGTTCTACTAATATTGTGTTTTAGTTTTGAAAAAAAAAACAGATCCAAGTTGACGATTGCTCAGCACATCGACCGATGAGACCATGTCGATATCGATCGACATCACTTCACATCCACATATCGATTGTTTCTTCATTGTGTCGACATCACTTCATATCTAGCCATCGACCAATGTGACCACGTCGATATCACTCGACAACACTTCATCAACATCGATCCATTGTAACTTCATTGTATCGATCGACACTGAGCAGGTTATCGTTCTTACTTGTTAAATTTCGTACTTCTGCTTTATTATTTTTACCTTTCCACTGGTTGTGTTACACTGGGGACAGTGTAATTTAAGTCTGGGGGGATTACTAATGTTTATCTACTTTATGAGTCTTATTTAAAATATTTTTCAAAAAGTTTTTATAGAGTCAAGAAGGGATGATGATTTATTTCGATTTATTAATTGTCATCTAACCACTCTTTAGACCAGTTTTAGATTTACTGACTGTAGAAATACTAGAGATACTAAAGAGGATCAACCTATCAACTATGTTTGTACTTGCTGAGAATTTTTGAAGGAACCAAAGCTGATCTCCAACCTAATTGAGCTCAACTTTGCTTGTATTGAAGCTTGGTATACAAGGGATCAGATTCCTCTTTCAAGTCTGAAAGGTAAAAGTCTTGGTGATTTTGGTTTCCTTCTCTCCTTCCTTTGGCATTCCAAAAAAAAATAAAAAAAAATAAATAAAAGATTGAGATGATTTCATGAGAGGCAGAGGGGTAGGTACATTACCTATGACCCCATTATTCTAAATCAAAGGAATGATCACACATTGTGAAAGCGAGGAGTAGATACATTATCTATGACCTCACTATTCGCTTACACTTTGCCAAAAAGCTACAAAAGTAGAGAGTTCAATAAGATGAACATTTGTTGTTCATTGGGATTGATATAAAAGAAAAGAATTTGGGATTCTGAGAAGGGAGATATAGGGAGAAAAGAAACCAGAATGAGACTGCCTGTTTACTCAGATACTTGTTGGGGTAAGAGTCCATGTGTCCTTTGATCGATACTCCCAAGGTAAAGCATGTACTTTATTTTATGCAAGAAATGAGGTCAGTAGAGGGGATTGTCAGACAGGATCTGTTAAATTGTTGACTAGGTGAATTTGGTTGCTATACTAGGATATTGTATAATGTGCTTCTAATGTTAGGATGTCTATGATTTGGTTTGCACTACTATAGAGATGATGAATGAGTTTATAAAATCTTTTTGAGTCCCTGATGTTTTCAAACCTCTTTCAGAGAGACTGCCTATTGTTTGGCTTGAGGACAAGCAAAAGGGTAAGTCTGGGGGAGTTGATATACCATGATTTTGACCCACTTTTACCCATGGTATATAAGCGCTTTTACATATATTTACTGCGAAATAGAATCTATTTAGAGTATTATAGGTTCAGGTACGACTTAGAGAAATATGGTATTTTTGGTGTCTTTTGGAGCCTTTAAGTGCAGAATTGCGCAGACGCGTCAGATGTTTAGATATGGATGGAAACTTTTCCACGGCGCGATTGAGCTGGTATTTTTTCACGAGATAGATCTTTGAGTTAGCTTTCCAATGCCACCAGTCTCAGGTCAATCCATCAGTAAGATTGGAAGTTATGCCCGTTTTACTGAAGAGTGGTCAGTCTGCCTCGCGAGAGAAGGCTTTTGAGAAGAGAAATGTATACCGATCGATGGGAAATCATCCATATCGATCGATATGAATGTCAGGACGTGGAATGACTATATTTCATGACCGATTGAAGTCCAGAAGCAATCAAAATTACCAGAATACCCTTGGACGAACAAAAACTTTATTTTATGATATTTATAAGCCATTGTTGACGGCTAGACCTATCTATGCTTTTCTTTACGCTTTTCAAAGTTCTATTCTATTGTTCTAAGTTAGGAGAGAAGGGAGGAACTCCTATCAGAGTCCTCTTGGAACTCCATTGGTTTTGATTTTATATTATTTATGTTCTTCATCTATTCATCTATGATTTTAGTTACACGCTTCATGTCTGAATAGATCAACCTGTTAGGTTTAGGGTTCAGATAGGTTATTTAGGATTAGCCCCAAATAAAGAATTGCTAAGTTGTGGTATTCATAAAATAGGATTGTTATTAATGCTTGTTCTAGAATCGCGAACTAGAACCTTGATCCAAGGAATTGTAGGGACTAGCGAGAGTTTGTAACTCACCCTGAATCCATTCTTTTGAGCTAGGGTTGATAAAGACAGCGAAATCTGATTTAGTAACCCTAGTGAACGCGTGTTCAACCCGTTCGTAAAGCTTGTTAGAAGCATATCGATCGATAATCCAATAGATTAATCGTTCGATATTGTGAAAGGTGTATCGATCGATATTCCTATAAAATCATCGATCGACACTTTCTTGTGATCAATAACCGAGAGTTGAGATCCAAGATCTAGATATTAGACTATCTATACAACGATAGTTGTTAGATCTGTACTCCCAATTGAGTTCTAATATATCTAGCAGCTTAGTAATCTATATCATTATAATCCTAATTACCTGAATAGAAACCCTAGATCTAGCAAATATCTTTCCATAAAACAACTCCTTGCCAAGCTGAACTATTATATTGTTCATCTTGTTTACTGCTTTAGTTATTTATTTATTGCATTATAAATCTATTAGCCTAGCTTAATCATATAACTATTAGATCTATTTGGTTCCTTAGCTCCTTGTGGATTCGATCCCTAAGTACTATGATTGACCTCTTTTGATGAGAGTAATTCACTCCTTAGGGTAATTTGAGTGATATCATGGATCCCCAAAAATCGAAAATTATAGAAACTATACCAATTAGTAGAGGTCAGTTGGGAGATAGGGATGTATGGCACTTCACTAACAATGGAAAATACTTAGTCCAATCAGGATATCATGTCGAAAGGATTTACCCAGATAAAGAAAAATCTCAAGAGTTTTATGGACCGACAGTGGATTTACTGAAGGCGTTTTGCTGGCAGTTAAAGTGTCTCCCGAAGATGAGGTATTTTCTGTGGCAGATTCTGTCAGGGTGTGTCAATGTAAAGAAAAAATTGAAAGTGAGAGGGATGCAAGGAGAGATATGTTATGATAGATGTGGGAGTGAAGAGAAATCAATAAATAAGGTGCAAGTGTGGGCGATTTTGAAGATTCCTTCGAATCTAGAAATTTTTCCTCTTAACTCACTGTTTCACAAATATGGATCATCTGTTTTGGAGGGTTATATCAAAATAGATGGTCATCAATTTGCATGAATTTTATGGTATATTTGGAAAGCACTGAATAATAAATTATTCAATAATTTGGATATGGATCCAAGGGACACACTTAGATTGGCATAAACAAAATCAATTATGTGGACCGCATCACAAGACAAAAATACACGACAGACAATACAATAAGAGGTGCGACCTCTCCCAACAATTCCAGGGAGATGGTGTTTCGTTGATGGTTCGTGGAAGGATAATGATCTTTTTTCAGGTTAAAGATGGTTCAGTACTCTGGAGGATTTCCAAGGACTAATGAAGACTCGAAATGTACGGGCTAGTCTATCACCTCTCCATTTGGAGGTGGAAGCATTAATATGGACAATGGAGGGTATGAATAATTTACGACAGTTTCAAATCACATTTGCAACAGATTGTTCTCAACTGGTGAAGAAAGTTTCGGAACCAGAGGAATAGCCAGCGTTTGCAAGTAATCTGGAGGACATCAAGAATTTACATGACAGTTTTGTAAACTCAAAAATCATTCATGTACCGCATACAGACAATAAAATGGCGGATCGTCTAGCACGTTGTGCCAAACAGCAATCGTTTTTTGTTGTTCACATTGATGCAAAGTTACCAGATTGATTTATATAATCTATATGAGTATGTATACATTGATGACATAAAAATAAAAATAATAATTAGATTAGATTAGATATACTTCTTTTAGCATCTTGGTTCTTTATGTGGGGACAACATAATGAAACTTGATCTTGGCTCTCAAAATTTTAAAAGCATTTTACATATGTAAAGGCTTCGAAATTATGATTTTTTTTATAAAAGTATACAAGAAATGTTTATGGCTTCCTAAATTTTAAATTGAGCTATGCAGTTCATAAAACATTTGCATAATGCATACTTATATGTATTTGTATGTTGATACATACACTCACTGAGATTGTTGTTAAAAAATACATAGATAATTTAGCAAAAATTATAACCAAGATTGGAACATACTTAAAATTAATATAGGTTGATCAAACTGAAAATGTTATTACCAATATGTCAACTGTTGAGCTTTGAGCTAGTAACCGATTCGATTCTACTTAGCAATCAAAACAAGAAAGTAAGAACGATGCAAGACGATATGGTGACCCGGACTTCACCGCACCTCCCCGATGTGGGAAGGCCGCTATAACTCTCCGGAGCTGGATTATCCAGCAACTGCACTAGAAAAGAGATTGGCTCAAAACCGAGCTTCTCGAGATACAACAATGGCGACTACTTCTCTCTCGCCTCTCTTATCTCTATTCTCTCTCTAATGCTGTTATCTTGTTCAGCTTACAACAATAAGAGGAATCCTCTCGACTATATATACTTTAGTCGACTTCTAGTGCAGCTCACGTGTTATACACGTGGTTACCGGTTAACTCATTAACCATCCTTAACCAAGACTTTCTCAATCACTTCGTCTTGATTAACCCGGAGCATAAACCTGATCAGGAACACCTCATTTCAACACTCCACCTTGTTCCTTATCAGCTCCACCTTTTCACCATACTTCTACTTGTGCTAATACAGCAACTCTCCACCTCCAAGCAAACTCGCTTAGCTTTCAAGTTCCTAGAACTTTGACCTGAGAAACAAACCCTCTCAGCCTTTATAACTTACTATCTTCCAACGAACTAAGCTTCTGTAACCCTGAGTAAGTCCAATGCTCCTTTGAACTTACCCACTGGTAACACCTTCGTAAAGATATCAGCAGGATTATACTCAGTTGCAATCTTCACAACATGCACCCATCCATCAGCAATAAGATCCCGAACAAAGTGATACTTCGTCTGAACATGCTTCGTTTTCTCATGACACACCGGATTTTTAGCTAACGCAATGGCGCTCTGAGAATCACAATACATCTTCACTGCTTCCTGACTGAAACCAAGTTCATCCAAAAAACCCTTCAACCACACTGCCTCCTTTGATGCTTCTGACAATGCTATGTACTCTGACTCCGTAGAAGACAACGCTACCACTTTCTGAAGACTAGACCTCCAGCTTACAGGATTCCCTCCAACTGTGAATACCATTCCTGACGTTGACCTCCTCTTGTCAGCATCTCCAGCATAGTCCGCATCACAGTACCCACGGATCACGAACTCACTTTCCTTCCTAAACACCAACCGAACTTTCGCAGAACCTCGTAAGTACCTGAGTAGCCATTTTACCGCCTGCCAATGCTCCTTGATAGGTCTGCTCATGTATCTGCAAACGAGACCGACTGCAAACGCCATATCCGGTCGAGTGCAAATCATAGAGTACATGAGGCTCCCTACAGCACTCTGATAAGGTATTTTCCACTACAGGAAATGTGGGTAGTAATAGCGGACGAAAATCGCTATGATTTCTGTTTAATAGCGTTTCTTTGGACGCTCTGACATCGCCCGTTATAATAGGTCTGGCCCTTTTAATAGCGGTTTTCCTTGGCGCTATAACTAAACATACAACAATAGCATTTTTGTGTTCGCAATTGTTAATATTTATAATAACGTTGAACAAATGTTATTGAAACATAATAATTTGATTTTTGCTTGTAGCAAAGATAGCAAACATTTCGTGCTATTAATTAGTTTTTTAATTATCCAAAAATTAATTAATAAGAATTATGATTTGTTTTTTAATAATTAATTCGAAAATATGAAATAAAAACAATTTCAATTATTAAGAATCCAGAAAAAAATATATAATTATTTAAATCACATAATGCAATAGTATCACATTCATACAAAACATCACACAAGCATACAACATATCAATCTACCACTAATTAGCCAAAAAAATAATTAACCTAAAGCTAAACTACGCCTCGTATCCATTCAGTCCGCTGCTACATAAACCAGAGTTTCTCTGTCGCCTTGTATGCTCAATACATGGTACATGTACTTGTCAATCCTCTTTGACTCTTGGTATTTCTTCAGGACAGTGGATCTTGGTTGGTTTCCTAATGATGAAACCATCCTTCACAAGCTTATGTTCTGGCCTGTAGTTTTTTTCAAAAACAAGGCGACATCCTTTTTAGAAAATCACAGATTAATATCCATTATATAAGCAAAACAGTAATCAGCAACAACTCAGTAGGAACTCAGGCAAATAAAAATGATGGTAATAGGCAAATTCAGTGGTTACCTAGCTACCATTGCTTGTTGGGACAAGGCGCTGGATCCAAAACCAGAGTTTCAGATTTTCTTGAGCATCAGAACGCAAGTTTTCCTATGGATGTGATTAAGAAGTAGAGATCATACAGCAACACACGGCAGTAAGAAGTTCAAAAGAAAACGAACAATCAACTTGCCAACAGTGACATTCAAAACGAAAATCAATCTTACGCTTTAACAGAGACAGATCAGATTAAACAAATCAGACTTGTGAGAACAGAGAGAAATTTCGATTTTAGTCTCAGACATAGATTCAATAACCAAAAAAAAAAATCAGATTCAACACAATAGAAACAGATCGATTTTCCTCAATTATAATCAGATCCAAATTGTCAAAACAAATCAGAAACAGATCACAGCAACTCGACTACTTTTTTCAGCAAGTATATAAAAAGTATAAACACAACAACAAAATCAGAGAAACTTAATCTATCAGATTTCGAAGACCACAACACGAATCTATCAGAGATAAATCAAAAATCAGAGAGTTTAGAGAAAGAAGAAGAGAAGGAGGCGGACGAGGAAGAAGAAGAAGAAGAGAAGGAGGCCGAGGTTTGCTAGGGCGTCTTACCGAGTCGCGCTTCTCTCTCATTTTTTTTTACCTCTCTCTCTCTCTCTCTCTGGAACGCGATCTGTTCGCAGAGAATACAATAATTGGAAGAAAAACGAAACAAATCTCAAGCGTTAATTCAGTATATGATCTAACGGTGCACAGAGTGATCCGCGCCAAACCAATAGAAAACAAGGACGAAAATCAATAGGAGAGTGATTCTGGACCATTGATTTAAGAATCAATCAATGGCTCAGAAAAAAAAATATAAATTACCTTCTTTTTTATTTATAACTGTTGTAAAATTATTTAAACTTTAAATAATTTTATATCATAATTTAAAAATTTTAATCTGTATTTTTTATTTAAATTTTAAAAATGTGTGGCTGAATAAAACTGAGATTTAATGTTTTATGTGACATAGGTTAATATAAGGTATGTAGATTGGAGTTTAGGGATTGAGTTATACTATGAATATACTGATTTTATTTAGATTCTATAGTTTGTATAACTTCATAGTGTAGAATAATATAAGCGTTATGATTTAATAATTTTTGTATAGAGTTTAAAATATGATATATGGTTTGGAGTATAAGTAGAGCTATAGAGTTTGTATTAAAATGAAAACTTGAATAGGGTTTGTATTATAATGTTTAAACTTGAATATTTATGTATGATATATAATCTGAGTGCTTGGATTAAAATGCTTAAAGTTAAGATTTATGTATAAAATAAAATTCAAGATATAGGGTTTGAGATGTGTAGTTAGAGTTTAGGGCATGTTTAGTTAGGGTTTTGAACCTAAAGTATTTTTTTTTCCTAATTTATCAGTAGTGGTGGATTTTCTTTTTTTATCACATTAAGGTAAAAAGTGTATTTATTTATTAAATATTGCTTTTAAAATCATTAATAAATATATTTCACTCTAATAAACACTCAAGTAAATCATTAACAAGTGTAATTTGGATGTGATACAGAAATTCAATAAACATAATCTTTATTTTATTATGAAATTTCAATGTTATTGAAAAATCATAAAAGACTGTTCTTTACAAATCAAAATTTAAATATTAGTTTGGTTCCACTTACTGAACAATCAATCATATCGTTTTTTTGTTTTTTTTTTGTAACAGAACAATCATATAGTTTTCCACTAAAAATTTAAATCCCACAAAGTCAATATATGAAAACACGAACCATAAGTCTACATGAAAACATGAACTAAAAGCATCAACCTCTTCTCTTCACCACCAATCAAGCTCATCCTTTAGTGCTTCTTATCGTAATACAGATTAGAGAGATCCAACACAAAGTTACATTTTGAGAATTTTGAAGCTTCCTGATTCCCTGTATGGCGCTCTTGTAAGCAAGAAGATTGTCCTAAAGCTCCACCCATGTTCCTCAAGACAGTCAAATCAGTTGAATCACGCTGCATTCGTAAAATGGGAAGCTTCATGCTGAGAAAAGTAAGCTCAGCGTTAGCTCTACCCAGGTTCCCTTCACTGTTCTCAAAGTCAATCAGATTCACTGGCTAATGGTATTAAAGAGTCTAGCCATATAGTCACGAGGTTCAATCTGCAAAAAAAAAAATGAGAGAACAATCACTCATTGATATATGCGAGAAATGTAATGGAAACTTATTACTGCAGAAAATGAAGACTTTTCTTTGGAGATTTACCTGTCCATGAGTTCGTGAAAGCATGGGGACATACGCAAAGTCCTTAGCCATCAGAGAAATTGACTTGATGAGGTCATCAATAGCTGGAAGTATGAACGAAGTAAGTGCTTCTTGAAGCATCAAACCATGGAAAAGATTGTTGATGTCCTCAGACGTGCAAGCAAAATGGAAAAACTCAAGAACCTGAAATTGATTAAAAGACACAGAAACTTATCTACATGGCAACAAGGAAATAAACTAAGTCGCTCCTGTTAACTTCGTGCTGCATCATCACACATGACAGTAACAGAAAGTTAGACAATGTAAGAGAGACAAAAAAAGGAACAAGAAGAGAGCAGCTAAGTTGCTATAATGAACAAAGCCAAAACAAGAAGATATTAGCAGCTAAGTCCCGGACTAGATAACTAGCTTTGAGTTTCTGTGTCTGTCTTATAATCCTATCGTAAGTCTTTCCTAAGATCTCCTTCTTTTCCTAATGCTATACACATTCAACGAAATACCCATAGGCACAAACATTATACCCCATTCAAGATTGTGGTTTTGCAAACGGAAAGAAGAAACAGAGAGTGCACAAACCATTTTGGAGAGACGGAGCTTCCTCTTGTTGTTCTTCTTAGCTAACAAGTGTTGCTTTCCGGATCTCCTCCTCACTATCTTCCCCCTTCCCGTTACTCTAAACCGTTTCGCTGACGCCTGTCATCAACACACACACACCCACGTTATCCCTTTTCAATCCAACATAAGACTAACAACCAACCAAGTAAACAAAGATAAGTGTTTTGCTAAAAACAATTAAAAACGTCTTAGATACCAATCAAAATCCAAACTTTCGAACTCAATTATCAGAAAAACAGAGAGGAAAATGAAGGACCTTGTGGGTCTTCAATCTTCATCTTATAGCCCTTGTGAGCGAAAACCATAAGAAACTGAAGCCTCTGAAACCGTAAGAATTACCATAGTTACCTTCACACTTGGGCTGCTCTGGAAACAGAGATCAGAAATAAAAAGCAGAAGTTGAGGGACCTGTCTTGGCGGATCCACAATTTGAGAGGATTGATGCTTTCTATTCGCCGGATCTAGAACCCAACGATGACGGCAGAGCAAGACGAAGAAGCTTGGTCGCGGTGAAGCTCCGAGATTATGACGATTGGAGACAGTGAGGATTTCGGATTATGATTTGAACTAATGATTTCGAAACAAAGGATTCGTAAAAGAAAAATTTGGAGAAGCAATTAAGAAAAATAGGGTTTCATCAAAAGACAAAGAAGTTGGTTGTCGATTTCTGGTAATGTGACAGAGGAGATAATTTTTTTGTGTATGCTGAAGGTTAATTAAAGTACTTTTGATTAAAATTTGAGATATCAAACATTTACGATAGCGTTTAGTTTTAGATCTGAAATGGTAAGACGCCTAAACTTAGTAAATTAACGCGGTTGAATTGTTTTATTTTCCCGCGATAACAAACATAGCTTTTAAATTTTATAAACGCTATTATAAAAACCAGTGTTGGTATACAATAGCAGAAAAGTCAAAAACGCTATGTTACGATGCTATTAATACCCATATTTCCTGTAGTGTTCCCCATGAGTTCAGCTTGATCTCTTAACTCAACATCCGTTGCTGCTCTTAGATTGAAGTGAGTTCCCATCGGAGTTGCTACTGTCTTTGCTTGATCCATACCAAAATTGCCAAGAACCTTCAGGATATACCCCTCTTGAGACACAGTTAGCACACCCTTCTTCTGATCTCGGTAGATCTCCATCTCCAAGATCTTCTTTGCATCCCCAAGATCTTTCATCTCAAACTCAGAGTTTAGCAGAATCTTTAACTCCTTTATATGCTGCCGGTTTCTGGACGCTATGAGAATGTCGTCCACATATAGCAACAGGTACACCACGTCTCCTTCTGGAAGATTTTTGAAGTAGACACAGCTATCAAACTCACTCCTAGTGTACCCACTCTTCACCATAAACTGATCAAACCGCTGATTCCATTGCCGTGGTGACTGCTTCAAACCATACAGGGATCTCTTTAACAGACATACCTTCTCTGGATGGTTCTTGTCCTCATACCCTTCTGGCTGATCCATGTATATCTTCTCTTCCAAGAACCCATGAAGAAATGCTGTCTTTACGTCCATCTGTTGTAGCTCCATGTCAAAATGGACTACTACAGACAGGATGATCCGTATAGACACCATTTTTACCACTGGAGAGAATATTTCTTGGTAATCAATTCCCTCCTTTTGAGAGTACCCCTTCGCCACTAATCTCGCTTTGAATCTTGGACCCTCCTCCTTAGTTGCTCCTTCCTTCTTCTTATACAGCCACTTGCACCCTATCGGCTTCTGGCTCTCGTCACGATCCACAAGAACCCAAGTACCATTCTTCTTTAACGACATCATCTCTTCATCAGATGCCTCAGTCCATTTATCACTATCAGGCCCTTCCATCGCTTCTCTGAAACTCCCTGGCTCTGAACTGTTGGCTCCTTCCACAGCCAAGTAAGCATATCCCGCGATGTCCTCATCTTTAGGGTAAACATGATAATCCAGTAGCTTTGCTGGTGGCTTAAGAGTCCTCCTGGGTCTGTCTCTAGCAATCTGATACTCACCCTGACCCGTTTTCTCTGCATCTAACTCAGCTTCACTCTGCCCTTGAGCGCCCGCTCGAGAGTTCACTTGCGTATCTCCACCTTGAGCTTCCACTTGATCTTCAATATCTGTCCCTACAAAATCAAAACTCAAAGTTTTATCAGTTGAATTTGTTGTGATAGGAGCCATACCTGAGCTTGTCGTGTTCTTGTGGTTCTTGTACATCTGATCTTCCCTGAATACCACATCTCTACTGATCACGCACTTCTGTTCATCGAGAAGCCAGATTCTGAACCCTTTAACACCCTCAGGATACCCGGTGAAGACGCCTTTCTTAGCTCGTGGATTCAGCTTCCCATCGTCCGTATGGATATACGCAATACAACCAAACCTCCTCAGGCCTCCAAGTTCAGGAGCCTCTGTCGTCCACCTCTGTTCTGGGATCTCGAAGTCAATAACAGACGATGGTGTCCTATTCAGCAGGTACACTGCAGTTGCAACTGCTTCTGCCCAGAACTTAGCCTCTAGACCACTCTCACTCAGCATACTCCTGACCTTGTTCAGAATCGATCTGTTTAGCCTCTCTGCCACGCCGTTCTGTTGAGGAGTGTATGAGCACGTACGGTGTCTGACGATCCCTTCTTCTTTGCAAAATTTATCAAACCTCTGATTACAGAATTCCAGTCCATTGTCGGTTCTCAGCTTCTTAACCTTCCGTTCCACTTGAACTTCAACCATCTTCTTCCACTCTACAAATCTCTGGAAAGCCTCATCTTTTGTCTTCAGGAAGTAAACCCACACCTTCCTGGACCAGTCATCAGTGAAAGACAAGAAGTATTGACACCTCCCTAAGCTCATCGGGACATTTGGAGACCCCCAGAGGTCCGAATGAACGTAGTCTAGTCTTTCCTTCGTTAGGTGCTGAGCCGGACCAAAACTCACCCTGTGCGTCTTGCCTAAAACACAGTCTTCGCAAAACTTAATCGCTGAGACTTGATTACTGGGAATGCAACCTTGCTTCACTAACATGTCTAGACCCTTCTGTCCTACGTGACCAAGTCGACTGTGCCACAACTGCGTCTGATCCTTTTCTGCAGAGTTGGTAACTGTAGTGAATGACACGCCTGAGCAGCTTTCTGACTTTATCGCTGCTCCCTTTAGGAAATAAAGAGTATCAGACCCTTTCCTGTACCCTTTCATAATCAGCGTGCAGCCTCTGATAATCTTCAGTACTCCGTTCGAACCCTTAAACTCACATCCCTTGTTCTCAAGAGTCCCAAGGGAGATCAGATTCCTCCCAATCTCTGGCATGAACCTGACATCATGTAGCACAAACGTTGTACCATCTGGATTCTGAAACCTAACTGACCCAATCCCTCTGACCTCGGTGATAGAGTTGTTAGCCATTCTTACTCTCCCTGCTGTCACCTCCTGAAGCTCAATAAACACATCTCTCCTGGGAGTCATGTGGAAGGAACATCCTGTGTCCAGGATCCATTCTTCGGACTCAGCTGTTGAGTGACTCACATTTACTTCAGCTGCTATCAAACCAACAAGGTCTTGAGCGTCATCTCTCACCATAGATGAGTCACCCCTATCAGATTGATTCCTGTGCTTATTCCTCTCTATCCATTTGTAGCACTGTTTCTTAAAATGGCCTTCTTTACCGCAGATCCAGCAAATTTTCTTCCTATCTGTTGACTTGGACCTCGACCTCGAGTACTTCTTGCCTCCTTGGCCACTATGTGATCCTCTGCTCTCAGATCTTCCTCTGGCAAAATGTCCTCTGAACTACCACGAGAGCCTCCCACGTCCTTCAGCTCCTTCTCTTTGGATCTTGCTGAGCTGGATACATCATCTACCTTGATGACATCTCGACCATACTTGAGTGTTTCTTTCAACTGATCATACCTTGGTGGTAATGAGTTCAGTAGGAGAATAGCCTGCACTTCCTCTGGGACTTCTATGCTCAGGTTGCTCAGGTCTCCAATGATCTTGAGGAACTCATCGATGTTGTCATCAATCGTCTTGCTGTCCTGCATCTTGAAACTATAGAGCCTCAACTGCGCATGGACTCGATTAGGCAACGACTTTGGCATGTAAAGCTTCTCTAGTGTCGCCCAGGTTTCAGATGCAGTAGTACACCTTTCGATCTTGCGAAGAACGTGATCTCCCACATTCAAGAAAATGATGTTCATCGCCTTCTCGCACCGTTCAGATCTGGTGGCTTCTTCTTCGATTATCTTCTTCTTCTTATCTGGATCTTTCTCGTCTTCGACGTCTACCTCATCGACCTTTGTCTTCTCGATGAGAACATCCTTCAAGCCGGAGACGCTTAGATAAGCGTACATCCTCCGCTTCCACAGCGAGAAATCGCCGTCTCCGTCGAAGCGCTCAATCTCGCACTTCGTCCCTTTCATCGTCGATCGATCTTGAGGAAAGGTTCGATCGCTCCCGTAGATTCGCTAGCTCGCGAACCAGGCTCTGATACCACTTCTGTTGAGCTTTGAGCTAGTAACCGATTCGATTCTACTTAGCAATCAAAACAAGAAAGTAAGAACGATGCAAGACGATATGGTGACCCGGACTTCACCGCACCTCCCCGATGTGGGAAGGCCGCTATAACTCTCCGGAGCTGGATTATCCAGCAACTGCACTAGAAAAGAGATTGGCTCAAAACCGAGCTTCTCGAGATACAACAATGGCGACTACTTCTCTCTCGCCTCTCTTATCTCTATTCTCTCTCTAATGCTGTTATCTTGTTCAGCTTACAACAATAAGAGGAATCCTCTCGACTATATATACCTTAGTCGACTTCTAGTGCAGCTCACGTGTTATACACGTGGTTACCGGTTAACTCATTAACCATCCTTAACCAAGACTTTCTCAATCACTTCGTCTTGATTAACCCGGAGCATAAACCTGATCAGGAACACCTCATTTCAACATCAACGACAGCAAGCATATTCAATCATACATTATTATAATAATTTAATTGTTTTATCTTGATATTATATGATTCAGTATTAATCATGATGAGGGAGGTCTAACAGGATGTGTCAGTGTCGATGGGGGAGGTAAGATAGTATCGATGGTGTAAGGTTATTATAATCGCAACAACATTGTGCAACAAGATGAAGATTTCCAGATACACATATCCCTCTGATAAAACCTCTCTCTTTACATACTCGATCGCACTTGTGATCAGGACACACATTCGGTGCATCATTAAAACATGTCCTACCCGCACTTGTTTGTCCTGTAATAATCCAAACAAAAACTCATTGAAAAATGAAAAGCTGCCATCCTAAAATCAGGTCTTATGTTTGAATTTTATAAATCTAATGAGTCACCTAAAATGAAGAGCAAGAGAATGGCCGCCATCATCGTGAGAGATGTTTTACAAGTGTAGATCTCTGGGTTTTCATTTTCCTTATACAATAATTTCTTGCTGTTGGTGAATTCTTCTTCTGTATGTATAAAAATATTTTGCGTGTTTGTTTGTATATTTGATTTTAGTGGTGAGCATGGTTCTTCTTTTATATGATGAAATTATATTTGGTATAGTGGCAAAATAGCAATTTAACTACACATTAAATGTGTGTGGGGGGGGGGGGGGGGAGGGCATACTTTGATACTAGATATGAGCCCGTTGCGCTGCAACGGATTTTTTTGATATTTTAATTTAATAAAAATCTAAAATAATACATTATTTTATTATAGTTTATTAATTTTGTTTTTTATATTTTGTATGAGATTTATTTTATAATTAAATCATGTTTTAACATGTAAGTTCAAGTTAAAATTTATATTTTATGATCATGGTATATATATGATTTGATATAACATTTGTAGTTAGAACTAAAGAAAACATTATACCTAAACGTTTAAACTGAACATAATTTGAAATAAGAAATTGAATTAAAAGTAAAAAAAAAGAAAAGTCAAATACGTCAATGGAGTCAATGAAAATATTATACACATTTTTATGTACTAATTTAATGTTTTATTAAATAATTTTTTGAATTTTTATTTTGCTAGGATTTTTATAAGAAAACATTTTCTTTGATAAATCTCCTTTTTATTTACAATTAAAAATATAAATAACATTAAATACTCTTTTACATTTTTGTTTAATATTTTAGAAAAAGAAATTACTTTCATATAACCTATTACAATTATCATCTCTTTAAAATTTAGAAGAAAATAAATTCATAGCGAAGAATTATTTTTATTAATTAATAAATAAATTTAAAATTGCTATTTTAAAATTTCTATCAATACTAACTTTACATTTATTTTGTTAATTAAACAATTTTAGTATCATGTTAATCATCAAATACTCTCTTAAAATATTATCAAATAAACTTTTACAATTCTTTTTTGGTTAGGAAGTAAAACTATAATATAAATTTCTTTTGTTTAGGATTTTGTTTTGTAGAAAAGGGAAACAACTATCAAATATTCTTATAATCTTACAGTTTTCCTTTTTTAAAATTCTATAAAAGAAATGTAAAATATTATGTAATAGTAGTTTCCTTTTTTTAAAATCCTAAAAAAAAGAATTTAAAGTAATATTTTGTAATGAGAATTTTTCTTTTTTAAATATCTTTTAAATCATAAACAAAAAAAAGAATTATATCATATTTTTGACACATGTCACCATCTTAATAAATTTAATGACACATGTCGCAATCATGTTAATTAGTAACTTTGAAAACTTTACTTTATATAATAAGATATCTATAATATTTATATAGAATAGTTATATGTATATATATATATTTCCTACCAATTAAATGTGTTTATAAATTTATATATGCATGTAATTTAAGTATTAAAAAATAAATGAATATTAATTTCTTATTTTTTTTGAAACCGAATATTAATTTCTTATTAAGTAAATGATATTAGATATGTTTGAGTTTTATACTGTACTTTTTATCCTTGTAATTTGTTATAATTAAAATAAATTCACACCATAAAAATAGTCTTCTATATAAATAAAATTATACAATGTTCTCTTCTCATGCTTCCACACCACCAACATTTTTAGAATTATTAACTAATCTATTTTATTATTTAAACCAAATCTGTTAACAATATATCTAATGATATATAAATAATTTCTAAACAATTACTAATATTGGATTCAACCAAAATTTTATTAATCTTCCCGTAAATAAAAATAATATATAAATACCTAATATAAAATAAAATTACATAACTTTCATGAGTAAATTGAGAAAATTAGCAAGAACAAATGAAAAAAAGCTATTTACAATATTTTTGACGTTTCATCAACCAACCTTACCAGAATAATAAGAGCAAATTCGTTTTTCTTGTTAACTAATCTTAAGCTCAGAGAAATAACAAGAAAATAGTGGAAACGGCAACCATTGATTAATATATAATCAAGTTTGATACAAAAAAAATTAGGGAAACAAAGATAATAAGCTATAACAAATGAAACAATAAATTTACTAAGAATAATATTATATAATTTAGTTTTGTGAAAAATTTAGTCGACAATTAATAATTTAGTAAACATATATAATATATTCATCAATTTTAATAATACAACAAAATACAAAACAAAAATCCTTTTTTTTGAAACATACAAAACAAAAATCCATTTACAATAGTTTACATGTTTCTTCAAATCCTAGAAAAAGGTTTATTTACTCTGCAGGGAAGAAAATATATTTACTCACATTCTTGCCAAGGATGCTGCTAATGCTACTCTCTCTCTTACAAAATTATTGTGTTTTGCAGCTAAAGTTGCTGAACCGTAGAGCAAATGTGAAACATGATGGGACAGTTGAGTTTGAAGTTCCAGCTGATTCTACCCCACAGTCTATTCCTGCCGACCGTGAAGATTCCAGAAAACGGTGCTTGCCCTGATGAGTCTATTGATGGACTGGACTTTCAAGACATTTCTCCAATGCAGATTTGTGATGCTGCCTGTTCCAGAACCGTCTCTAGTTGAAAAACCACAACCACCAAAATAATATATTAGGAATATTGTACTTGCCATATATTGTACAAATGCCCTAGTCCTACGATTGTATACATACTTTACATAATTCAATATACCAAAGCAAGGGTTTAGCCAAGTAACATAGTATCAGAGCGGTCGATCCTTGTGGATCAAAGTTAAATTAAAAGATCCATCCAATGTTAGGCCACTCCGTGGATGGTATTCCCACACAGTTGTCCATGCATGTGCGTGAGATGGAGTGTTAATGAGTAAAGTCCTACATCGATAGTTGGAGAAATAATTAAGTAATATATAAAAGGTTAGATTCAATCCACTAATTGTCAATTGGTTTTAAGTTGGAAGTCCATAATTAAACCGGAATTTTACATGGTATCAGAGCCAAAATTTTAAAACCTCACAGCCGCCCTCTTATTCTTCTTCTTCTTCTCTCTTCCTCACTTCTTCTTCTTCTTTCTTAACTTTTCAATCATGGCTAACAGTAACACCACCGAAAAAGCTTTTGGCGTTACACATATCAAGTCCTACATTCCTATCGTCTTAGACATGCAAAAGATGAACTACGATGCTTGGCGCAAACTGGTTGAGACCCACTGCCTCACGTTTGGTGTCTCTGGTCACCTCGACGGCACTGCCTTACCGGCGAATGCTGAAGACACACCATGGAAGGAACGTGACGATCTCGTTAAGGTGTGGATCTATGGTACTATCTCCTCTTCTCTTCTCGATACAGTCTTAAAAACTTGGTGCTCTGCTCCTGATCTATGGGTTACGATCGAGAATCTCTTCCGAGATAATAAAGAGGCGCGTGCTATTCAACTAGAAAATGAACTGCGATCTCTCACCATTGGCGACTTGTCAGTCCATGAGTACTGCCAAAATCTAAAGACGATCACAGATCACCTCGCCAATGTCGACTCTCCTGTTACAGACAGAGCTGTGGTTATACATATGTTGAACGGTCTTTCTGAAAAGTTTGATAACATTCACAACGTCATCAAACACAGATCACCGTTCCCATCCTTTTTTGTTGCTCGCTCAATGTTAATCTTGGAGGAGGATCACATTAACAAACATACCAAGAGTGCGTCGCCTCAAGTTCTTCACGCTGACACAACGCAAGGTAGCGTCCCACCGGGACAATCCTCCAACTACGTCAACAACCGAAGCCAGCAACAGCAATGCTATCAAGGAAACCCACGCAACAACCAAAACAGAGGACATGGAAGGGGGCGCAACAGTAACTACCGTGGACGTGGCGGATGTCATCAAAAATACTGGAATAACAACCAGACCAATTGGGGTCAACAGCCAGTTTCGTGGCAACCACAACCACCTCAGCAGTACTGGCAGCCTCAACACTGGAACCAAAACCAACAGCAATGGCGCCAAAGTCCCATGGCCTATCAAATCACTGCTACACCAGCTCCAAACGCAGGCATCCTTGGTCCTTACCAGCAGAATGCTACCGGTCAAACCATGATACCAACTTCAATTCCGCAGCACTTGCTCAGGCATTTGGCACGATGACTCTACAAGAGCCCAAAGACCCAGGCTGGTACATGGACTCAGGAGCCACGGCACTTGTCACCTCCCAACCAGGTACCCTCTGTTCTCTTTTTAATACGAGCAACACACCTTCAATTCTCGTCGGTAATAGATCCTCTCTTCCTACAAAGGCCATTGGTTTTCACTCTATCTCTAACTCTAAACGTCCTTTACATCTCAATAACATTCTTGTTTGTCCCTCAATTGTAAAAAAACAGAGTCTCTATCCGTCAATTTACTAAAGACAATTGGGTTTCTATTGAATTTGATCATTTTGTTTTTTTGGTTAAGGACTTGACGACTCGAACTCCTCTACTCCGATGTAACAGCCCTGGACCTCTTTACTCCATTGATCTCACGGCTGCTACATCCCCTTCTCCGCAAGCTTTTCTTTCTTCTGCTGCAACATCAAGGGAGTGACATCGTCGTCTTGGCCACCCTGGCAATACTACTTTGCAATCTCTTTTATCTTCTGATTTAATTAAATTCTCAAAAAAAGATCATTCTATTTATCATTCTTGCCAGCTTGGGAAACATGTTAAACTTCCTTTTGATTATGTTCAATCCAATGTCTCTGAACCTTTTCAAATTATTCATTCTGATATATGGACCTCTCCGGTTCCTAGCATCGGTGGGAAACAATATTATGTTATATTTTTAGACCATTTCACTCACTATGTCTGGGTCTACCCACTCAAAAGAAAACCAAAAGTTTTCCAAGCTTTCTTACATCTCTCGGCTTATATTCACAACCACTTTGGACGCCAAAAAAAATCATTGCAATGTGATAATGGCGGTGAATACAACAACAGCCAGTTTCTAAATTACTTCTCTACCAATGGCATCACTCATCGTTTCTCTTGTCCTCACACTTCGCCACAAAACGCCAAGGCTGAGCGAACGTTACATACACTTAATAACTTCGTGCGTACTCTTCTGTTTCAAGCCAACTTGCCTATGGGTTACTGGGTTGAAGCTCTTAATATGGCTGTTCATCTATTCAATCTACTTCCTTCCACAGCCATTCAAAGTGATATACCTTTCACAAAGCTTTTCAACAAACCTGTTTCTTACCAACATCTTTGAGTATTTGGCTGTTTGTGTTACCCTAACCTAACAGCAACAACTCAGCACAAGCTCTCTCCTCGCTCAACTGCGTGTGTTTTCCTCGGTTTCCTAACGTCTCATAAGGGTTACCGATGCCTTGACTTGCTCACTCGAAAAATCATTCTTTCTCGTCATGTCATATTTGATGAGAATACTTTTCCTTTCTCTTCTCAAAAAAATTCTCCTTCACAGACCTCAACTCCAGATACCACACCTCCACCTTCCTCACCTTTGCTCCGAGCTATCCTAAACCCTCCTGCTGTTCAAAACACAACTCCCGCTCCTCCTCCTCCTCTTGTTCCTCCTGTTGTTCCACCTCCTTTTGTTCCTCCTGCTGGTCCTCCTACAACTCACCCAATGGTGACTCGTAGTAAAAGAGGAATATCAAAACCTCGCCAGCCTCTCTCTCTTACAGCTCAAACAATTTCCCCTCTTCCTACTTCCTATCTTCAAGCTCTACAGGATCCTAACTGGCGAGGCTCTATGCAAGAAGAGTATGATGCTCAGATTAAAAAGGGAACATGGTCACTGGTACCATGACCAGATAATGTTAATGATGTGCGTTCAATGTGGATTCACAGGTACAAATTTGACTCAGAAGGTGTTCTACGACGATATAAATCAAGGTTGGTGGCGAATGGAAAATCACAGCAACCAGACATTGACTGCGATGAAACTTTTAGTCCAGTTGTAAAGCCAGCAACAATACGCCTCGTACTGGACCTTTCCTTGTCTAAAAAATGGCCAATCCACCAGCTAGACGTCAAGAACGCATTTCTCAATGGTGATCTTGAGGAAACAGTTTATATGCATCAACCATTGGGTTTCAAAGATGAAACAATACCTGATCATGTCTGCTTGTTGCACAAAGCAATGTATGGCCTCAAGCAAGCTCCACGAGCGTGGTATCAACGATTCGCCTCGTTAGCAAAACGTATTGGCTTCAAGCAGAGTTATAGCGACTCATCTCTGTTCATCCATCACGGCAGCTTAGGAACCGCCTATTGATATCACTCAAATTACCCTAAAGAGTGAATTACTCTCATCAAAAGAGGTTCAATTGTAGTACTTAGGGATCGAATCAACAAGGAGCTAGGGAACCAAATAGATCTAATAGTTATATGATTAACCTAGGCTAATAGGTTTAATGCAATAAATAAATATAGCAAAGCAGTAAACAAGATGACCAAGATAATTGTTCAGCTTGGCAAGGAGTTGTTTGATGGAATGATGGTTGTTAGATCTAGGGTTTCTATTCAGGTAATCAGGATTACAATGCTATAGATGCCTTAACAAGTTGCATGCATGATATTAAAGAGCTTCAACTCTTAGAGTTGTATAGTAGCTCTCGCTATAAGACTCATCCACTGATCAGATGCCGACAATATCGATCGATGTTTTGACAGCTTGTATTGATCGATATGTGTGTCGTCGATCGATTACTCTATTTGAGTATCGATCGATATAGCTCTAGATCGAGTTGAATATATGCTCATCAAGATCATAGACCGGCTCTCGCGTGTCCCTAGAGGATCTTAGCTTATACAAGATGATTTCAGGATAATGATTAACAAGTTAATTCATTCCAGGATCATATTCTATTTCATGACTCTAGAAAAAGCATTAGGGTTCATCATGATAATGAATATCACAACTTAACAATCTATAGTTGGGGCTAATCCCACAACCTATCTGAACCCTAAATCCAACAGGTGGATCTATTCAGACATGAAGATTGTCACAGAAATCATAGATGAATAGAATAGAAATTGCAATAGATATTAAAACCAAAACCAAAGGAGTTCCAGGAGGACTCTGATAGGAGTTCCTCCTTTCTCTCCTAACAAAACTATGAATCAAAGAAAGCTTAGATAGGTTTAGCCGTCAACAATGGCTTATAAATATCATAAAATAGGGTTTCTGGTCGTCCAAGGGTATTCTGGTAATTTGGGTTGCTTTAGGGCTTCTGGCGGTCATGAAACATAGTAATCCCACGTCCTGACATTCATATCGATCGATATGAGTGATCTCCCATCGATCGATATACATTCCTCTTCTCGACAGCCTTCTCTTCCGAGGCAGACTGACCACACTTCAGTAAAACGAGCATTACTTCTCTAACCGATGGATTGACTTCAAACCGGTGGCATTGGAAAGCTAACTCAAATATCTATCTTGTGTCAACAGTAACTACCGTGGACGTGGCGGATGTCATCAAAACTACTGGAATAACAACCAGACCAATTGGGGTCAACAACCAGTTTTGTGGCAACCACAACCACCTCAGCAGTACTGGCAGCCTCAACACTGGAACCAAAACCAACAGCAATGGCGCCCAAGTCCATGGCCTATCAAATCACTGCTACACCAGCTCCAAACGCAGGCATCCTTGGTCCTTACCAGCAGAATGCTACTGGTCAAACCATGATACCAACTTCAATTCCGCAGCAACTTGCTCTGGCATTTGGCACGATGACTCTACAAGAGCCCAAAGACCCAGGCTGGTACATGGACTCAGGAGCCACGACACATGTCACCTCCCAACCAGGTACCTTCTGTTCACTTTTTAATACGAGCAACACACCTTCAATTCTCGTCGGTAATAGATCCTCTCTTCCTACAAAGGCCATTGGTTTTCATTCTATCTCTACCTCTAAACGTCCTTTACATCTCAATAACATTCTTGTTTGTCCCTCAATTGTAAAAAAACAGAGTCTCTATCCGTCAATTTACTAAAGACAATTGGATTTCTATTGAATTTGATCCTTTTGGTTTTTTGGTTAAGGACTTGACGACTCGAACTCCTCTGCTCCGATGTAACAGCCCTGGACCTCTTTACTCCATTGATCTCACGGCTGCTCCATCCCCTTCTCCCCAAGCTTTTCTTTCTTCTGCTGCAACATCAAGGGTGTGGCATCGTCGTCTTGGCCAACCTGGCAATAATACTTTGCATTCTCTTTTATCTTCTGATTTGATTAAATTCTCATAAAAAGATCATTCTGTTTGTCATTCTTGTCAGCTTGGGAAACATGTTAAACTTCCTTTTGATTATGTTCAATCCAATGTATCTGAACCTTTTCAAATTATTCATTCAGATGTATGGACCTCTCCGGTTCCTAGCATCGGTGGGAAACAATATTATGTTATATTTTTAGACCATTTCACTCACTATGTCTGGGTCTACCCACTCAAAAGAAAACCAAAAGTTTTCCAAGCTTTCTTACATCTCTCGGCTTATATACACAACCACTTTGGACGCCAAATAAAATCACTGCAATGTGATAATGGCGGTGAATACAACAACAGCCAGTTTCTAAATTACTTCTCTACCAATGGCATCACTCATCGTTTCTCTTGTCCTCACACTTCGCCACAAAACGCCAAGGCTGAGCGAACGTTACATACACTTAATAACTTCGTGCGTACTCTTCTGTTTCAAGCCAACTTGCCTATGGGTTACTGGGTTGAAGCTCTTAATATGGCTGCTCATCTATTCAATCTACTTCCTTCCACAGCCATTCAAAGTGATATACCTTTCACAATGCTTTTCAAGAAACCTGTTTCTTACCAACATCTTCGAGTATTTGGCTGTTTGTGTTACCCTAACCTAACAGCAACAACTCAGCACAAGCTCTCTGTTCGCTCAACTGCGTGTGTTTTCCTCGGTTTCCTAACGTCTCATAAGGGTTACCGATGCCTTGACTTGCTCACTCGAAAAATCATTTTTTCTCGTCATGTCATATTTGATGAGAATACTTTTCCTTTCTCTTCTCAAAAAAATTCTCCTTCACAGACCTCAACTTCAGATACCACACCTCCACCTTCCTCACCTTTGCTCCGAGCTATCCTAAACCCTCCTGCTGTTCAAAACACAACTCCCGCTCCTCCTCCTCCTCCTCTTGTTCCTCCTGTTGTTCCACCTCCTTTTGTTCCTCCTGCTGGTCCTCCTACAACTCACCCAATGGTGACTCGTAGTAAAAGAGGAATATCAAAACCTCGCCAGCCTCTCTCTCTTACAGCTCAAACAATTTCCCCTCTTCCTACTTCCTATCTTCAAGCTCTACAGGATCCTAACTGGCGAGGCTCTATGCAAGAAGAGTATGATGCTCAGATTAATAAGGGAACATGGTCACTGGTACCACGACCAGAGAATGTTAATGTTGTGCGTTCAATGTGGATTCACAGGTACAAATTTGACTCAAAAGGTGTTCTACGACGATATAAATCAAGGTTGGTGGCGAATGGAAAATCACAGCAACCAGACATTGACTGCGATGAAACTTTTAGTCCAGTTGTAAAGCCAGCAACAATACGCCTCGTACTGGACCTTGCCTTGTCTAAAAAATGGCCAATCCACCAGCTAGACGTCAAGAACGCATTTCTCAATGGTGATCTTGAGGAAACAGTTTATATGCATCAACCATTGGGTTTCAAAGATGAAACAAAACCTGATCATGTCTGCTTGTTGCACAAAGCAATGTATGGCCTCAAGCAAGCTCCACGAGCGTGGTATCAATGATTCGTCTCGTTCGCAAAACGTATTGGCTTCAAGCAGAGTTATAGCGACTCATCTCTGTTCATCCATCACGGCAGCTCAGGAACCGCCTATTGATATCACTCAAATTACCCTAAAGAGTGAATTACTCTCATCAAAAGAGGTTCAATTGTAGTACTTAGGGATCGAATCCACAAGGAGCTAAGGAACCAAATAAATCTAATATTTATATGATTAACCTAGGCTAATAGGTTTAATGCAATAAATAAATATAGCAAAGCAGTAAACAAGATGACCAAGATAATTGTTCAGCTTGGCAAGTAGTTGTTTGATGGAAGGATGGTTGTTAGATCTAGGGTTTTTATTCAGGTAATCAGGATTACAATGCTATAGATGCCTTAACAAGTTGCATGCATGATATTAAAGAGCTTCAACTCTTAGAGTTGTCTAGTAGCTCTCGCTATAAGACTCGTCCACTGATCAGATGCCGACAATATCGATCGATGTTTTGACAGCTTGTATCGATCGATATGTGTGTCGTCGATCGATTACTCTATTTGAGTATCAATCGATATAGCTCTAGATCGAGTTGAATATATGCTCATCAAGATCATAGACCGGCTCTCGCGTGTCCCTAGAGGATCTTAGCTTATACAAGATGATTTCAGGATAATGATTAACAAGTTAATTCATTCCAGGATCATATTCTATTTCATGACTCTAGAAAAAGCATTAGGGTTCATCATGATAATGAATATCACAACTTAACAATCTATAGTTGGGGCTAATCCCACAACCTATCTGAACCCTAAATCCAACAGGTGGATCTATTCATACATGAAGATTGTCACAGAAATCATAGATGAATAGAATATAAATTGCAATAAATATTAAAACCAAAACCAATGGAGTTCCAGGAGGAATCTGATAGGAGTTCTTCCTTTCTCTCCTAACAAAACTATGAATCAAAGAAAGCTTAGATAGGTTTAGCCGTCAACAATGGCTTATAAATATCATAAAATAGGGTTTCTGGTCGTCCAAGGGTATTCTGGTAATTTGGGTTGCTTTAGGGTTTCTGGCGGTCATGAAACATAGTAATCCCACGTCCTGATATTCATATCGATCGATATGAGTGATCTCCCATCGATCAATATACATTCCTCTTCTCGACAGTCTTCTCTCCCGAGGCAGACTGACCACTCTTCAGTAAAACGAGCATAACTTCTGATCTAACTGATGGATTGACTTCAAACCGGTGGCATTGGAAAGCTAACTCAATTATCTATCTTGTGTCAAAATATCATCTCAATCGCACCGTGGGAAGGTCTCCATACATATCTAAATATCTGACGCGTCTGTGCAATTCTGCACTTAAAGGCTCCTAAAGACACCAAAAACACCATATTTCTCCAAGTCGTACCTGAACTTGTAAATACTCTAAATCGACCCTATTTTGTAGTAAATATATGTAAAAGCACATATATACCATGGGTAAAAGTGGGTGAAAATTATGGTATATCACCTATCTACTTCTCTACGTCGACGACATCTTACTGACCGCTTCGTCTACAAAGCTCTGGGACTCCATCATCGCTTTCCTTAATGCAGAATTTACAATGACTGATCTTGGAAAACTCCATTATTTCTTTGGCATCTCCATCACCTACAATGACACCAGCATGTTCTTGCAACAAAAGACATACGCAATGGAAATTCTTCAACGAGCCAAAATGACAGACTGCAAATCCTGCACAACTCCAGCGGACGCACGGTCTAAGCTTTCAGACGAAGGAAGCCCTCCGATGTCAGATCCTACTTTATACCGAAGTCTTGCTGGCGCTCTGCAATATCTGACATTCACCAGGCCGGACATCTCTTTTGCAGTTCAGCAAGTATGTCTCTTCATGCATGCACCGCTTGAATCTCACTACAATGCCTCGAAGCGCATTCTTCGCTACATCAAAGGCACACTGGACCATGGCTTGCTACTCACGCCAAACACATCTCAGACTCTTATCGCCTATTCTGATGCTGATTGGGCAGGCTGCCCACCAACACGTCGCTCCACCTCCCGGTACTGCATCTTCCATGGTGATAACTTGATCTCATGGTCTTCCAAATGTCAGCAAACAGTCTCACGCACAAGCGCTGAAGCGGAATACAGAGGTGTCGCAAATTCCGTCGACGAAGTCACATGGATAAGGAACTTACTACTCGAGCTCTACTGCCCCTTGAAAACTGCCACAATATTCTACTGCGACAATGTGAGTGCTGTTTATTTGTCCACGAACCCAGTCCAACATCAACGCACAAAGCACGTCGAGATAGACTTACATTTTGTTTGGGAATGCATCGCCATAGGCCACGTTCGAGTTCTTCATGTACCATCCTCAAGCCAGTATGCAGACATCTTTACAAAGGGTCTTCATTCACCTATCTTCTTGGACTTCAAATCCAGTCTACGCGTGCCTAAAGACCCGGCTTCGACTAAGGGGGAGTGATAGATTAGGAATATTGTACTTGCCATATATTGTACAAATGCCCTAGTCCTACGATTGTATATATACTTTACATAATTCAATATACCAAAGCAAGGGTTTAGCCAAGTAACACAAAAGAGTCACAGCAACCGGATAATCCTTACAATCAGTCGCCAGTGAAGAACCGTCGCAGTCCTCCTCCACCAGTTCCAGGTAAATTCTGCGTCAATTCCTCTACCATCACCGGTTCACTCTCTGCCGCCTCCTGTTAACTCTCCTCCACCGCCGGTCCACTCTCCACCACCACCACCGCCAGTCCACTCTCCACCGCCACCTCCAGTCTACTCTCCACCACCACCATTTCACTCGCCACCACCTCCTCCGGTTTACTCACCACCGCCACCAGCACCTGTTCACTCACCGCCACCACCAGTTAACTCGCCCATGATCTTTTCTCCACAACCGTCGCAATCTCCACCAGTAGTCTCCTCCCCTCAGCCAAAGGTCATCTGCCCACCTCTCAAATCACCAACACCAGCTCCCGTGGAGAAGAAACAGACACCAGCTGCACAAGCACCAGCTCCTAGTGCTGATGAGTCCAACACACCATCACCATCGATCTCCGGTAGAAAAGAAAGAGATGCCCCCCACAAGCATCAGATCCAAGTGATGTTCATCATACCACCCTTCCTCGGCCACCAATATGAATCGCCGCCACCTCCAATGTTCCCAGGCTACTAATATCAATCAATAGAGTGGAACCGACTATATATAATAGGAAACTGTATAGTCTTGGACTAGTAATGTAAATGGAAAGAGGAGAAAATTCGAGGAAGAAGAAGAGAGGGAGAAGACAATGGAAGGGTAATTAATATATGAGAAGCGAAACCAACTTATTACCAGAGGTGTGATAAATTTGTACACTTACAACTTCTGGTGGTCGATAAAGATTTATACTTCTAAACAAAAAGACTTGTTTCATTAAGTTAGATAGGTTTCAAAGTTCAAACGTTACAAGATTTATGAAGAGTTGTTTCTCTTGTTCTAGTGACTTTTATACAAATAATATTTTTGTTAGCTTAACTGTCACGGTCCTTAACACATAAACAAATGATACGTATTAATAGTTACTAACTCAGTTATCGACTAACAAAATCAATATTTCTTCTACCACAAAGACTGAAATTAGATAGGAACAAAAAGAAAAACAGTACGGACTTTGAGACAACTAGACTGTTGAATGATAATCAGCAAAATAAGAGTATTCGACATATATGTGAGCTTGATTCAATTTCTGTTACTTGAACAACTATTTGGGACAAAGACTGTACCAACTAGTAGTTAGTAGATTGACAAAAAATTAGACAGTAAGTAATTGGATTATTTCCTACTTCTGATGTTGGAATTTGTTCCTAATTAATACAAATCTCAACACACTATTTTTTATTTCTCTTGCCTCTTTAGCTAGGGTATGTGTATCCAAGTTGACCTTGAATATGCTTGTTCATATTGTAGGCAGGTCCAGCGCTAATAGGAAGCTATAGAAACATGAGTTTGCAACCCTCAAAAGTATATAAAAATTCCAGCCTAGTTATCCAAAATTTTTATAGTCTAGTGGTGTTAATAGAGAAGTTGGAACCTAAGCATCCTGAGTTCAAAACATGATTAATCAATTTCAGCTTTTCATTTTGAGATAACTTCTGATTTTTATAAGTCAAGACCAGTACTTGTTGTGACGGATGTGAGAAGATATAGATTAACAGATGAATGAACAATAGAGAAAGACACAAAGATTTAACGTGGTTCACCCCTAACGTCTACGTCCACGGGCAAAGAGAGTATTTTATTAATGGATGTGAGTTTTTCAGAATACACTTCGTGCTACAGAATAGGGTAAAATCCTAGATGTATATATAAGAAAGTCTTTAATGAAAAATTTTCATATTTATCGGGTTTGGGTAGTATCGACCGATTCAACAAACATGTCTATCGATCGATACTCCCTGTCAGATATCGCCCGATCCATGACGCCTGGATCGCTCGATATAACTCAGCTCGCAGATTCAAGGCATATTTCAACAAATCTTCACCTTGACTTGAATCCTCCATAATCAGATGTACCAGAATGCACTTTTCTTTGCTCAGAACACATATGTATCAGAATCTCTCATTGCCTCAGATGTTTCGTCGAGCTTAGATGTCAGATGTCTCGTCGGACTCAGATGCTCCTCAGAGCCAGATGCCCCTTATGGCCAGATGCCCCTTAGGGCCAGATTTAACAGTTTGAGATATTCAGCAAATCAAGACAATGCTTGAAATTGCTGTGCGGAACCGCCTTAGTGAACATATCTGCAGGATTATCAGCTAGTCCTACCTTTTTCACTTCAATCCTCTTTTCTTCTCTCAGAAAATGGTATCTTACATCAATATGCTTGGTTCTCTCATGATGAACCTGATCCTTGGCTAAACATATAGCACTCAAGCTATCACAGAACACAGTAGCGTGATCATGATGAAGACCAAGATCACTGACCAATCCTCTCAACCATATCGCCTCCTTAGCAACTTCTGTCAGTGCCATATACTCTGCATCAGTATTGACAAAGTCACTGTCTACTCATTAATCATTTTAGAATCACCTGAATGAAACCTGAATGAATCCGAATATAAGAAGCCTTATCCTTACTCATTAATCATTTTAGAATCACCCTGAAGTTGAATCAATATCACATGAGCTAGGATTAAGAAGTTATCCCACTTTGGACCCAGGTGATTCCAGTTTACCCTGTTTGTAGATATGGCAGTTTCTTCAAGACTGTAATCAAAACTGAATGAATCCGGATTTAAGAAGCTTTATCTTGACTCATTAATCAGTTTAGAATCACCCTTCCAGCTCACCACAGAACAACCCAGAGTAAATACATAACCAGTCATAGATCTCCTGTTGTCCACATCTCCTGCATAATCTGAATCAGAGTACCCAGTAACCAGTCTTGGATCCTTGTCTCCATATACAAGACCAACATCAGATGTACCCTTAAGGTACCGGAAAATCCTCTTCACAGCCATCCAGTGCTCCTTCCGTGGTTGAACCATGAACCTACTAACAACACTGACTGCATGTGCAAGATCTGGTCTTGTACAGACCATAGCATACATCAGACTTCCTACAACGCTAGCATAAGGAACTCGTGACATATAATCGATTTCTCCTTCAGACATCTCATCACTCATGGTAGGATGAAAATTTACAGCACATGGAGTATTGATAGGTTTAGCATTAAGCATGTCAAATCTTGTTAATACCTTCTCAATGTAGGCCTTCTGTGAAAAAAATAACTTCTTCTTCGCCATATCCCTGAAGATTTCCATTCCTAGAATCTTCCTCGCAGCATCCAAATCTTTAATCTCAAACTCAGAACTCAGTAGCTCTTTCAGCTTCTGAATATCACACTTCTTCTTGGCAGCTATCAGCATGTCGTCTACATACAGCACCAAGTAGATATACGATCCATCCTCCACCTTGCTCATTTAGACACAACAGTTATAAGGACTTCTTTCGTAGCCCAACTTGACCATATAGCTGTCAAACCTCTTGTACTACTGTCTAGGAGACTGCTTAAGTCCATACAGCGACTTTCTCAACTTGCACACATGATCCTCCTTACCAGGAACCAAGAAACCCTCAGGCTGAGTCATATAGATCTTTTCCTCAAGTTCTCCATGGAGAAAAGCAGTCTTCACATCAAGTTGCTCCAACTCCAGATCCTGACGTGCTACTATCGCCAATAGCACTCTGATAGAAGTGTGTCTGACCACAGGTGAGAAAATCTCATTGTAGTCCACGCCTTCTATTTGATTGAAACCTCTAGAACCAACTCGACATTTGTACTTGGGTCCTTCTTCCGGTGATTGACCATCTTTTATCTTGTAAATCCACTTGCAATTTATAATATTTCTCCCATGTGTTAGTGCGACCCGATCCCATGTGTGATTCTTTTCATGAGATTCCATCTCATCTCCCATTGCAGCAAACCACTTCTCAGACGCATAACTTAAAATGGCTTCTATGTAAGTGGATGGCTCGTAAGTATCCACTTCCTATGCAACGTGTAGTGCATAACCCACCAAATCTTCAAAACGATATTTCGCTGGTGGCCTGACATCAACTCTCCTTGGTCTATCCTTAGTAATACTACGTTTTTCAGACCCAATACGTTGACTTTCAGACTTAGAAGACTCTGGCTGCTTGTCTGTCAGCGATCGCTCGATTTCTTCTTCTGATATCGATCGATGCTGACGATTCGACATCGTTTGATTCTGACCATCTGACGTCGATCGATGCTGACCATCTGATATCGATCGATTCTGACCATCTGACATCGATCGATGCAGCTCATCCGACTGCACTTCCTGCAGCTCCACCTGCTTGTCAAAATCCTCATGCTCTGCTTCTGAACGAGAATCAGCTAAACTCTTGAACATAGAACTCTCATCAAACACAACGTTCCTGCTCATGACCACTCGCTTCTCAGAAGGAGACCAAATTTTGTTTCCCTTGACACCATCTTCATATCCCATAAACACTCCCTTCTTTGTTCTTGTTTTCAACTTTCTTTCACTAACATGATAGTAAACCGTGCAACCAAAGACTCTCAGAATAGAATAATTAGCAGACCTGTCTGACCACACCTCATTAGGTATTCGACACTCGATCCCTGTATATGTTTCCAGATTAATTAAATAACAAGATGTATTCACTGCTTCAGCCTAAAATCTCTTCTCTAAACCAGCATTAGAAAGCATACACCTCGCTCTCTCCAGCAATGTCTGGTTCATTCTCTCTGCTACACCATTTTGCTGTGGTGTATACCTGATTGTATGATGCCTAGCAATCCTTGCATCCTTACAAAACTGATTGAACTCTGATGAACATAATTCCAGACCATTATCAGTACGAAGCCTCTTAATCTTCTTCTATGTTTGATTTTCCACCATTATCTTCCACTCTTTAAAGATGTTGAAAGCTTCACTTTTGTGCTTCGTAAATGTTATCCAGGTCTTACTTGAATAATCATCAATCATAGACACAAAATATATGTGACCCTTCAACGACTCCACCTTTGAGTGACCCCAACAATCTGAATGGATGTAATCCAGCGTGCCTTTTGTCTTGTGGACAACCTTAGGAAACTTCTTTCTATGTAGTTTCCCAAACACACCGTGCTCACAAAACTCAAGACTCTTGGTCTTATGACCACAAAAAAGATCTTTCTTTGACAGAATCTGCATCCCACGCTCATTCATATGCCCAAGCCTCATATGCCACAGCTTGTCCATATTTTCCTTGTGAACCTCTGGAGATGCCATATTTGCTGAGTCTGAAACCGTAGAACCTTCCAGCAAATACAAAGTACCATGAATGAAACTTCTAAGAATCATGTATGAACCCCTGTAGACATTCAGAACTCTATTTCCACCTGAATACTTGAAACCTCTGCTATCCAAAAGACTAACTGAGATCAAGTTCTTGGACATAGATGGAACATGTCTAACTCCAGTCAACGTGCAGAGTCTACCATCATGTGTCCTGAGCTTAATAGAACTGATTCCTGCAATATCGCAAGCGAAGTCATTCGCCATCTTGATCTTGCCATCAGTCACTGCCTCTTACTCTGAGAACCATTCTCTCCTTAAACACATATGATATGACGCGCCTGTGTCAAGAATCCACACATCTCTAGGATGTCTTTTTCGATGAGCAACCAGCGCAATATCATTATCAGACTTAGCTTCATCCTCGGCTACTGCAGCGGAACCAGTTTGCTTCTTCTTCTTAGGGCAATCAGATTTCCAATGCCCTCTCTCTTTGCAGTAATTGCAAATATCAGTTGGTTTAAAACCCCTTGAAACCGGCTTTTTGTCTTTTGACTTTTTGCCTTTTCCAAAGTTCTTTCCACCACCTACAAACAATCCAGAAGCTTGGTCATCTATACCAGAACCTGATGCCTTGTGTTGCAACTCCCTGCTGTGAAGTGCCGACCTGACTTCCTCCAAACTCACTGTATCCTTAGTCCCTATGAAAGACTGAACAAAGTTCTCATAGGAGTTTGGTAGTGAAACCAATAAAATCAGCGCTGCATCATCATCCTCCACCTTAACGTCTATATTACTCAGATCCAACATAATGGAATTTAGACTATCAAGGTGATCTTGAAGTTGTGTACCTTCTTGCATCCTCAGAGCGAAGAGACGTTGTTTGAGAAGTAGTTTCTTAGTTAGAGATTTCGTCATGTATAGACTCTCTAACTTCAACCACAAACCAGCTGCAGTATCAACACCGGAAACTTCGATGATGATCTCATCTGCCAGACACAGCAGAATCGTGGAATACGTCTTTTCTTCAGCAACCTCCATCTCAGCAGTAACGGTTTCAATCTTCTTCCCTGACAACGGTGCTCAAAGACCTTGTTGCTTCAGCAACGCCTTCATCTTGATTTGCCAGAGACTGAAATTGTTCCTTCCAGTTAACTTGTCGATCTTCAAGTTCATCCCAAACATCTTCTCACCAGATTCAACCCAAAGCTCTGATACTAGTTTGTAGTGACGGATGTGAGAAGATATAGATTAACAGATGAATGAACAATAGAGAAAGACACAAAGATTTAACGTGGTTCACCCCTAACGGCTACGTCCACGGGCAAAGAGAGTATTTTATTGATGGAGGCGAGTTTTTCAGAATACACTTCGTGCTACAGAATAGGGTAAAATCCTAGATGTATATATAAGAAAGTCTTTAATGAAAACTTTCCATATTTCTCGGATTTGGGTAGTATCGACCGATACGACAACATATCTATCGATCGATACTCCCAGTCAGATATCGCCCGGTCCATGACGCCTGGATCGTCCAATATAACTCAGCTCGCAGATTCAAAGCATATTTCAACGGTATTGGTTACAGGTACAGATATTGGATGTGTCTTAACATATGTAGCTAGAGTGAGTGTGTACATTAAGGAAGTTTCTGCGAGTTCCAGTGATGATTTTTTGAAAACCTCTGCTATCCAAGAGAAATCGAGCTTGTTCAGTAATAACCATCACAATACAATATATATCCGATATGATAATAGCTACTTCGGTACCTTGTGCATGAGATAATCTTATTAGTTATTACTGTTTTTCACTTTTCTTCTCTTGTAAATATTATTGTTCCAAACTCTCCGGATAAGAGATAAGTTTTAGCTCAGTTCATAGCTTCTTTTGGAAATCCAGAATTGGATGGCTAATTAGTAATTAGCATCTACGTCATCACTGTATATTGTAATGGTGAATTGTATATGGCAAGTGAATTGCACAAAGTGTTTTCCCAATGGCAAAGTGAACCGCACAAGGTGTTTCTCAAAATCCTTTCTACGGATCTCACTCATCGAAAACTCTTGCATAGAGTTTAGAACTCTGAGATGTATTTTAACATTTGCTCCAAAAAAAAAAACTAGATGTATTTATCATGTTTTGTATAACTTTCCAACTTTGAAAAATCCGTAGAGCTTGTTGATTGTCTCTTAGGACGACCCCCCCCCCCCCCATTTATCTATTTGTGTTTGTTAGGAATTTCATTCATGAAATTATATATGGTTATAGATGTACTATAAAATATATATTTAGTAAGCGCTTCCAAATATAGCATTTAGATGTATTGTATGTCACTTTTTCTGTACACTACTTAAAAAAAATTACTATTAAAACAAATTTGAAAGAGCTCAACTATTAAAGTATTTTTTTTCCGTTTCACTTTAACTTTCGTTTCGAAATAATTATTGTTATAGAATTTTGCTGTAAAATGTATTAACTTTATATTATATATGATTCTATATATTTTTCAGTATATTTTTCTATTAACTGAAATGTAATTAAACATATAGGTAATGATGTTCTTAAAATGTGTGCACAAATCTAAAAAACAATTAAAATGAAATAGATGGAGTATAAATATTTATAATCCTACAATTTCATTAAATAAGATTTTAATTTAAATATCAAAACAACTTATATTTTAAAATACAAAACACTTTTTAAAACATCTTACATTTATTTTGAAGCAGAACGAAGTATACATCTACCCAAAACCTGATCTATTAGGAGTATTGTCTAAAAGATGATTTTCAACGTTTAAAATTCCTAAAATTATCCCACAAAGTTTCTTAACTTGTTATAGCTAAAAGTCTGAAAGGATTAGAGGACACGTGTAACGCTTTTTGTCTTTACGTCGTGAAAGTGTATATTGCCCCAATTTCATCTATGTTCACTATCATTAATTTATTGTCGCAAGGCGCAAGCACCCTGCTTCTTGTGAAAATTCAGATATGGCTTCGCGTCTGCATCATACTATAATTATCCCTAATTAAATTGTAAAATTAATTACGTAATACAATGCATTTATTATCCTAAGACTAAAAGACTAATTAAAACTATTTTGGTAGATATATAGGTTAAGAGTTATCTAGTATAACATCTTGACCTATTAACCCAGGAGTTCATTGGCGAACATAATGTGGCTTCCTGATCTCACGTCTTAATTTCAACAATTATTCTCAGGAAATATGAACAAGAAATTTCAACTGATAACGACATGAAAGTTTGTGTTATTGCCAGCCAACTAATTCATTAATGTGTGATGTTTGTGCCTGCGCTACTTGCAGTTGCATGCGTTTGTTCCCTCAATTTTCAAATAAGTGTCATTCTGATATTTTTTATGCAGATTTAAAAAATACTGAAATATATGTAAATTATTATTAATTACATCCTTCTGACTAATAGTATTAGAGATAAATAAAATTATTTACAAAATCAATGCAAATTGCAATTAATTTTCAGCTGAAAATAAATATAATTTGCATTAGAAATATAAAATAACACTTATTTTGAAACAAGAGAAAACAACTACAATGACATTTATTTAAAAACAGAGGGAGTAATATATAAGTCAGTATATTTTATTTTACCAAAAAAAATCAGTATATTGTATGTTGACAAAAGTATATTTTATAAATTTTATGTTGGTAGTATATACAAGTATGTATTCTACATATGTGAGTTGACATGCACGAATCTTTTAATGGTGACTTTGTGTACGACATGTTTAAAAATTATGTCTTATCTTGTGTACTGTGTGTAGATATTAACTTGGTCTATGAAGTTAGTTATCAATCACAAACCAGTCGCACACGTCTTATTTTTTGAATAATAGTTTGAAAAGTTAGTTACCGACAAAAAAAGAAACAAAGTCAAATGAACCGATAGAAAATAGTTCGTGATTGTAAAAAAAAAAGAAAATAGTTCAAATGGTTGAGAAAAAAAGAAAATAGTTCAAGTGCGTTGTTACAAAAAAAAAAGTTCAAGTGGAGTCAACCATTAACCAATATCTCATTACAATTTTTACCAGGTGTTTTCTTTCACCAACAAAGAAATAAAAAAATATTAAATTTTATTTTAAAATAAAATTTGATTAATTTTAAATTTTATTATTTAGTTACAATATTTATTTAAAATTTTAATTTAATTATATATAAAATTAAGATGAAATAGGTAAGCCCTTATTTAAATTTATATTTAATAATATATGTATATATTTAAACTTATGATCTTGGAAAGTTTTTCGTTCAATTTCTTTTAGTTAAATATATTAAATCAAAATCAATAAAATTAAGATAATTTTTACGTATATAACTTCAAAACATAAAATTAAATAACATTTCTAAAATTTATAGATATTAAAAAGAAACTAATGATATTAGGATAAGAAAATAATACATTAAAAAACGATTTTTTGAAGAATTGTATTAGTAACAAAAATTATATAATTACAGAAAATAATTAAGCAATATTTAATAAACTTTAAATATTACATATATATATATATGTTTTTACTATTATATATTAATATGATCTATGAGTTATTATCATATTTAAAAAGTTATTAAAAATATAAAGGTTTATGTTACAATTAATTTCAAATGTTTTTTGATAAATTTTATCAGTTGATCCGGTCGGTTTTGATAAACGTACATTGCATCTCATCTCCCAACCTTTAAATAATTGAGACTGTTCCCATCGGATCCGCTTTGCTTTCGTTTTCGAGAGTTATAAAATTTCAGATCCTTACCTTTTTCGTTTTTAACGTGTAACAGCAGAAGTGTCCACTCTAACTAAAACAATAACAAGTATAATACAGAATCTTAATAGCTAAACATAACCAATATCTAAACTATTATAACTGAACTACGAATTTGAATTTCCCCTTAAAATAACATTTTAGTTACATTCTGATGCCATTAGAAATAATATATTCCTAATTTTTAGCATTTAATATTTTTGTTAATTAAAGCAACCATAAAAGATACGTAAATAAATTTTAAACTATTAATGCTAACACTAATTAAATTTACTGCATTAATCCTAAATTTTCATACTTAGTCGATGCCTAAAAGGTATCAAGATGCCTATTATTGCAGGAGCATTCATGAACGTTTTTTTAAACGTTATTTATTACTATTACGTTTTTAAAAATAGTAAGATAGTGATATATATGGTTCAGGTCTATTTATTTCCATGCTCAAATATTTTTGATATATAATATTCTCTCTGTTTCATTATAAGTCATTATAAGTGTCAATCTTAACTCATGTACACAGATTAAAAAATCATTTAATTTTACATATTTTCTATATAAAAATATCATTACCCATAAATCTTAACCAATAGAAAAATAAAATAGAGAATAAAGTTA
Organism: Hirschfeldia incana; assembly: GCA_026261945.1. NCBI lineage: Eukaryota > Viridiplantae > Streptophyta > Magnoliopsida > Brassicales > Brassicaceae > Hirschfeldia > Hirschfeldia incana. Next base: position 3,630,274 of record JABCMI010000024.1, read on the forward strand.
ATAAATTCTACATTGAAATATAAAAACAATACTTATTTTGCAACGAAAAAATTTTTCTACAACGACACTTAATATAAAACGGAGAGAGTATAAACTTATTTAGGTGAATATACAAATATCAATAGATAATTGCAGATGTATACACGATTCAAATGTATTTACATATTTGGTAAGAAAAAGTGTATAAATTTACATTGGTACCTCTATCATTAAGTGTCTCTCTCTCATGCCTTCTTCTTCTTCACCATCGTTTTTCTTACAGTTTTTTTTTTTTAAATTGTTCTTCTTCTTACAATTTTTCTGTTAAAGAATCAATATAAAGCTAAAATTAAAATATTTGCGGAGAAACAGCAAGACAAATCTTGAACAAATAGGTACAAAAATCTTGTATTGAAATCTATTAATTAAAACAATAATTGATTAAAAAAAGATGGAATCAGAGATCGAATGACAGAAAAAAGAACAAAAAAAAATTAGAACTCTGAATTTTGCTTTTATTTATTATTATTTTTTTCATTTTCTCAGACCTATGGAATATAATTGCAATAGGAGTAAAGTTGTGATTATTGTTTATGTACAATACGTTTTCAATATACCTAAATAACTATTTTTTTGTGGTCACCTGCTGCAAATTCTCTATAATATAACTAAAATAAAGATATTGTTGATTTACATAAGGAACCCACATATATGAAGAAAAATACATAATTTTGTGTATAAATAGTTTTGACTTGAGCCAAATAAACTTAAAATTTAAAATATATTTTTATTAATGCATTGATTAATTTGGTAATTAGTAATATAATATTATTAAAAATTAATTTAAATAATTTTTTATTACAAAACCAAAAATTAATATATAAAAATATGTTGACAAAATATAAAATTCTTACTCCAAAAATTCAAATTTTAAAATAAATTATGCATTATTTTAGTATAAAAATCAAAATTCATATAATTTTCAAGGTAAAAAATAGTTGTTTAATTTTCCAAATTTCTCTTGACCAAATATACAATTTTGAAAATAAATAATTCCAACTCAAATGATAACATTCCAAATTTTACAAAAGATAAAAGATGGTAAAGTATATTTATAAACAACATGGAAATATAAAGTACCCTAACAAATATTATTTTTTAAATATAATTAAATCAAATTTTAATATGTATTGTATGCAAACTTTAGATTTTTTTATTAAAGAGTTCAAAGGAGACACTTTGAATATTTTATATTATGAATTTATTGTACCAAATTTAAAAATATATTAGTATATAATAACAATTAATAACAAAGTAAAATATGTAAAACATATCATTATAGATATTAGAAATATCGAATATAAATCTAACCAATAAAATTATAGAGTTATACAATATACTACTCTAGAATATAAATCATCTATTTTTAAAAATTGCGATAGTTGTAAATTTAGAAAAGAAAAGTTACTCGCACAAATGTGGATATTAAAATCTAGTTTTTTATAAGAAAATAACAAATATATTTGTTTTTACCGGAATTGATGATAACTACAGTTAGTTTGAACTGGTAATCAAGTTTAATATGTATTTATTGTATATATTATATACTTCTATATCATGAATAGTTTTCTTATAGAAACTTAATTGAGAAATTGCATCGTATACATTCCATTTATCGCATATTTAGGTGTATACCTTTTGTCACTATTTTTCACTGTTGAACGTTCTACGTGGACTATTATATCCCTATCGAAGAAATCCTTCACGTACAACCTAGAAAATTATGTAATCTGTACATCGCGATATCCCTCTCCGTCATCGGCAAGAACCCTAACAAGAACGTCGGGTTCGACTACGATGTCACTGATATCACGGTCTACTAAATTTCTCCGGGGGATGATGACGTCGTCATCGGCAAAAGCTCGATCCCGTCGTTTGTCCACGGTAAGAAGAACACGACTCTGCTGAAATCGATGATTGGGAGTGCTCCCGGAGATCTTGATGAGCTGTCGGCGGGGAAGCTCAAGGGAGAGCTGAAGGCAAAGAAATTGGTGGCCATTAAGATTATGCTTGATACGAAGGTGAAAGTGAAGATGGGATCTGTCAAAAGCCCTAAATCGGGAAATATGGTTACTCACGAAGGGATTAAAGCGGTGGCTCCGACGGAGAAGAAGGCGGCAACGGCTGCTACTTCCGCTGCTAAATGTAAGGTTGATCTCAGGATCAAGATCAGGAAATTCACTTTTTAACCGCTGGTGAAAAAAGAAATGTAATTCACTTTCGTAGTTTTCTTCTTCGTCTTCCATTGCTTCAATTTTCGTTTCTTCTTAATTTGATTTCATATACAGTTTTTCTTCGATTTTCGTAAGACTTTATTTTTTGGTTTATGTACTATAATATTTTGTGAATATATATATAATCTAACAAATCTACCCTAAAGATCCTACCTTGCTATAATTATCCTTATCTCTAACTTTCCAAAAAGATAAATTTGGCAATTTGTTAAACGGAAAATTACTGTTTGAACAAAGTTTATCTGTTCATGGCGGATTTTTAATTTTCTCATAGTTTTTGTATTTCTGCCCAATTGACTCAACATAATTTTGAAGATCACGAGTTTGAAATTCAACGGTGACAAGATGAATGAACCCGCAACCGTCATCATCTGTGACAACCTTTGGCAGTTTGGCGCCAATACCACACATGAAATGTAAGATAATGATTCTTTTTTCTTCTGGACACATATTAAATATTCGAGTTTTTGAAAGTATTTCTTATTTACTTCGTATGTTATAAGTATCAGATATCCGGGTTTTTGAAATTACTTGTGAAATATATTTTTTGCATGATATATAAAATAAAAATTAAAAAAAATAGCAAATAAATATATTTTGTAAAAAATTTAAACCTAGTTAACAACTATAATAATACAAAACCTAAGAAAAAAATTATAATTGTTATAATTTTTTTCTCTTCCTTTTATATAATACTTTTATATAAGTAATACTTTTATATAACATTCGGAGCATTTGAATTTCGTTGTTTAAATTTTGTAACCGTGCCGTAAAAAGTTAAACTCTGCGTAATAAACTTCTTGCAATACTGCATATTTATCAAAAATATTTATTGATTTATTGCATATCAGTTATTGAAAAAGAAAGAAAAATATTCTACGAACTTTTACTTAATATATGTTTAATGGCTTATAATAATTTGTACTTATATGCAATAAAACATTCATAAGCCTGGAAGGTCCATAAAATTATTTTTACATGAAAAAATAAGAAACAATATATCTCTATTATTAAAAGAGAAGTACACTTAGAAATTACCCCTTAGTTTTTCAACTTATTTACACTGCCATGCCACTGAAAATTAATGAATCTATTTTTAGTCCTTTATTTTTACAGATTAATAAATGCATGTCTAAAAAATCTATTTTAAACTAACAAAAATAATAAATCGTCAGAATATTAAGTATTCATATATACGAGTTACCTTAAATAACTATAATTATAATAAAAGGTAGAATCTTAGTGAACATGAATCATATATTTTCTGCACTTTTTTCTACACATGTCTAAAGATATCGAACATGAATTATATCATATTGCTTGATTATTTTTCATATGTCAATAATTTCAAATTTCACAATTTTATTATATTAAAATATGATAAAGTAATATATTTGGATAAATCTACATATACTAATAATTATAGACAAATATCTCACATTTATCAATCATTATCTACAAAAAAAACAAGATATTATAAAATTCAATGCTAAATTTCGACCATAATTTTAAAATATTATTTTCAAAGACATCCTCCTACATTTATGGCATTTAAATTTTATATTATATTCCTTATAATTTTAAAATGGGTGTATTTGTATAAAGGAATTATTTAGTTTTGAATTCGACTGAATTTACTTCTTTGTTTTTTCCGCTTGAAAATATTATTGATTATCAGTAGCAATAAACTTATTAAATATCTAATAAATAATATTACATGAAAATATTTGTCTATTCACACTACACGATATTAAAACACTAAAATAAATTTAACACATCTTACTCTTATTTTTTTTTCTATAGATGTTTACATGAACCGTAATTTGATATTTTTTATTAATATTTAATATTATTTAATTATCTGATAAATTGAGTTATATTGATATTTTATGTTATACTTTTTAACGTGTTTATTTTATCAAACACATAAAATGTTATCAATTTTTATGGAGTTTTACCGGGTTAATCGATGTCGGTGAGGTTGATGCGGTTTTTGGGGGTTTTCAGATTTTATCATATTTTTAATTAATGAACTTTTTTTAAATCCTAACCAGATTACTTACGGATCACCGGATTTACCAGCTATTGTTTTGGGTCGAGAACTAAAACACGAAAATATTTAAACTGTCAATAAATTTGTTATCTTCATCTATTAAACTAAGTTGGTATTGTTTCATATATTCCTTCTACAGCTAATTAATAACCAAAAGGAAATTTAATACCCGTGCGGTCGCACGGGTCACGGTCTAGTTTTATTTTAAAACTGAATAAAATAACTAAGAGAAATACTCAAATACCCCTTAATAATTAAATTGAATAAATTACACTCAAAGTCACATTTGTGGTTCTTAATATCACATGAAGTCACTTCTTTCTACCGAGGCACTTTTTCCTAAAGCTTAGTTACATAGCAAAGGAAAGAACGAAATAGAATCTGGTCCAGTTGACTTTCAACCACATATTCATGAAACTAGAAAAGTAATATGGGCGGGCTTTAATACAAGCCATTGATATCTAAAATTCACGAACGGCTCAGATTGTTTTACCCAGATCTGGACAAGACATATTACATGCTGATATTCACAGAGTTAGATCAAAGATCTACTTTCTCCATCGACGGCCCAGATTACCATACAGTTTTAACCTCTTTCTAATTTTGCTTTTTCACCGTCGTATTTTTCACCTTTTCACTCTTCCCCACCTCGTTTCACCCTCGCCGTTCACCCTCATCGCACACAATGTTTGAGCTAATCACTCAGTGTCAAGGTTTGTTGCTTTTCTTAAACTTGATTATTAAGGCTTATTAACTGTTAACCACATCTGATTCCCTGCTTACCGTGCTCAGCGTCGCCATGGCGGAGCACTGTATGGTCATCGCGGGTGAATGGGAGTCGTCCGTCCACAACCACTGGAATTTCTCGATTGACAAAAAGCACATGACCAGAATTGTCCATCTTCGTAATGGCATCACATTGACCGAATTACTCAGCAATGTTTTCAAAGAGTTCTTTGACAAGCCTGACATTATCCGCACCGCTGTGCTTGGCTACTTGCCACCGAATTCAAAGGAGCTGGCAACAAGCTTAACAACACCGCGATTTATGGTGTCGAACGACGGTGCTGTCTCCTACTTTTATCAGCACTTTCAAACAAACAAAGGAATGAACCTGTTTGTCACTTTCAGCTTCCCCCCCCCCCCCGCACAGCTTCCACCGCCGTGCTTGATGAGAATCCTTTACCCTTCACCCCTCCGAACCAACCTATCAAGCAGACACACAGTCCCTACTCAGGCTCTGTTGTGCGCCATCCTTCAACCGCTGGTTCTCAGATACCCGACTTCTCTCTTTTCAACGATGATGAACTAAACATGTCTCAGAACAGCCAGCATGTACCCCCCCCCCCCTCAAACGTACTTATGTACCCCCGCAGACTTGTCCACCTGTACAACCTCAGAGAAGTACTCCTACGTCACGTCTTGCAGTCTTCTCTGCAGGAGGAAGCTCCTGTCCTGCAAAAACTTCCCGCATATCTTTTATAGATAAAACCCTCTTGTGCGGAGATGAACTTCTTCCAGACATGTTTAAAGAAGACCCCAACAACATACCTAACAGCTGGGTAACCGAAGAGGACGATGAAACTGGGTCTGATACTTCCCTCCCGGCTGATGTTGACGATGTCCCAACTCGTGGGTATGATCAGGACTTCTGGGCTCCTCTCATCAACAATGACCTTGGCGGTTCAGATGCGGCAGAGGTTATGGCTGGTATCTCAGTACCGAAGTCTGCACCTCACATCTTCCACTGCACCACAGGCGATGCTTTTGACCACACAGTGCTCGTCTCTGGCGAACTACCGCCGTACACCAAACCAGAAACTGGTTCCTCCTCGCATTCAGTACATCCTCCTAGTTGTCTACATGTACGATCTCGCACCAGTCCATCTGTACATAGTCGTCACTGTCCACCTGTACAGCCTAAGAGCTGCCGTCCAGCACCCTGTTCTTCTGCGTCCACATTTTCAAATCGCCCCAGTGCTGACCAGTTCCCGCCTCATCCTCATACACCACCTTTCCGTGAAACCAGACCTCTCTCAGACATCAGCGACGAGGAATTCGATATCCCCCCTCCTCTTTGACGATACCTTGTATCAAGCTGAAGATGTTCCGGATTTGGATATTGATGACAATGAACCTTGCGTTGGAAAATTGTATGCCTCCAAACAAGGCTGCCAGATCAGTCTGGCCATCTACGCAATCACGTTGGGAAATAGCGAATTCACCTTGGATCTTATATCCAAGTGATATCTCTTTTGGATAGCAAATTCACCTTGGATCAGCTCCTTAATGAAGTTTTTTTTGTGTGCATCTGGTAAACTTTGAAAACCTAAGGCTGATGTCTCTTTTGGGTGTAATTTAACGCTTATGTTTCGGAAATTGATTGCATCTAATTATTAACGGATTGTGTTTTTCCTATATCAAAACAACATTTTGCACTATCAAATTCACCGTACGCATGGACATCTAATTTAGTGTACATCTTCGCAGAGTCCACATGTACTGCTATTTCTATTGTACAAGTCAGCATCAGCCACCCTCCATACTGTCTTGATTCCTTTCAGTTGATTCTCTTATACTTCAGTTTAGTTTAATTTCGTACATGAATGTCTGATCATGCCTATGAGGGTGTTATTTTAGAGCTAACGCCGACTTAAAATTTGAAAGCCTAGCATCTCTACATTATTCTATAGACAGTCCTGTTACCATTTACCACAAGGAGCATCACTGTCCAGCTCAACAATGTAGCAGAACAATGATACATTTTCAGGAAGACCTGAACCACCAGAACAAATGTTTTATTTTTTACCACCATTTACCACACCAACACTTTTTAAAACCAAAATTTGCCTACCCGCTCCTCGTACATCATACTATCGGTACACACATACAAAGCGCACCCTGTACATGCCTCCATGTACACACTTAATCCATTCGAGGGTTCGGTTCAAACAAATCTCGAACCATCCCTACAGCCAATCTGTCTTTTTTTCCAAACCATAAGTAAAGTGTATTCCATTACCATTTACACATGCATTACTAATCCAAACAACCATAAGTTAAAAAACATCTTAAATTAGTTTAAGTTTAACATCAACTACTAAACCTTCCAGCTTTTAACCCGGTGCCCACATCATACACACAAAAAAGACACCATACATACATCAAGTACTAATCCTTCCATGTTACCTAAAAACAACTAACCCCCCCCCCCCCCCCCCCCCCCCCCGCCCGATCTATCATACATCCAAAAAACAAACTTCCACAGCCTACATGTCACGAGCCTTTCCTACTGCCCTCCTTCACCAGACATGTACAAGGGAACTATCCAATCCTTATACACATCCATAGCATACTGCTTCCTAAATATGTCAACAGAGCTGTCAGTCAAGTCATCAACATATGACTTCTCAGCACCAGTCGTAGCCAACTCCATAAACTTCACCGCTACCGGCCCACAATCACCACCACGCGTGTTCTGATAACCATCATTCATCAACTCAACACCAAACGGCTCTAGGCCACGGCCGCCAAGATACTGAGCTGCGCACACCTTCCGCACAAGGTAAGGTAGCATCTTAGCTATGGGCGTGAGTCATAACAGATGGCGTGAATCATAACAGATGGTCGTATCTCTTCTTCGTCACAGCCTGTCTTACAAGGCATGGCGTGAATCATAACAGATGAGTAGCTGCACCGACGGACATGCAAGTTGAACAGAGGCCCAAAACATGAACTCAAAAGACGCTCCATCTTAGCGGTCCCTCGCAGCTCATCTCTCACAATCAACAAGTACTCCAACAAGGAGTACACATTCAAACGCCTGCTCGGGTATCTGTCGGTTGCAAATAGCCTCGGCGGTAACCTAACATCCGGTCCTTTAGCTTGCAAAACTTCCCCTACACGAAATTTAGAACACCGCAGTTAAAGAATACCCATAGGAAGCATAGAAAAAAATTAAAAAAACCCACTCACTGACACATGGTTCATTCCCGGAGCGCCGGCCTCTCTCTGTCGTAGCCGGTGGCTCTTCCGCGCTCAGGTCATCTGAGAATAAACGCTTAAGTTAGGGTCTTGCAAAAGAAACAAATCAACCTAGATCTAGATCTAATCGCTACGGGGTGAAAACAAAATCAACAAACCTTCCATCAGATCTTTGCCCGCACGCCTTCTGCTCCTCCTCATCCCGTCGATATAATCTCCATACAATCTACTTCTTCCTCTCTCGGCGCAACAAGTTCACAAGGATAAGCGAACGGTTGAGTTTCTTTTGTCTCCCTTTTTTCTTTCCTCGTTAACAGATGCAAAAGCCGAAATGAGATGTAGATGGTGACTATTACACAAAACCTAAACAACCTACGGTGTGGAAGTCCTAATTTTTAAAATTCAAAAACCAGGCCCAATCTAAGTAATCAAACCAACTAGAAATAAGTCTAGTTAGCCACTATGGGGACACTTTCGTATTTAACCTCAAAAAATGTGTCTGTGTATAACAATGTGACTTAAGCTGATATTTAAAGTCAATAAGTGACTCATTGAGTAAGTTTCTCAATTAAATTACGGTAGCCTTGGAAATTAGTATTAAATTAGTATGGAAATATACACCTAACTCGATTTTTAAAAGGTTTTTTGTTCTCTACTATATATGAAAAACCCAGAATCCCAAGGCATCTATATTCAAAACCTTTGATAACACATGATATGATTTTTATTTGTATAACTTGCAGTGAGGTACTTAAGTATCATTATGCAGAAACATGGAATATTTAAACAATTAGGTAGATTGTTTCTGCTGCACGTCTTGTTCTGTTAAACTTTTCTTCAACATATTCGAGCATTTTGATTATTATATTTATTATGCAATTTAATTGTTTGAAAGAGATAATCCAAAGAAATGGTGATTAGGAACAAAAACACTCGACAGGAAACTGCAAATCTTATTGAAAATAGGCAATATACATAGTTACCAAGTTCAACAAAAACTACATCTAAAAGCCTACAAGAAAAATAGCAAGAGAAAGAAGCAAGATCAGTTACAAAAAAAAAAAAAGCAAGATCATCGTAAAAAGAAAGGAAGGGTTTTCAAGGGAGGAATCCAAAGAGATATGGAGCATGATAAGAAGGGGAGATGCCATGGCGAAGGAGAGGGAGAGGAGGCAGAGGAGTACGATGGTTGAGGTGTTGCCGCCAGACAATCTGGACTGCTTCAGCCACCACTGCGACGAACTCCATTCCCATCTTCGTAAGCTCTATACACAGCTCTATCCTTTTGATCATCATGATATTTTTTTCTTGTTTTTTTTGTAGATATTTTTCTCTTTTAATTTCTCACTTCGTCTTCTTCGTATTTATATCAACAAACTTTAGATTCATCCCCACTCCAAATATCCTAAAGCGTTTATAATTAACGTTTCTTTGATAGAGACATAAGCACAATAAATTAAATAAAAAGCGTTTCTTGAACAAAAATAAATAAAACGCGTTTACCTGTGAAATCAAGAAAAAAATAAACACAGAAAATAGTTTTCTTGTTGTTTCTCTTTTCTTTTATTCTTTGCTTCAAAGTTGTCACTTTTGAAAATTCATCATTGATTGCTTGTTACCTGCCGAGAGGAACAAAATGGATAACATATGGTTCTGAATTTCTGATTGGTGTTTTCTTCTAGAAATGACTTCAAACTTCTTTAAACTGAACAGAGCTTTTTTTCTGTAACGGGAATTATTTTACCCAGTAATAGTGATATGGATTTTGCCATCTTGGTAGTTGACAAATTCTACTCTGAAAATAACAAAAAAGACCATTTTTGAACCAAAACTATAACAAAAGACAAAGAAAAGATATATTTATCATATATACGATCAGTTTTTGTTTGTAAAACCCCGTGAATATTTACCAGATCATATTTGAATGACTGGAGCAATTGTTACATACATGTAACATTTCTATCTACATTTATTATTTGTAGCTATCAGCAAATTGTTCGCTAGTTGTTATGAAACTCCATGAAATTTAAAATATTTTCAAAATAAAAACAATTTTCACATTTTTCACCTCAAATATCTGAAATCGATCTTAACATATTCATACTATTTTGTTATTTCAGAAACATGCTAAGGAATAACAATAAATAAACAACCCATAAAGATATTTTTGATTTTATTTTATTTTGGTCGTTGCTCTTCAATCCATGAAGAGAAGAATAAAAAGAGTAAAGATAGAACAAGGTTTTCAAAATGTTTTGGTTGAGCAAGAAGAAAGTTCAAATAAATTATTTCTATTAGATTCGTAAAACTCGTAATATTACCAATATACACCAACCTTTTTTTTGGGTGGGGGGAGTAAAATAAACATCAGTCGGATCGGCTTTTGGACGCTCCCAAAGGACGCGCTCTCTTTAAACTACAGTAAAGAGAGATATGTGTACATTCGGATAATGAATGACACACCCTAGTAATTTACAATAACATTATGTTATAAGTTATAACCCTTGTTTTGGTCGTCAACAATGCCTTAACTTTCAAGTTGTAAATCATTATGCATATGCGACGTATTTATCATAGATATCCAACAATGTTCATGTATATCCGATGTAACTCGATCCATGATTCAAATAAGTGCGTTGAACAAAAAATTCAACTAGGTGGGGGTTTTTTTTTGACATCAAAAGGCCCTAGGTGGGTTTAAGTAATCAAAAACAATCATAACACATGACATACATCTTACGATATTGGTATAATTTATATAAAATGTGAATGCCGGCAGGAGAAAATCAATAAAATCTAACTAATAACACATATTTGCATTATTTCAGTTCAATCACGTTTATTTTATAAATATATATATATATATATATATATATATATATATTTTTTTTAAAAAAAAAAGAAAAATCGTGGCACTTTAATACTATAAATAACCGAATTAATTGTAAGCTTTTCAGCCTATACTACCATATATCACAAATCAGAATAATTTGAAATATCCTTCTCCCAGAAATTAACTGAAAGCGAAGCTCAACTACTTTGATGTTTGTTAAACTTCAAGTTGACTTACCATAAAAGGAAGAGTATAACATGAACGGGATTAAGTCTCCATTTAGCCTGTCGCTAATCGTTATCGTATCGATACACTCAACAGCAAGATGCTTGCTATAAAACGGCACGTAGCATCGCCATCCTCATAATAGAGAGCCATCTCCCAACAGTATGATGAGCAACCCAAGGCCATACGATACCATAAAGTATTAGTCCTTATCAAACAAATCTTAATAATTATCTGGACTATTGATTTTTAATGTATATCAATATCTGATTAGCAGAAACGAACAAAATAACAATTACATGATTAAATTATCATATTGTTCAATAAACGTGTTCTATATATATTATAAGGCTCAGTAATACTTTATCGTTCAATAATATGTGAATATTATAAGGCTTGGTTCCCTATTAACTTGATCATAAGCAAAACGTTCTAAACCCTATAAGTTTCGTTAAAAGTGAAGATGAATTTTACCAAGAGAAGACAGAATTGAAAGCACAAATATAAGATAACATGCATGTATCAATTACAGAGGGCAGTCAATTAGATTGTTGGAAAATTTTACAAGCACAGACAAAGGCAACATGTTGTGGTTTCAATTAGATTGGTCGTTATATACTTTTGCTGGTCACACATAATTTTCATACGGTGACAAATCAATTATATATATATATATATATATATTGTAACTTTAGGTTTAGGTTTAGAATCATACTAAAAATCATTAGGTTTAGAATCATCGACCACGTGAAAACAAATCATACATAAGATTTTTTCATCGCAACAAAGATTCATGTTTAAGTAGTTTTCAACATACATATTCATATCTTCGTAAACCACTACTCGGTTTTTAAGTCTTGTTTTTTTTTTGAAACTTAGTTTTTTAAGTCTTTTTTTTTATAAAGAGCATGGGTTTTAAGTCTTGTCACAATCATTTCTTCCTAGCATCAGAATCGACATATATGCTGTAGGTAGAGATTAATTCAATGTGTTTCTATCCTCTATAGCCCATGATTAAATATGTCAAATAAATGGTAAAACTATTTGAGTGTAAGACAAAAGAGAAGATGACACAGTTGCGAAGGCAGGCAGATCTAATTCCAAATTTTTCAGATACTGAGGCAGTGAGACACTGTTTCACATAGGTCCATACACAGTGCTTCCATCATTTATATAAAAATAAAGTAACAGTTTTTGCTTAAATATGTTGTTTAGTTCTAGTGAAGGATCAATTTTTAAAAAGATCAATATAAAGTTAGCATGATTATGCTAAAAAGAAGCATATAATAAGTTTGGTATAGTGATCCTAAAAACATTTAGAAAAGGGGGAAGCTGCGTGAGTAAGCAGCTGTAAGCATCATTTTAAAGCGAATTACCAGTACCTCGTGCTAAATTAATTTTATCTACAAATTTAAGCAGGTTTGTAAAAAGTTGTGAAAAATATTGAGTTGCATTTCCATGGCCCATCAGAAATATTGAGCTCAAATATTGATGACCATTTCCATGCCAAAAAAAAAAGAAATACTCTATCCGTTTCAAATTACTTGTCATTTTAGAGTATAATTTTTGTTTCAAAATAAATATGTAAAATTAATTATTTTATTAATTTGTGTGCATAAACTTAAAACGACAGCTAATATGAAATGCATGGAATATTGATTAGCACTGTCTATGTAGCCTTTTTGTGGCAAAAAAAATATAGCCTTTTTGTGGGGGCAACACATTGCTATATGGCCTAGTTGTTAGAAAACCAGTTTACTAGTTATGACTCTTGCATTATAGTGAATATCCACTAGGCCTGAGACGGATATCCGAGATATTCGGGGTATCCGGATCCGAGTCCGAATCCGTCGGATCCGAGATTTCAGTATCCGGATTCGGATTTGTGTCTTCGGATATCCGAGTTTCGGATATCTTTCTAGATATTATGATACCCACGAGTATTCGGATTCGGATCCGGATCCGTCAAAATAATTAAAAAATAATCAAAATATTTTTTAATTACAAATTAAATTCAAATAATCAATAAATATTATATAAATTAAACAGGTTTACAAAATTTATGAACTTATTCATGTATATAATATTATTAAAATTAAATGTAATATTATAAGACTAATTTTTATTTTAAAATATTAATAAATCAGCTATAATTATTTATAAAATTAAAAGTTTTGTATATTTAAAAAAATCGGATCCGGATCCGGATATCCGGACCTAAAAATCCAGATATCCGGATTCAGATTTGAATTCGACGGATCCGACATTTTACTATTTGGATCCGAAATTTTACTATCCGGATTCAGATCCATAAATCACCAAAAAGTATTAAAAAAATTGAAAAAAAAAAGAAATAGAATATGAGGAGAGGTTCTCAACCCATGAATTTTTGTTTGCCACTTGGAGACCTATATTTTGATTTTTTAAAGAAAATATATGAATTTAATTAATTATCTAAGTTATATTAAAATTAATATTGTCTTGTTGAGAAATTAGTTTTGAGTATTTTATGGATGGAGTTATTCTAAAGACAGCTATATTATAGTATGTTTGAATAGGTTGTAAAATAAGAGAGAGGGATCACCTAACCATTCAGTTGACAGCTGATAGAAAAACGACAAGTATACATTAAAGGGTGAAGTACACTTGTGCATCTTCAAACGATTATTGTCTACTTATTTTATTTGGATAATTTGTCTTGTTGTTGGATGAATAAAATCATCTCGAGCATCTGCAAAATTTTGTCACTTTCTTAGCAGACATATATTATTTTCTAAACAGTTAACGTGATCATGCATTAATGCCTTTTATTATCTGGTTTTATTAATCCTAAAGAAAGATGAGTTAAGTTTCAAAAATAAAGTTTCGTTTTGGTTTAGATATCAAAAACATATCTCAAGAAGACAATCAATCAACTGGAATTAAAATCAATCATCCGAGCGTTATAGAAATGTAGTTATTCCAATTTCATATCAACAATTCAAACCGTGCCCCTTGAGATAGAGTTAGGCCAACTTCAATAGTAAAACGACACACTATTCTTCTTTCATCTTCATTTTTGTATCAGAAAACATAGAGAGAAATATCACAAGATCACATTGCATACACAATCTCTCCGCTACTATCGATGTCATGTCGCTCTCTATATCCAAGCTTCTTATTTTGTCTATTGTTGAGAACTTCTGTAAACATTGACAACTTAAGAAAACAAAAACCAAAGAAGTATTGTTCCTCTTGTTTTGTGTTTGTTTCACCTGTGAGATAATGGTTGAGACTCATAAGTCATCACTGTTTCTATTTTTTAGTGGATAGCAGAGAAGAGACTAACAAACAAGTAAAGGAGCACACACCAAAAAAAAACAAGTTTCATAACACTTGGAGTTGTTCAAAGTTCCAAAAAGAAACAATCAAGAAGCGATTGTAGTTATCAAGGCCAAGGTCTCTCAGTGCATCAGTTGCTAGAGGCTCTGCATATCTCATTTTTGGCCTTTGCAGTCCTTTATCCTTATCAGCTTCTCAGTTCCAATGGCTAGCAGAATAGTTCTGTACGTTCCCAAGAGAAGCTTATCTGATCAGAGACTCATATGTGCTGGAAAAAAAGTTCTCTTCGTTTCTGGCAGCAACGTTACGTATCATGTTGCAAGCGTTTCTATGCATTTGGGCCGCTGATGGGAACCTCTTCACAGGTTGGACCGCTAGATCACCAGCTCCAGCTTCTATAGCGCTGGCTACGAGTGCTGGGGATCTCAGACAGATTATCGACATCACCTGAGTAAACCGGTCAAGCACAAGGATTATGCACTCAGACTCCAATGTACTGCTACAAGAAACATTATTTACACGCCAAAACGTTCTTATTAATTCTAGTAGATCTGTAAGTCACAAGGTTTTGTTTTGGTCTTAGTTACCCCTTGTATGACTAGAGGATCGTCATAATGTTGAGCTAGTTTGATTAGCTTGTCGACACCTTGCTTCTCAACTATGGTACTCTTGTCAGAATCACTTCCTGCCAACTACAGAATCATACACATGTCTCTTAGCAGCAGTTTTGTTGCGTTGTTCACCCCTATCATCAATGCATCGAAGAAGCGTGTCTATTCCACCAGTTTCAGCAATAGATTTACATATTTCACCCTGTTTACAACATCAGAAAAAGTGTGCTTTCTTAGCATAAGGTATTCCCAGATAGATAGAGGAATATGCAGTGGTCTAACCAGTTAAATGTAGTCTGACATTAAAGCAATTGATTATAATGCAATACATGCAGATTTTCAAGCTATCTGAATCAATCTCATGCCTGTAATTAGGGATGTTATATAGGGTTGTCAGATTTAGTATTGCCCCAACCCATCCAATAAGTTATGAACTCTAACCCAAATGCATTGTTTTTAAAGTGTTTAGGGCCATTTTAGGGTTGACTGAAGGAAATAAAAGGGTTTTGACAACAATATTTTAGCATAGAGTTTAAATTTCAAAGAATTATTTTTATTCTGATTTTTTTGTTAAAATTACAAAAAAAAGTTTTTAGCCAAATCGATTTTTCCGTCATTGTTTTCCCGCCAAAACCAGAAAATCGAGCTTTCCCGCAAAAATCGGTAAATTAAGTTTTTCTACATAAAAACAGGAAATCGAGTTTTCCCGCAAAAACCGAAAAATTGAGTTTTTCCGTCAAATCGAGAAATCACTTTTTCTCACCAAAACCGAGAAATCGAGTTTTCCCGCCAAAACCGAGAAATCGAGTTTTTCCGCCAAAATCGAGAAATGGAGTTTTCCTGCCGAAATCGAGAAATCGAGTTTTCCCGCCAAAAATATTTTCCTGCAAAAACCGAAAAATCAAATTTGGCGGGCCTTGCAATCCCTAGTTTAGCAAAAGTAAGCAAGAAAGAGGCTGACCTGTATGCAGCAGCAAAAGCAGCATCTAGTACATCATAATCGAATACAGTTAGAATGACTCATGATCATCGTTTACTGTAAGTGATATCACGTATCTCTCTAGGAGATCCTCTATGATATCGATCTATCTGTTTTAGGCCTGCCCTAACGTTCTCTGTGTATGTGACTCCTCTTTGTATTATGTAAAGAGAATAATATCAAATAACGACCGGTGACCACTCTAGGAACATAAGGAACGAATAAGAAACAAATAATAAAAAATAAAATTACAGGAATGAAAAGGAATGGTTATTTCATACCAAATTTGATAAGGAATGATTTTGCTCTTTATGGCTCCGACTGGTGACATTTTTAAGAACGAGTAGGAAAGGAATGTGCAGTAATAAAATAACTGGAATGAAAAGAAACGGCGTTCCTTCTCAAATTCAATAAGGAATAGTTTTACTCTTTATTTCTCTACAAAAAAGGGGATGAGAGGGAATGAGTAGGAAAAAATATTTCCTGTGAATAGTGAAATGTTTTGGGAATGATAAGGAATTGAATATTCCCCTCCGTTCCCTACCATTCCTTTTTTTTGTTCCCTACCGTTCTCTACACATTCTTAACACGGTAGCATACCCTAAATTTTATTTATTTATTTTTCCTCTGCCTTCATCTTCTTATTCCCTTGTTTTATCTAAATCCCCATATGGCTGCAAGAACAACTGACCAAGTTGATGATACTGCTCAACCTCTTGTCAATGTCAACATGGTCAACGTCAACAAACTCACCTCGACCAACTACACGACTTGGAGCCTCCAAGTTCATGACCTACTCGACGGGTACGACCTAGCAGGATACATCGATGGGTCAACACCACCATCAGATCAAACAATAACCGTTACGTCGTCGTCTGTGAATCCTGAGTTCACAAAATGGAGGCGACATGATCATCTTATATACAGCGGTCTCATCGGTACTTTATCTCCATCCATCCAACCGCTTGTAACCAATACCCAAGACCTCTCACGATCTCTGGAAGTCCCTCAGTTCCACGTTTGCAACACCAAGTCGTGGACATATCTGCCTGCAACTCAACAACAACAACAAGCCGGACCAGTTGAACTCGCAGCAGAAGCCAACGAAAGGCTACCAAGGTCGCTGCCAGATCTGCAGCGTGTTTGGTCATAGCGCTCGACGTTGTCCGCAGATGCCTCAGCAGCAGCAGTACACCAACGACAGCCCTTCTCCTTTCCGTCCTTGGAAACCGAGAGCTAACCTCGCAGTAGCACCTACGAAGTGATCTTCATGGTGATGACTCGGCCATAACACACACTGGTTCCATTTCTCTGCCCTCAGTTACAAGAAACTTACCTTTGAATAGTGTTCATTGCGTCCCCAACATTAATATCATGAAACATAAGAAAGACTAGATTCCAATGATTCGACTATTCAAGACAGCCTAAGCTTTCAGACAAGGAACAACAATGTCATTAGTTCTAAGTGCCTGTGTTGATTTTTTGGAACATATTAGTTCCACACCACCATGTTTTGTAGCTATAGCCACGTCAGGACTGCTAC
Source organism: Hirschfeldia incana (assembly GCA_026261945.1). Taxonomy (NCBI): domain Eukaryota; kingdom Viridiplantae; phylum Streptophyta; class Magnoliopsida; order Brassicales; family Brassicaceae; genus Hirschfeldia; species Hirschfeldia incana. Next base: position 3,648,096 of record JABCMI010000024.1, read on the forward strand.
AAGGCTCATCAAGAGCCTAAACCATTGCCCTAAATTCTTTTATTTTCTTCCTTTCTGTAGAAACGGTGTCTAGTTCTTTTGAGTCTATCTAAACAAAGCAATTACCGGATTGTACTTAACGCTGCGTGCTTGTAATGATCCCTGAAAGATACATACAAGCAAAGAATTTATGGTTGTTGTTCATGAATGGATTTTAAGTTTTGTGCATCTTATTTCAAAGACAGTGAAGAAGTCGAGCTATAACGACATCGTCTCAAAAATATATATACAACGGCGTTTCCAAGCATCACTACTTTGTGCACATGGCAACAAAGGATCGTCCTTAAACGCTGCTTGTAATCATTTCATGGTTTATACTGATATACACTGAGCAAACGCTTGTTTCTTCACATGTTACATTTCATCTGTCTCTTAAATTAAACACTTTTGTTTGTGGTTAAAAAATGTTCATACTAAGATATCTATACACTGATACAAGTCATAAACACAACAAGTTTCCAAATAGTTTCACTTGATATTGTTTGTCAAAACCAAAACTGCTTTTGCCCCTAAAGAGAAGGGGTTTTCGTTCTTTGCTGGTAAAAAAGAATATACAAATCCAACTCCAAATATTAAAAAAAAAGAAAGAGCAAACATTCTTCTTAAAAGATTAAACAAATATGTAAACAAGTTGTATCCCCCCTAACCAGAGAGTATCAGTATAACACATTGAGTAGCCGCCGTTGCTCAGCTTCATCTGAGCGTAACGAGTAAATATCCGGTGGAGCAGTGGTTCCTCCTTTCTGGATCAATCTATCATTCGATGAAGAAGTGGATTTTTGTTGATCAAGATAAACAACAACAACGCTTATGTCGTCATGGAAATGCCGTCTAACTCCTCTGGCTATTTTCTTTATATCTCCATATCTCATTTCTCTCTTCCTTGCTGCTTCTTCAAGAGCTGCTCTCACAAGTTTCCTTGCTATTCCCTGTTGATCCAGGATAGTTAGATATCTAAATTAGGTAAACAGAGAGAGAAAGTTGAGTGTATGAGGTAAGCTTACAGTTCTTGGGTGTTTGAGTACAATTTCTACGGCTGCTTCATCACTAAGATGCTCCCAGAGACCATCTGATGCAAATATAAGAAACAAGTCTTGTGGCTTAAGCTTCCTTACTATAATTGACGGTTCTGCTGTCATCGCGGGTCTCCTCAAAGGAATGTGATTCCCATGTTGCTGAAATATCGGATCCCTGTAGAACTCAGGCTTCTTCAAGTACACATCACCAATTGATCTAGATACCTATAAAGAAACCACATACAGAAACGCCTTAGCAACATACATGGAGAGGACATAGAAACATAAACCATACAAACTTCATCATACCTGAATAATGCCTTTAATCCTCCAAACTCCACGAATATACATAACGATCTGCGAATCATCCGGGTTAAGTTCCTTAACTTCCTTTCTAACTTCCTCAACAGCAACGTTATGGTCAGTAGACAACCGTTCAGCTGCAGCACCCTTGTTACTACTATTACTACTATCATCCCCTGCAACAACGCTCCCGAGAACAGCTCTCGAGTCTCCAAGATTCGCAACGTAGAGCGTGCCGTTAGAGATGGCGCCAAAGAGACAGCAAGATCCTACAGTAGCCATCTGTGGTTTCATAGGGAGTGACCGTTTAACCATACCGCAAAAATCTTCTTCGGTTTCTTTGAATGCTTTTTTGATAACATCTGCAGATAGTCCTCCATGTTCATTTGCAAACTCTGCAACAATTACAAAACAATACTGTTATAGCCTCCCTAACAAGAACATGATTTAAAAAAAAAAACAGAACATGAAATCACAAAGACCAAACTTTTGTAGCAAAGTTCGAATCTTTTTATATTGGAAAGTGACTAGCTATGTTACTACTACAAAACCTGAACGTGTTAAGATGTAAGAGAACATTGATTCTACTGAAAAACAAAGCATAACTCTTAGCAAAAAAAAAAAAAAAACAGAGCATAAGATCATAAAGACCAAACCTTTGTAGCAAAGTTCGAATCTTTTTTATAAACCCAGATAGAGATTTTTCGGATTATTACTCTGAATATAAGGAAAGAGATGTCTGTTAACGAATCTCGAAGCTTCGGGTCCGCCGTGGCCGTCGTAGACGCCGACGTAAGTGGCGGAGGAAGACGTGTACACCTGGCTCTGATCCTCAAGGCTAGAATTGGCTTGAACCACCGCGATCGAGTAATCTCCGCCGGCGTGCGGCTTCAATTCCGATTGCCAGAGCAATCCGTCGCCGCTCGCTCTGCTTCCTAAACACCGTTCGAGAGGCCGTGCTAGTGCTCGCAACATCGTCGATTTACTGTTAGGGTTTTTCTGATTTCGAATTGAAATGAAATCGAACGGGTTTTGATTTGATTTGGTTTGATTTTTTTTTTCTCGACGGGAGGAGTTTTGTTTTGATCCGTTCGTTTGTTGGTGTTTTTTTATTTGATGTGATGGAATTTAAGGGGTTGTGTGTTGAGTTGGTAAAGGAAGAAAACCGCGTGAGGAAGAAGATGACAGGTGACTTGGACTACGCCGTTCTTTATTTACCTACGTACACTACGCGTCGTTTTTTTATGCCGTGCTTTTCCAATCCGTATCCCCTTTTTTCAACGCGTTGCCTTTTTCTTTTCAATTTTCTCCGTTTGGCAATTTTTCTCTAGAAATAAACAAACTTGTGGGCGATAAAAAAACAGAAAGGTTACTTTCCCTTAGTAAATATTTTTCTTCTTGTACAATTTAAAAATTAATAAAAAAATATCTAGATTGATGTCTCACCAGATTTCTATCTAATATCAACAGCTACTTTAATGTATTTTAGATGAAAAATCTATATAGTATTTAAGTGCAGATTATGTTTTTATTGTCAAGTGGTATAATAAGAAAATTATGTTTTGCATTCTTTTCTCAAAAGTAGACAATATTAGTATTTAGTATATTTAGTAGGGAAAATGCTGTAATAAGAGAATGAGTAAAGCTGCAGCCAACGTGTAGCTGATTATACTTGGTTGTTGGATAAGAAAATATGGATAACTACTGAATTCAGTTTTTGGTTAATCTACTCATCTTTGTATTTTATTTGATCTGCGCTTTTTCATCACGTTATATACGGTTTCCAGCACAAGAAAGAAAAATATTTGTTTTGAGTCAAAATGGTGAATGAAGTTGAACGGATCAAAGCTCGTCGAAAAGTCAAAATCAACTTGGGCATTTAATTCTGTTAATCCCAAAGACGCTTCCCAATTTTAGTTAAGAAAATGACTTGGACAGGCGTATGCTATGTTTATAATAATTAATCTAGGTTTATCGTCACGTTACGGTTTCTAGAATATGGTCAAACTCTCTGTTTTGTTCTATAGAATTGATCAGAATGATGATTAGTCTTAGTTTAATTGCAAGTTGCATAATTTAGTTAAAAAATCTGACGTGTACGAACTTATATACGAAGATACAAGGGGGCAACTAGGAACACGTTGGCCCAAGTTGTTGGACTCTTTTGACCAAGACATGTTCCCAAGTATTTTGTTTTATCTTTCTTGTGTTCATTATGCATTGGCACATGTGTTTCCAACATGTAGATCTGCTTATTAACATTAGTAATTAATAATTAGCATATGAAGTGCACCAAAAGAAACAAACTACTTTTAAGTGGAAAATTTGCAAAACTCGAGTTTAGTTAAAACTCAGTTTTAAAGTTGGATGAAGACAGACGATTGGTCTATTTTAACTACTAGCAAGCGACTTTAGTTTAAAAAAAAAAAAGCTTTCAAGGCAGTTTAATGTTCTGAAGTTTTTTTTGAAAACTAATATTTTGTAGTTGACAGCAAAAATTCACTAAGATAGCTCATTTTCATAAATCACCGAGTTGGTATTGAACATAAATATTTGTTTTAGTTTTCAAAATTAAGTGGTTAATATGTATATATTATTTAACTTTCAAATTAATTAAATAACTAATTAATCATTTAACTGTTAATTTTATTATTGTTTCGTGCTCTATATTAATTTTAGCTAGGATAGGCTCTGCCAGTCACCCCAGTCACACATATTCACCTAACGTTCTTGCTTTCTTGGACCAATTCTCAAGTCGTTGCCATGAGAGCTTAAACCCATTAAAAATAAGTGAATATGGCAAAACATTCCAAACGAAGCAACCACATCCAAATCACAAGTTTGAATTTTCATCGAACATAGTATAATAAACACACTAAGCATCCAAACGTAGTTAATCTCCACGCTCAAGAATTCAAGAAAAGTTAGGCGAATTGCATTGTTGGTATGCGTTGACAAGTTGAGAAAAACAATAGTGGTCAACAAATTTTATCTTCACATATAAAACATAATTATTTCATCTAATTTCAAAAGATAAATATTTTAAAAATATTGTTTCAAAAGAAAATTGTAGAAAATTTTTATATATCTTTTATTAGTTGATAATCATAGTTATAAACAAGGGTTATATGAAGATAAAAGTTGTTAGACTCTTCTGACCAAGACATGTTTTCCAAATGTATTTGTTTTGTCCTTCTTGTGTTTTTTAACATAGTATCTCCTATCCTTCTCGTGTTCATATGAATGTTTTCCTGATACCATTACTATATGCATTGGCACACGTACGTTTCGATTCCAGATTTTGTTATTATTATTTTTATTTTGATTTTTTTTTTTGTTTTGGACAGAGCAGATTTTCTTATAAACTTTGGTATTTATGTGAAGTGAACCAAAAGAAAGAAACTACTTTTAGATGGAAAAGTCTGCAAGACTGCAACCATCGAGTTCAATCAAAACTCAGTTTTAAAGTTGGACGAAGACAACGATTAGTGGATTTGTAACCACTAACAAACGACCTTCAAAATTTTATTCAACACAAGCTTTTTAGGTAGTTCAATGTTTCGAAGTAGACAACAAAAATCACTAAAATAGCTCAACTTCCGCAGAATCGATACTGAACATAGTGATCAAGACTAAACATTTGTTTTGGTATTAAAAATAAGTGGTTAATATGTACTATTTTAAAAAATTATATGTATGAAATATTTCACTTTTAACTAATAAAATTATATATTAATCATTTAACTCTTAACTCTTAACTCTTAATCCATTATTGTTTCATGCAGCTAATATCAATGTTAAGATAGGCTCTCCCAATCACATTCCCAATCTCTTCACGTATCCACCTAACGTTTTTGGATCAATTCTCAAGCCGTTGTCGATAGCATAAACCCATTGAAAATAAATGAATATGTCAAAACATTTCAAAGGAAGCAACCACATCAAATCACAGTAAGTTTTTTTTGGTGTAGAAAAAAATTGAAGCTTGAAGTTATGTTTTTGGTGTAGACAAAAAATGAAGTTTGAAGTTATGTCGATCGCAATCAAATAAACAGACTACGCATCCAAACCCGACTTATCTCAGCCTCAAGATCAGTGGGCGCATTGCACTGTTTGGTATGTGTTGTTGAACAGTATCGAGAACAATATTTGATCAACAGATTTGACCTTTACATTTTGAATATTTTAATTGTTCCATTCATTTTCAAAGGATAATTCTTTAATTAAACTGTTTTAAAAAAGTTAAAATATTATTTTTAGATCTTTTACTATTAGTTAGCAATAATAATTTTTAAATCTAAAAATAATCTAAAAATATGATTTTATTAAATTATCATAAAATAAAGTTTTTTTGAATTTTGTTAATTATATAAAATATACGTTTATAATTAATTAGTATAAATTAGTTTACTTATGTTAGAAAAAGGTCAAATCATTTTAAATTAGTTTTCCTATGTTAGTATCATTTTACCACCGATGTCAAGTTTGCTTCATTTATTTAAATGATATTAAATTTGTATCATTTTTCTAAGTGATATTAATGAAAACTAAAAAACGTATGAGCTATTTTGTATCACCAGGAAAATAATTACTTTTTGCTACACATTTGGAAGAGTTTCAGCACACAATTTAGTGTCATATAAGTTGATACGAGGTGCTAGATGTTTCTCTTCTGCTATATTTTATGTCTATTCTATATCTCCGACTTTGTTCTTTGAATGGAAAGAACATATATTGTAGTTTAGCGTTTTTGGTGGTTGTAGAAAAAAGAAGTAATTTTATATTTTTTATCAGTTTTTTTAAAACATGATGCAAGTTAACGTAAATTTGTATCAGTTTTGTCGAATTGATATGAAATAAATTAATAACAACGTATAATTGTAATTGAAGTTAGAAAAAAAATTGGTATTATTTATATATAAGTGTTTCAAATTGATATAATTTATCTTTCTGAAGTCTCTTCTATTTACGTGATGTAATATGATTTTTTTTGTATTGTAGTTTCAAACAAACACGGAGTTTTTCTTATTACACATTTTTCTTCTGGGGCATCACTGGATCAAAGAAAAGTCTCGTTCCCGGGTTGAAGAAGATTCATCGGAAACTATTCAGATCGGGGGCGAAAAGAAGAGAGCTCAATGAAGAACAGATTGAAGAGCTACAATAGAAAGAAGCTAGGATTAGCCTCGGTCATCGGCTTCTGTTCTCTCTGTTTCCTCATTGGCTTCTACGCTTCTGCTCTTCTTTCTCAGGTGCTGATGAGATCTACCTCTCAATGAGAGATGCGATCGGATCTTTGAGAGTAATCTAGGGTTTCGTTTTTTTTGTGGTGGCAGAACGTGCCTGGAGTTAGACCGAGGTTGAGAAGGCTGGAGATGGTGGAAGGAGGAGAAGAAGAAGCTTCCTCGATGCCTCATGGTGTTACAGGACATGAATCTGTTGAGTCGATTCCGTTTCAGGTGTTACTAATTTTAGAGTTGAGACACTTGAAAGTTGCTATCTTTGATTCTTCTAATTGAACTCTGTTTTATGGATGATCGACACTTGTTGAAATCTTTCGTTTTTTGTAACTGAGCTGGATGGATAAGTTTAAGTGTAAAGTTGCGATCTTTGATAGAATGGGAACTCTGTTTTTTTTTTCTGGCTGATTAGGAGAGTGAGACTAATGGGCTTTCCAACACTTGTCATCTGGATCGATTAATGTGTTAAATTGCTATCTTTGATCGAATCAAATTATGTTTTCTGGCTGAATATGAGTGTGAGATCATTGGTTTTGTTAATATCTGGTCAACTGAATCAATTACTTAAGAGTAAAGTTGCGATCTTTGATCGAATCTGACTCTATTTTGTGTCTGATCATGAGTATGAGATCATTGGGCTTGTTAACATTGGTCATTTGAATCGATTACTCAAGGGTAAAGTTGCCATCTTTAATCGAATTAGACTCTGTTTTTTTGGGTGATTATGAGTGTGAGATCACTGGGTTTGTTAACATTGGTAAACTGAATCAATTACTGTAAATTTGCGATCTTTAATTCGAATTAAGCTCTGTTTTCTTGGCTGATTATGCTGTGAGAGGTCGTTGGTTTTTTCTAACGTTTAGTCAGCTAAATCGATTATTAAGGGTAAAGTTGCGATCTTTGATTGAATGAAACTCTGTTCTGTCGCTGATCATGAGAATGAGGTAATTGGGGTTCTCTAACATTGTTCAAATTTATATTTGATTATTTAAGGGTAAAGTTGTGATCTTTGATCGAATCAAACTCTGTTTTCTGGTTGATTATGAGTGTGAGGTCATTGGGTTTTTCTAACGTTTGGTCAGCTGAATCAAGTAGAGAGATTTGGTGATATTTGGATCATCTTTGGTTTAACAATGGTGCAGGTACTGAGTTGGAAACCGAGGGCTTTATATTTTCCGAATTTCGCAACTGCAGAACAATGCCAAGCTATTATTGACAGAGCAAAGGTTAATCTGAAACCTTCTGGTTTGGCTCTCCGGCTGGGAGAGACTGCTGAGAGCACTCAGGGCACTAGAACAAGGTCCTTGTTTATGGTTTCATGTTGTATTTTTTTTTGTTTTTGAAGAAAAGAGTCGCCTTTGATTTTCTGAAGCACTAACATTCATCACTAACCTTTCTTAGTTCTGTTGTTACAGCTCAGGAACTTTTGTTAGTGCTTCAGAAGAGAGTACTGGTGCTCTTGATTATGTTGAAAAGAAAATTGCAAGAGCTACGATGATCCCAAGGAACCATGGAGAGGTTGGTTTGGTTCTCTACTCCCCATTTGAATCATATAGAATATTATAGATCTTGCTTGTTTAGTTTGATGTTCACCATGGTAGTAGCAATAAGCATTGGTTAACACTGTGTACTTGCCTTCGATGAGTAGCAATAAGCATTTAGAGCATCCCTAACCTCTCACCATTATTTACTGCAAAATAGAGTGAGAAAAATAGTGTGATGAAGAAACAAAAAAATGATTATTCTATAAGTGGGGTAATCACTTTTTTATTCTTTATCACTCTATTTCCTACCTTTTTGCAGTAAATTATGGAGTGTAGTTGGAAATGCTCTTAATGATGTTAAAATCTCCAACTTTTAATATCCACATTTTGCTAAAGGGTGGTGAATATCCTAAAGAGGTAAAAAGTAACAAGAGTTTTGATGTTATTTGGCAGGCCTTCAATATTTTACGGTATGAACTTGGTCAAAAGTATGATTCCCATTATGATGTTTTCAACCCAACAGAATACGGACCACAAACAAGCCAAAGGGTAACCATTTTTTTTATCTCTCGGTCTTCTTTTATAGACTTCTTTTAAACCTGAGACCTTTTTTGCTTTTTTTATGCAGATTGCTTCCTTCCTGCTCTACTTATCTGATGTAGAAGAAGGTGGTGAAACAATGTTCCCATTTGAGGTCAGTTTACAATAATACCTCATTGTATATGTATATATACACAATTCAAAACCATTTTTATTAGCTTTGAATTGTTTATTCAAACCCTCTTAATTGCCAGAACGGTGCTAATATGGGCGTTGGATATGATTACAAGCAATGCATTGGGCTAAAAGTAAAACCTCGGAAAGGAGATGGTCTTCTTTTTTATTCAGTGTTTCCTAATGGCACAATTGATCAGGTGTTAACAAAGTCTGAACATCGTGTATACCAAATCCATATTTCATTTTTCCTGGCTTAGATAGATCGAACTATTAGTTCATTTGCTAATAGTGGCTCTTTTTACTGTTGTCGCAATGCTTTTTTTTGCAGACTTCCCTTCACGGGAGTTGCCCGGTGACCAAGGGAGAGAAATGGGTGGCGACCAAATGGATCAGAGACCAAGACCAACAAGACTAAAGGACTTCATCTTTTACATATGTATCTCTCAGAGCTTGTCTTTTGCCTGAAACGAAATTCTTGATCTGTTGTGTACAGTTATTCAACAAGACAGTGTTAACTATTGGGGTTATTTATATACAATGTAACGCAGTCCTGGATCATCATGTTAACAGATGTGGAGATTGAGCTCCACAGCGAGAAAATCAGACATAGATACACATGAAGATTGCCTTCTTGCTTTGCTGTGCGTAGTCATCTCTTTAGCTCAATTCGCTATTGAGAAGGACTAACAGAGTCCATTGATGTCTTAAGATTTTCCATCTCCAATCTCCTCAGCGTTCTTGTAAAGGTAGTTCACTGCTGCTCTAGTAAGTCTCATGGTTGAAACTACTGCAAGACATAGATACGTTGGAGACTGACTTTCTAGTATTTCTTCCACTCCTAAAAATTAAATAGTAACAGTAATCGGAGCAGTGAGTACTCCGGCTCTGGACACTTGGACCTCCTGCAATTTGCTTAACCTCTTATCCTTCTTTCAGAGAGGTCTACTTCCAAGAGAAAGCAATTCAGTAGCAGTTATATACTCTGAAGCTTCTCAAGCCTATCAATGGACTTGCTTGACCTTCAGGCTCGAGAGCTGGCAACAATAGTATTGTTATGATGAACGTATTACTTGATCCAGAACATGTCACGCTAAGACTTAGTTGATTCTCAAGGCAAGTAAGTATGTTCGAGCTAATTCTTGGTGTTAATTTGTTTTGTAAAACTATTGGTGTTCCCTGGTTAAACACATAGATTAAGCATAATATCCACCCACCCAATACTATAAAGATGAGTAAATTGTAGAACCAAAATTTTGGATTAAGACAAAGGAGGAAAAGCTAAGAGGTTCAACAACGGCTCAAAAGCCAATAAAAAAAACATTAAATAAGATTCATCAAAGTCTCCAAAAGCCAAAGAACACAAATGATTCCTGAATAAACAACATCGGAGATTTTCTTTTAACGGTACTGCAAAGAGGAGAAACAAAACACAAGACGAATTAGTTCCATGTAAGTGATCCTATAGAGACAATAGCCATTCATAATAAACTATCATCTTTTACCTTAATGAATCCGATTTCCTTGGCGTTGCTGCGGAAGCACTGCCTACAGCAGTTAAGACCATACTTCCTGATCAACCCATGCGAGTTTCCGCACACTCGGCTACACAAAAATTCCATATAAAATTTCGATCTTGTAGTTAAGATATCATAAAGTCATAAACCATTCAAGCAAAAAAAAAATTGCATCGTTTGACTAAATATAAATGTTAAAACCGTTCTTTATCAAACATGGATTTGCTTCCGACAAGAACACGTTTTGTACTTTACACAGACCTAAGCAGTAACATAACAGCAACGCTTCTAAAAATCTAGAAAAACACGAATCAAGGACATTCGAGTCGTTTTGTTTTCTCCAGACTAAACAGATCAAAGGACGACGAAAATGAGAGAATGAGATGAGCATGGAGATTACCAGGTGCGGGAACCAGGGCCGTATTTCTTGGGATGCGAGTTCCAGATCGCAGCGAAACCCATGATCTTCCTTCGAATGCGAACCTTAGAAGACGAAGACAAACGGCGTGAAAACACTCTTTTTGTTTTTTGGAAAACCCTAATAGGTGATGATGACGCACATGTCAATTTATTTGATTATAGTGGGCCCGAAATGAAAAGGTTGAATAATAGATGGGCTTTGTTATACAAGCCCTATACTAATTTTGAAATTTCTTTTTTTTTATTAGATTCGAAATTTGAAAACCTATGTAAACAACATGAGACAAGTAGAAATTATTAAAAAAAATAGAAACTAGTGCAATCATGTACTCTGTTTGCGTTATATTTCTATAATTATCAAATAAACAAAAAAATATTATTCAAGTTTTAAATGGTCCTACAAAATATGTAACAGTATTTGAAGCATTACAAATACATTTATTATAATTTGATAATTTAAAATTCAGTCATCCAAATATATTGATTTCGGTTAACACTTAATCATACATGTATGTCATAGTTAAGAAATGTTAGAGTGTATTTAACACCATGTCTAGTATTTTTTTGACCAACCAAATACTTCATTAATTAAAGCCTAAAAACATCATAACAGAGTGAGGATTACAAACTACATATTTAGTAATAAGATCTGCAACAAAGTTATGAAGACGAGGAATAAAGGAGAAATGCAGAAAAGTGAAAGTAAATTATAGAATCTCGATGTCCAAATTGAGTCCATATAGGTCTCCACTGGATGTATCTTCGAGATGAGTGCATTGACTAGCACTTGGTTATCTAACTTCAAGCAGATTTTTGTGAACTGGAATGATTTTGCAGTCCTAACCGCAATCGCCTCCGCCATGAGAGGTGATGCAACGTGCTGCTCTGTCGAGTGGTAAAGAGTTAAACTAGGAATGCCAAACACGAGTTCGATTCACTTGATCTGCACAAAACTAACTAAATCACATTATTCCAGATATCTCATATATGTTTTTAACTTCGATCCATTTGTATATCAAGAAATAAAGTGTATTCAAGAAATGCCTTTTTCATAGGTCTGAAATCCCATATTCATAATAAAAAATATCCTACATGCGTTTTGATCGACATGTTCTAAGTGCATCGACTAAAATGTAGGTAATTTTTCCGGAACAAAAACAAAATTTATGTTATTTCGTAGGTTCTGATTAACAGTCACTTTTGAAGTAATATTATAGAGTAAAGATAAATGTCACCAAGTTACGCTGACATTGGTCTAATCAATATAGAGTTAAATGTCTCTTTTCTTTTCTCTAGAGTAAAAGTTTCATTCTAACGTTTACTTTTTTCCCTTATTTTTTCTTAGGAAATTTGCCAAAACAGAACAAAAAAAATAGTAGGGTTGTTCGCTTGGTATTATACTATCTTTGAGTTGTAGCGTTTCAAAAAAAACTATCTTTGAGTTGTCCCTTAAGTATACTTTTTTCATAATTTCAAAACTACCATTGATTAATCAAATTAAACAAAAATTAAAAAGTTGAGTTTTAAAAAGTTTAATAAAAAGGGGAAAACGTTATAAAATATTAAAATTTAAAAGATTTATTTTTATTATTTTAATAAAACTAAAACATTTTAAACTTTAAAAAAATAAGACTTTGTAAAATATTTCTTATAAAGTTTACTTAGTTTTTTTATTAAAAGCATTTATAAAATTTTAGTTTTTAGAATTTAAAAAGTTTATTTATTATTTTTTATTAAAAGCGTTTTACAAAGTTTAAATTTATTCTTTTATACAAACGTTTTTATAAAAAAAATTATTTTTATTAAAAAGTTCAATAAAAAGGAAAACAAAATGTTTCCTTTTTATATTTGACAAGGCAAATCGATCAAAACACATTTTAGGTAGTTAGAACTATTTTTAACTGAAATTTCTTTAATTTTCGCAATAAACACGTTTTAGCTGAAACTTTATTAATTTTCACAATAAGTAGATTTTCTTATATGTAGAAGGCACTTTCAAAACTGTTTAAAACCATGACAAAAATTCTAAATGTAATTTCTACCTCATGTAGACATTCGATTAGTGTCTAGATTTTGCATTCCAAAAATTTTAGAATTCTTCACAAAGTAGAAACTGCATTCGACATGAAAGTAGTTGTATCTTTACAATTAGTAGATTTTGCATTCCCCATATTTAGAGTTTTAATTAAAAGTAGATGGTTTGTTCAAAAAAAACTAGATGAACTTGTTTAATTTAAAATCTGTTTTCTACTAACTAATTTTCGTAGAAGAAGAAATCAACTTTTAATAGAATGTAATTTCAAAATTTTATTTATCAAAATTTTCAACAAAAATAAATATCAGTTTATTATTGTTTTTATTTATTTTTTATATTTTTAAAACTGTTTATTTTATTAAATTTCATTAATGGAAAGGGTGAAAGGTAGACAAAATAGATAATTTTATACTAAAAGAATAACTATATATGCTGAATTTTTGTTTCATTTTGGCAATTTTTGCTTTTTTTTTGTTTCACTTGGTTTCTCCACTTTTTATTTCTCCCAGTTGCCCTAATTCTTCTAATCACAATCTTTAATGTGCACTGCAATAACACGATGTGATGATTCATTTACTATTATAATAAAAGTTTTTGTGCTATTCGAAACATAAATCTAGATAATAATACAAAAGTCGTATTGCCATTTTTTTTAACTACGAGTTTTTTTTTTGAACTCTAATCTTTTCTTTGATCTGAAATTATTATTTGTTGATATCAATAACGCGGTGTAAAGTATTCCTCTCACAGAATTTTAAATCAAAAGTACAATTACATTAATACATGTGAAGAAAACAAAAAAAACATTAACACAGGTGTCTGTTTAACTACTAGACTACCACTACCATCACTGGTTTTGTATTTTATCTTACAAAATCATTTCAGAGTGAATAACAAGACAAAACTAAAACTTGATCCGTGCTGGTATTTTATTTACTAATAATAATAATAATAATAATAATAATAATAATAATAATAATAATAATAATAATAATAATAATAATAATAATAATAATAATAATAATAATAATAATAATAATAATAATAATAATAATAATAATTTTTATTTGTATATAATATTATATTATTTTTTTTATAACTTGATGTAGCTTGATGTAATTTTACTATTTTAAAATTACTATAAATTTTAATTTTTTACATTAGTTTTTTTGAAAATCGAACATTCAGAATTTTATTTATACTAAACTAAATAAAGTAATACTGTATTTAAATGTTTTATTTGATAAATACTATATATTTCAGTTTGTGTTGTTATTTTCAGCACATAAAAATAATAAGTTACGAAAACGACAGAGAAATATATAATCACCAAGGAACAGTCACGTATATGGTGTCAATAACACAAAAATATAAAGAAACTAACCTCTACACATATATAATTTTTTATAACTACCAGGAGATGGAAAATGACTTTTCATGTTCGCCATTCTCTATTTCAGTTTTCTATCGAAAAAATAAAATACAAAGTGGTGGCGAACGGGAAAATTTATTTTTTTCTCTTTAAATCGAATTACAAATATCATTTCCTGGATTGTATATATCATTTGATTCAGTAAAAAATACATATTTTTTCCTTAGCTGTTTAGAAATTCAAACCATAAATATAAAAAGTACAGTATTTCCAACCAAAGTCAATTATAATTTAAAAGGAGATGAAAAGCCAAAGTCAACTGTAATTTAATAATTTACGAATATACTATATCACAATATTGAAGTAGTTGACGAAGAATATCCAGTGTAAACCATATTATTTTTAATAGATACATGTTTTAATGTATTTGATTAATTCAGAAATAAATTTGATGATTTATAAAATAATAATCTGTCAAGTTCCCAGAAGTACTGTTAAAAATACTTTCTATGTAGAGGATATATGAGTAGAGAAAGGTAATCTTGTGCCAAATAACCGAACCTAATGTATATGAAATGTCACAGACACAGTCTATATTGATTCTATTGAAAACTTATTTTCTTCGAAATTATGTCAAAATTAAGAAAATTATGTCACTGCTCTGTCAAATGAATAAATGAAAAGGTGTATTTTTGTATTTGCCTGCCCCTTCTGAATATTTTATTAATTTTAATATTACAAAATAAATTAATCTTTTTTTTGAGCAACTCAAAATAAATTACTCAAAGAGTTGATTTTTGTCAACAATATGGACCCGTACTAAACAGTGGTATAAGTGTTGATAAAACTCATTAGATCTGTGATATAAGAGCACCCACATTCAGGGAACCTGCGGAGACGGTCCCTGACTCCGATGAGGCGAGACCGCCTGGTGTTAAGGCAGCAAAAGCCACGAAACGCAAGAAGCATGGGAATGAAGCTGCATTTGAACGCCTAGAGATCATTGTAGAGAAGAAAGAAAACATATCGAAACAAAAATTACTATCTCGTCTCCTCTCTCGAGACATAGCTACTCTAACTGAAAGTGAGATTGCTTTGAAGGAAAAATTGGTTTCTGAGATGCTTTAGGTGATAACTTGATTGTTTTTTTCATAATGTATGTGTTTTACTAGGTGATAACTTGATTGCTTTTACTGCTTTGCTTGTTGATTAATAGACAACTAATATGTTTTTATCTATTTGCAGGTTTCACAAGTTCTAGGGTGGATGGGTCACGGGTTTAGGGTGCAGGAAGTTGTATTCAGAAGGTTGATGGGTCACGGGTTATCTTTGCAGGAAGCTTTATTCGGAGGTTGATGGGTCAAGATTTGTACTTGTACTATATTGTAGTGTAGTAGTGGACTGTATGCAGGTCACGGATTGTAATTGGCACTTGTAATAGGTGTCACGGATGGTGTAATAGGCACAATTTATTGTAGTACTTGTAATAGGTGTCACAGGTGTGAAGTGTAGTATTTTGTTTGTCTCTACACTTCACAAGACAGGTTAAATTTCTATATATAATCTATGTTTCAGTTTTCTCTACTCTTCACAATTCTCTCATCACTTCCTCTCTTGTTTTAAACAAATCTATCATTCTTCTACTTCTATTAATCAACAAGCAAAGCAATCAAGTTACTTCTATCATCACACCACCAACACTCAAACCAGAACCGAGCAACACACACCACAACCGAGCAAGAGTCACACCACAACCGAACAACACTCACTTGGTTACTTCTATCATCACTCACTTTGTGATTTTCTTAGTTTGTTTGTATATTTTCATAATTAAGTATGTTATGGAGTTTAAAAAAATATAATGGTAAATAATAATGTTATTTCTTCTAACTCAACATTTTTGTATATTTTCTTAATTTTTTAAAATTCCTTATAATTTTTAAAATAATAATGGTATAAGTGGATTAATTATGTTATGGAGTTTAAAAAAATTTAATGGTAAAATAATAATGTTATTTCTTCTAACTCTTCTTTTTTGTATATTTTCTTAATTTTTTAAAATTCCTTATAATTTTTAATATAATAATGGTATAAGTGGATTAATTATGTTATGGAGTTTAAAAAAAATTAATGGTAAAATAATAATGTTATTTCTTCTAACTCTTCTTTTTTATATGTAAATCAAATGTAGCCAGACAATGTCGACATCTTCAGAAGATGGCGTTGAGGAAGCTGTTGAAGATTGGTTTGACGAAGAGTTTGATAATATCGTCGACTCCCTACTTGCTGCTGAAGCCAACATACCAAAAAAAAGAAGATATATCGAAAGAGATCGGGAACAAGGACACATCAGACTATGCCATGATTACTTCATTGAAAATCCTACATACACACACGACCTGTTTAGGCGGCGTTTTCGAATGAACAGGTCTTTGTTCCTTCGCATAGTCGAGCGCGTTGGTAATGAAGTAACCTACTTTCAACAACGAAAAAATGGTCATGGAAGGAACGGCCTCTCTACACTTTAAAAATGCACTTCAGCCATACGATCGTTGGCATACGGACAAGCGGCAGATGTCAATGACGAATATCTCCGACTTGGGGCAAGTACTGCAATTTTATGTTTGGATAATTTTGCGGAGGCGATAATACAATTGTTTGGAGAAGAGTATCTAAGAAGACCTACAGCAGAAGATCTTGAAAGACTACTTGACTCTGGACAGGCACGCGGGTTTCCGGGAATGATAGGCAGCATCGACTGTATGCATTGGGAATGGAAAAACTGTCCCACGGCTTGGAGAGGTCAGTTCACACGTGGTTCAGGAAAGCCGACAATTGTCTTAGAAGCCGTGGCATCACAAGATCTTTGGATATGGCACACATTTTTCGGCTTACCAGGTACCCTCAACGATATCAATGTGCTTGATCGTTCACCAGTTTTTGATGAAATTTTACAAGGCCGAGCACCTAAAGTGAAGTTCAAGGTCAACAACCACACTTATCGTAAGGCCTACTATCTTACCGACGGAATTTATCCTAACTGGGCAACCTTTATCCAATCCATTCCGCTTCCTCAAGGTCCTAAAGCCCAGAAATTTGCAGAAACGCAAGAATCCGTCAGAAAAAATGTCGAACGGGTATTTGGCGTCTTGCAATCGATGTTTGCAATTGTTAAAAACCCGGCTCTAAAATGGGACAAAGCAAAGTTAGGAAATATAATGAGAGCCTGTGTCATATTGCACAATATGATAGTAGAAGACGAACGACAGGGATACATTCTAGCTAATACGGAAGAGTTCGAGTCAGGAGAAACTAGCCGAAGTGCGAAGGTGACAACGAGAGATAGTGTGAATGTCGAAATGCTTAACATTCGGAATCAAATACGGGATCCAGGCGTACATGAGCGTTTGAAAGCTGATTTAGTTGAAAATGTTTGGGAAAAATTTGGTCATCTTGATTAATAGTCATTGTATTGTATGCTCATGATTTTTAAATCTATTGAATAAAAACTTTTAATAAATAATGTTAAATCTTTCTTAAGTTTTAAAAAAATAATTTTTTTTTAAAAAAATATTATTTTATTTTTATGAACTCCGATTTGAGGTTCACTAATGGAGGAGTGCAATTGATCCGGGTTCAACACTGTTCACGGACCCACCATTAAATTCATAAAAAAATATCAATGAACCCCATGAGGGGTTCTTTGATGTACATGCTCTAAGAAGTAGAAAATTGATATAGACTCGTATTAAGCTAGTCCTTTTCTTAAGTCTGGCACATACTTTTGGTATTTGTTTGTCTAGGATTATTCTATATAAAATGGATTTCATTTAGCAAAAAAAAAGCTTAGTAAAATAAGTATGAAGTCTTTTACAAAAGGAAAGACATATGGTGGAATATCTATCTCTTGCTTAATGTAACTCATGAGCCAGTTGATCACAGAAATAAAAAATAGCTATGACCTAAAAGCTCTTATCAAAAACAAAATACATTACAAATAAAACAAATAGCAATCCAACTGTTAACTTGTAAGGATGTAAGAAATACATGACACTTATTTTGATTAAGAAGTTTTGGATCTAAATCGTTATATATATCCTATAAGAGAATATATAATTAATGTGATTTGATTCCAAATACTACCCAGTTCTAACTGTTCTATGAGGACACATAATTTTCTGACATGAGGACAGCTCAATAACAGATTCAGCAAAAGAGTTCAAGAAGAAGAAGAAAAACGCAGACCTCTTTGTTTTTCTTTTTGGTAAACCGCAAATCACAAATTTCTTTTTATGTTATTTTAATTTAGCATGAATTGGTTAACTAGTATTCAAAAGAGCTTCGATGCTAATACGATTCTGGATTTGAAACTCATTGGCCTTAGTCAATTAAAGTGGGGTGAAATCGGTAGCTATCCTACTTTCGGCGGATTCCCCGCTATGTTCCAATGAACAATCATTAAGTGCTAGTTATATTATTTTTGGACCATCCGAATACTAGGATCATAAAAAAAATTATGACCTCTTTGTTCTAGTATGTGAAAATGATGATATCATGATTACGACCATTATAACTAGTAACGGGAATGCACAACGAAAGTATTACTTGTTTATTTGCAAAATAAAATTAAGGAATACAACTCACTGAACTAAGAAATATACACACTTTTAGTATTATTTGTAAGAGGGTGCAAATAATGAATGTTTTAACTATCGTACTAGAATTTGATCCGTATTTGTTCAGAATTATAACTATCGTATTAGTATTAATTTGTATTCAATGTAAACTCATAAACCGCTAGTTTATAAAAAAAATCATGTATAATTTTTATGTTTGTAATTTACATATAGAATATAATATATTAGTTTACAATGTCAATATTTGACAATATTTTATGTTTGTGCATAATATTATATTATAAAATATAACTTGATGCAGTTTTGTGTTATTATACTATTCATAATTAGCCTGTTTTTGTTAATTTATTTTAAAATGAAATATTTTATTTTTCGCATTAATTTTCTATAAATTATTATTAATTTTATGATATTTTATTTTATTGAGAATTGAACTCTCTCAAAATAATTATATTTGACTAAACTAAATAACATAATACTATATTTAAAATATATTTTATATAATATATATTATAATTTTTGTTTGTGTTCTTAATTTCACCATAAAAACAACAACCCTTTTAATTAATTAATTTAAATTGATTTTAAATGAAGTGATATAATATGTAAATAAAATCAAATACCAAAAAAAATATTTAATTTATTGTAAATACAATGGCTAAATGTGTAAATGAAAAGAAATAATTAATCTGTTTTTCTTGTTTCTAAACAATTTCTAAGTATTCTGTTATTCATGTTTTAAACCATATAAAAAATTACTTTAGTTTTAATAATATAAATGCCTTGAAAGTAGGTGTTGGAAATACTCATATACAGTGGTGATGATTGGTGCAACTGTAGTTCTAAAAATTTAGCTGTAAAAATTTAGCTGTAAGTTAGTTGACTGTAGGTGTAAAGTTTGTACTGTAGATTTTTTTTGCAGAAACTTTTGCTGTAGTTAAATTTGTTGTAGCTGTAGGCTATAAGCTGTAGATATTTAAAAATAAAATATGTGATGTATATATAAAAATAATTATTTTCTTATCAACTAAAATAATGTATATTAATATTTTTGTTTCTAATTACCAAAGTTTATTATTATTTAAATGTGATATGTAAATAATATTTTATGTTATTTAAAATATTTTAATAGTTTTAAAACACCCAGAATTAAATTTAAATATTTATAGATGTTTTTATTATGATAATCTAATTTAATTGATATTATAAGTAGTTTTTTTTTTATTTTACAGTGTCTACAGCTTAAAAAATGAGGATGTAGGTTTTTTGCCTAAATACATAAGAAACATCACTGCTTTAAATTTTTTGTTGTAGCTTTAAAAATAAAGCTAAATAATGATTGGTAAAAATTAATAGAAATTTGTTGTAGGCTTTGACTAACAAAAATAAAACTACAACATGATTGATAAAGTTTACTGATTTAAAAATAGCTAAAGCTAAAGTAAGGAGATAAAGTCCAACCAATCACCTCATTACATCTAGTTAGTTTGTTATACCCTCTCTGTTTTATAATAAGTGTCATTCTAATCATTTTTCTTTGTTACAGAAAAAATATCACTTTATAATTTCAGTGAAAGTTATACTTATTTCAGCTGAAAATTAATTGTAAACTTGATTGATTTTAGAAATAAATTTATTTATCTAAAATACTATTGGTTAATGTAATTAATAACAATTTACATATATTTTAAAAAAATTTTAATCTGTGTAAAAAATGTCAAATGGAGTTATTCAAAAACGGCAGCAGTATTTAATACCACTGTAGTTAAATTTTGTTACATCTAAATCAAGTGACAGAAAAGATAGTCGATCGGATTGACCTAAAGCTTTTGAGAAAGGTATATTCATCTTTCGATGGTGTGACTAGACATGAACGATTGGATCTCAGTTCTGGCCATTAAACGAAACGGACAAAATCACTTGGATATATATGTAAGTTGCAGATATGTTAACTACATTACAAAAAACAATAGATCTTCTGGTCTTTGATTTGATCAAAATCTATTCTAACGTCATTAGCCAAAAAAAAAAAACTATTCTAACGTATATTTTCATTTCTCTATTTCGGCCGAATATATTTCATTTCCTGTGTCAATTAAATAATGTGAAGTGTTGTTTCCTATAAACTATTGTTTTTTTTTTTGTAACTGATACACTATTGTTTTTGTATACATCTTTTGTCCTACATCAATCGATGCACCAAACGTCGAAGTTTAATACTTAAAAAAAAACACGAATGGAGGAGGCGGATGCAAACCGTAAGGAACGTTTTAATAACATAGATTAAAGATTCTGTAATAATCGTATCTCTTTCTTATTAATTGAGGAACATTGGGTAAAAATAACCTTAATTTTATATTATATTTACAATACTGCCATTTTGTATATGTGTCAAATTCTCAGTCTTCCTCAGCCAAGTTATATGAAAACCCCTTTATTACTAGAAAATTTACAATTACTGCTACCGGTGTAATAATATTGTCCGTCTACATTCCCTAACATGACATTTTCTTTACTCTGACTGAACGACCATTTATTATAACATACAAATTATGTTTGTCATTTTTTAACAAACGGTCCTTTCATTCTATCTGTATTTGTACCTACAAAATGAACATTTTGAGTTATATATTGTCAATCGTGTTAATTTAAATATTTTCATAGGAACATGTTATAAAGCCACAGTCTAAGATAAAATGTTACAAACTTTACTAAGTTTTTTCACCAGTGTTGAAACTGACATGTTATATAACATATTCCACAACAAAAGAAAAATTGGAAACATATGCCATAAAAATGATATATAGGAAACATATACAAACCTATCAACAATAGTTTTTTTAAACATTTTACTATTTTAGATTAGATGTTCAAGTTTTTATTATTGATGCGTTACAATGGTGAAACTCGGTTTATGTAATATGGTTTAATCGTATTGGACGTTTTACCAACTTCTGGTTTTGTTTGATTTGGTTTTATAATTATAAGAGACTCTAATTATAATTGGCTATCTACTGTCTTTACCATGAACTTAGATGATATAAAGGGTAGATACATGCACTTAATATTTATGAAAATATATACATGGGGGTGATGGGATTCGTAAGTTTCAAAGAGAGGAATGTTTGTACTAATGTTGTGTATGTATTTTAATGTACATTGTTATAACTGGCAACTTGAATCAAGCAATTATTCCCCTTTCTGTAGTTATAAAACTGAGTAAATTGTGACTTTCCATAGTTACTAAAAGAGTAAATTTCGACTTACCATAGTTATGGTATCCTAATTGACAGTTCATATGTAATATCCTACTCAATAATTTTTGAATATATGGTAATGCCATTCATGGAGCGCACCTTATAGCTATATATAATTTCACTACCTATTAGATTTCATTCTACAGACAAAAGCCATAGCAACAATTTTGTTTTCATCTCTTATCTTTTAAAACTTTTGTTTTCGACTTGAAATCTTTTATTTGTATACATCAAGCACAGAAAGTTCTCAAATATTATTTGATCCTGCCCTACCAGAAATACTTTGGGATCTAATGTTAATTTCTATATTTTCTTTTTCGAGTAACTTCTGGAGACAATATTGTTTACCTTTAGTTCACTCAAAATAAAACCACTTTGAATATAAGCCCGAGCATCTCCAATGTATGCATCTATATTTTTCTCTAAAGTAGAGATTTCTATTATAGTGATTGAATTATTCCAATGCATGCTTCTATAATAGAGTTTCTCTATTTTAGAAGAAAATATAGAGGAAAATTATTTTTTTCCTTTATATTTTGAAATAAAAATAACATATCTCTATATTTTTTTTCTATAAATAGAGGAACTCTATTATAGATGCATTCATTGGAGCAAATACATTTTTATAATAGACATTCTCTATTTTAGAGAAAAATATAAAGCTAAAAATAGAGGTGGATTGGAGATGTTCTTAGTTTGTATCAAGTCTAATATGTCTTCTCCAATAACACACCAGAACTAAAAGTGAACACATGTTTTTCATATTAATTGTTATAACATTATAATTTCAGATCCATTATAAATCAAAATAATTACACTTTATTAACTTTAAAAATCCATGATATAAAACTAAACTTTTTAAAGAAAATTTCATTTATAATATATATATATATATTATACCATGCGTAAGGCGCAGGTCATTTACCTAGAAAATATAAATGTTTGAGTTATGTATGTAGACACAATCGGCTGCATGATAAAACGTGCGTAAAAAAAACTGTAAAAGTTGGGAAAAACAGCGGAGTGAGTTCGCCCTAAATTTCTCACTCAGGCCCGCACCCCGAGGTGCGCCGTTTCAGATGCAGATCGCCAACCCCAGCTCCGTCGCTCATCCAGTCCCTTTTTGAAGCAGCTCTACTCCTCCTCCATGGCTCTGATGGTGACTGCTTCTCCTCCGTCAAGCTTCAGACCTCCGCCAGATCCGCCGCCGTCCGTGTCTCTTTTTCTTGAACCTCTGTCTCCCTTTGCTCCACCAAAACCTCCAGACCCTCCAGACCCGCCAGACACTGTCTATCTCCTAGGTCCCCTCCGAATCCTCATCACCTCCGGCGAGCCTTATCTTCAAGATTTTACCCAAACTCTCGTTCTGGTACTTGCTTATCCGACGATGGTGACAAAGTTCAGTGGTGATGGTGCTCCTCTTGTGTCCTCTGGTAACACTCCTGTTGTGTGCAGGTTCCATTGTCGAGGCGTGGACGGTTGTTCTTTCAAATCTTATATCGGTCGTTCCTTTCCGCCTCCTCGTACGGTCCTCCAGATTCATCCTTACTTATCATTCTTAGCTTACCTCCATTCTGTTGGATGGGTTGGAATGCAATTTGTGTGGATGACAATGGACATTAGGACTCTGGTTTTATTTGATGATGTACTGGTTGATAAAGTTTCCTTCGGTTCATACCTTGTGCCTCTTAATGGCATCTATGTCGCCTTGGTGCGATCTTTTACTGCAGTGTGCAGTTTGTGTGTTATATCAAGTCTAGCTTTTGGTGCTGTGATGTTGGTTTTCTCTTCTCTGTTGCAGCTGAAAGAGAAAATAATCGACTTGTTTCACTTGTTGAATATGATGTTGACTGATATTGAAATCCCAATTGTCTCATGCTTGGAGCAATCTACCTTCCCAATGTTTTCTCTTGTATGGAGTGAACTGGAAGCTCAAGCGTTGTTGGTATTGCAAGGATCTTCCTTCCAACTAATGCCTGTCCCTGCTTTTGGTGCAGTGACTGTGATCTTTTGGATTACACTAGATGCAACTACTCAAGAAGCTTATAGAATTGTTATGCGATTTTTTTGGTTTCTTGTTGTGAGTTGTATCAATTCTATCCCCTGTTCTTGTTATTGTTGTTGGTTTCTTTGTGACTTTATTGTATCCTCCTGTAATGGAGTTTGAACTCTTCTAAGTATAATTCAAGTTGGTTTGATCAAAAAAAAAGAGTTATGTATGTATTCCTAATAACACATGTTCCCAAAAAAATGTAGTTTGGGTGTTTTGCACTCCATGTGAAATATTTATTCAATACTTTAAATCATTGAATGTATTATGATATATAATATATATATGGAATTGTGACCGGTTATATATAAAGAAAATATTACTATTGGTAGAATTAGTATATGTAAGCCTTTGTCAAAACAGATTCTATATCCTATTCAAAAAAAATTGTAACTTAAACATTTAATGTCATATATACACATTCATTTATAAAAAATATTTCATTAACATGATTTAGTGACTGATCCAATTTATAAAACCGTTGGATCGTGGAGTATATGTAGATCTACCAAAAATCAGTATGGTTTTATACAATTTCGGTCAATCCATACGTTTTTGTTTTATTAACCTGTACTTCATGTAATATATCGTCAGTTTTTCAATTTGTATATTAATATTATATTACAAACTATATTTAATGATAAACTATGTTATTTTAGTAATTTAATATTAATTTCATCTGCTTAAAACATGGGTTTAGACAATCCGAATTTTATGGATATGTGACTTATTTTGGGACTGCACAATAGAAAATGTTTTGTATTGTAAAATCAAAATGTCGTATATAAAAATGTATAAGCAATCTTGAGTGATTGTAAAGTACATTCAATACAAAAATTCCATAAATATTATTCTTGCAAACCCTTAATCTTTGTCATGTGACTTTTTGATTATGAAATTAACATAAATGATGATAGACATTAAAATTTGGAAATCAGTATATTTTTTCCGATAAAGTTTAAGGAGAATATCATTTTAATACTGAAACGCAACCCCCTATATCGTGTTCTCTCTAGACTTTTAGTAAACACACTTTTAAAAATAAAAGATAGGTTAAAAAAAATCATATGTATTTTAAGTCATAATGGATATTAATGTTCAGTAATGGGTCTCTTTTACAAATATGAGTCTACTCAACCCACTAAATTTCAAAATTCATATTATTTATTTATTCTTTCTGTATATTTCCAACCTAATATTATTTACTTCAATTTATTTTTATTCTTTTTTATTTTTATGTATTCCGGAGTCTGTATAGTTTTAATAAAATATAACTATACAACTTTCATAATAATATAATTATTGTTTGTCAATTATAATAAGATTATCGTTACCCGAATATTCCAATAAAGTTTTTTATTGAAAACTTAAGTAAAATTCCAATCCCAAATTATTTTTCTTTGCATTAATCTGTATATCAAAAATTATTTCTGCTAATCTATACTATGTATAATATATCATTTTTCTTTTATCTTTTCAGTATTTATAGATTAAAATTTATAATCTCTTTTAATACATTCACCCTGCGCAGGGCGCAGGTCATCACCTAGTCGTTAAGTATAATAAAATCAGGAAGCCATATTGAAAGAAGAAAATAGTAAGAAAAATGTATTAATAGAGGCCGATAACTATCCTCCTATACATTAAAAGAGAAGTCACTTTAGTGATTTCCGCTTACGTGTCACTCATACAAGGGGCTCTCGAATTAATTCTTATAATTCTATTGGTTCTTTTTTTTCTAATTTCTTTTTGATTTATTTTTAATCGGCTGGTAAGAATTATTAACCTAGAACCAATTAATCTATGTTTCCAAACAGTCTCACCCATGTCTTATACTAAATACTTACCTTATTTTTGTAATTTCGATATATCATTTAATTCATCGATCCCACTATAATAGGAAAGTACCACTAAATACTAATTGCAAGGGAAAACATAATTTAATGACCAATTAACATCACTTTCCAAATGACTTACATATTATTATTAATAACTATTTATGGTAACTAATTATCGAAAATATGGTATATAAAGTCATTTTATCAATTCAAATAAATATTTTGGATTCCAAATGACTTATATAATATTATTAATAACTATTTATGGTAACTAATTGTCGAAAATATGGTATATAAGTCATTATATCAATTCAAATATTTTTTTAATTCATC
Organism: Hirschfeldia incana; assembly: GCA_026261945.1. Lineage (NCBI taxonomy): Eukaryota > Viridiplantae > Streptophyta > Magnoliopsida > Brassicales > Brassicaceae > Hirschfeldia > Hirschfeldia incana. The sequence goes on from JABCMI010000024.1 coordinate 3,674,351, forward strand.
GAAGGAACATTGAATACTAATTGAAAATGAAAAAATAATTTAATCCCACTATTAACATTATATGCGTAATATAATGGTTAATATAGTTTCCATATTACAAATAAATTACTGGAGCAAAAATTATGTTACCTTATTTAAAATAAACATTTCTTATGCAAGTTAATAATAGAACTCTTTTGATCTTCTTGGTTGATTTCTTAGAATATCTTTTTGATTTATTTTTACCATCGACACTACTAAAACGGAAATCGCTCTAAATACTTACCTTTTGTGTTTTCTCGATTCAAAAAACATCCTTTTGCGATCATTTCTATGTTTAATTCATTAAATACTCATTAAATATTTTAGATGTCAGAGAAACAAAATTAATTGACAAGATATTTTCTCTCTTAAAATCATTCATTTAAAACTTAAACCAAAATTATGGTGCAATTTATTCACGAGATTTTCTCCTTTAACTTTATCATCAAGATATTCCAAAAATAAATTACCATATAAGTATAAGATTTATTGAGAATTTATTAGATAATATTTTATTTCTTAGCTTATCAAGCAAGCTAAATCATTGATCAACATCCATCAATTTACTATAAATAAGACATTCACAGTAGAAGAAACGAAATCATTGAACTTTGTATTCTGATTTTTTTATGTTCATAATGTTCTGAACTTTTTCTCTTCTTCTTATTTTAGAACATTAAGCTTTTATATTTCATGAGAGCTGATTTTTGTTTTGGTTTATATGCAGGTACTCTATTATGACGATTTCTTCACTGAAGCTATATATGATTTGATTGTACACCTCTTTGATTTATCATTTCGATAATATCTTTGTTCCTCAATCTGGTAAAAAAAATCTCAATTTGATAACATCTCTAAGCTATATCATGTCAATAGCATTTTTTTGTGCTGCAAATACTTTTTTTATTAGTAGATTTTTATTATTATTTAGAATTGTAATCTCATATATACACATACATTTTATTTTGGTTTGTAGATCGTGATTTTGTTTTATAGTTTTTTAGAGATGATTCGAGGGAAGCTTTCATATTTTTCAGAGTCGGATGAGACTAAATCAACGGACCAAAGTTATTCATTTTTTCAGATATGCATATCTTTTTTTACCAAACGGATCTGCAAATCTCTCGATAGATTCTGTTATTTAATTTCATTCTTAAGGTTTCTTCACTGCTCGTGCCAAAAAAAAGCTTTCTTCACTGCTAGCCTCTTCATTCTCTTAACGATCTCTGCTCCCATTCTCTCCTGCTTTGCTTCTGGCTGTGTCAATGGTTGTGGTAAGAAACGAATCATCCTCTCCTTTTTAAGATCTACAAATTAATCACTTTCTCATTACCTCTCTTTTGTGTTGCTTTGATTTTGGTGCATGTAAAGAATCGAAGGAGTGAAAAAAGAGGAAGAACATGAGAGGTGGAGACACGACGGTGTTCCGGTGTACCATCACAGCGTTTTGGCTCCGGCATGACTGTTCAGATTGTGAGAATCCAATGAATATGTTCATCTTAATTATGGCTCTTTCATCTGTGTAGTTTTGCAATTATTTTCACAGAACAGTCTTTCCTAAAGGGAGAGGAGGAAGAAGAAGAAGAGGAAGAAGAGCAGAAGTAAGAAGTAAGAAGAGTGGTTTCTCCTGATGTCTGCTTGTTCACTACAGCGATGGTCTGAGGATTAGTGGGAGGTATGATGAGGCGTTTATGCAAGAAGTTATATGCATTATGCATATGGACTATGGAGACAAAGCGATGAGTTGCTGAGAAGAAGATGCAGGCTAATCAATTAGGTTTAAAACTCTTTTGCGTTTTGTTTACTATTGGTAGTGTTTGTTAAATGAGCCATTTTTTTTATTAAAAAAATTCTAAAAATGATCGATCACTTATAAGTTTAAAACATGTGCCATGATCGATCACTTATAAGTTAAAACACGTGCCATGGTAATGGTTTCTATGTTGTTGTTTGTGGTAATATGAAAAACAAAATTTTAATGTAAGCTGAATTACCAACCATCATACGTGTCATGGAGATAGTATGATACATCTTTAGTTCATGAAAATAGCAATTAAAAAGTTATCACTTTTAGTTCAAAAATTATCAGTTGGATTCCAAGTAAAGAATTGATCACCGATTAATAATATACAGATCTCCAATCAATAACGACAACAAAAAACTGTCCAACATATAAGATGAATTATTAATTTTTGATGAAAATTTAGAGAATGATTTCGCTAGCATATCAAATTTACATTTAATCTCTGATGATTATTCTTTGCGAAATTTCACAGTTAAAATTTTATATAATTATAAATTAGCTCATTATTTAGTGTTGGAGTGTGTAAGTATGTTTTTGCAATTTAATTTTGTTCACTTCACTATATCCTAAATGCAAACAAAAATACTTCGACTCTATTAGAAATTAGCTCACTATCACTGCACTATTTATAGATTGGACGGAAGTTCTAATTAATATGACCTTAATATTGTATAAAGAAGACTTCAAGAAGTATAAGAAAATAACACTCAAAAGTCACACATTTGGTAGCAGCAATTTGACCACCAGCGATAACAGTCAGAACCTACGACACTTTTTGACCAGTACATAATACCAACACAAGAGACTGAACTGGGGAAGAACCAGTGGTACCATTTAAAAAAAAAACAAATTCAGTATTAACTAAATTTTATTAACTACGACATGTAAGTTTGAGTGAGGATGAAGGTGAAAGTGTAAGTAAGAGTGAATGCGAGGGTGAAGATACTGATGAGAGTAAGTGCGAAAGTAACTTAGTTTTTAAAAATGTGAAGGCAATAATGAGAATGAAACTGTGAGAAAGAAGGTAAGGAGTAGGATGAATATGAAGATAAAAATCAGAAAGTGAATATACGTGAGAGTGAAAAATAACTTAAGATTATTTGATAAATACAATGTAAAAGAGAGAGATTTGAAGATTTGAACCAAACCTTAAAAACTTTAAAACTAAGAATTATTTTGTATATAATCAATATATATATTATAAATAAATTATAAAAGGATGAGAGAGAGAGAGAGAGAGAGAGAGAGAGAGAGAGAGAGAGAGAGAGAGAGAGAGAGAGAGAGAGAGAGAGAGAGAGAGAGAGAGAGAGAGAGAGAGAGAGAGAGAGAGAGGGAGAGAGAGAGATAGAGAGAGAGAGAGAGAGAGAGAGAGAGAGAGAGAGAGAGAGAGAGAGAGAGAGAGAGAGAGAGAGAGAGAGAGAGAGAGAGAGAGAGAGAGAGAGAGAGAGAGAGAGAGAGAGAGAGAGAGAGAGAGAGAGAGAGAGAGAGAGAGAGAGAGAGAGAGAGAGAGAGAGAGAGAGAGAGAGAGAGAGAGAGAGAGAGAGAGAGAGAGGGAGAGAGAGAGAGAGGGAGAGAGAGAGAGAGGGAGAGGGAGAGGGAGAGAGAGAGAGAGGAGAGGAGAGAGAGAGAGAGAGAGAGAGAGAGAGAGAGAGAGAGAGAGAGAGAGAGAGAGAGAGAGAGAGAGAGAGAGAGAGAGAGAGAGAGAGAGAGAGAGAGAGAGAGAGAAAGAGGGGAGAGAGAGAGAGGGGAGAGAGAGGGGGAAGAGAGAGAGAGGGGGAGAGAGAGAGAGTCTGCATATGCGATACAATATCTGCACTCACTCCATAGAGAGCTGAATATTTAACTTACTTGTTAATCGTTTTGATAAGTGGACAGAGTCTGACTCGAAAATCACCGACTGCAATTCGTCTCTTCTCTCTGTTCAACTTGTTTTTAACATTATTTCATATTTTGAACTTTTTATTTCATATTTTGAACTTTTTATGTCCATAATTACATTCTGAAATGGTAAAAGGAGGTTTCAGTGGGAATATAGTGATAATATAAAATATGTTACATCTGAAACTATACACTATTTATTCCTGATTTTGAAAATAAAATATCTTCTTAAACATACAAATTATTTTGGAACACTGTAATTATACATACACACAATAACTACCTCTTGATACTGCAGTTATTTTGTTCCATCTCGTCCATGTAAAATATTGAATACCATCATTTTTCCGTGTCTGATGTTTTTTCCTAAGGACGGGGGTATTATGATATAAAATTTGTTACTTCTAAAACTATGTACTACTTAATTCATAATTTGAATATATTTATGTCCGCACAGGGTGCGGACCGGTCACCTAGTATAATTTACGAATAAAGACATTCCCTTCAACTACCAATCGTCAGCCGAATCAATTTAGTTAAGACAATCAAATAATTGCCCTTTATAATATGCTACTAGATCATGACCCGCCCGGTCGGGCGGATTTATTGTTTGCTTCACAAAATTTTAATCCATGGTGTAAATTATTTTAAATTATATAGTTTTGAGTTGTATAATACTTTGTTTTAGTGAGTGATTTTATTTGATTGGAACTACATGTTTTCAAAGTTTTCTGAAGGTAGAATATAAACATAAACGTGTATTAATAATAAGGTTAGGCTATTAATAATAAAGTGATGTCCAACTTAAAAATCCACCTAGAAAAAGTTGTAATGTTTCTGTTTTAATAAGATAGATAGGCCTGGGACGAATCCGGATATCCGAGATATTTGGGGCACCTTGATCCGATCCGGATCCGGATCAGTAGGATCCGTGATTTTAGTATTTCTATTCGGATTCGTACCTTCCGGATATTCGGGTTTCGAATATCCGTCTAGATATCATGATATCCGCGAGTATCCGGATTTGGATCTGGATTCGTCAAAATAATTAAAAAAAATAAAAATATTTTTTAAAATACAAATTATATTCAAATAATCTATAAATATTACATAAATTAAATATTTTTACAAAATTTATGAACGTATTTATGCATATAATATTATTAAAATTAAATATAATATTATAAGACTAATATTAGGAATAAATATTAATAAATCAACTATAATTATTAATAAAATAAAAAAATTAATATATTTAAAAAAATCGAATCCGGATCCGGGTATCCTGACCTAAGAATCTAGATATCCGGATGCTCCGGATATTCTATTTTCGGAACGGATCTGAATCGGATCACGGATCGAATCCAGATCTCGGATAATAATTTCTTGCCCTAATATGCTATGTAGTTTACGTATATTATCTTTTTAAGCGACTTAGAGGTCATTATTTACAAATTAGGTGTTTTCTCGGCGTTTTGAATTCTTAGATTATGTCAGACAGGCCGACCCACGCAAGTAGGCTAGGAGCTGGTCCAGTCCGTATTGCCTCGGAGCAATGCGGTTTGTATATATCCAAGACTGCCTCGCATAGCTAAGTGGTTTTACAGGCCAACCCACATATCTACGGTCATAATATTTAAAATATGTTATGTAATTTTCATACTATGAAGTATGAATGTCATTTTATAACGAATGTAACATATTGAATCAAGGATTTTTTCTCTAGTATATTATGAGAATTAGCTTGAAAAAAAATATTCTACAAAAAAAACATAGAGGAATCATAGAAAAACGAGAGAAAAAAAACAAATATATTTTACGATACTCATGTAATTTAAATTATTTACATATATTATGTTAATTTTTTATTATTATCCAACCTTGTGTCTAAGAATTAACAAATTTGAAGATAAAAAAAATATATGATAGATATGGGATACAAAAAGCAAAGATCATTTACAAACCTACTATACCTGATACAAAGCAAATGAAAATTAAAGTATCGAGTTGAGATAATTGATAACAAAACTCAATTCCTTATGTCTGATGTAATGCTTAGATTTTGAAGTTTCGAAAAGAAACATAAAATCTAATTTATGTTGTGTAAATACGAAATGGATTTTTCTAAATGTCTTATTTTCTCTATTTATTTATTTTAAATAGTTTATTTTTTTGTTTATACATAATAAAATATTTAGAAAAACATTGTCTTTCAAAGTTATTCGTAATCTTTATACTTCTTATCAAAAGTCACAATCGGACCAGTCGGCTGCGGATTGCGGTTTATATATATGTTCATGTTCAAATCCACCTGTTACTGGACTACTTGGACATAACCAACAGCTTGCTGTCTGCATTAACATCTCTATGTTCTTTTTTCTGAACATCAAACGACTATTCTATTACTCAAACTTGAAGTGACCTGAGTAACCAGACCGGAATAGAACAAAAAATGAAACATAGTTTCCTATGAAACGATCTTGTGTTCCTAGCTAAAGAGTCCGACAATCCATTTTGCACTTGAAGAACATAAGTGATTTTGAAGTCTGGGAAGCATATCAGTAAAGTCTTTATCTTATCCAACTCGTTGCAAAGCTTGGCCACACATGAGACTCTTGTATCATTGCAATCAGATCCTTACAGTCTATTCCAATGCTCAGACATGTATAATGCTGGAGCATGCTCACTAACGCCCAATTAGTGCTTCCACTTCTGAAAGTAAGATTGATTCCCGTCGTTTACAATTCCTTGTCCCCATAAGTTGTACTTTCCCTAGGCTGTTTATCCAAGCCCATTCGCATCTGCTGGATTGTGATGTGAAAGTCCGTGAACCGTCCACCATAAAAATATTACCCAAGCTTAGAACTTGAGGCGCCGATATACTGTGTTTTTGTGGGGATAGGGTCAATGGTTCGCTGGCGGCAAACCAGGCTTGACACTCATTCTCTGCATATCAAAATAATTCCAGTGGATCTACATTTATTCCCCGGTAGAGTTTGTCATTTTGCGCCTTCCAGATATACCAGATTATCCAGGGATAAAAGTCTTTATCCAATTCAAGTTCAATTATACTGTTCTTCCTCCAAAAAAAGATAATCCATGTTTTTATAGATGCTCAGTGTTTGAAAAGTATCAGCGCTTGTTGGTGTCGCCAAAAGAGACCAAACTTGAACTGCTGGTGGGCATTCAAAGATGTTTTGTGTAACCGATTCTTCTGGTTTCCCACATCTTGGGCAGTAATTGTCGTATCGCATATTACACCAGTTCAAGTTCCTTGTTACTGGCACATGTCCTGTAATCAATTCCATATAGATATCATATTTTTAGAGGTGCTTTTATTTTCTAAGCAAAGACTTGAAGTTTGGTTATATTGGGTTCAAAAACTTCAACTTCTTCATCATTTCTCAATAAATTACATACATCTCTATGTACTCTGCTTCATTAGAGAGGAAAAATATTGATTTTAAATTATTTATTTTCCGTAAAGGATTTAAAACAAAAATATACTTTTTATTATTTTGCTTTCTTAATATATTTTCACCTTGAGTTTTCCATTAACTAGGTTGTTTAGATCCAGGGTAAAATGAATTCATTTGTAAAATATATTGCAAACATTATGTTTTGAATTAATATTTGAAAAAAGAAGTTTTAGTTGTATAAGAATCCTATTGCACTTATATAAACATTTGGCTCTATTAAAAGTAGGTTATCAACTCCAATAAAAAACGTTTCTTTTTCTCAAAAGATAATTCTACATCAATGTTGGCAGCCATATGGAACCAAAGTAAAATCGAAAAAGTCAAAATAGTTTTAGTTGTGTCTTTCCCATTATCAGTCTTTTTTTTCACATCAAAATATTATTCTACTATTCAAGTTAAAGGAGAAGATAACCAGATCGAAATAAAACAACCAATAAAAAAAATATTCTTATGAAAAGATCTAGCATATATACCTAAACAAATCCACAGTTCCATCATCTGTCTGGGAGTGCATCATATCCCGAACTCCCGAAATCGTCTCTTCAGCTCTTGTATTTTCTCTAACTCTGTTGAAAGCATTGGGTATGTACGAGGTTACCCTACCATTGCTACCATATTTTTACTGTTTGTCTAAAATAACTGGCATGTGGAATGATTCAAGATGTTTTCTATTACCCAATTTAGTGCTACCAACTCCGTATGTAATGTCAATTCTCTTCGACACAAGGCAAAAATCGCCATGAAACAAGAAAACAAATATTTAACACACCATAAACGCAGCCACCAGCTAAGATGTACGAAACACCTCACAAACTAAACAAGCACAAAAAAAAAACGTTCATACCAGCAGAGAACCACAAAAATATAGATAAAAAAGATCGAAATTCCGAGAATCTAACTTTGCACACTTATACTAAGAAAATTAGAGGAAGTAAACATACAACCTGAAGGAGGGAGAATTAAAGTTAACCACCAAGAAACCAAAGCCCAAACTTGAAACCAAACACAACATTATAAATCTACAGAACATACACGAAAAAAACACTATCTAAACCTGGAATCGCAAATTTAGAAAATCAGAGAGCCACTAAATACGCAAGCAGTGATGAAATCAGCAAATCATGGGGCCAACCTCAAACTATGAAAGAGAGCATAGAAGTCTGATGATCAAAAACCAGATCTTGAAAACCAACCGAACATGAATTATCGAAGGTAAGCTAACGAAGAAGAAATCAACATCAAAGACGACTAGACTCTGATCCAACCTAAAGAGATGCACTTCCTAACATCAACAAAAATCTAAGTAAGAAAATGAACAGCCAATATTGACCGAAAAAACCTATAACGCCGTGAGTAACAACCACACAACATGAAACTTATAAACAAAATTTATAACAAATACCAAACAATCCGAGGAAGAACAAACATACAGAGGTGAGTAATTTTTTGGTGAGGGTGAGACGCAAAACACAAAGAAAATGTAAACGAAATACATAGATATTGACGGCTTAATGTCAAATTTTGGAGAGAGAACACAAAACATCTCAAAGAATAATGTTCAAATAATTCAAATAAAACATAAAATACAATTTATAACGTTAAACTGTAATCTTAAAACAACAAATGTAAAGTTATTAAAATTTAATATGCTTTACATCAGAGGCTTTACTATTATATACAAAATATATTATTGAAAAACACAAACACAAAATATATAAGCCTATCACTTATTACGATATAACACAATAAAACATTAAATAATTACATCATCCAAATATAGTCACTTAACAACAATAAATATCAAAACTTTCAAATTCTTAATACCAAGATTTAGGATTAAAAATACACCGTACCAACTTCGAATGTATCTTATATCTGATTGGTAAAATTGATATAGTTACAAATTCTTAATTTTGACAAATCCAGAGCGGGGAGAAACTAGCGATTATTATAACACCTATGATTATTTGAAATTATCATCATAAGCACCGTTCATAAAATATAATTCATTGAAATCAACCTAGAAAAGTCCAAAGCATCAAACAATTATAACACTTCTCTATCACCCCAATATACACAACTAGGTCTGGGCATAAATCTCGAACCCGAATCCGACAAAGTAAGAATATCAGTTCAGGTTCGGATTTAGCCAAAAACAAGATCGATTTCATTTACTTTGGGTTTTCGGTTTGGTTCCATTTTAGCCGATAACTGAAGAGTAACCCGAGTTGAACCGAACAAATACAAAGTTGATAGTATAAAACGTGAAAAAAAATTCATCTTATTCCAAATGAGATGACATAAATTAAAATATAAATAAAAAATGCAGTTTATATAACTAGCATGGATTTATCAATTTAAGTTTTTAGGTATTTTTTCTATCATATCTAATTATTGATATATATATATATATATAATGTGAAAAGTAATATTTTCACAACATAATATATATATATATATATATGTATAAACTCTAATTTAATATAATCAGATGAAGTCCACATTTATAAATTATCTAAATCATAATTTAAATTAATAAGTTTCAATCAAATAATAAACAATTCAGTTATTACACTTTCAAACTGTCATACATATATTTAAACTTAAATTTCTTTCATAGTAACTTTGCAAAGACTACAATCAAATTAATAAATTTCATAAGATCTAGAGGTGTCAAAATGGTTAAACCAACTCAAACCAAACCATACCCAAATGGTTTTATGCTTATATGGGTAATGGATAAAACCAATCCATTTGACAAATGGATTGGGTCAATCTATAACTCATTTATTTTAAGGAGTTAATGGTTTTTAATGGTTAACTCATAAACAATAATTTTATAGTTTAAATAGTTATTATAGATTATAAAAATAGAGAAATAATTATTAAATAAATAATATTATTTTTGTGAAAATCACTATATTAACGATTTTGGAGGAAAAACACGAGTTTGCAGTTTCTAATGGAAAATTCGATTTTACGGTTTTGGCGGGAAAACTTGATTTTACGATTTTGGCGGGAAAACTCAATTTTACGATTTGACGGGGACACTCAATTTTATGATTTTGGCGGGAAAATTCGATTTTACGATTTGGCGGGAAAATTCGATTTTATGATTTGGCGGGAAAATTCAATTTTACGATTTTGGCGGGAAAATTTAATTTTACGATTTTGGCGGGAAAATTTAATTTTGCGGTTTTGGCGGGGAAACTCGATTTTACGATTTTGGCGGGAAAACTTGATTTTGCGGTTTTGGCGGGAAAACTCGATTTTGAGATTTTGGCGGGAAAATTCGATTCTGCGATTTGGCGGAAAAACTTGATTTTGCGATTTTGGCGGGAAACTTGATTTTGCGATTGTGGCGGGAAAACTCGATTTTGCGGTTTTGGCGGGAAAAATCGATTTTGCGATTCTAGCGGGAAACTTGGTTTGTAGTTTTGGCGGAGAAACTCGATTTTGCGTTTTTGACGAGAAAACTCGATTTTGCGATTTTGGCGGGAAACTTGATTTTGCGATTTTTTTTTAATTCATATATTTGATTTAATAATTTGTTTGTTATAAATTTTTATTGGTTTGGTTATGGATAACTCACTACCCATTATAATCCAAACTATTTTAACCCAATCCATTAAGTCCACCAACCCATTTTATCCATTAATCCATTTGTACCCAATTTTTTTATCCATTAAGATCCATGGATTGGATTGATTTGGATTGACCCATTACTTTTTATCCATTTTGACACCTCTAATAAGATCATATACATATTTTATTTTCTAAAATACTGTTTAAAAATGTTCTACATTATAAAACGATAGTCAAATCATAACAATATTATTAAAACCGGTGCCACGCACCCGCAGACCTTTAACGAAGAATAAAAAGTGGTCGTTTGGCTATTTTAAATCCTAAAGAGGCGTCAAATTGCCAGCTATCAACCCAACAAATAAATAATAGTTTTCAAAAAAAAAAGAAAACAAAGAAATAACAGTAATTTCCGAACCATACTCGTCTGATGTGCGATGATGTTTGGTCGTGCGTGCAATGATGGCTTTGCTTTTAAATTTCATATTGCAAAATAATCTGGATACATAGTTCCAGCCAGGACCGGCTCAGTGTTATATTGGACTTTGCGCAATTTCTATTTCTATACAAATAATATTAATAGTTTGTAAAAAGAGCTCTAAATTTTTGAAAAAAAAAACTTAATATCTCTAATTAAAATTTTACAAAAGTAAATGGACCATGTACAAATGCACCTTGGGCACATGCCAAGAACCGGACCTGGTTCCAGCAATATATTTATGTAATTTAATCAGATCTGATTACCCAATTGATTACCCAATTGGGTATTTTGAAATTTCAGTTTTATTGTCGTCTTTCTTTTTTTCTACACTACAATTTACGTTTGCAAAAAAGGTAAGTCATGATTGTTATTGAGCTGCACATCCGTAAAACAGATTGAAGCACGATGAAGCTTATTATCCCCTACACTACAATTAACTTTTGCAAGAAAGGTGAGTAAATTATTTTTATTTTATTTTTTATTTAACTAAATTTATTACAAATCATTACATTTTTAATTTACATATCAAAAAAGAATAAAATCATATGATCATATGAATTACAAAACAGAGTTTGGATAGTTGAAGAAGAAAAATCTGGCGAGATTGATTATAATAAATTATAATGCTCTTACTGAAGCATATCTCAAAAATGATGAAATGACAAATTTAGAAAAAAAATGTTGGTAAGTTTTAAAATTTAGAGAAAACCAAAATTAGTTGATGTGATCTGGTGTTAGTTTATTTTTGTAATTGAAAATTTATTACAATAATTTTTTAATTTTGGTTTATTTTGGATTGGAAAATGTCTTGATTTTTTAGATGTCATAACTCTTATGTTACAACTTTTTTAAATAGTCTAAAATATTTCTTAATATTTTGTATGTACACTTAAAATTCTTAACTTTAGTTTATATATATATATATATATATATATATATATATATATATATATATATATATGTTTTCATAGCTAATATATTATTATATAATAAAACTAATTCATTTATCAACCCGCAATTCATCTGCGGTTAATCCAATGATCCAGTGATTCGGTAAATCATCTTATTCAGTGTCCGGGTCGGGTTGATATGTTGTTGAATAATGGGAAGGTACACCGATTTTTTTATTTCAGTTTACCAGTTAATGATTGTTTACTTTTAAAGTATTAGTTTTCTTATGCATCATCTCCTTTCTCAGGTGGTGCTTCTACATGCGTTAATCAACTTTCTCAGGTTTAACACCTTTAAACATTTCTTGAAAGAAAGTTCAGTCTATGACATGAGTATTTAAGATTCCAACTAAAAAACATTTTTACGACTATTGATTTTTATTCTATTTTTATTAAATTGATTAGTAACAACTACTTATGATATTCTACTTTGAACTAAATAACTTCAAACAAAATAATATATTACGGTCGCTATTCATTATAAAAAGATCAGATAATATCATTTTTTACATATTTTCATTTTTCATATTTTTAACATATTTTCTTTACTAAAACCAGATAATAACTTATAAATTTAAGTAAGAATAAAACATACAAATCCGGTGCGTAGCGCCGGCATATCACTAGTAAGATATATTCGTTTGTGTAAACAATTCTACTCTGTATTGAATTATAATATTGGACGACATAAAGGTACACTGATCTTTAATGTGTAGGTATCATTTTGCGAAACTATGTAAAGCTTTTTTTCTACTTTATATTTTAAAATTTTATTTTATATTAAATTTTAGTTTTTGGCAAAAATTACAAAGATAACTACGCCCACTGTTTCCCTTTACTTGTCGTTCTATAATTCGGCACACAGATTAATAAAATATTTAATTTTGTATATTTACTAGAAAAAATATCATTACCAATACACCTAACCAGATTTCAATCAATGCAAAAATAGATTAGAATAAAAAGTCAATAAATTTTGCATTGAAATTATAAAACGACACTTATTTTAAAACAAAAATTTTACGCGACATCTAATTCGAAACGGAGGGAGTAGTACACATAACTATAACAAAGAAAAAGAGAAGAAGTAACACTGGAAGCTCCAGTGGCCATGCCCATTAAAATCTAGTTAGTTCACAAGCTGACTAGATTAATCGAATGCAAAGCTTGATCGAAAAGCAAGTATTAGCAAATGAAAATGATGTCTACGAGAGATCATGAGACAACTCCCGGTAAAATACGATTACCGAACGAATAACCCAATTATTCCAACCACCACCGGCAGTAAGAGACGAGGAACCCAAGAGCTGGAAACCTTCTTTTCAGGGTTGCATTTCCTAATTCTTATTCTACTTTCTTTTAATACCCCCCTCCCCCCTCGTACATCATGGCTGGTCGATTATAACAATTTAACCGGTTAAAACAAAATTATAGACATTTTGTTAAAGTTAACTTTGATTGTTATCCGATTCCGAAGATATATAACTGTATAACATATTACTTATGGGGCTATTCAATTTAGAATGTGTGTCCGGTTTATTCATCATGGTTTTTTTTGTCACTGTATTCATCAGGGTTAGGGTTTCAAAAATCTTATTGTCTTTAGGGTTTAGAAATAATTCTTTAGTTTTCAATATTTATTATTTTTTGGGTTCCGGGATGTCTCAGAGATTTTATGGATGAAGATGAAACCTACAGATTTTATTTCTCAACATTGTAACCATATCTTTACAATGCACCGCTAATTTTAACCAAATATCTCGTGTCATACACTAACCCTAGGATCCTAATTTCTTGAAGTCCACTTGCCGAATTGGAGGGCTAGTTTTGTTTTTTGAGCTCCATAAAGCATTACATGCTAATTTTTGGATCTTTCATAATCTCCTAATTTCTCTATCTTTCTATGTTTTCCACCCAAATTGTTCTAAATTTTATTCAAAATCATTTTGATAATAATTTTTTAGGTTTTCTTGATTTTGTAAATTCTCTTGTTCGGGAGACATAAATTATTCTTAATTTTATTCATAAACTTTAATTTTCAGAATACCATGTATACTCACAAAATTCATAAAATATATGTAAAACAAATGCACACAAACGGAAAAATATATTTTAATTTTTAAGTGATGGATTGTGATTTTTTTTCAAAAAAAAATCACAGAAAAGTGGGCATGAACAATTTGTGAAAATATTACTCCAATTTTGTTTTTAAAAAAACTAATCTTTTTGATTTTTTTAAAAAACAAATCCATATGAACAAAGTTCACGAAAATTTTGAAACAAAACCAAGTAAGATAACACAAAATATGAAAACAATCATTATTAAAAGCAAATAACTATTTAATACGAAATATTTATATTTAATGAATTTTTTAAAAATTATATTTCATGTAAGAGAATATCAAATTTCTTTTCTTACAAAACATGAATAAATTATTTTAAAAGAGATGTTTTGAAAAAAAATCTATATGAATATTCATGACAAACAATAAAATTCATACCAAAAAAATTGGTAAGAGTTCAACAAAATATTTTTTTAACCAAATCAACTTTTAAAAATTTCAAAATCCATACGAAATTTATTTCCAGTAACCCCTCGATCTTTCGTTTAAATATATTATAAGAAGCCCTTTCTGATTTTTTTTTTAATAGTATTAGTTGTTTTGCTTTGGCCGAAGACACCTTTGATTAAATGATAAGTGGAAAAGTAAGAACTGTATACAAACAAAGTATGAATGAGTCTCTCCTTTGGATAGATTCTCAACAAGCAATAATCCAAAGGCAGAATCAACCCATTCAAACAGCTGACATGGTTTTGCCAATTAGATTGGGACTATGGTGTTTTACAGATGGTTCATTGAAATCGGAAGATATTTTGTCGAGACAAGGGTGGTATAGTACTTTAGAGGGATTTGAAAGATTATTTGGAGCTAGAAACACAAGGGCTAGTCAATCCTCCTTGCATACGGAGGTAGAAGTCCTCATATGGGTAATGAAATGTATGAGGAATTTAAGGCAATATAATGTTACTTTTGCAACGGATTGTTCTCAATTGGTGGAGATAGTTTTGGAACCGGAAGAATGACCGACTTTTGCAATCTATTTAGAAGACATCAGAAGTCTCAGAAGAAGTTTTCACAGCTCGGAAATTATTCATATATCAAGTACACAAAACAACAAGGCGGATGGCTTGACACGTGGTGTGAGGCAACAAACGTCATTTACTGTCCATATAGATACAGAGCATCAAGTTTGGTTTACAGAGTCAACATGATTCTGTAATTTTGTCGAAAAAAGCAAAGTATGCATAAGGTTCCTTATTATTTCTTTTGTTAACTTAAGTAAATGTAGCTCTCAAGTGACCCAAACGTTTATTTTCCTAATAGTCAAACAAAATTTTATTTAGTTTCTTTGGCGATTCCCTTATCGTTTAATTATGATAAATATTTTATTATCAGACATTACTTAGGCCTAACATTAGTGCATCATTGTCAAAAGAAACCGTCTGAGTTTCTTTACATATGATAGTTATTAATGTTTTAATTATATGATTAAACTTTAATCTTTACACAGTTGATAAATTATTTATTATCTGAATAACATGTGAAATCTTTTACAAAGAGAGCTCTTTCTTAGAACAAATTAGCGTTCGCTCTTTACTAATGTTAAAAAGAGAATAAAAATTGGCCGAGGTCTAAAATTGTGCTCTAGCTAGGTACAAAAGTTAGGGAAGCGATATAAGTGAATTTTTAAATCAAGCTGTTTTTATGAATTCTTTTTACGTTGACTAGAAGAAGTAAATTCGAATAATAACAACAATTCATAATATTAATGTTGCTTAAAATGTTTTTTTAAAGAATTTTTTGTTGACAGTTAAGAGCTTATGGAATTTTCAAACGCCCGATCTGTCGTCCAGTGATTGATCAACAATTACTAAATTTTGTTAAATCATATATGATAAATTCTATAAAAATATGACAACTAAATTTCATTTACTTTAACACTTATACTTAATGCTTTTACACCAGGAAGTCTGAGTTTCAATTCCCAACGAAAACGTAATTAAGCAAATTAATTGAAAACAACTTCCAAGAGATTTGCAGCATAGTGCAGGAAATACCATCAAGGAAAGATCCGATATGGCAGTTCAAGTGATGCAGTCAGACGTGAATCTTCATAAGATAGATAAAATTATCAGTTATAAAATCGTCTGTAATATTTTTCCGAATTTATAATAGCATAATATATCCAGCGCTAAAAAAACACTCAAACTTATTGGCTATCTAGTTTAATAACTTAACTAATTGTTTTATTCATTTTAATACACAAACTTTTAAAAAATATTTTATTTTAATATCCAGATTATGTTTATTTTAAATAAACAAACTTTTAAAATTGTACTCAATCGGAAGATTTCATGATGGGTCAAGTGAATGTTGCCCCGGCATTCTCTGCAAATTCGACAGCATTACCAAGTTGTTGGGTTTCTACAGTTCGAGCTCCCCGATATTGGAAGGAGTTGATGTTAAAGTGATGTTGCGTGATTGGGGAGGTTCCTGAGCAAATTTGTTCTTTTGCTGGCGGTAGGGAGATGCCACGGGTTTTCCTTTGAATCAGGTTATGCTAGGTTGCTCGGCTCCTGGTTAAAACTGTTTTTTTTTTTAATCTGTTTCAACCGGAGCTGGCCTTATACAAAATATTTATTTTAAAAAAATATATATAGTAAAAATATTTTTTTTTTGTAATTTCTTAATCTAAACTATTTTCAAAATCAGTAATCATAAATTTTATCTCATAATATAATTTTTACTTAATAACTTTAACAGTTTTATGTATTATTAAGTATACACTTTTATATATAAAAAAGTTTTTAAAAATTGGGGGCTCCATATGAAGTGGAGGCCTAATTCCAATGTTTCATTCCACTTGGGTCAAGCCTCGCTCTGATTTCAACCGTTAAAAACCATTAAACCATGTTCGATTTAGGCTGATAATGGCTTTGATTGGTAACCATAAGAAATGGCGTAATAGCGTCTGGAACCTGATTCTACAAGAATTTTACCAATCACCAACATGTTGCGGAATGAACAAAAAACGCAAAAACGCAAACTTAGATTTTTGATGACAAAATATAAAGAAAAAAAATTGTATTAAGTGGAAAAGTGAGTTCTAGTAGATTATGATTGGAAATTCTTTACAAAATTAACACTTTCGTATTTTTAAATTATATGCTAATACTATCTTAAAATTTAAAATACACAGCAATAATTTTTTATTGCTAAATATTTAAGTTGTAAATAACTATAAAATGTGCGGAAATTATAAAACAGGCGATTACGAGCAATTCTAATATAAAATTCTATTTTATTTAAAATAGAGTAAAATGGAATATGAAGCAAAAAAAACTCAAATTAATCCTACTATATTTCCCATTCTATAATGAAACAATGAACAAATAAAAGATATACTGTTTCATAAATGGACTAAATCTATATATATAAAGTAGACTTTTCTCTCTTCTTAAGACATGTGGAAGGGGGGTTTGTTGACATGTGTTAATTTTTTCTATCTTTTTACATTTTAATTATATTTTTTTAGATTATTACAATTTAGTTCAATACTTTTTAATTGTGCACTATCAAATCATTTTCAAATTAACCATCATTTTTAAAGTTTTATAATCTATTTTATTGATTAAGAAATATAATATGAATAAAATAAATAAAATAGTATAAATATAATTATAATTATAATTTTTTCACAGCTAAAGTTAACATTTTTTACAACGATAAAACTAAACTATGATCTATGTTCGTCTGGTTCAAAAAACCAAACCGGAAGCATATAATCGACTTAAAAGATAGCAGAAGAGGAATACCTAGCACCAAACCAAAGGTTAAAAAAACATATATTTTCACTAATTTATTAGTTTTTATTATTTTCTATTATTCTATTTACAAATTCTATATTTATTTTAATATTGACCAAATTAAGAAATATAACACAATTCATAATCGAAACATAAAATCTCTACAATCATAGAAAAAAACAAAATGTCAAAGACACACTAACTAGGTAAAAGTTTAGCGTTGAAACGAGAACAAAAACAAAAACTAACTTAGCTCACTTTATCATAGAATGTTTTGGCTATAGCAAGGAGATGTCAAAAAGAGTAGAAAAAAAAACTTTGAGACTAAACATTTATTGAATACAAATAAACGTGATCAAGGACTAACACAAATAACTAAGAAAGCGTGTTAGAGAAAAAATATTCAACAGAAGGCAAAAATCACCACCAAACAAGAAGACAAATACTCAGCACATCCACTAGCCCAGAACCACAAAACTCTAGATAGAAAAGACCGAAATTTCAAGAAACTAACTTCACACACTTATACTAAGAAAGGCAAGGGAAGAAGACATATAACTTGATAGAGTGAGAATGAAAGATAACCGCCAAAAAACCAAAGCCCAAACTTGAGACCACAAACAACATTATAAATCTACAAAGCATACACGAAAGAAAACACTATCTAAACGTGGAATCACAAATTTGACAAAATAGAAGGCCACTAGAGACATGAGCAGTGATGAAAACTTCAACGAGATGATAGAACATACATGAAAGGGTATACGAAACGAAATCAGAAAACTGTGGAGCCATCCTCGAACTATGAAAGAGAGCATAGAAGGCAAATGATCAAAACAAAGATCTTGAAAACCAATCCGAGTAGGGATTATCGACGATCAGCTAACGAAGAATAAAACAACATTAACGACGACTAAACTCTGACTCAACCCAAAGAGTTTCACTTCCTAACATCAACAAAAATCTAAGTAAGAAAAAGAACAGCCAATATTGACCGGAACAACCTATAACCCTGTGAAAAACAACCACACAACATGAAACTAATAAATATAAACTATTATAAAGTACAAACAATCTGAAAAGGAACAAACACACAGTTAATATTGATTGAAATAGCCTACAAAACCATGAAAAACAACCACATAACTGGTAACTTATAAACCTGATTTATATCAAATATCAGATAATCTTACAGAAAAAGTGATGTAAAAGGAGAGCATGGAGGTGAGTCTTTTCCGGTGATGGTGAGAAGCACATCACAGCGGAAAGGTAGATGAAATACATAGATTATGAGGGCCCAATATCAAAATATGGGAAGAAGGCAAAAAACATCTTAAAATAATAATGTTCAAATAATTGAAAAAAATTAAAGACATCTTTTTAATACTACAACTGTCAATCTTAGAATCAACAAATGTCTAAATACTTCTCTCTTTTCTTCTGCCACTTGGAGGGGGGGGGGGTTGCGACACCTGTCCAGTATTTAAATTTAACATCTAACATTGCTTTTCTATCTCTTTAACTTAAAAATTACATGTTGTCTTTATGCCTAATATAAATACTGTAATTATACGTTGTTTTTATGTTAACATAAATCATGTAAGTAAGATGAGGCCAGTAACAAAACTAAAATAAATGAAGCTCAGTGATCCAAGCCTAGAAGAAACCCAGAAAATGAACGGCAGATGAGGCAGCTCAAGACCACCATGAGAGATAAAGGCGTCGGAAACACAAATCATCGATGTAATCGAAATTCTCATTGCTCGACCTCCGAAAACAATATCCATGCAATCTCCACTTTGTCTTCTTCTGAATCTCTCATTCCTTATCCATGGCTCAACCTACGAGAACATTCTTCTTACAGTCTTTGTTTTGTCTTCTTCTGAATACCAAAGCATAAGTTTAACCTTAGATATTCACTGTATCTCCAAACGTATTGATGAATATTAGGTTTTATTTTGTTCTAATTGAATCCTCAAAGCCAAAATTCATTATGATACTCTCAGTTTAGATGTGTAAATCAATTATGTTAAAATTTTATTGTAAACTCATCCGCCCGTAGGGCGGGCCAACCACTAGTTTCATTATAAAGTAAGATATGAAGTTGGTGGTAACATTTTGTACTTCATATCTATTTGGAATAAAGAAAACAGAGTGAGTTGGAGATTTCTTAAAAGCTTAAACGGCCAATTTCTAGGTTATTACAAGTTTTTTTGTCTAATTACTACAAGTTTTCGTATGTGGTTTGTCTTTATGTTACCTTAAATATCAAAAAAAAGTTAATAATGCAAACCGGGACTGTTAGCTTTAGTGGTAAAGGGCTCACAGCTGTGAGTATCGTCATCTGGATTCGAATCCTGGTCACTGGGGAATTAACATTTCGGCATCGCCAGAGACAGATGACCGACACGTGGCAACATGTGACTAGTCTGGACCATTTATGTGGAACCAAGATACCTCTGTATAATTCAAAAAAAAAGTTAATATTATTGAAATCTAAGTTCTCTGTGTGAAAGTAGAATACTGGTATATATAGATATATAATATAATTATCTCATTGACTAAAAATTCGAATAATCCGAATAGTGACTGTACACAAACCCACTATTTATCTCGTACTCTCTTATATATCCACCGTTGATTATTTCAACGTTTGAGTTTTTGATGATCAAATGACAGACTAGCTAGACACAACCTTATGTAAGGTCCATATACTAGTATGGATTACTTTGTAATCTATATTATTAAAGTAGAAGTACAAAATCGGAGTGTTTGGTTACTTGAATAGCCTATTAAAAAAATTTAGAGTGTTTGAAAACTTTGATTGTAGTCATTAAAAAGTAGTGGGCTTAAGTAAAAAACCAATGGGTTTAAGTAAAAAAGTAGTGGGCTTAAGTTATTAACTTAAATAAAAAAGTAATGAGCTTAAGTTATTAAGGGGGTGTATTCAATCTAAAATTTAAGGTGATTTGATTTTTAATGAACTTTGATATGATTTTAACAAATTGCAGAGATTAAAGTGATTTTAGTTAAACAACTCTAGAATCTCACCTAAAACCATGAGATTTTAGTTTTATTTTTTTTAACTAAGAAAATCCAACCAAACACTCTAAAATCACTTGAAAACTTTAAAATTCCAAAACTTAAAATACTTCTAATAACAGTAGATTTTAAAGTACTTTATGAAATGTCAAGTTCAATAACAGTGGATTTTAAATGAGTTTTTGAAATTCATGTTTGAATAACAGTGGATTTGACAATTTAATACAAATCACCTAAAACTCTCAGTTCAATACTCCCCCCTAAGTCTATTATAAAAAATGTTGTTAATATTTATAATAAAAATACAAAACAAAGCTCAATTTGAAATACCAACTCAAATTATGATTTTTATATTTCATATTAAGTTTTTAAAATATAATATATGTAATTATTTATATGATGATACATATAAATACTATTACTTATATGATTAATTATATGATGGTACATATAAAATACGATTAATTATTTGATGAAATTATATGATATATAATAATGACCAAGGATGGGTTTTCGGACATCCATACGGGATTGGTTCTGATCGGATTGCGTTTCGGGTTTTCGAGGTCAAAAATTTCAGTCATATTAGGATGATTCTAAATTTTTGTTTGAGTTTGATTCAGATCTTTGAGGGGTTTGGTTCGGGTTTGGATAGCCCATTTAAATTATTTTAAAAGTTTTAGATCACTATATATTTTAAATTTCTCAAATCTATAAATAAAATAATATATTACCTATAAATTTAAATAATATATGTCAGAATATCTAAGCTTAACATATCAATTGGCTTGATTTAAAATTTTGGATACAAAATCAATAATTATTTTAAGTATTTTTGGTGATTTTAGTATACTTTAGCTATTTCAGATATTTATTTTTGACTATCTATATATATTTTCAAGTATTTTAAACCAATTTAGAAATATCATTCTTGATGTTTTATATACGTTAAATATAAAAATAATTAATATATGTAACTATATAAATCTATTTTCAGATAAATTGAGGTACAAGAATACTTCGGTTCGGATCCGATTTGATTATCTAACTAACAAAATTTTGAATAATTCGAATTAATTTATGTTCGGGTTTGGTACTATATTTTCGGATTGGTATCGGTTTTGTTCCTTGGATTTATTTTGCCAAAACTCTAATAATTACATGAAAAACAAATATCATGATATTTTTTCAAAATATACATCCGTACAGATGCAGAGATCAAAGTTTATAATCATTTATTTTAACAACAAGCCAAATAAATATGTCGATTGGGGAGAGAATAAAATAAAACCAGAGAAATACATAGATTATCAAAAACATTATATGTGTCGAAATTATTATAAATAAAGTTTTAATAAGATAAATAAATTCAATAATTACAAAAAAATAATAGATTTTATAAAATGAAAAATATTACCCGCGCTTTCGAAGCGCGGATCAAAATCTAGTGTGTTTTTAAAACATTAACACTTTATTCAGTGCATATTCGGAAAACACAGCTGACAAAATATATAATTTAGAAGATAACGTAAAAGTATTTAAAACAACAATGTACATATTTCTTTATATTTCCGGGATGTGTCCGAAATAGATAATTTACGCTATTTAGAAGTTCTATTTGTCAAAATAGGATTCTAAAACATATAGGCAGCTAGTTGCACTTGCAATCTTGCATTATCTTATATTGATAGACTAGGTGATTTGTCCGCACATGCGGACATTATTCTTTTATAAATATTTATTAATAAATATACTATTTGTTTAAAGATAAAAAAAAATTATACAATTTTATGAATCTTTCAATTTTTTTAATTTTAACTTTTACTGAATTAAAACATTACTTTTGATAACAACATCATTTTCTTACTGAAAAATATATTGTTATATTTAACCTATTTTATTATTTTAATTTATAAATAATGGTCTAATTGGACGATAAAAAATAGAAATTGTTAATATAAAGTGATGTTAGTAAACTAAATTCTTAGGATTATCAAAACCTACAAAATCTAAATATAAATAAAAATCATAAGAATGTTAAATCGAACTCAAGTTTACTTATTATATTAATCAAAGTAAATAAATTATGGGGAAATTTCATATATGCATAATTATACTGTGAAATATCTCTCATAGTATATGATTAAACACTCAAATAGACCAACCATGTTGAAAAAAAAAAAATATGTAACATATAAGATTAAAAAAACATTTCCTATCTTTTGTATTTATATTTCTAAAAATATAGAATAATAAGCTACACTCAAACTATATTTGTAACTTTAAAATAGAGATTGCAATTTTCTCTATAAATAGTATTTTTTATTATAAAATCACTTTTTTGAAATGATCTTTTAACTTTCAAATTTTAATAATGATAATTAAGACGAATCCTTTTTGAAAATAAAGTGTTCATAAAAAATAGAATCGCATTTTTTTACATAAAATACTTTTTAAGAAACTTTAATTTAAAAAACAATTAAAAGGACATAAAATTATTTTTTATAAATATAAGGTATTTGTTGTAAATAAAAAATTAATAGTTTGAAATATTTTTAAAAAGAGAACTCCATTCCCAATAAATATATTTCGAAAAATAAAACCAAATAAATATTAAAACTTTCATCTTAAATAACAAATATTTTTTTCTTGCAAATGAGTAATAATAATATAAACAAAAATACCACGAAAAACATTAACAAACAAATATACATCAACTTTATTATTTTTGCTTCTATTACTCTTTTTACTATTTTAATACAAATAATTTAATAGTTTTAAAATATTTTTGTATGACATTATAATTACAAAAAATATAAATAAAAAAATTATTATTATCATAAATCTATTTTAAATATTTTAGTATAAAAATAAATCTAATTATTATATGTGCATATACACTGTTAGTTATAAAAATTAACAAATAAGAAAGAATAATGTAGATAAACACAAAATAAATACATGGAATTTGTTTTTTTTCAAACATGTTTTATATTTATTTCTTGAAATTTTTTATAATATTAATTTGTAATGATTTAAATAATGATTTTATAACTATTCATTAAAGATATCAAAGTTTAAATAAATCTAACTAAATTTTTTTGTTAAAACCTATGAAACATCTTAAAATATTTTTATCATTTTTAAATGAAAATATTGATTCTTTCAAGATTTATATTTTTATTAATGAATATACGTAAGAATTTTATATTTATATTTTGTTTATTATAAATAATTATTACATGTTTAAATCTGTGTGTGCAATTGAAACACCTAATTATTCAATGAAGTTATGCTTAGTCAAACATGGTTTTTATCTAGAATAACCAACTAAAATTATTTATATATATATATATATATATATATATATATATATATATTAAAAAAATATAACAGATAAGTTTTAAATATAACAAAAGTAAAATTACTAATTAAAAACGATTATAAAACAATTAATAATTAAAATAATTAAAATATTATAAAATAAGAAAAAAGACTTAAAATAGAGGAGAAACTGACAACTAAGAAAAATTAGCTAAATTTATGGAAAATGCGACAAATAAGCCAAATATAGATGGGAAGCGCTCAAGCGCATATAAATCTCTCCTTCCTTAGACCCAAGTTTTTTTTCGATTATTTCTTTGTTATGAAACCTAATATATTGATTGATAGGTTGTATCGCTATACAGATTTAAGATAAAATACAATTATGTTTTCTCAAAAGATATGTAGGAATATTCTGAAATGCGTAGAACATTATAGCGAGATAATATATTCCAACTGAACTAATACAAGGTCTTTGCTATATATCATAGCAGGTTAAAACAAAGTCGTTTCTATATCATGGCAGGTTGAACTATATGTCTATTTATTTTTACTTTTTTGTAACTTATTGAACTATATGTGATATGTCTATTAATGGAAAGTATTTGAAGGTAGCATATGTACTTTTTTTTCTATAAGGATCATACGTAGTTTTTCAATGATGGATTGTGTTTTTGCTACTTATTTTTAATTAATTAATACTCAACATTAAACTTCACGGATCAGCGCATTTAGCGAGCATATTATGAACCCGACCGTAAATTCAATGTCCCCAAGTGTTTCAATCTTATCTGTATGCAAAAATATTCATTTCGGTTTCAATTCATTCATTTCTAAAATGAGTTTGAGGAAAGGTCCAAATAGTGAATAGTCTCCTTTCCTCATTAGTTAAAGGTTTGGTGAAACGAAAACTTAATGCTAACTAATATATAATCTACATTAAAGTCGAATGATCTAGTGAGATTCTCCAATCTTGATCTCATAATTCTATTGAAAAACACCGTTAATGTGAATACCGCTGAATCATGTCTGATCATTTATCACATTGGTCATAGTTCGGTAATATCACCCGACTATAATCTTTTTCCTTACTTAAATTGCTGTGTTTAACTAATATTGAAATATGCGATAATATACTCTTAAGTTAAGCAATAAGATAAGCAGAATGCATCGAGTCATAACCGAGAAACGACAAAAATATGTTTTGAAGACTAAGTTGTATCGCCCACAATAATTAGCTGTTCATATCTAAGGGAATCATGACTTGGTTACTTATAAATTAATTAGAAAGGTGATTGTAATTGGTGTCACAAGTGTTGACATTTGTCCACTATCTGTCATGTTCACTATATATACACCCCAACTCCTCTCCCTCATTCCCTCACTTCTTAATTACAAGACTTCCAAGAAACAAAACTAATCAATCTTCTTCATTGAGATTAAACTCATAATTAATACTGTTAAGTTCTAATAACAAAAGTTAATTATGGAAGCCATGGCAGAATGGAGCAACAACCTCGGAGGAATGTACACCTATGCAACCGAAGAAGCCGATTTCATGAACCAGCTACTTACCTCATACGATCATCTTGGCACTGGCTCATCCACTGGTACAGCCAGTGCAGACCACCACGGCTTGTATTGGAGCCTTGGTTCTCATCACAACAACCTTACCCATATGCGTGAAGCCAGTAGCTTCTGTTTCTCTGGTGAGAGCAGCAGCTACAGCGAATACTATGCGGTGGCACCAGCCGCGGTTAGAGAAAACAACAATGGTTCAATGGACTTTGACATGGTAGATGTAACCATCAACACCAACTCTTACCTTGTTGGTGAGGAGACAAGTGAGTGTGACGTTGAGAACTACTCATCTGGAAAGACTCGTTTTCCTTTGGGAGCCGTCTTGGAGACCCACGATGACCAGGAAAGCATGTTGCAGCCCGAGATCTCTGTGACTACTACTGATCATCAGAAGTCTCTCACCGGTTCCAAGAAGAGATCACGTGCGACATCCCCTGATGTAAGTGTTACATCTATATTTTTTTTACCGGATTGCATCAAAATATCACAAACAGTAAATATTTCGGCACAATTTATTTAGATATATGATAGTAACATGATTTATTGACTAATATTGTACAAACTGTTTCACATGGATTTAGAAAAACAAGAAAGCAAAAGTGGGTAAGAGGGGCCAAAAGAGCTTAGAGATGAGTGGCGATAACAACACTGGAGGAGAAGAGGAAGAAGGAGAGAAGGTGAAGAAAAGAAAAACTGGGGCTATGATGAGTAGACAGAACTCTAGCATCACTTTATGTTCCGAAGACGACTCACACTGCCCTTCCCAGGACGCCGGAGGAGAGGATGAAGAAGATGCCTCCAAGGCCCTAAACCTCAACGGCAAGACCAGGGCTAGTCGTGGTGCTGCCACCGACCCTCAAAGCCTTTACGCAAGGGTAAATCTTTTTTCTCGCGTTAACGTCAACGTTCTGCTTGATATTTAATTTTGTTACAAAAATTAGATCATCATTCCGCAAAAAGTACAAAGGCTAAGTCCGGATATTTCATTGGTTATGCAGAAAAGAAGAGAAAGGATTAACGAGAGGCTGAGGATTTTACAAAATCTTGTCCCTAATGGAACAAAGGTAAAAAAGCCATGCAAATTAAAGTTAAACAGATGCAGATGATATGATTCTTCACATACAAGAAATGTTAATAAAATTCTGAGCATATATATAACTTGTTAAAATACGTAACAGGTCGATATCAGTACAATGCTTGAGGAAGCCGTTCATTACGTCAATTTTTTACAGCTGCAAATTAAGGTACTGAAGGGTTTTAATTTTAAGATATTACGTACATTTATATGTCATATACTTATATGATAATGATCTAATTTGAAACTATAATTATAATTTCGCAGTTATTAAGCTCCGATGATATGTGGATGTATGCGCCGATTGCTTTCAACGGAATGGACCTTGGCCTCAACTCATCGAGATGATCCGGAACTTGTGGTCAATTATAACAAAATTTAACATTCTTTTCCGCCTTCGGACGAGTTGGATTATAATTTCTCGTACGATGTTCGATATGACAGAAATGTAGAGGCAGATTCGCTTTTTTTTTTTGTATATCACATTCCAGTTCTTATTTTCCATCTCTTCAATAAAAACTTGAGCCATTCTTTTATTTTATCGATGCTGATGTTTCTATATTTATACAATCAATTCAGTCTGGTTTTGACCTTGTAATTGATGTATCGTCACCATTTATTCAATGACGTTATCTCCTTGAATAGAAACAGTCTTTGTTGTGTTGCGAAATCCATTGCTCATAAGATGGCTGCAAGACGCTATGGAGCTCCTAAGTAGTCAATTTGTTTGAATATGTTTTCAGCTAGATTTAGTACGATCTTGTGTAGCCTATCGATTTCTCTTGCCAGAGGAAGTATATGATAGTGTGTGTTGGATCAATTAATTAAGGCAATGGGCCTCATAATTAATTTAAAAGATGTGAATATCAATGGCCCAGTCGATGGCCTTTATGGTGTTAATGAAGTAAATGAAACTTGTCCCACATCGCTTGTGAGGAGACAAAGAGAGTAACATATATATGTGTTGACACTCAGACTTGTTTAAACGGTGTGGAGAGAGAGGAAGGCTCCCCACGCGCGCGCCGCCGCCGCCGTCCGTCCGGCTCGGCGTGGGTGTGGGTGTGGTCTTGGGTCTTGGGTCTTGGTGGAGGGCCTCCGGCCCAGTAAGAATATTTTTTTTGGGCCAAGTAAATCTCAATGTTTGCCATTTAATTTTGGTAAAAACAACATGCATTTTATTTTGAAACGACAAGTAGTTTGTCTAGAAAATAAAAACGTCATGTAGTTTATCCGAGATAAGATCGAGAAGAACGAGTCTTGGGGAATTTCGAAACTCAACTTCCCTCGATCTCCGCGAGATTTCCGCGCACGTGCAGAAGCTGTTGCAGAAAGTGGCTCTCTTCCGTCTCTTTTAAAAACGAGTCTCCTCCTCTCTCATTTGGTACTTTACTTTCACATCGAAAACCAACAGAGAAAAAATCCCTTAGCGTAAGTCTATTTCCGAGAGTGTTTCTTAGAGGTTTTAGTTCGTTAGGGCGTTCACGAGTGAAGCGTGAATCGTCGCCATGGTTTTATCCTGGGACTCGATATTCGTACAGTTCTGTCTCACTACGGAGCGAATATTTAGAGTTAAGGAAAGAGATTCATATCTCGACTCCATGAAACGTTTTTCTATACGGGTTTCATTTCGCTTTCCTCATCCGTTTCTTTCCTTAACATCGCTTTTATTCATTACGGTTATTTCAATTCGATTTCCGGCTTCTACAATCTTAACTCTAAATCGCTTTCTGTCTAAAGCTTTTAATCGGATTGAAAAACGTTTTTTATCAAACGGTTTTAAAGGTTTGTAAACGGTTTTTAGGAACTGTGTTTGCGATTTGGTTATACCATTTCCGCGAAACGTTTCTTTCTTATCTCAAAACGGGTTGCGGTTTGTTATCTAGCAATACTGCAAAACGTTTTATTCGATATTCTCAGAACGTTTTTTTTATTGAAACGATGTTTGCGATTTGCTATTTGCTTATCCGCGAAACGTTTCTTATCTCTTCTATAAACGGTTTTTGCGATTGCTTATAGCATCATCCGCAAAACGTTTAAGATGATTTATTTTTAAACTTTTGTATATGAATCGTTTTCACAAACGCTTTCTTAAGCGAGTTTGTGAAACATTCTAAGTCAACACAAAACGATTTCTGCGAATGCTTAAAAGCGAGTTTGCAAAACGTTTTTCAGACTTGTATCGATATGATTTGGTTCAAACACCAAAAATGAAAATCGATATTAGACTATTATTTTTTGATTAAAAATAATATGTTATTTATTGAATGGAGTACTGATCCGTTTTTCATGTTTTCTTTACAGAAAATGACTAACGACAACAACGCCCCCGTTGATACCACCGCAACTCAGACTCCACTCAATGTCACCGCAACTGATGCAACCGGCGTGAGTGCAACCGGAGTGACAAACGTTGGTTCCAGTGCAGGGACAACAAGCACTACCCTTCCTGCGGGAGTTGATGAAACCACTCGCCGTAGCCTGTTCGGTGCTGGTCTTTACCAAACCGGTTCGGTTCAAGGAACCACAAATGCGCCTGTTGTGGTGGCTACTCCTCAAGTTGTGCCTAGTCTCTTCACACAAGGACTGATGCCTGACAAATTTGATGGCAAAGGCTTCAAAACGTGGCAGAAGAAGATGATGTTCTTCCTGTCAACAATGAAACTGGACAAGTTCATCCAAGAGGATAAGCCCATCGTCCCTTACACTGTTGAAGATGTCCATGCTCAAGCGAGTGTTGACATATGGGTGCATTCTGACTTCATTTGCAAAGGATACATTTTGGGTCGTCTGATTGATCCATTGTACAAAGTCTACTGTGACATTCCTACGGCAAAAGAGCTATGGAGATCCTTGGACAAGAAGTACAGAGGCGAGGACGCTGGCTGTCAGAAGTATGTGGTGGCAAAGTTCGATGAATTCAGAATGGTGGATTCAAAACCCCTCATGGACCAGGTGGAAGCTTTTCAGCTCATTTGCCATGAAATTGCTGCTGAAGGAATGTCCATCTGCGAGACATTCACAACTCTGATGTTCATTCAAAAGCTTCCTCCAAGCTATGCTGATTTCAAGAACTACCTGAAGCATAAGAAGAAGAAGATGGGTCTTGAGGATCTCATCACGAGGCTTCAGATGGAATCCAGGAACCGAGCTGCTGACAAGGACACAGCTAAGGAGCACAGTGTCAACATGGCTGAGCACAAAGGCAAAGGAAAGGCACACGCTTCTCCTGGAAAGCCTTCCAAAACAGCTTTGGCCTTGAAGGCTGCTGGGAAGAACTTCAAGAACAAAGGCATTGAAATCAATGCGAATGTGGAGAAGTTCAAGGGGAAATGCCACTACTGTCACAAAGTGGGACACAAGACTTCTGAGTGTCGCAAAAAGATCAAAGATGAGAAGGCTCAGGCGAATCTCACTGAGGAGGACTTTGTTGCAGTGGTGACTGAGGTCAACATGGTTGAAAGCAACAACCCCAGGGAATGGTGGTACAACACTGGTGCAACCACCCACATTTGCACTGATAGGGCGATGTTCAGCACCTATCAGAAGAGCAAGACTCAGGAGAAGCTGTTCATGGGGAACACTGCAGTCTCCAAGATTGAAGGCCGCGGCAGTGTGATTCTGAAGATGACATCTGGACGTCAGGTGACTCTGACGAATGTGAAGCATGTGCCTGACATGAGGAAGAACCTGGTCTCGGGAACCTTGCTCAGCAAGAATGGATTCGCCGCAACCCTTGAGGCGGACAAGCTCGTGATTAGGAAGAATGGGATGTATTTGGGAAAGGGGTATGTTAAGGATGGAATTGTCAAGATGAATGTAATGACAGTCCCTCCGAAAGTTGTAGCTCCGAAAGTTTCAATGAATAAGAATGAGCCAGTTGCTTATTTGGTTGAGTCTTTTAATATATGGCATGAAAGATTAGGCCATGTGAACTACAAATCGATACAAAGATTAATGAATTTAAATCTAATTCCTAAATGCAAAACAAGTAAAGAAAAATGTGAAGTATGCGTACAGGCTAAGCTCACAAAAACTCCCTCACCTCGTGTTGAAAGAACTAATAAACCTCTAGATTTAATTCACACCGATTTATGTGATTTAAAATACAAACCAACTAGAGGTGGGAAAAAGTACTTTGTGACCTTCATAGATGACTGCACAAAATATTGTTATGTATATCTTTTACATAGCAAAGATGAAACCTTAGAAAAATTCAAAGAATTTAAACTCGAGGTCGAAAATCAGCTTAAAACAACTATTAAGGTAGTTAGAAGCGACAGAGGAGGTGAGTATGATGGTCCATTCAATTCATTTTGTAAAGAACATGGAATAATCCATCAAATTACAGCTCCTTACTCACCAGAATCTAATGGAGTTGCTGAACGCAAGAATCGAACTCTAAAAGAGATGATGAATGCAATGTTGCAGGAATCTGGGTGTCCCCAGAACCTGTGGGGGGAAGCGCTGCTTACCACAAACTATATCCTCAACAAAATTCCACATAAAGTAACTGGCAAAACTCCATATGAATTATGGAAAGGTAATTTACCTTCGTATAAATACCTCAAAGTGTGGGGGTGCTTGGCAAAAGTTGCAGTACCGCCACCAAAAAAGGTCACTATTGGACCTAAAACTGTGGATTGCATCTTCATCGGATATGCACATAATAGTAATGCGTATCGTTTTCTGGTACATAAATCTGAAATATCAGATATCCATGAACAAACAGTTATGGAATCGAGAAATGCATCTTTCTTTGAACATACCTTTCCTCACAAGGAAAAACAAGGTTCTAAACGAACTCGAGAAGAAAGAAACAACAAGAATGACTCAGAAATTGAGACAAATGTTGAGATTTCTACAAACGATATTTCAGAGAATGAAAAAGAAGATGAACCTAGAAGGAGCAAAAGAGCTCGAAAGGAAAAATCTTTTGGTGATGATTTCTTAATGGCATTTCTAGTAGAAAATGTTCCAAAAACTTTGGCAGAAGCCATGGCTTCACCAGAAGCTCCGTTCTGGAACGAAGCAGTTAGGAGTGAATTTGATTCTATCATGCAAAATTATACATGGTATCTAACAGATTTACCACCTGGCTGTAAAGCATTAGGAAATAAATGGATAATGACACGAAAACCTGGTGGAAAATACAAATCTAGACTAGTAGTTCAAGGATTCCGACAAAAGGAAGGTCTTGACTATTGTGATACATATTCTCCAGTAACAAGAATAACATCAATAAGGCTGATGATAGCAATCGCAGCCTTAAGAGATTTAGAAATCCATCAAATGGATGTAAAAACAGCTTTTCTGAATGGTGATTTAGAAGAGGAAATTTACATGAAACAACCTGAAGGTTTTGTCATTACTGGACAGGAAGACAAAGTATGTCGACTTGTAAAGTCACTTTATGGGCTTAAACAAGCTCCTAAACAATGGCACGAAAAATTTGACAACACAATGATGTCAAATGGTTTCAAAATCAATGAATGTGATAAATGTATATACTACAAAACTACCAAAGATGCGTATGTTTTGCTATGTTTATATGTAGATGATATGCTCATTATTGGAAGCAATAAAGACATAATCAATCAAACAAAAAACATGCTCAAAGGGAAATTTGAGATGAAAGATTTGGGATTAGCAGACGTTATTCTCGGGGTTAAAGTACAAAGAAATTCAAAAGGAATTACTTTAACTCAATCTCAGTACGCTGAAACAATATTAGAGAGATTTAAAAACTACTCTAGTAGTATGTCAAAAACTCCGTTAGATCCCCAAATGCACTTGACAAAGAATTCAGGTGAAGCAGTTTCACAAAACGAGTATGCACGTGTGATCGGAAGTCTTATGTACTTGACAAATTGTACAAGACCAGATCTAGCGCATGCAGTAAACGTACTCAGTCGATATACAAGTAATCCAGGTCATACACACTGGAAAGCTATAACAAGAGTACTCAATTACTTGCGCTACACCAAAGATTTTGGGCTTCACTATGGTAAAGAACCAGCAGTTTTAGAAGGATACAGTGATGCTAACTGGATATCAGATTCTAAAAACTCGAAATCCACCAGTGGATATGTTTTTACTCTAGGAGGAGCGGCAATATCTTGGAAATCTACCAAACAAACAGTTCTAGCTAGATCCACAATGGAATCTGAGTTCATAGCCTTAGACAAAGCTGCAGAAGAAGCTGAATGGCTTAGAAATTTTTTGGAAGATATTCCTATGTGGGAGAAACCTGTGCCAGCTATATGCATACATTGTGATAGTCAATCAGCTATAGCTCGGGCTCAGAATAATCTCTACAATGGTAAATCTCGTCACATCAGAAGACGACACAAAACCATTAGACAACTTATCTCAACTGGTGTAATCACAATAGACTACATCAAATCGGCTGACAACCTAGCGGATCCATTTACTAAAGGTTTGTCACGAGATGTTGTTGCTAAATCATCAAAAGGAATGGGTTTAAAGCCTATATCTAATGAGGATGCTTGATTGCAACCCTACCTATCATGACTGGAGATCCCAAGACGTAGGTTCAAAAGGAAAACAAAATCAAGTAAAATCTAACCAAAGCACTTTGAGGCACAAAAGTCTCATCCCTGCTCCTAAAGATGATAAGTGCTAACGAATGTGAGAAGGATAAGCATAAGCTTTTAATGATTCCATAGCTTCTAAAGCGGAGTATTACTCAATACTTTTCATGGTCAATCACCTAATGAGTGTGAAATGGGGCCGTTTCTAGGAGAATGAATGCAAGGCTATATTCTCTAAGTTCACTCATGACAACCAGGAATAGTTCAGGGCCACAATGAACACAATAGAGAACTAAGTTCTACGAGAAAATGAAGCTGCGTTATGCATGTTGTCTCGGTCTACATAAAACACCGGTTGGTTCAAGACATCATGTTCACCTTCTGGTAAAGTAAACCCGACAGATATTAACTATGAGTGGTTCAAGGCTTAAAAATGCTACCTACTCAAACACAGTGAATTTTTCGCAAACACTCTCGATAAGTCTGTCTGTCTAGTCCTTAGTATAAGTCTAGTCAGTAAAGTTATAGTTTTTAGAGTCTATCGAGTCTACATTTAGTCTAGTCTGCATATGTTTAGAGTCATTTCTATTCATGTGGGGGATTGTTGGATCAATTAATTAAGGCAATGGGCCTCATAATTAATTTAAAAGATGTGAATATCAATGGCCCAGTCGATGGCCTTTATGGTGTTAATGAAGTAAATGAAACTTGTCCCACATCGCTTGTGAGGAGACAAAGAGAGTAACATATATATGTGTTGACACTCAGACTTGTTTAAACGGTGTGGAGAGAGAGGAAGGCTCCCCACGCGCGCGCCGCCGCCGCCGTCCGTCCGGCTCGGCTCGGCTCGGCTCGGCGTGGGCGTGGGCGTGGGCTTGGGCTTGGGCTTGGGCTTGGGCTTGGGCTTGGGCTTGGGTCTTGGGTCTTGGGTCTTGGGTCTTGGGTCTTGGGTCTTGGGTCTTGGTGGAACAACATGCATTTTATTTTGAAACGACAAGTAGTTTGTCTAGAAAATAAAAACGTCATGTAGTTTATCCGAGATAAGATCGAGAAGAACGAGTCTTGGGGAATTTCGAAACTCAACTTCTCTCGATCTCCGCGAGATTTCCGCGCACGTGCAGAAGCTGTTGCAGAAAGTGGCTCTCTTCCGTCTCTTTTAAAAACGAGTCTCCTCCTCTCTCATTTGGTACTTTACTTTCACATCGAAAACCAACAGAGAAAAAAATCCCTTAGCGTAAGTCTATTTCCGAGAGTGTTTCGTAGAGGTTTTAGTTCGTTAGGGCGTTCACGAGTGAAGCGTGAATCGTCGCCATGGTTTTATCCTGGGACTCGATATTCGTACAGTTCTGTCTCACTACGGAGCGAATATTTAGAGTTAAGGAAAGAGATTCATATCTCGACTCCATGAAACGTTTTTCTATACGGGTTTCATTTCGCTTTCCTCATCCGTTTCTTTCCTTAACATCGCTTTTATTCATTACGGTTATTTCAATTCGATTTCCGGCTTCTACAGTGTGAACCATGATTTTCCATCACACAAAGTCTCACACGTCTAAAAAAACAAGAAAACTCTCACACGTCTATAATGAAGCTCAAATTCATGGGCTCGGAGATTCATATCGGTACGTTCCAAGCAAAGTCACCAAGCGTAATCTTCCACCTGCGATATTACCGTCACCTTAACATATATCACGGCTTCTAAATGCTGCCGTATTTCATGCACCGTGTGTTTGATGAGTGACCGACCAATCGTATGTGATAGTCAATTTCAAAGAACCACGTTGGCAATCATGATATATAGAGACTGATAGACACACTGATTATGTTTTCTCTAAAATTAATCTGGATATTACAGACATATCGAATAACTCACACTAATTCTCATCCCACCAATAGATTATTTTTTTTTACTTGGAGTATCTCGGACTTATGAAAGAGCTTAGACTAATTTTCAAGTGGAGGTGCAGTCCAACGGTAGATATTCTATTTTAGTATTCAAGTGAAGCTTAAACTATGACCTCATATCGATGTGGTCACACTAGATTTAGTGTTGTACGATTACTTCAAATCTGGATCGATAAATTTTCTAAAGCCTATTTGCCACCCTTGTATTGTTGACACACTGATTATGTTCCCACATTGGTTTTTATTTACGTTCTTAACCATATATCACCTATTTGTTTGCATGCCATACTAAAGTAATGGTGCATATCATTATGAAATATCACAAGAAGTTTAGAATCAAAGAAAATTGCATAACGGAGTAACCGCAGTCATTCAACGTTTCAAACCTAAAAAAATAGTTTACATATAGTTTGCCGAACATTTTTATGAATGATGAAAGATGGCCACATAAAAACATCGGCCGAGATATGTCCATTCCCACACGTATTCATGAATAAGACCAATTCATAGTTCATGTATTGTTTACTAAAAATTTTCAAAAAAAAAATGTATAGTTTACTGATTCTCACAACGAAATGTTGGTTCTTTGCATATGATTTTCTAAAGCTGGATTTTTATTAAATATAATTGTTCCCATGCAATAGCTGTGTATGGACCATCGTGTATATATATATACAATTATTCCTCGACAAGAGTTTGAATATATAATATCAAGGGATTAAATAAGAGTGCCAGATTTAAAAGTATTAAAAGTAACAAGAAAAGCATATTCATTGTTTCCACTATAATATTATCAGCAAACAGTCTTATTCTTGACAATCAATATCAGATATTTGATTTATATTTCTATAATTTATTCAAATATATTCTCAAGAAAAATGAACTACATGCTGGTGTGATCGGTGGTACGACGAGATCAGAAATGCGGTAAGTGTTCCGGTTTCAAAATTTATCATGTAAATGTATTCATCTGTGTAGTCTAGTGGCGTGGATATCTAGCTCCCACATAATCAATCATGTTTGTCTATAGTCGACGGACTGGCCTCCATAAAAACTAGTCGGGCGTTTCGATTTGGATGCTCCCAGATCAGATTATTTAAACAAATACAACTAACTTGTTTATCACACTACAAGAAAAAAAGTTTTTATTAGCGGATGAAAAACGCTATCTAACGATGTAATAGCGGTTTATGAAACGCTGTATCATCGCCCGTGATAATAGGTCGGACACATTAGATAGCGGTTTTTTGTGCTGCTATCTTATTGTTACATATTATAGTGTTTTTTAGTATGTAATTAATTACTCTTTCATAGCGTATTTTTTTTTGTCATTGTTTGCAATATTAAAAAATAAAAAATAAAAATAAAAACATTTTAAAAATTTTATATATCAAAAACAAAAAAAATAAAAAATAAAAAACAAAAAAATAAAAAATACAAATTAAAACATTTTAAAAATTTTATACATCAAAATTAGTTAACCTGGGTACAAACTAAAACAAGCTAAACCAAAAAAAAAAAAAACTAAACCTAAAATGTCTAAACCTAATAGAGCTTCTTCTTCGGATCTGACGCGTCGTCGTCTCCGCCGCATCCATCACCGCCAGCTCGTCCCATCCACCTTGCCGCATCCTCTTCTTCCTCTTTCATCTCCGCAACACCTCTGTCATCGCCGTCATCCTCCTCCATTCACCGACGTCTTCCTCCTCCATTCATCCGCCTCTCTTATTCCTCTTGCTTGGTTCCACCGCCACGGCTCCACCACAATCGCTAGCTTCCTCTGCCATCTCCACACCACAGCTTCCTCAGATCCGGCGTCGGTGAAGAGAAGACAGGCACCGTCGCGAGACGTTGTTGAGTTCGTCGGCTTCCTTTCTCTGCAGAAGAAACGAACACACAAACAAAATTAGAAAGTAAAACTGATGAG
This sequence comes from Hirschfeldia incana, assembly GCA_026261945.1. NCBI lineage: Eukaryota > Viridiplantae > Streptophyta > Magnoliopsida > Brassicales > Brassicaceae > Hirschfeldia > Hirschfeldia incana. The sequence goes on from JABCMI010000024.1 coordinate 3,711,823, forward strand.
AAACCAACACATAAACTTTATTGATCTTTTAAAACAAAAAAATATAAAGGATTGAACAGAAGCAAGAGACTGTCGTAAGGAGAAGATAGAAGAGAGATTGAGAGAGTTTGATAAGAGAAGGCGAGAGATCTACAAAACAAAAACAAAAAAAAAGTAAGAAAAGAGGCAGATCTGGACCATCAGATTTAATCTCATCCAACGGATGGATGAGAAAGTGATCCGTGTGCTTGAAATTTTGACCAATCAGAACTCTTCACTGTTGTTGCACACAAAAAAAGGAAATTTTCATTGTTTTTTAACGAGAACTTGTTTTTTTTTTTTGTTATCATACATGTATTTTTATATTTTACATTTTAAAACATATGAACTATATTTAAATGATTATGTTTCAAATTTTAAATCTAAATTATGCTTATATACTTGTACTTATGATTAAATTTATATAACTAAATTTTTTAAAAATATATCTTAGTGTTTATGTTTATGAGTATAAAGTTTGGAGTATGAAGTTTATGATTTAGATTTAAGATTTTGGCTTAAAGTTTGAAAATATTAGATTTAAAGATTACACTTAATACTTGTGGTTAAGTTTTAAATTTTTAGATTTGATGTTTAAATATGAAGTTTAGGATTTTAGATTAAGAGATTATGTATGATATAAGTTTTGGATTTAATCTATATAGGTTTGGTGTTTAATTTTAAAATATTTAAGTATATAATTTTGTATTTAAGATTTGGAATTTAAGTTCTAAAATCTTGTCGAGATTACTACTGTACTAGTGCTTAAATTTTGGTTTTTAGTGTATAGGGTTCAGAAGTTTGTTTAGGGTTTAGGGATTCAAAAATTATACTATTATAGCGTCTATACTTTTGTGCTATTAAAAGTATACTATCATAGCATTTCTAATTATGCCGCTCTATCATAGCGTTTTCAAAAATACAAACGCTATCTAAACCTAACGGATATATCAACCATAGCAGAAAGCGAAAAAACGCTATCCTGGTCTGCTATCAAAACGCATTTTTCTTGTAGTGTCAACAATTAGAACTACTGTTTTAATACATTGAAAATAATTACGAATTCTTTATAGCATCAAACTTCAATCAGTTTCTTATTCATATGAGTGACACTAAAACTATAAATTACAGCTTTATCCAGTTAATTCAAAAGTGATATACAAAATATATATTGCTACAGATTCATCCACTTTATAAATATACTGCCACTACAAGAAAACATGCTTATATCGAGGAAAAAAATCGTTGGTATGTCGTCGGAATAACAGTAATCGTGACTTTTCAAGCCAATAAACTTTCCTTCCTTTATGTCGATACAGTTACGCAAATTAGATGTGTAACCGTCTGGAAACTCCACATCGTTTGAAATACAATCAAAGAATGCATCTTTTCCCTCTGCATCAAGTCGGTATATGGGAAAAGGAGCCCTACCATTCTCATCAACATGAAGTTCTGAACGATCACATTTATCGACTAAATCCAGTCTTGACTTCAAATTATCCTTTGTTTTACCTTGAGCGTTAAGGATCGTGTTCATGTGATTGTCAAAAAATTTCTTCTCAATATGCATGACATCTAAATTATGCCATATCAAATGATCCTCCAGTATGGCAGATCCCAGAAAATACTTTTTTGTGCCAGTTATGTAGTTCTCCAACAGCATCTACCGGAAAACGCTCATGTCCACCGACGTCTGGCGTCCTTGCTGCACCATAATCTCTTAGTTGTGTCTTCAAACCTTTCCCACTAACTTCCTCAGGTGGACCATCAAACACCTGCTTGTTCTTCCTAAACAAAGTCTTACTCCGACGGTATGAATGATCAGGTGGTAGGAATCGTCTGTGACAGTCAAACCAACATGTTTTTCTTCTGTTCTTTAGTTGGAAAGCATCCGTGTCATCTTGACAATATGAACATGATAGCTTCCCATGCGTTGTCCATCCAGATAACATACCATATGCTGGAAAATCACTTATTGTCCACATTAGTAATACCCGCATTTGAAAGGTCTCTTTACACGAAATATCGTATGTTTCAGCACCTTCAGCCCATAGTTGTTGCAACTCATATATTAGTGGCTGAAGAAACACATTAAGTGATCTCTTAGGATGCTCTGGTCCGGGAACGAGAATGAAGAGAAACAAAAACTCTCGTCGCAAGCACAAGTTTGGGGGTAAATTGTATGGTGTAACAATGACTGGCCATAGAGAATATTGTCTTCCACTCTTCCCATACGGGCTGAAATTATCAGTACATAATCCAAGGTAGACATTTCTTCTCCCATACGCAAAGTCGGGATACTTTGATTGGAAATGCTTCCACGCTTTTGCATCTGAAGGATGTCTAATCTCACCATCTGTTGAGTGCTCTGCATGCCATCTCATTCATTGCGTTGTGCGTTCCGAAAGATACAATCTCTGCAACCTTTTCGTTAAAGGCAAATACCACATCCTTTATATGGCACTGGAACTCTTCCACTCGTATCTTTATAACGAGGCTTCCCACAAAATTTGCATGTAATCCGCTGGTCATCCACCCTCCAATAAATCATGCAGTTATCGATGCATACATCTATTACCTGATAAGATAAACCAACACCAGCTACGAGTTTCTGAACCTCGTAGTATGAACCTGGAGCTACATTATCCTCAGGTAGAATACCTTTAACAAAATCAGCTATCGCATCCACACAGTTTTCAGCCAAGTTATAATCTGTTTTAATGCCCATCAGTCTTGTAGCAGGTGATAAAGCTGAATGACCATCTCTGCAACCTTCGTACAATGGTTGCTTTCCAGATCCAACATATCATAAAATCTCCTAGCATCTGCATTGGGTAAATCTTCCCCTCTAAAATGATCATTTACCATCTGCTCAGTATCTACACCATAATCTACATCCGTTCTAATTGGTTCTTCTAATCTAACCGCCGGCTGAGGTTCGCTAGTACTACCAAGTTCATAATCAATTTCCCCATGATGATACCAAATTTTGTAACTTCGTGTAAACCCACTCAAATATAGATGAGTCCAAACATCCCACTCTTTAATAACCTTTCTATTTTTACATTTAAAGTAAGGACATCTTAACTTACATGTTTCTTCTTCCGGTTGTCGGTGAACTAACCCCATGAATTCGGTTATACCTCGTTGGTCTTCTTCCGTAAGCAATCTCGTCTCCGGATCCAAATGAGGTCGATCAATCCAAAAACGCAAATAATCTGAAGAAGACATGTTTTTTTTAAATCAAATTCGTGATAGTAGGAGAGAAGAAGAAGAAGAAATGGAGTGAATGAAGAGGAAGAGGGGTGGCTGTATTTATAGATGAAATCATGCCGACATACTGAGGAAAATTCCGAGGAGAACCTACACTTCCTCGGAATTTCCTCGGAATTTTTAAAATCGCCCAATGGCTCTCTAACGGCTACAAAATATCCTCGTAATTTTACAAATCTCTGTTGGTTTTTTCCGACGAACATGGTTTCCTCGGTATTTCCTCGGAATATTCGAGGAAATGTGACTTCTTCAGGAAATTCCGAGGAAACCACATTTCTGAATTTCCTTGGAATTTCTTTGGTTTTTGGTCAGAAAATTCTGAGGAAATCATTTTCCCTCGGAATGTCCCTCAGAATACCGATGTTTTCTTGTAGTGTGCTGTCGGGTAATAATTTTGTTAAAAGCTGTTTTAAAATATGGTTCTCGGTTGATCAAAACAATGGTTCTCAAAAACAAAACACAACGAAAGTTTATGGTTGTAAGAAAAACATAATACAATGATTGGAATATTTTAACAAAGTCAACTATATTATAGCATGTAGTCTAATCCATTCAGGAACCAACCCATATACATACAGCAAGTAAAGTTATGTAAATTGTAAAATTGTCTTTTATCTGAAAAGAATGAAAATTGACATGGTAGCTAATAAAATAGAATTTGACTTTGGCTTTTGATCACTTTCTAAATATTAAACTATCGGTTGACTTAGGCTCCTGGTATATATATATATATTTAATTTTGTCAACAGGTTCATGGTATATGAATATATATTTTATAGTTGATTTTTTTATATGTTAACAGCTACAAGAAAATGTTTTTCTTTACTAAAATTTCAAATGCTATTCTTGTAAATATTTATTTACAATTTACATATTTTATTGCATTTATAGTTGGGACAAGTCGTATTCTGTTCGATTATGTCATATACACTATGATAGTTTAAAAGAAGGATAGAAACTAAAAATGTATAAAGTTTGGTTGAATATCTTTATAATTTATAAAATAGAATTGAGATGGTTTCTCAAGCCGCCACGTCTCCATGGATAGTGGGGCATTTTTGGACACGTGTTGACTCGTTGTGCTATCTGTGTTGTCACGCGTTTTATTTTTGTTGCGCGCGTTTCGATTCTATCCTGCTGATTACTCGTTTTGGGCTTCACTTATGATTCAAAATTAAACCCATTTAGTTTATTACCCAAAACATTTCTGACTTCGTCTCTACCGTATCAGTTCCTCTGCAACCACCTCTATCTGAAACCGTCATAGTTACTCATACCCTCCACTCCTCGGTAATTAAATCTTAAATCTTTTATGTTAATGTTAACACTAAATCATAGCAATCAACGACTACTTAGCCGTCCAGCTTCCATGCGTTCCTCACCAATTTCTGATAGAGATAACAAGTGTTCTCTCTATGATCAAACTACCATTTTCTGCACTGCAAAAACCACTGCTAACAACTCCTTTTCGTAGATGTAATGGTTGATCTGTTTTCCTTTCAAATGTCTGCTAATATAAGCTAACGGTCTTCCTTCTTGCATAAGAACTTCTCCATACCCTCTTTACAAGCATCCGTTTCCACGACAAAAGGTAGATCAAACCTTGGCAAAGCTAGAACAGGCACTGTACACAGAGCTTGTTTCAGATTTAGGAAAGCTTGTTTTGCTTCATCATTCCAACAAAAAGCCTCCTTCTTCGTCAAGGACGTTAAGGGACGAGCTATGATACCATAGCCTTGCACATATCTCCTGTAGCACCCTGACAGACCCAAAATTCCTCTCAGTGCCTTTAAGTTCTTCGGTACATGCCATTCTTCTACTGCTTTGACCTTAGGGTCTGTAGAAATACCCTGAGCCTCAATGAAGTGACCCAAGTACTCAACCCTTCTCGTCATGAATGCACATTTGCTCCTCTTTGCAAACAAATTGTTCATCTTCATCACTTCAAACACTATCTTTAGGTGTATCAAATGCTCCTCCACAGATGAACTATAAATGAGTATATCATCAAAAAATATGAGAACAAACTTTCGTAAATAATCTCTGAACACATGGTTCACCAATCCCTGAAAAGTTGCAGGAGCATTGGTGAGTCTAAATGGCATCACCAAGTACTCGTAGTGTCCACTGTGGGTTCTAAAAGCAGTCTTATGAATGTCTTGAGGATCCATACGCACTTGATGATAGTCTGCTCTCAGATCAATCTTTGAATACACCTTTGATCCACCCAACTCATCCATAAGGTCTTCTATTAGTGGAATAGGAAAGCGATCTTTCACAGTCATCCCATTTAGCTTCATGTAATCAACGCACAGTCTCCACGTACTGTCTTTTTTCTTGACCAATACCACTCGAGATGCATACGGGCTCGAGCTCGGCTGAACTGTTCCTGCCTTAAGTAGCTCTTGAACCATTTTATCAATCTCATTCTTCTGATAAACTGCATATTTATATGGCCGTTGATTCACTGGATTTAAACCCTCCATCAACATGATCTTTTGGTTGTGGATATCTCTGAATGGAGGTAACTGAGTAGGCTCTTCAAATATTACTCCATACTCCTCTGTTAACAAACTCAACTCTTCCTTCTCAGCTTCATTCATCTCTTCAATCTCCTCTGTCTTCAAATTCCACAACTCCATCTCATCTTCTTCACATGTATAAATCATGTGTAGCTGCATCTCTTCTTCTTTAGCATTCTCTAAACGTTTTGCTTTAACTTCTATCACCGAACCTGGCTTGATTCCATGTAACATCACCCTCTTGTTATGCCATTTAAATGACATCTCTAGCTCCTTAAAATCCCAAGTGATAGGACCAAGTGTAGATAACCACTGAACTCCCAAAACTATATCATGAGCTCCCAATGGAATCACCATGAAGTCTGCTTTGAATTCTTAGTTCAGAAATTTCCACTTCAAGTTATTGATCTTCCCACACACTCCTATCTTACTCCCATCCGCTACAGAAACTTGTTTACGTCCTGCAGGCTCTACTTTACACCCCAATGTTTCAGCAACTTTTGAATCAATGAAGTTGTGGGTTGATCCTGAATCCAACAAAACGTATAGTGTCTTCTTTCCTTGTGTTCCTCTAACTCTCATGGTTGTATAGTCAGTACTACCCACAACTGCATTAATCGATATCTGAGCTACCTCTCTCTGATCACCCTCTTCTTCCTCCCATTCGTCTACCTCCATATCATCAACATCCATTGAATACAATTGTGTCTTCCTATGTTTGAGAGCATGTTCTGGCAAAAACTTCTCATCACAATAATAACACAATCCTTTTGCTCTTCGGTAACTCATCTCTGTCTATGACAAGAAAGGCCGAAGCTTTCCCACTGCTTCTTTCTGCTTAACCCCTTCATCCTTCTTGTACGTTATCAAACCCTTATGTTGATTGTTAAGAACTGGCTGCTTCTGGTGTGACCACATACTGGTTGTTGCTTTCTTTGGATGAGCCATTTCATAGAGACGACCCAATACCAAGCACTGACGCGGTGTTTGAGGCTGAAACATCCTTATATGCATCTGAGTGTCTAACCGAAGACCTGCTAAGTAAGCACTCAACAAATTCTCCTCAGACATTCTTAGCCTCGCTCTTATCAACTCAAACTGCTTATGATACTCCGCAATATCACCCATTTCTTTCAACGCCTTCAACTCCGCCATTAGATCATCCAAAACTTCCTCAAAACACTTCTTTGATCTGATTCTTGTAAGGCCTCCAGCTTCTTAACGTCATCACATTCCCATCCTCCTATTTCAAAGCCAGATGCCAAGTTGATGCATCACCATCAAAGTGAATAGACGCGATCCCCATCTTACACTCTTCCAGTGTGTTAGCTATCTCAAAGAACTCCTCAGCTTTGCCCAACCACTCTTTCAATTTCGAACCATCAAATCTTGGAAAATCAATCTTTGCCATTCTTGTCATACCAGAGTTGTTGGTATGATGATGATGACGATTCATCTTGTTCCGATCTTGAATGAACCCTTCCTCAACTCGTTGTTGATTGACTTCGCCACTCGTTAATGCGTTCCTTTGGAGTTGAGTCGTCATCACGTTGACCGCATCTAACACCGTCTGTAATTTTCATCCATCACCGATGCCTTCTCACTCTGCAAGTTCAACGCTTTCTCAATCGCGTCGATCCTGCTCGCCATCGCACCATCAGTTTCTTTCGCCGCACCTTTCGATCGTGTTTCCGTCATCTTCTCCGATCACCACCGTAATCCGAGGTCGATTGGCTCTGATACCACTGATAGAGATAACAAGTGTTCTCTCTATGATCAAATTACCGTCCGTAAAATAATAGTTTGTAGCTCACAAGTATAGATTCTGGATTTGAAGAAAGAATCTAAAACTCCATGAACAAAGAACTTTCAGAATGTTACAAGACTCAAGAAGAAAATCACTCACAAATTCGATAACCCAAAATGATGCAGAAACAGAGTTATATATCTCTGTTTCCGTTACAACGAACCAACTGACTCAACACGTGTCAATTATTTACTCCCCACACTCTAACGTCCACGCCACGTCATCTCCCTCTCTTTATCTGTATCAATTTCTTACACTATATCTATTACAATAAAGTGTTGCGATCTTTTATTATGGCAAGAGAGGGCAATGGAGAGGCGGAGAAGCTTGCGTGGGTTCGTTGAGAAGCAGCAAAGTGCTTCCGGTAGTAGTAATAGAAGAAAACCAGTTGTGGATCCTGATCGGTAAGTAACATTATCTTCTTCAAGATCCATTTATTTACTTGCCTCTGATCTTGAATTCACGAATTGGTCCAGTTGTGCATGTTGCCTTGGTTTATCTATTTTTCTTAGAATTGATATATATATATATATATATATATATATATATATATATATATATTTTTTTTTTTTTTTTTAAATATAGTTACTTCCTAAATTCTAAGCGATTATTCATGGGCATGTTGTTGAAACAGGATTCAACTGAAGCTCACTCCCCTACTTCCCCTTCGTTGATTTGCAAAACGTTTACCACAATTGCTTTAGTAAATGTGTTTTCATTTCTCCTTTGAGAGGTCAGCTATGATGTTTAAGGGTTTTTGAGATATTGTTCTTTTGTTTTTAGTGTCTCTGTACCAATAGTTTTTGTATCCTCCCTGATGACAATCTATTGGTTGCTCTATAACTCTCTCAAAAACTATAAAGTTGCATCTTTTAATATTCTGCAGGTGGTACTCAGAGCCTGAGAGGAGTTCGTAAAAGGACAATTGAATAAAGAAGACTGTGTTCCTGAGTGGAAGAAGTACATAGTCTGTCTCTCGGTAACTCTCCACTCTTCTTCTCTTTTTCAGCTTTATTCATGTTTTGTCTGATGTTCCTAATCAATTCATAAGCTCTTTCTCTGACTTTCTTTTTTCTCGGTTCTCATGTATCCTAACAAGAGATTTAAATGGAAACTTCTTACTCGCATTTTGGAATTTGCTGTTGACCTTAATCCAGGTAAACAAGCTGATGCAAAAGAATCCAATTGACGATACTTGACTCTTCATAATTCTCAATAAGATTGCCTCATTGAAACAAATCCATTGAGCAACCTTTTTTGTACATAGGAAAGTATATATACGAGACTATATTACTTAGGAAGGCAATCAAATTAGAAAGAGAATGTTCTATTCTTAATTTTTCAACCAAACTGTACTCCATCATCATCCTCTCTCCCCAATGAAGATATCCTCAAAATCACACATTACTACTACTATCAGCACTCATCATTTCCACAGAATGTTCTAGATTACTGCTGTTTCAGGGCACATTTTGTCACTGTGGGACTCACATGTCCGGTTAGTGATAAACGTTTGACGTCTGAACTTCCAGCATGATGGTTGCTTGGGAGATGCCTTCTGATGCAAGCCAGTCATTGCTCAGTGTTAGCTGTTGGATTTCTGTGTTTGCAATCTGGTGAGTGAATGTCATATCTGATTGTGTTATTTCAGATAAGACACGCAAATATACACACAAGTGATCGACATCTAAGGCTTTTCCCCCGGAGTGCTCCAGCAATTTAACAATAGCTGATGTTATATGCGAAAATTTGTTTCATGGTGTTGACTTCTTCGTCTTCGTCAGCTGGTGCTCCGCTTCGTTTCTTCGTTTATGATAAGTATTTGTATGGTCAGAGCTTAACTGAACTGAAATAGAAGCTTCTTAGAAATATTCTTCAGTCAGAGATTAACTGAAATCTGAATGTTCCAAAATCCTGAAACATTTTATTGTCCTTATACTTTCTGGTTTAGTAAACCAGTGGTGGAGCCAGAAAATTATTTCAGTGGAGTCATATGTATCAGAAAACTGAAACTGAAGGTAAAATCGAATTGAAAAAAAAATTGAGGGCTTGAACAGAAAACAAAAGGAGTTAGAATGTAAAATTTGGTGGGGTCAGTTCATAATATTTGAATAAATACTTGATAACATTTTCAAAAATACTTTCAGAGTACTTGGACCATTATAATCATCACACTTCATAACATAGGTTATAGGTGCGTACGAGGGAAACAATCTATAGAAACAGTCTGTATCCATGAAACAACACGTTATGATTTGTATCTGTAAAAGTGGTAAAACTACGTTGATCGCTCAAGATATATTGTTCGTACACTCTTACTAACAATGCTTTTATCGTCGAGTTTATCCCTATTGTTTTTGTGCCACCAGTCTCACCAATGGGGAATGATGACGTCGTTAATCAGAATCAGGCCTTATCAGAATACAAAGAACGTAAGTAAAACGAGTTTTCATTTAATATCACTATGACAGGGGCTGGTGAGAGAAGTTTCTCTTGGTGTGGCCTTTCAAGAAATCTATATTTCTATTTTGTATTAACATTCGCCTTTGTGGTGTTTTGCTGCTCCGTGAACAGTTTCCCCGCAGACGGTCTTTGATGTGAGATTTTTCAACAAAGTCATAGTGTAAGTTTAATATATTCACTTTAGTGCAAAGCCTTCAAGATATATATTATGTTATTTTGTTCCTACAGATACTGTATTGTTAAGCTACATTACTGTTTCGTGTCTCAAAGGTGCAGATCGTGCTGACCGTACGGTGAAAAATCTTTTGATATGATTTATGGAATTTCCTTTAGTGAAAATTGAGAACTTTTTTTTTAAAAAAAAAATGAGAACTATGATTCAGAATTCTTTGATCCCTTCAGCTTGCACATATGAGATAATTCATTGGTTTTAAAACATAGTGAACAATATGATACATCTAAAATTAAATTTCTCCCCCAGTTAGAAAATTGAACTTTATTTTACGTAAATTTAATCGATACTGTGTAATTTTAACAAAAACTTCTGCAAGATACTCTAAACACAAAATCAAGAGCAAAATGCTTCCTTATCGTTGTATTTTAAACATGATAGTTTTTGTATGTAGTATGGAAAGTACTCTTAACAAAAAAAAAAACTCTTAGCAAAGAACACCAACACTATAAGTGAAATTACAGCTTATTTTATTTAATTTATAAAATTATAAACTCTCAATAACATCCCGTGCGAAATCAAAATAATATTGAAAATCAAGGATTAAGTGGTCTCATATATAAAATGTCAATTTTCAATATGTACCAAATAACACAGAAAACCCCGTAAAAATGAAATAAGGACATATTTAAAATACCTCTCAAACTTTTACATGTGGCAAAGGAATGCCGAATTGCAAGTTCTGCAAATACCAATACAATAAATTACAGCTCTGTTTGATAATTTAGCCATTAAAAGGTCAGAAGCTCTGAGAATTTCACATTCTTTAACAAGCACAAAAAAATGTTCCAATCTAGACGGTTTTTATAAAGCCATCAAAGATTCACAGAAGATGAGCATTTAAATACAATCTCAAACTCACACACACAAATACCTAAATACACATAAACCATTTGGCATTTAGCCTCACATGTTAACAATCAATTATCGCAAACAGACCAACGTCCATGGAAATACAAATCCTCCTACCCAAAATAACCCATATATACAATTATATAACAAAATATCTTTTTCCTCACATAAAAAACACACAAACACAACTCACAAAAAGATATTACACATACAAAAATAAGCAACTTCAAAATAAATTAATACAGAAGGTTGCTATCAAATGAATCTGAAAAAGATATCATTCTCTATCAACATATTTTCATATTTATATTTTTGAACATATCTTTTTAACTAAAATTATAAAATAAATTTAAATTCATTTAGTAATAAAATATACGAAACCGGTGCGTAGCACCGAAAAACCCCTAGTATCATATATTCCTGTTGTTTTATTATTTCTTATTATTTCATACTTTGACACCAAGGCAATTAATGGCGACGGTTTCTCCCTCTGTACCTTTCTCTTCTCGGTTTTAGTCAAATCCTACACATTTAACAAAATTTTGGAATAATAAGCTCAAGTTTTAGCCCTCCTAAAATATACTCAGTTCAACTTACAATTACGAGAATCAATATAATAGTTTACTGAAATGACATATATTAAGAACCCCTTAAAAATTCAAAAAAAAAAAAATTGTCGCATTTACTTGGTTCTTATGTTTTTGTTAGATTATAAACACCTTTACATTTTTTTGTTCTTAGGTTGCTACTTCTTATTCATGTGTATATCCTTGAAATTATGTTTTAAATTTCTATCGGACAAAGTATTTAGATAACCAGTTGGAAACAAAGTTAGACCAGCCTGAGAAATGAAAATTTCGTTTTACTTTGCAAAATATAAATGGTCAATATACTATTAGTTATTAGTTATATTTTTTTTTTGTAAAAAAAATTGTTTCAAACTGTAGTTACTCAAAGATCATATCTCTTGGTAACTTTGTTACTATATTATTTTGTTTGGAAAACATTTCTCATGTTAACTAGAAGTCCAATATAGGTCTGATTGGTAAGGTTTTTCTTTAGACTTTGACTTTAGAATTATGGCTGTGGAAATTTTGGATTTAAAGACTATAGTTGTTATTTTAATAAGTTTAAAAGCTTGGTTGATATCAGAAACTTTAGAAGTTGTGACTATTATAAATATATATTTCACATTTATTTCTAATATGTATTACATATTTCGTCTATCTACTTTTTGTTTATCGTTCAAAATTTAGCAAAAAATATATTTTATTTATTTATTCTAACCAACAATTTTATTTTTATTATTTTGAGATTACAATTTATTAGATAAAAAATTAAAAATTTAACGGATCCTAGTCCGTATGATGTTTGCAATCTCATCTCGTACACCTTCCGGGTATTGTCTTGAACTGAAATCATGTTCTATTGTATTTCTAAGTTTTTCCTCATTTGTCATTTGATCAATTAAAAATGTACCTGTTGGATTTGTGTGCTCGATGAAATGAGTTTTCTTGTTATATTTATACTAACAAAATATTCTAAAAATAGTATTAATTATTTTTGAATTATTCGTAAATGTTTTCATTTATCTTTATAATATTTTTTAGGTTTTAACAAACTAATGTCTAATAAGAGTAGGTTTATGACTTTGGATGTTAAAAATGTAACTAACTATTGACAATTAATTTATTAATCAGTATACTCACTGTTTTTCTTATTTTGGTCAAAATGAACAAAAGATTAAAAAAAAGAAGTAATTCACGTTTTTGGAAAACAAATTTGAAGAAAAAAGGCTTTAAAGCCTTAAAAAGTAGCTGTTGAAAAATGGGAACAAAAAAAATTAGTTTGTTTTTTCTTAAGTGACTTTTAAGAGTTCACAAATTTCTTAAGCCCAAAAATATTGATTGACAATATTTTGGCTTTCATACAATTACAAAGTTTCAACAGCCTATTAACCAATCAGACCCATAGACTCCAAACAATGTTGGCCAATTTGTCACTTGAGTGCATCTTAGCAGACTGTTTCATGTTATACATAAAGCCCACATTGCAAAAGACCTCACTCTTGGGATCAATAGTTTTGTTTCCTTGAAATATCACCCAAAAGGAACACTGTATTCCAACTACCTCGTGGACAAACATGAACACATAGGCTTAAGGATATATCCATAGTTTCATATAAACTTCCGATTTTTTTCTCTCTTTTCACCATCTTAAAAAAACCTCGCATATAATCTACAAAAGTAAATTTTTTTCTAAAAAAAATTGTCTATATTTTTCGTCGAAAGTTTCTGAGGACTTTCCAAAATTCTAAAGAACAGAAACCGTTGGAAAACATCAGAACAATTTAACGTATTAAGATAGAAAATGGTTGGAAAATTCCTGTCCACTTTCCAACAACTTTTTTTGAATGTTATGTTAGCAGTTTTATATCCGTTGAAAAGTTGTCATAATTTTTTTCAGAAATTTTTCTTTATATTTGAACACCACAACATTCTCTCCTTCACAAATTATACTACAAGCACAATACTCAGTAATACAAATTTTCTTCATAATGATTATTACAGGTTTTAGATGGATCAAAATCATCAAGATCCATCAACAGGATTTTTTTCCAGAAGAATTTGTAGAAGGTCCTCAACAATTCATGTCATTTGCTTTAAACTAATAGAGAACTTTGCAAACAGGTAAAATGTACTATCATTTTTGAATTTGTCGTAATAGTAGATTTGTTATTGTTAGTGTTGTATGGAAGAACGTATATAGTATTTGATTTATGGTGGGTTACAAATTTTGGTATATGTTCGCACGATGAAACTAATTTGATAATATGGTAGTACTAGTGAAGAAGATGATTTAGATGGAGTATAAAAACAGTAAGGTGTTATAGGTGAACATGTAGATACTATTCAAATGGTAAATGAAGTGTTCGGAAAAATAACATTTATTGAAGATGAGAACAGAACGGAGCAACCAAACTTGGAAGCATAATTCTTTTTCGATATGTAAGATGTAGCAAAGAGTCTGTTATATGATGATTGTAGTCTGTAGAGATCTTATTTCACCTAAGCCATCTGAACAAAGATGATGTCTATTCAAACATAGTATAACATAGGCGATAAATAACTGTGTTGATGGCATAACTGATTTTGCAAAAGAGAAATTATCTAAATATAATCTCTCACCATCTACATTTATAAGATACACATATTGGTTTCTGGGTGGGGTTTGTCCTATGTAGTGACAACTATATGATGTACTGGAAAAAGGGCATTGATCATATTAGTTGTCAATTTTGTCGCAAACTACGGTTTCAAGAAACAAGTAGAAAGACCAAAATCCCTTACTTTTACTAAAGACTTATATCATGTGTTTATTGATGACATTGTAAGAACTAAGTTTTTATTAAAAAAGATATCCAGACCTATAAATCTGAAACTTTTATTGATTTTTTATTATTTTTTAAATTAATAAATTTTTTAATTTTTATGTTTTCTAAAATTAAGATTTCAGAGTGAATAAGATCACGGATAAAAGCAGTTGGGTATTTCTGAATGTTATCTATGCTAGAAATATCTGATAAATATTTTGGTTCAAAATTTGTGACCAAACTTTCTCTTTGTTTAACGGTCAAAAACTTTTAACAGATATAACAGTTAGAAATTTCCGACCAAACATTTTCCTCGGTTAACGGTTGGAATTTCAGTGACTTTAAACGGATTTAGAATGTCTGACAATATTAACTGGCGGCCTTATTCGTTAAATGTTTGTTAGAAAAGATGATTTCAGACGGTTTTCAGTAGATATTACCTTTGTTATGGTGTCACTTTCTGTAAAGGCCCGACCGTCCATGGCTAATAGGTCTTCCACACATGCTTACTCGGTCTGTGGGCTTCATCCTGTGTAATGGACTGTACGTTAGTTTTTTAGAGGCTTGAAATTTTTGTTTACTGACCCTACAATCATCACAAGACTTTTCATCATGCTTTAGTCTCATCACCCCGATATCGTGAATTTCTTCCTGATAGGTCACTGATCCTTTTACTACTTCAGTTCAAGCACGCTTCATTATGGAGTTTTGAATAGATGGTTGACCGGAAAGGTAAGTGCACTTTACGGACGTTGGTATCCATATACTCTTTAGCCTTTTCATATACCAATAATCGGGATGTTACAATTTATTCCCTCTCAAAGAACGCAACATCTTTTTTGTGCTTCGATCGTTATCCATGTTAGTGTGAGTCCTCACTGACTCTACACTCGTCTGTGTATGGTTTTGATACCACTTGTAATATCCCGACTGTACACGGCTAATAAATCTTCCATGTCCGTTCACTTAGTCTTCGGGTCCATCCAGTGCAATGGGCGATACATTAGTTTTTTCTAAGGTTCCCAAGTCTTGTTAATTTACTGACCGCAGACTGCAATCACCGCATAAATTTTCCTCGTGCTTTGACATCAGTCTATATAGGTCACTTATCCTTGCATTACTCTTGTCCAAATACGTTTAATTCTGGAATTTTTAATGAATGGTAAACCGAAAAATAAGTACAGCTTAATGACATAGATAACAAATTAATTATGTTAAACTTTTCCCTATATCATGAACTAGGATGTTCTAGTTTCTTGTTTGTGGCGATCGTGAAGATATCAGACAACCTTTACTCACCCCACTACGATTTCTACCAACATTTTTGCATCTCCTCCGCGTAATAACCATCAACGCAATCAGAGAATCCTACAATGGTCCGAAGATACACACGGTTGTTCCTACGTGACTTTGCCACTTTACCACTTTTTGTTTCGTACGTTCTTATCATTTTGCGGGTTTATATCTTCTGGATTCAAGTATGTGTTTGTGACAGTCATTGTGTATATCCAACACCATTTAAAGTAAAATGTTGAATCTGAGATTTTATAGTTGCAACAAGAGTATGATGTGTTAGTTTTCTATTGGATCAACTTTGCTGACATTGTCTCTTCTATGAGTTTTAGTTTTAGTATATGTAATGAATGAATTTATCTTATTTTACTATTTTTTTCATCTTTACTTTAGTGTCATGTAGAAATATATATAATTTGTAAACCAATCACCAATATTTAATTATCATTTTGTGAAAAACTATCATTTTATACAAAACACCTAATTATTAAAACCAGGAATTGATTCTCATGTTATACAAAAATTGATAAATCCCTTTTCATTGATATGCATTGTGTCAGCATAACAACGAGTACATTAGAGGAAACAAAATAATTTGGGAAGTAGCCTTCGTTTAGATATATTTAGAATGAAAAGAGGAACTAAACCTATGTATCAATACTTAACCACAAGACTAAACCAACATGACCGAAACATATATAACCCGGTAATATTTAAGATTAATTTTGTCATTTTGTGTGTTTCTCTCGTAGGAACTTTATAGTTTACATATCTAACTGTTGATTATTGACTATTTTTGTTTACTTTTTTTCTTGTCAACTATTTTCTTTTGTTTAATTATGTACGCACTATGTTTGCCTTTCTAAAAGTTTTGAGTCTCTGAAAATAACTTTAAATTTAAGATAGTGTTTCTATTGATAGTTCATGGATAAATATATTTAATTTTATTTTCCAAAACTAGTAGGTTTTAAAGTTGATAATAGTTAATATATTTCAAGGCCATCAAGATTAGTAAAGCTTATTTTCGATTTTTCTTTTTGTTGAGTCAAGCTTCCTTTTGTTCATTAATTATATCAAGATCTTCAAGAATAGTAAGGATTACAACTATATATCACTTGAGAGAGTCATTAAAATAACATCAACAACAACAAAATTAACTTCATTACATCACAATGAAGCGTCTTCTTCTGCAGCTGCTTGCCCTCTGGAGCTATTCTCTATCAAGTTGTTCTCCATCTTATCATATGATTGTTAATTTCTTCTGCGTTTTAACAATGAATATATTTTTTGTGTTTGAAAACATTTGTAGGATGTGAATCAACGTTTGTACCGTATGATTATTCTGCAACCGTAGAGGCAAGCAAATGTTATGTTCATTTTTCTGAATGTTTGTTTAAATGATTAGGTCTCACTGAGTCATTTTCTTCTGTTTTGTTTTGGTGCAGTGTCTAGATAAACCTCTAAAACCACAGTACAATGGAGGAATCATCGTGAACCCTGACCTACGCGATGGTCCACAAGCTTGGTTACCATTTGGAAACGCAAAAATCGAATTTAAAGATATTGGACACGATAAATTTGTTGTTGCACGAGAGAGGAAACAGCCTCATGACAGCGTCTCACAGAAGGTTCATCTGGAAAAGGGACGTCTCTACACTTTCTCTGGTAAAAAAAATAAATTTAGGTTTTTCTGTTTCTTGGATTACACTCTTCGAATTTTCTAAGCCCTATCAGAACAATGGTCTGCTTTGTTTTTATGTTCCTCATAGCTTGGCTACAAGTAAACAACGGAAAGGCTCCAGTGAGTGCCGTTTTCAAGACGAACGGTGAATATAAGCATGCGGGTTCGGTTATTGCGGAATCCAAATGTTGGTCCATGCTCAAAGGTGGTCTCACCGTTGATGAATCTGGCCCTGGCGAACTCTACTTCGAGGTAACTATCTAATGGTATCGAGTGCTTATCACAGGCGTACGTGTGGCTATCCCTTTCGGTTTGGGTCGGGTTTTATGGATCTTCATATTTTCGGGTTTCAGCCTCTTAGCCGCCATGTTCGGAAATTATATACTCGATGGCGCCAAGTTCGTATAATAACACCTCGGATTCAAAATATCATTTGTAATATATATGCCAATACCCATTTTGCCATACTTATTTTGGTTTAGAGTTATTTTAATTCGAGTTCAGATATCTTCGGATTGGCTTTAGGATTTTAAAAACCTTAGGGGTATCCCTTCAGGTTTTGATACATATTACATCACTCTTTAGGATCCATTCAGACATTTTTCCATCTCGGACTAGATAAAATTCCAGTTTTTCGGTTTGTATTTGGTTTGCAATTCGGTTTCTGACTTTTTGCCCAGACCTAGTTTCTCACACTTTGAAATTTTATCTTCACCTAAGTGGCTGCCAGTCGTCTCATTCAGCGAGTTGATTTTGTGTCTTGCTTCATTGCTCATGTGTAGAGCAACGACACAAAGGTTGAGATTTGGGTAGATAGCGTCTCACTGCAACCATTCACACAAGAAGAGTGGAACTCTCACCAACACCATAGCATTCATAAAGAGAGAAAGAGAACCGTCAGAATCAGAATCATAAACAGCAAAGGCCAGCCAGTGCAGAAGGCAAGCCTTTCCATAGAACAAAGTAAACTCGGCTTCCCATTCGGCTGCGAGGTAGAGAAGAACATACTTGGGAACCACCCATACCAAAACTGGTTCACTAAAAGGTTCACGGTGACAACTTTCGCCAACGAGATGAAATGGTACAGCACCGAAGTAGTTAGAGGCAAAGAGGACTACTCAACCGCTGATAATATGCTTCGATTCTTCAAGAAGCACGGGGTTGCTGTACGTGGTCACAATATTGTATGGAACGACCCTAAGTTTCAAACTAAATGGCTAGACGCTCTCTCTGGTCGTGAGTTCTACAATGCAGTGAAACAAAGAGTTTCATCTGTCGCTTCACGATACAGAGGCCAGCTTGAGGGTTGGGACGTTGTGAATGAGAATCTTCATTTCTCGTACTTTGAGAAAAAGATGGGTCCTAAGGCTTCTTATGACATCTTTAAGATGGCTCAAGCATTTGATCCAACGACAACTAAGTTTATAAATGAGTACAATACGTTAGAGGAACCGAGGGATTCAGATTCTAGTCCAGCAAAGTATTTGAAGAAGCTAAGGGAGCTTAAATCCATCGTGGTTCGTGGAAATATATCGTTAGGGATTGGTCTTGAGTCTCATTTTAAGACTCCTAACATTCCCTTTATGAGATCAGCTCTTGACATTCTTGGTGCCACTGGTTTGCCTATTTGGCTCACTGAGGTCGACGTAGAAGCTCCCAAGAATGTTCAGGTAATTCTCTTATAGTGGTTAACAAAAGTCCTGTCCTTACCACTGGTTTGTAGGCTAGTGGTTAACCAGAGGTATTAGTCCTATATATTGAGCTCCTTGTTCTAGCCCGGTGGGAAGAATGTGTTGCGCCCTATTATTAGGGGCTTGCGCACATCATTATTTGATTGATGTTCGGTCTCTTGCAGGCCAAGTATTTCGAACAGGTCTTAAGGGAAGGCCACGCACATCCTCGTGTTAAAGGAATAGTGACGTGGGCAGGTTATTCTCCAACAGGTTGTTACCGAATGTGCCTCACAGATGGAAACTTCAAGAACCTTCCCACCGGTGCTGTGGTGGACAAACTTCTGCATGAATGGGGAGGCTTCCGCGGACAAACCAAAGGTGTCACTGATGCTAATGGATTTTTTGAAGCCTCACTCTTCCATGGTGACTATGATCTCAAGATTGATCATCCTCCCACCAGTTCAAAAGCTTCCCACAGCTTTAAGTTGGCTTATGATGTCTCCTCAAACACTCAGCCATCATCTTTTGTCTTTCGTCTTTAAGTAGCCAAGTATTTGTATTTATATTTCAGTAGCTTGATGGTGGCAGATGTATGTTTTGTTATTAGTCTAGACATTGTATATATCCGTTTCTGCCGAAAACCCCAAGTGCTAATCATGAGCAATAGAGCATCATTGGGCGTTGTTTTTAAAGTTTAAGCCTTTTGTTTTGTAATGTACTTTAAGCAATTGGGCTACTATATTTAAACCTTAAGTATAGTAACAATATACTTTAAGTTGTCTTTTTAATCAAATTTTGACTGGATGCTCAACCCTAACCTACTCTAACCTAGTGGTTAAGGTTTAAAGGCTTCCACATCTAGGTTTGGAGTTCGAACCCCAGACTATGCAATTTCTTGCAGATTTTAAGAAATTCAGGTTTCAAGTCCCGTAGAGAGCAATTTCTTGACTGCAGACAACGGAAGTAAAGTGTACAAGAGATCTTCAATATGGTGCAAGTAAATCGGGTCAGGAGTAGATTTTCATAAGACGGCTCAGGTGATACAATTAGGTGTAGATCTCATAAGGTAGATATTTGTCGGTTGTCGATTCGTCTTTGTAATCTCTTTCATAGTTGCAATGCCATAAGAAATCTATTTAACCTCCTATTTTCTTCTTACAAGTAACTTAATAATATTTTCAAAATAACATATCTAAGAAGATATTGTCAAGTATCCTTTTCTAAGATTTTATTATAAAAAATCTTTTAATATCTTTTTATTTAAGATGTAAACATAAATTCTTTTAAATATTTATTTTTAAATATTAAAATTCGTAATTAATATTAAATAAATTATTAACAAATATTAATTCTTTCATTATTGAATAAGAAATAATATTCCCATAATATTTATATCTATATTATTAAAGTTGAAGTACATTTTGGAGATGTTTGGAAACTTGAAGATTATTCTTAGTGAAATATGTTTGGAAACATCGATAGTAATAGAAATTAAAACTTGCATATTTTAAGTGATTTTTTTCAGATTTTCATTCTAATTTTAATCAATTATAATCACTTTATATAATATCTTTACTTAATAAATTCACATCATTTATTCTAGAACTACAAAATAAAACTTAATTGTTTTCAATTTTTTTTACATATCTATACAATTAAAGTAGATGACTGCTTATGATTTTGCACATGAATTTCTAAGGAAATTACAAAACATTCAATTTCCTTTATTTTCAAAGATGTAATATTTATTTCCTAAATAGTTGCACCATATCTTTTCAAAAATGTATTCATGTGATTAGTTATTTGTAAGCATTTATTTTTTTTATCGACAACATTACAGACTCATGAGGACTCTGAAAACCAGACTAATACCACTAAAATAAGACCACTAAAAGAAAATCAAGTTTGAATAACTTACGACAGGTTAAATAAATAAAATCATATTACTAGTTAGAATTGTTTAGAGTCTTCAAATATTTAGTCATATTTAAAATAACAAAAATAAGTCATATAAAATAATTTAAGATAAATTTCATAAAAATTTAAAATATATCATTTATGAAAAATAATAATTTATATTATGTAAAATAATTTTTCCAACAAAAAATATACCCGCCATTAAGGGCGGGTCAGAATCTAGTCAGTACTATTAAAACAGTAGAACTTTTTATCGACTATGTTTTCGACAATTAAAAAAGTCTACGTTGGTCTATTATTAAATAATCAAATTAACTTAAAATATTATATATATTCATATATCTAATTTAATTGAAATTAAATATATATCATGCCTAAAATTAATGAAATAACTAACTAATCTATTATTTTTACAGAATAATGAATTTAATTTATATAAATACAAAATTTCATTAAAATAAATTATATTTTATTTATTAGCGTAATAAATAATAATATATGTCTATTAATTTGTATATATACAAATATATATTAATCCAAACACAAAAAAAAACAAAATCTTCAAACCTTCACCAAATACATAAAAATATAATTCTTATATTTAGAGTAATAAAATTAGATATATATATATATATATATTAATACTTAGCTACTATTAATATTTAATATATGATAAAACATGTTACTATTGATATTTATGAATATACTTTTAATGAGTTATTTAAACATACATGAGAACTTTTTATCTACTTACAAGTAGTAAGTTAGACCATTTCATTTATTTAACCTCCTATTTTCTCTCTTACAACTAACTTTTACTATTAAATTTATACTATATTCAATCTATTATTTTAATATTTCAAAATAAGATATCTAAAAATATATTCTCAGGTATCATATTCCAAGATTACATTTTACTAATATCTTTTAATATCTTTATTGAAGATGTAAACATTAATTTATTTTTAATACTTTGTTTTAAATAATGAAATTTGTAATTTATATTAAATAAAATTATTAACTAATATATAATTCTTTCATTATAGAATAAGAAAATAATATTCCCACAACATTTATATTCATAATTAAATTAATACATCAACTAATAAATATAAAGTAACTTAAATTTATTTATTAAATATTTTATGAACCAATAAAACTAAGGAATAACATACTTTCATGACTTTTACCACATACTTCAAAGTATTAAAACAAAATAATAAATTAAGATATATAAAATAATAAATAATTACACATTTAGATTAGAATATTAAAAATAATTCAATATAATATGATATGGATTGAATTAAATATAGATTAATTATATAATATTAAAGTAAACTTTGACCAATATAAAATTAAAAATAATTTTTTACTATAATTTACAGTTTAAAATATAAGTAAAATTAATAAGTACATGTTATATAAATGAATTATCTTAGTTTCATAAAATTATATTTATATATTTTTAATTTAATTATCTATAAATACAAATATTTAAAAAAAACATGGATGAAATTTCTAATCTTCTGTAAATGAATTGTTGAAAATAACACAAGTATAAATATATTAAGTTATTTCAAAAATAACTGAACAATTTATATATCTCTTGAACCAAAAAAAAATTAGAAGTGGACCCGAAGGTCTTTGGACCCGAAGGTCTTTGGACCCGAAGGTCTTTGGACCCGAAGGTCTTTGGACCCGAAGGTCTTTGGACCCGAAGGTCTTTGGACCCGAAGGTCTTTGGACCCGAAGGTCTTTGGACCCGAAGGTCTTTGGACCCGAAAGTCTTTGGACCCGAAGGTCTTTGGACCCGAAGGTCTCTGGACTTTTATGCTTTTGGGGAGTCTTTTTGATCGCTCTCTGCTGCCCGGTGGCGAACCACTCTCGATCTAAATTGAGAATTCGCACTGTGCTACCCGTGGGCATAGGCCATTCTCGAAATTCTCAATGCTGCACTCTACCTTTCTGCAGAAAGGTCACTCTCAGACTTATTGTGGTCTGGGGTGGGTCCCCCCGCAAGGTTCTGTCAACCCAGACACACTACCTTCCACGTCTGGATAGGTATTAAATAGTTTGTGCTTAACCGGTTATTTGCACAATTGCTCCCTGCATATCAGCCGCCAGAATCTGATTACAGTACTTGGCTGTGTACGTCATGCCCCCAGCGTGCGTTTAGCTTACAGCGTATTTAACGAGGGTTTGAGTGGCACTAGTACGTGGTCCCCGCATAACTCTTGGCTATAGGCCTTTACGCGGGGCCCTATCGCACAGACATCGGCTCAGGGCTGATCAGACCCCTTCCATATCTGTCTGTACCTATGGTGAGTAGCCTCACCAGCTAGGGGGCTAGCTAAGATCTGAGGTCCCGAAGGTCCCTGATCCAGCTAATATGCCCCTTTAAGTATATTGGTGTTTCCTTAACTCCTTTTAGTCGAAACCAAATGTATTTTATAAGCCTAGTCCGAGGACGTTCTCGTTATACATAGGAGTAGGAAAACCAAAATACTTAAATATATAATAGTATATATAGAGCTCGACCCGAAGATCTTGCCTTTAGAAATGATAGAATTTGAGGTGCAAGTCGTTTCAGCAGTTGGGTTGTACCTTGCCTGTGCTGTCTTGCAGCTTGTAGGCTCCTGCCCCTTGCACCCCTATTACCTGATAGGGCCCTTCCCATCCGGGGGCGAGTTTTCCGGCTGATTTGTCTTTTGTGTGGTTACAGACTCGACTTAGGACCCAGTCCCCTTCTTGGAAGGTTCTGGATCTCACCTTCTTGTTGTAACTCTTAGCTACCTTTATTTGGTACGACGCGTTCCTTATGCGGGCTGCTTCCCTTTTTTCGTCTAGGAGGTCTAGGCTTAGGTACATCAGCTCGTCGTTTTCCTTGGGGGTTAGGATGTTGGAGATTGTGGTCTTGACATGTACCTCGGTTGGTATTGCTGACTCGGTGCCGTAGACGAGTGAGAAAGGGGTTTCTTGGGTAGCTGTCTTTGGAGTTGTTCGGTAGGCCCAGAGGACTCCGTGTAACTCTTCTGCCCATCGCCCATGAGCCTTTTCCAAGCGCTTTTTGAGCATGTTCACCACCGTTTTGTTGGTTGACTCTGCTTGTCCGTTTGATTGCGGGTGCCTTGGTGCTGAATATGAGAGTTTGATATCCCAATCTTTACAAAAGTCCTGGAAGTCGCTGCTGGTGAATTGGGGTCCATTGTCTGTGACAATTTCCTGGGGTGCTCCGAAGCGGGTTATTATGTTTGTCCAGATGAATTTCCTGATCTGGAGGTCTGTGATTTTTGCCAAGGCTTTGGCTTCTACCCACTTCGTGAAGTAATCGGTCATTACTAAGAGGAAGACCTTCTGCCCCGGCGCCATTGGGAATTTCCCCACGATGTCCATGCCCCATTTACGAAAGGGCCATGGGGAACTTAAGGACTTCAGGTTCTCTGGTGGTAAGTTAGAGATTGGGGCGTGCTTCTGGCATTGGCTACAGGTTTTGGCCTGTTTGAGGGAGTCCTTTGCCATGGTAGCCCAGTAATAACCAGCCCTTCTCGCCCTGAGAACCAGGCTCCGTCCGCTGGAGTGTGAACCGCATTTCCCATCCTGGAGTTCTTCCAATATTCGTGTGGCTTCTCTAGGGGATAAACATCGCAGGTAGGGTCCTGAGAAGGACCTTCTATATAGTTTTCCCTCCGAAATGCAGTATCTGGCCGCTTGTCTCTTGATCTTCCGGCTCTCCTCTCGGTTTTCGGGTAGGACGTCGTTTCTTAGATAGTCGGTGATAGGGGTCATCCAGGTTTCTCCTTCGTCTACTACCCTCACTTCTTCCGGTTCAACGTCTTTATGGGTTGCTGGCCATTGCAGGACCAACAACGGAATACTCATATGTTCCTTGGTTTCTAATGCGGAGCCCAGGTTTGCTAGAGCATCGGCTTGGGAGTTCTGTTCCCTAGGTATTTGGGTAAGCTTATAGCTTGCAAATTGGTCTAGGAGACGTTTGGCCACAGATAGATACCTGATCATGCTAGGGTCTTTGGCTTGATAATCCCCTTGAGCTTGACTGATGATGAGCTGCAAATCACTGAAAACCTGGATGTCTTTTACTCCCATTTCCTTGGCTAGTTCTAGGCCTGCTATTAAAGCTTCGTATTCTGCCTCGTTGTTCGTTACTTTGAAGTTACAGCGTACAGCCCTTGAGGCCGATTCTCCCGTAGGGAAGGTCAGGACCAGTCCTACCCCTGTGCCTCTTATATTGCTGGAGCCATCCACGTGCAGGGTCCATTGACCTTCTTCCGCTTCTTTTCCCTGGAGAGTAGTTTCTAGACCTGGGTCTGGAAGCACAGAGGGAGAGAACTCAGCCACGAAATCAGCTAGGACTTGGGACTTGATAGCGGCAGTTGGGCTGAAGATCACGTCGTATTCTCCTAATTCCACGGCCCATTTCGCCAATCGTCCTGATACCTCGGGTTTATGAAGGACTGCTTTGATAGGGAAGGAGGTGACTACCACGACTTGGTGAGACTGGAAGTAGGGACGTAACTTCCGGGCCGCGACCACTAGGGCGAGGGCTAGTTTCTCTAGCTGGCTGTAGCGAGTTTCTGCGTCTAGCATGGATTTACTGACGTAGTATATGGGATGCTGCCTTCTTTCCTCCTCCCTTACGAGGACCGCGCTAACTGCATGTTCGGACACGGCGAGGTAAAGCAGTAGGGTTTCCCCTTCTAGAGGTTTGGACAGGAGTGGTGGAGTAGTGAGATAGGCCTTGAGGTCGGATAATGCGGTTTCGCACTTCTCTGTCCATTGAAAGTCCTTAGGGTTCTTTAGTGTTTCGAAAAAGGCATGGGACTTGTCAGAAAGCCTGGAGATGAATCTGCGGAGGGCTGCCATTCTTCCCGTGAGTTTTTGAATCTCTTTGACGTTCCGTGGGGGAGGAATCGCCTGGATGGCCCTTATCTGCTCCGGATTTGCTTCTATGCCCCTGTGAGTGACTATGTATCCCAGGAATTTCCCGGAGCTTACTCCAAAGGAACATTTAGAGGGGTTAAGTTTCATGTTGTATTTCCTCAGGGTGGTGAACGCTTGCTGGAGATGTGAGATATGGTCCTCCGAGTCCAGAGATTTCACCAGCATGTCGTCGATGCAGACTTCCATGGTTTGGCCTATCTGATCGGCAAACATCGTGTTGACCAGCCTCTGATAGGTGGATCCAGCATTCTTTAGACCAAATGGCATGATCTTATAGCAGTAGATGCCCCTAGAAGTCATAAAGGAGGTATTTTCTTGGTCGTCGGGATGCATCAGGATTTGGTTGTATCCCGAGAAGGCGTCCATGAAGCTCATTAGTTGGTGCCCAGCGGTGGCATCCACTAGCTTGTCTATATGAGGCAAGGGGAATGGATCTTTCGGGCAGGACTTATTGAGATCCGTGAAATCGATGCAGACCCTCCATTTTCCATTTTTCTTTTTCACAACCACCACATTGGCGAGCCAGTCGGGATATTCCACTTCTCTTATGAACCCTGCGTCGAGCAGGTTCTTGACCTCTTCGTTAATGATTTCGTCCCTTTCGAGGGCGAACTTCCTTCTCTTTTGTCTAACAGGAGGGTGCTCGGGATTCACTTGGAGCTGATGCATGATGACGCTGGGGTCGATTCCAGGCATGTCTTCGTGGGACCATACAAAGCAATCGGAGTTAGATCTTAGGAAATCGATCAGCCTCCGTCTCAGATCCTTGGGCAGCTTGGAGCCTATCTTGAGGTTCCGCTCCGGATTTCCTTCTATCAGGGGGACTTCGTCCATGTCTTCAACCTCGGGTTCTTCGGCGTGAGGAACGAGAGGCTGCTTCTGTAATTGCTATAAAGCTTGGGTACTTCCCTTCAGGGTGGTTTGATAGCAGGATCTAGAATTCTCTTGATCCCCTCTAATGACCTTCACGCCCCAGGGAGTAAGAAATTTTACCAACTGGTGGAGGGTTGATGGTACGGCTCCCATGTCGTGGATCCAGGGCCTCCCTAGTATTACATTGTAAGACGATGGACAGTCGACTACCAAGAACTTGGTGGTCTGGTTTATTCCTTCGGTGTAGACTGGGAGAAGGACTTCTCCCTCGGTTTGCTTCACCTCTCCGCTAAACCCCACGAGCGGGACTGCTTTTTTGGTTAATGTTTTAGGGTTTAGCCATAAATCCATATCGGCTGAGTGGAAGATAATGTTGCTGGAGCTGCCATTGTCCACCAATATTCGTTTAACTAGGCAGTTGGCTATAACAAGCGAGATAACGAGGGCGTCATGATGGGGAGCAAGGACTTGCTCCTGCTCCCTCGCAGTGAAGCTGATTTCATCCGTTCCCAAGAGTGGGCGCTTGGGAGTCTCGGTCTGCTGACCGTTTCTAGCGTTGCGAGTACTTCGTTTGGCTGCGGCGCTGCTGATCCCGCTTACTTCTGATCCTCCGGAGATGACGTGGATCACTCGTTCTTGTGGTGGAGGTAGCGCAGGGACCGGTTCGTTGGGGAGAGCAGGGCCCTCTCTGTTAAGGAGATCCTTGGCCTTGTCCGAGAGGAATTCCCTTAGTTAACCCTTCTTGAGGAGTTCGGCTACTTCCAATCTTAAGGCTACGCAATCCTCCGTGGTATGGCCGTGATCGTTGTGGAACCCACACCATCTTTTAGGGTTCCGGGTAGCGTCAGGGGACCTCATTTTAGGTGGCCACTTGACTTGCGGGCCCATCTGCCTCAGGACTCTAATGAGCTCCGGTTTGGATATCGCTAGGTGGGAAATGCTGGGCCAAGTCGAGACCATCATTCCTTCGGGCCGAGATAAGGGGCGATGCTGGTATCTGCCCCTGCTCTGATTGGTGGATTCCCGGGAAGGTCGGGATCGGATGGTCTCCTCACGCTCGTCTTTCGATGGTTTGGAGGACTTCTGATCGTACTTGGAGGAAACCTTGGCCCTGCTCACGACGTCTTCTTCCCACCTTACTTGGGCCCAGGCGCGGGATAGTACATCTGACATGTCTCCACATCTGTACTTGGTTAGCTCCTTGTAGAGTTCTTCCTCCGGGAGTAGGCCCTTTTTGAAGGCTGAGATTGCTGTATCGGCGTTACACTCGGGTATGGAGACCTTCTCTTGGTTGAAACGAGCTATGTAGGAGCGTAGGGATTCGTTTCTATATTGATGGATCTCGTAGAGGTCATCTGATCTCTTCTCCAGGTGGCGGCTACTAGCGAACTGTTCCACGAACTTGTTGCTGAGGGCGGCGAAGGATGCTATGGATCCCGTGGGGAGGTTGATGTACCACTGGAGGGCAGGACCGGTTAGGGTTGATCCAAAGCCCTTGCACATGGTGGCTTCCCTTTCGTCTTTCGGAATAGCCACGGCTACCATGCGTTGCTTGTACTGGGCGATGTGGTTGTCGGGATCTCCAGTTCCTTCGTACATCTTGATGCTCGGGAAAGAGAACTTTCGAGGCATCTCGATCGAAGCAATCTCCTTCACGAAAGGCGTGTCGGAGTACGACCTCAGATCACTTCTACGGATGGGGGGAGCTACTCCGGGGAGCCTTTCCACCATGGATTGGATGGTGCCGAATTTTTCGGATACCATCTTCTCTAGGTAAGCGGCTAAAGCTGGATCCGAGATCTCGGGATGATCAGGCGAGTACTCTTCGTCCTCTGTATCAGATTCGTCCTCTTCTTCTTCTCGGGTTGCGTCTCGAACATTTTCTTGACCGCCGGGTTCGTCTCCGGGCTGCTGAGGCGTTTCCTCGTCGTCGCGCGGGGTGTTGAGCGAAGCCATAGGTCGAACTTTGATTCTGAACCGTTTTCGTTTGTTCCCTACTGCCCCGATGGATTGATTTTCTCGTCTGAGAGCGTTGTTCTCGGCTTCCATGGCGTCCAGCTTCTCGGCGCTTTGCTGGAGTTGCTTGGAGTGTTCTCCAAGTTGGTTTTTTAGGTATTGAACTTCCTGGACGAGTTCCACACCTGCAGGTGCGGTTTCCTGAGCCTTGTGAAGGTCGGTAATTTGACTCTGAAGGGTTTCGAGTCGGCTCAGAAGCTCCTTCTCCTTTGGGGTCAGATTGGCTTGATTGGACTCGTCTTCCGATGCCATCGTCACGTAGTTGAGTTACTCCCCTCCTTCTAGCGCCAAACTGTTGTGATATTTTTGTGTAGGGTCGTTTTAGTACTACGGAACACTGGAAGACTATCAAGATTTATGTTTGTATGTATGTTTTTAGAAGAGAAATTGAGGCAAAGAGATGTATTATTGAGTGTTTTTGGGCGTTACAACGTATTGGGTGTATAAACCCTAGTTTTCTAGCCTAACTCTATAATCTCTAAGCCCCAAAGTGTCGATCCCTTGTTCTAGGGTTTGAGTTCCCCTTTTATAGTTGATGTAAGTCGGTCAATCTTGGGCGGCTTCTCCAATATTCGGGAATATGTTAGTTTCCCCTTGATTTGAGAAACTTCCATATTCATGCGGAGGAATGGTTCCTTGATCCTCACGGCAAGGGCTGGGCCTTGGTTCCTCGATACAGGGGTTGGACCCTGGGTACTTTTCGAATGGAGATCGGGCCCTGGTGCCACCTGGTGAAAATGGGTCCTCTAAGTTGAGGAGGGACCCTGGGTCCTTTCCAAACGAGGGTCCGGAAGTCGAGACCCCTTCAGAGGCTGGAGGAAACTCTAGCCTTGGATATTTTTCCCCAACAGGTACTTCGTGTTAGGCTACTGTCCCGCAGGCATACTACAATCACAAGCAATATCTAGACGCCCACGCGTTCTCGGTGGTCCAAACAAGACTTTCACAAACATCACGCAAACAAGTCATTTTCATCTTTCATTTCACTTCCCGTTCTCATACTCATTTCCTTTACCTTACTCGTTCATATCATTTCCTTTACCTCGTCATACTCATACTCATTTCCATTTCCTTACTCAACTCTTAACTTTAACCTTAACCTTCGCTAACAACCTAGACATCTCATTCCTTTCACACAACTCGTCTATAACTTTCATCAAACTCAATACTCAACTTAGACTACATATATCACATCATCATATCATCACATCATCACATCATCATATACACATCATCACAAAACTTATTAACATCTACAAGATCTAGATCTGATTAACAAAAGACTATATTCCCACAGATTACTCAACATGAGATAAGTTCACAGCCAAGTCCTCACCTTAGCTTGTCCGAATCGTAGATCTGGATCTAGGGAAGAAAGAAAAGGTCACCACTTCGGATCTGGTTCATAAAGATCCAAAAGAGTGAGAAAAGGGGGTTCAAGCTTCAGATCTGTCATTCCCTATGACATAGAAGTTAGGGATCTAGGTTTACCTTAAAGTTCCGATCTGAGATGGCTACACGAAAAGGAATCAAGGAGTCGGCGGCTGGGGACTCGGGATCGGCGGCTCGGGCTCCGCGTGGCGCGGTCGGCGGACGGCGGTGGCGAGCGGTCGACGGCGGCAGGCGGCTCGGCGGCTTAAGTTGGCGGCGGCGGGGCTTCAGTCGGGCAGAGCTTCGCTTGTTGTTCCTCTTCTGCTTGAAACCCTTGTAAGCTGCTCCTTTTATAAGGGAGAGGGGGTGTTAGGCTTAGGGTTTTCCCTTTTTGGACCTGAGTTCCATGGGTTTCATTTTGGGCCGGGCCCGGGATGTTACATATTCTTCCACATTTTCTCCTCCCACTATGTTTATCTCTTTATTCTTTGTTTCTTCTTCATCTCACCATCTCACAATCTCTTCTTTTTAACGGACACAATATTGTTCCTATCTATATCGAATCCGGTGTATGGATATCTCGTTGCAGTGACCAGTAGAGTTTCATGGTCGACCAAGAAAGAAAGGTGTGGTCCATCCGTGTGTGACATATAAAAGCATTCATAGAATTACAAACTTGAGTTATTAAGCAGCTTTTTAATAAAGGGGAAAAAACTAGAAGTTTCAGTTGAAAAAAAAAAACATTTCATGTACATTTGAGATTACTCGCTCATTTTGTGATGATTACAGAAGTTGGATCATGAACATAACTTCTTCTGTAACTTCTTCACCGCACTGAAACATAACTTCTTCTGGAACTGTTGAGTCAATAGAGTTTGTCTGCAGCAAATAAAAGAGAAAATTGGTATATTAATTACACTGTCTGATTTAACATCGTGATGTCAGACGTTGGATGGTTTAAACACTGAAAAGCAAAGAAAAGAATACAACTTGATTCATTGAGAATACAACTTGATTCATTAGTAATTGATGCAGAGAGAATATTTAGGAAATATTCTTAGTATTTTAATTATTTGATTTATTATTAGGATATTTATCTTTAATGGTTTAGGGTTTTTATGTTTTCTTATATATAATCTTTTATTCTCAACTTTGTATTCAGATTTTCATTGATTAATAATAATGAGTTTTCCTGAAGAGGTTTTTATAACTATTGTGAAGAGTATTCACAAACCCTAGTTTTCGGGTATTCTTAGAATCAACGGATCTCTACTCTTATCCCTAAAGACTTCCGCTACATCAGGTGGTATCAGAGCCGTGTTTCTTTGATTTCTTAATCGAAGCGATTCTGGATGTCATGGTGAGTATTAGCATCTATCCTATCCTGGATGAAAGTCCTTTTGTTGAGAGAGAAGAGAACCATGAGATCTATGGAGAGATCTATGGAGATCCAATCTACGACATCTACGAAGATTGTCGACTTTGTCTTCAATAAAAATTATTTTGCAAATTTCGTCTGTGCAAAATTCGGGCGAGGCGAGATCTGTGCAAAGTCTGTACAGAACAAGTTCCGTGCAAAATTAGGGCGAAATCATATTGATGAAGATTTTGTGCACAGTTTTAATAATCTGATGCGTGCAAATTTTGTGCAAAAAAACAGATTTTTGAAGATTCAAGTTACAAACAGTTCTGTGCAAAACTCGTGCAAAACATGTTATTGAAGATTCGAGGAAGAGTTTTTCTTGGAAAATATGATGGATTTAAAGACTGCAATCAAGATTCGAGGACGAATCTTCTCCAACCCGGAGAGAATGATGCAGAGAGAATATTTAGGAAATATTCTTAGTATTTTAATTATTTGATTTATTTATTATTAGGATATTATCTTAAATGGTTTAGGGTTTTATGTTTTCTTATATATAGTCTTTTATTCTCAACTTTGTATTCAGATTTTGATTGATTAATAATAAGGAGTTTTTCTAAAGAGGTTTTTATAACCACTGTGAAAAATATTCACAAACCCTAGTTTCCGGGTATTCTTAGAATCAACGGATCTCTACTCCTATCCCTAAAGGCTTCTGCTACATCAGTAATGTTCAGATCAGTGAAACCTAAACAATTGAAACTTAACAAGCATAATATATTGCTTTAGAGCTTCTGTAGAAACTTTTTAGCTGATGCATACATGGCAAATTCTGTTCAGAATCGTTAGACAGTTTACTGCATATGAACAACTAACATTAAATATAGAATAGAGATGACGGACTTTAACTGTGT
Source organism: Hirschfeldia incana (assembly GCA_026261945.1). Lineage (NCBI taxonomy): Eukaryota > Viridiplantae > Streptophyta > Magnoliopsida > Brassicales > Brassicaceae > Hirschfeldia > Hirschfeldia incana. The sequence continues at coordinate 3,744,426 of JABCMI010000024.1, forward strand.
GAAGAAGAAAAACAAATCGCTATTGAAGAGAGTATGAAGCTTTCGGCAGCATAGAAGACGAGAGAGGAATAATAGATTTAGGTTAACCGTGTTCCTTTTTCCTTTTTTTTGACATCAATTTTATTGATTTTTCTTGAGTGTACATGATCAAAGTACAAGAGAGAGTTCAGATACAAAGGCACATAATAATTAAAACGAAATTCCTCTTCATTGCCCAAGCTTTTTGCTGAGCAATCAGCCACCTTGTTCGCATTTCTTCCTGTCCATTGAAATGTAATGTCTTGAAACTTGTTTCCCCAAGCCAGAATATCTCTTTTCCAGTTGTAATACGCAAAGTGAAGCCTCTTTTTTGTGATTATATCAATTGCTTTCTGACAACCGTGTTCCTTTTTCTATTTTACCTTTTTATTTACAAAATTGTATTATTAAGAATATTATCAAATATTATATATTTCAATTCAGTTAAAATGTGATTAATCAAAGGGATAATTTGAAAAATATTCTAATTATGTTTTAAATTTTGAAAAATACATCTATTTTTTTCATTTTTGAAAATTGCACTTTCTTGTGTGTAACAAGACATTTTACCCTGATTTAATTTAAAATTGAAAATAATATTATAATTAACACTACTATAAAGAACGTTATTATAATTAATGTTTTTATTGTTTTCAACTATTCTTTGTAACCTTTGCTGGTATTTCCATTGTTAAATTTACTGGCACTCCATAGCTGCCATTTAGTATTTTTATGATAAGGGATGATAAATGAATTGAATCTCCTTTCTGACTGTTCATCAATTTTTACATCGTTAGAGTAAATAATTTAACATTGTAAGTTGGCAAAACATCATATCTTCTCTAAATTTGTCGTTCGCTAATCTAAGCTGAAATTACAGTAAATAATAAATTGTGATAAAGAGAGAAGAAATACATCCACGCACTAATTGATTCTCAGATTTTTTTTAGGCTGTTTCATGTGTGTATATCGTATATAAGCTTCTGGTCAAAAGAAGAGATCATTTAGCTATTTAGTAAATAAGTTTTCTGCACCATAGCTGATTCTTTTTATTAATTAAAGGATCATACAGAAAAGGATATGGTTAATTGTGTTGATATGCTTGCTGTAACGTTTGTTTAGGATATGGTGACTGAAAATTATCTACTTTACATTGATGTAATTAACGTACTGTTTCATGTTTTAAATTAAAATTATTAGTTAAGATATTCTATAAGTATAAACATTAAAATTGGATAGTTTAGTCATTTCACTTATAAATAAGTGTAGTTTTCAAAAAATATTAAACAAGGTGTAGTTTTCAAAATATAATCTCATTTAAAGTTATTTTTCCAAATTTTCCCTTAATCAAAGGGTATAAATATAATTGTATTAATAGTAATTAAAATCCTGAAAGAACAAAAACTGTAGAGAAAATTTTATTGAGACAAATCCAAGTTGAGAATGTCATGTATTTCCAATTCTCCCAAAATAAATCCAATGGACTCAAATTTTTGTTAAGATAAAGAAATGATGTCATCGAGTCATTTTAGCATACGACGTCTTCGTCATGTCTCTTCAGAGAAGTCCCCTAAATTGCAAGAATTATTTTCACTTAACAGTTGTATCTTTTCACTCTCTGAGTTTCACTGGAACGTCATCATCTTCCTCTACGAGTTATTTGTTTATATATTGAAGAGATTGCACAGTTTTTCAAACTTGTTTTAAGTTTTTGATGATTCTCTCATATGCTTCTTATCTCTCTCTGTCTCCTTTTACATTCAAACCCGTTAGTTTAATTTTGCGGCAGCAGATCTTTGTTCTTATAGTCCTCTCTCTTCTAGCGATAATTTCAGATTTAGATTAAGGTATTACTGTTTTTCTGCAATTTACTAATTATTAAATTTATTGTCCCTTGGAGTTTCTGCAATCACAGTAAGCGTATTTTTGCTTTGATATCCTCTGGTTCATTGTTTGATTAGTTTCTGTAGGATCCACGAATCAGACCAACTCAGCCATTCGCTCTCCTTATCGTGAAGGTTAGTCTTTGGAATCTTGCCCTTATATATAATAGGATGAAGTTTGTCTTCTGGTGTTTTAAAAATTTTCTGATACGTGAAGATGTTTTCAAGAGAACCAGAGGAGATATAAGCAAAAATTACTGATCAAACAAGGAATCAGAGGAGGTATGTATGTCTTCAAGAGAACATTTTTGGTACTTTATGATTGATGTGTGGAAATACAAACAATAAAAAATTATATCAGCCGCATCTCCAGACCGACGATGGCTCCTCTCTGTAATAGGCGGACGTCTCTTGTTCAGTCGTCTTCACTGTTGCTTCTTCGATGTCCAGACGATCAGTATTTTTTCTTAGAAGTTCTCTGGTTCATTATTTCTTTTTAATTTCCCTTCATCATTGTTCTCTGACATCCAATTTATTGTCGTACAGCTTTTTGCGTCATTTACTGTGGGTTTTTTCTGTTCTGGAAACAATTGACTCCCTCTCTAATTTTTTTCCTTTTCTGTTTTCACCACTACCAATTGTCACACACTCTGAACTTTTCCCTCTCCAAACAAGTCAGCCATTGCATTTTATTAACTAATGTGACAGTTGAGGAACAATTTTTTTCACCATTTGATAGACATTCAGTGTAGCATGATTAAACATTTGCGCTCTTGTGATATTTGTAATTTCAAACCGTTTTGTAAGTATTGCTGAACCACACTTATTGTAAAAGATTTCCAGGTTTATTTTTTATTATCTCCCAGCTCGAAGGTATTGGAAAATATTACTCCCTCCGTTTTCTTTTATAAGTCGTTTTAGAAGAAATTTTTTGTTCCAAATTATATGACGTTTTCGGTTTTCTATGTAAAATTTATTAACAATTAATGCTGTATGAACAATGATAATATGTCTTCTACTTTTCATTGGTTGATTTGTGGTTGTGTAAATAATTAATGATATTTTTGTCTAGAAAATATAAGAAATTTATGTTTTTCTTAATCTATGTGCAAGATTCTAAAACGACTTATAAAAGAAAACAGAGGGTGTTGAACAGCTTTGACTTGAGTCAGAATCAATGAGTCTCCCACTTAGACCATCTCCAACCCACCTCTATTTCTATCTCTATATTTTCCTCTAAAATAGAGAAACTCTATTATAGAGGTGGATTTGCTCCAATGTATGTCTCTATAATAGAGTTCCTCTATTTATAGGGGAAAATATAGAGATTTGCCATTTTCATCTCTAAATATAGAGGCATAAAGTGAAATTCCTCTATATTTTCCTCTAAAATAGAGGAACTCTATTATAGAGGTGTACATTGGAGCAAATTCACCTCTATAATAGAGATCTCTATTTTAGAGAAAAATATAGAGGTGTACATTGGAGATGCCCTTAGATCTTACCAAATTTTAATACGAATAATGCAATAAAAGATGATATGTATGTTTTTTTTTTGCTAAAAAGAGATGATATATCTTCTCAGCATGTTTCTTATACAACATAAATCTTTGTTCAATCTGGTATTTTTATACTGGACGAGCAACGTTCATGGCAGAAAATCATGTCTCCAACATGTTATGATCACAATAATCACATCATGAACAAATCATGTGTGGTTGTAGTTTGAGCAGATAGAAGATTGTTTTGGTGGGGCTTTTTCAAATAAGCAAACAAAAAATAAAAGTAAGAAAATATAAACGTGAATAAAAACCATCTTTGACAGTATATTATAGAAACATTTAAAAAATAAATTGATAATATTTAACAATTTATTGAACTTCACCATAAATATAATGTGAGTATACCGTATAAACTGATATTTTTAAAATGGTGTAGTATTTTTTTTTCAAATTTATGTTCCTTATATAGTTTATTTTACTTTTGTTTGAATTTCTAAGATAGTTAATCAAATAACTGTGAAGTTTGAAACTTAACAAGGTAAATATTTTAAAAACTCATATATTACATTATAATTTAGGGGAATTTCTAAAAATACCACTTTCATAATACCACTTTTCAAGTTTACACTAACCAACTATACCACCAGATTTTTAATAATCAAAAGACCATTATACCCCTAACTAATAATCCTATTCTCTATTCTCTCGGATCTTTCTTCACCTTGTCCGCTCAAAATTTCCGACGAGATTGGAACACTCCAGTGAGAACCGTCGTCTTCTTGATCGATCAGCCAAGCTTACGTTCTTCCCAAATTACTGTTAGACGATTTTGAAGACAGAATCTGCTCCGGACAAGTCATCCTAGACCTCGTCTTCGCCGTCAAGGAGCTCTTGGAGAACAGCCTCGACTCCGGAGCCACCAGCATCAAAATCAACCTCCGCGACAACCGCAAAGACTACTTCCAAGTCATCGACAACGGCTGCGGCATTTCTCCGTCCAATTTCAAGGTAAACAATCTCCGACGACAAACCGTCACTGATTTTCATATTACCTAAAATCGTTTTTTTTTGTGCCTCAGGTTCTGGCTCTTTAGCACCATACTTTGAAGTTAGAGGATTTGGTAGATCTTCAGAGTTTGAACACGTTTGGTTTCAGAGAAGCTCTGAGCTCCCTATGTGCCTTGGGGAATCTCACAGTGGAGACGAGGAGAAAGGAGGAGCAAGTTGCTACGCTCTTGACCTTTGATCATTCTGGTTTGTTGGTTTCTGAGAAGAAGACTGCACGCCAGATTTGTGCCACTGTCACTGTGAGGAAGTTGTTCTCTAATTACATGTCCAAAGCAAAGAGTTTAAACAAAATATATGCAAAGAGTATGGGAAGCTTGTATCTTTATTGAATGTGACTTTCTCTATTGATTACTTTGATATATGGGTTAACACTTTTTTTTGGATTAGACTTGATATAGTCTCTCTTGGTTTACATGATGAGACTTGAGTAGTTGAGTGATCACTCTCCTTAAAGTAAGCTACTTTTGATGTACTATTACTGAATTTCTTCAGTTTGATATCTACCCTCCCTGTTGGAATCGTATTGTGTTCCAAATAGATGATTACTCTATTTTAATTGCATGATTCTTTTAGTACACAAATTTTCATGATTCTGGGAAGTAGATTTTACTATGTAGTATGTTTGAAGCTTAGTTTCTTAACTATAGTCAGCTGCTCTTACTTTTTCTTACTGACTCTGTTTCAGCGATGACTAATGACTTCTTCAATAATCTTCCTTTGTGCAGGCATATGCACTTATTGCGAAAGGAGTGCGGTTTGTCTGCTATAACACAACTGATAAAACTCAAAGTCTGTTGTGCTGAGCACACAAGGGAACGGTTCACTTAAAGATAATATCATAACAGTATTTGGGATGACCACCTTTACAAGTCAACAACCTGTAATATAAGTAGACTTGACTACGTTTGGTTTCAGAGGAGAATCTCTTAGATTTCTATGTGCCTTGGGGAATCTCACAGTTAAGACGAGAACAGAGAAGGAGCAAGTGTCTACGCTCCTAACCTTTGATCATTCCAGTTTTTTGGTTGCTGAGAAGAAGGCTGCACGCCAAATTGGCTAAGAAATTGTTGGAGAGGGACTGGTCGTTTGAGTTTGATTATTTATTTTGATGTATTGGTTCTTTAAGTTATTGTGTATTCTGACAACCTATTCCAAGCTTATTAGTTTCGTGATTGTCTTAGGACACAATGTTGCTTTTATAAACAGTTATATACATGATTTATAGACTTTATTAATTGTTTTATAAACCCTTATAAATGATTTAAAGACTCTTACAAATAATTTATAAACCTTTATAAATAATTTAAAAATTTTTCTTAAGCTGGTAGAGAAATATCTATTCAGCTAGAAAATATATTAGAAGAATCAGGTTGTTAGGTTGTTGGTGTTTTAAAGTGTTACATCTTTTTATTTCATGAATTCAGTTATAGAGTGTCTGACAAAGCATTGTAAGTATGTACATTAAGAACTGAAGCATTGTTAAAAGATAGTTGCTTGCTACTACTACTTCATATGAAGGATCAATGTTTCTAAAGACATTAAGAAACAAACATTCAGATGAAGTCATCATAGTCTTCTTTGAGTGTGAATTCAGCTGAATCAAACCGCCAAACAAGAGGAGTAGAAGGCAGAAGGCATCATCATCACAGAGCCAAGACGGATTTGGGAGCACCATGGAGTTGATGTATAATTCATTTATAAGAGTTTATAAAATCAGTCTATAAAGATATGTATAACAAACTTGAACTTAATTTTCTATAAGGATTATAAATAATTTATAAATGTTTATTAATCATTTATGAAGATTTACTAATCATTTATAAATACTTATAAAATATTGATAAGGGCGTTTATAAATCATTTATAAAGTTTGTAAATCATTTATAAATATTTATAAATTATTTGTAAGAGAATATAAACCATTTATAAAGTCTTCTAAAAAAGTTTATGAAGTCTATAAACCGTTTATAAATGTTTATAAAATAAATCAGTTAGAAGGTCTTTAAATTATTTATAAGAGTCTATAACAATTTAAATGCTCAAGGCCACTATTCAGTCTTTGGAAGGGCAGATGAGTTCTTGATGGCCTTCAGGGTCATAAAGAGTAGCTTGTCTGATCCTTTATAAACACTTCTAAATTGATTTATAAACACTTTTAAATTGATTTATAAACTCTTATAAATTGTATTATAAACCCTTATAAATATTTTATAAACCCTTATAAATATTTTATAAACCTTTATAAATGGTTATACACTCTTTTAGTTGATTTCTAAACTCTTTATAATGGTGTATAAACTTTTAAAATGATTTAGAGTTCTTCTAACTGATTTATTTTACCTTTATAAATCCTTATAAATTGTTTAAGTTGAGATATTTATAGTATTATAAACCCTTATAAATATTTTATAAACCTTTATAAATGGTTATACACTCTTTTAGTTGATTTCTAAACTCTTTATAATGGTGTATAAACTTTTAAAATGATTTAGAGTTCTTCTAACTGATTTATTTTACCTTTATAAATCCTTATAAATTGTCTAAGTGAAGATATTTATAGTATTATAAACCCTTATAAATATTTTATAAACCTTTATAAATATTTTATAAACCTTTATAAACTGTTTATAAATTAGTTATAATGATTAACAAATATTTATAAAGTCCTGTAAATGATTTGTTATCCCTTACAAATGATCAACATAAAATGTGTTAGAGCCATACATGGAGAAAACAAAAACTGTTAATTACCTTTATGTCTGAAGCTTCACAGACATTTCTAGCATACAACACCACATTATTAATGATTCATAAAACGATTTATAAACTCGTATAAATGTTTTATCTACAAAAGTGCTTTATATTATACTCACAGTTTATATATATATCCTTATAGAGAGATTTTATAAACTCTTGTAAATGATACAAGCAGACAACAAAGATACAAACTACAGAACTCACACATAAGCAGTTAAACTTTTGCTAGACGGGCAAGTCGACAAGGACGTAAAGGTTGTCATTTTGGAGGATCTTCATTTCCATGAAATCCTTCGGACTGTATCTCTAGAACTCGTTGTTGGTCGCGTGTATCCTCCCTGTGTCGATCATAGCATAAACAGAGCAACAAAAGAATAGATTACCAACTACTAACAAAACAGCAAACTCGTAACTCGTAAAGGTGTAAACTTGATTATGTTTTTGCACCAAGTAAAGGAGAGTAATGGAAGAGAAAGGAGAAAGAAAGAGAGAGACCTGGGATAAATGGAACTCTCGACATGTCAAGTAATCTTGCCTCAGCCATCTCATCTTCTTCTTCTTCTTTCTCTCTCTCTCTCTCTCTCTCTCTCTCTCTCTCTCTCTCTCTCTCTCTCTCTCTCTCTCTCTCTCTCTCTCTCTCTCTCTCTCTCTCTCTCTCTCTCTCTCTCTCTCTCTCTCTCTCTCTCTCTCTCTCTCTCTCTCTCTCTCTCTCTCTCTCTCTCTCTCTCTCTCTCTATCTCTCTCTCTCTCTCCAATTACAAAATTAACTGAGACCAGTACGTTTTGAGAAATTTCTGAATAGTAAACTCACAAATCAACTCAGAGACAAAGAATCAACTGGGACTATCGGTGATGATATGGAGGATGTACATGACGAGGCGACGCGAGAAATACTAGCTAATGATCAAGTTGAAGGTAAAACGGTTTGTTTCTGAAGCTTCTTTGTTGATTTTCTTATTCGTGTCTTGACGAGATGATGTTTTGGATTTACCAGATGTTCGAGAAAATTCACCAGTTGAGCCAAATGATCAAGATGTAAGAGAGGTGAAGGTATTCTTCTTTAACACTAACAAGTTTGATGGAATCTACAAGTTCACTTCAGTGTAGTCTATGTTATGGCCTATGCGTTGTAAACAAGGGATCAAAAGTTTCGTAGTTGTAGTTCGTATGACTTGTTACTAGGCAAAACGGCTTGAGAATTGACTTTAGTGATCTCTTGTTAACAAGACGAAGGAAAGTTTTTTTTCTGCCTTTTTAAGAATCTAATAGGTACTCGTATAGTGATGATACTACTAGTAGATGGGAAGAGTAGTGATCGTAGGCTCGTAGCCGTTTAACTTTTGGTTACGATTAATCTGAATAGTTACAATTTTAAGAACAACGATGTGGCCTTTGACTTTTTTTTCTCATGTGGCACATTGGCAGAAGCCAGATAGGCAAGGAAGATGTTGCAAGTGTGGTTGTGCCTGTTGTTGAAGTTGCAGTAGAAAACAGCGAGGTGGAAATATCTCCTGACTTGACTGCATCATCAGACCCTTCATTGGTGGAGCCATCTCCACCACCGGATCCTTCAGCTGCCAAAGGTCAAGTTCTATCACCGTTAGAGCAGAAATCCGACTCTCGGGTGGTTAACAACGTCATATGATTATATAAATTATTTATAAATTCTTAAAATGATTATATAAATTCTTACAAATTGATTTATAAACTCTTATAAATTGATTTATAAACCCTTATAAATTGATTTATAAACCCTTATAAATTGATTTATAAACCCTTATAAATTGATTTATAAACCCTTATAAATTGATTTATAAACTCATATGAATTGATTTATGAACTCTTATAAATAGAGGGGAGTTATGATCAGTAATAATTTAATATGCTTTTTAATCCTTTATTAATAATATACATACCCCTTATAAATTATTTATAAACTCTTAAAATGATTATATAAATTATTACAATTGATTTATAAACTCTTATAAATTGATTTATAAACTCTTATAAATTGATTTATAAACCCTTATAAATTTTTGTATAAACTCATATGAATTGATTTATGAACTCTTATAAATAGAGGGGAGTTATGATCAGTAATGTTTTAATATGCTTTTTAATCCATTATTAATAATATACATACCCCTTATAAATTATATATAGATTTTCATAACTTTCTTATAAACATTTATAAATGTTTTATAGATTTTATAACTTGTAATGGTTTATAAGATATTACAAATCATTTGTAATGGTTTATAAAAATGATTTATAGATCACTTTAAAGGTTTATAAATAGTTTATATATATTCTTATAGAAGTTTTATTAACCCTTATAAACTGGTTTGTGATTTTAAAAAAAGCTTTCACAAACTCTTATAAATGATTTATAAGCCTTTATAAAATGTTTTAAGACTTCATAAATGAATTACCTTTTAAAATTCCTCGTATCATTATAAATGATTTCATAAACCCTTTAAAATAACTTATAAACTTATAAATATTTTATATAATTTTATAATTGATATATAGACTCTTATAACGATATATAAGATATTTAAAAACCCTTATAAATGACTTATAAACTTATAAATAGTTTATATAATTTTATAAATGATATATAGACTCATAACGATATATAAGATATTTAGAAGCCTTTGTAAATGACATATAAATTTATAACTAGATTTATAAGAATTTATATAGGGTTATAAATGGATTAAAAATGATTATAAAACCAATTTAGAAGGCTTAAGAACGAATTTATAAAGGCTTATAACTAATTTATAAGGGTTTATAAAATGATTTTTATAAACTAATTTATAAAGATTATTAACTGATTTATAAAGACTATTAACTGATTTGTAATGGTTTATAAGCAAATTCATTAATATTTTTAAATTATACAAAAACCTTATAAAATGATTCATAAGGATTTATAAATTACTCTATAAACTGATTTATAAATGTTTATAAACTAATTCAAAGGTTTAGAAGTTGATTTATTAATATTTATAAACTAATTTAAGGTTTTGTAAGGGCAAGTATGGGCTCGCCATCGGTGGATGAGCATCTTCTTGCATCCCTACAAAGATGAAGTGTCCAGGAATTCCTATAAACCCTTACAAATCTTATATAAACTTTTTATAAACTTATATGAACCCCTTTATAAACTGTATAAACCCTTATAAATTATGTATAAAATATTTATAAACACCTGTAAGTGATTTTTTAAACCATTTATATATTCTTATAAACCATTATAAACATTTAAAACATTTTGTGATGACTTGAAAACGAAACTTATGGAAGTGATTTATCAACTCCTATTAACTTGTCATAAGCCCATCGAGAAAACAAAAAAAGAGACTATTACTAACCCTTATAAGAGCTTATAAATTTATTTAAAAATATTTATAAGTTGATTTATCAATGTTTATAAATTTACTTTTGATTTATAAGAGTTTATAAATGTTATTTATAAGAGTTTATAAATGTTATTTATAAGAGTTTATAAATGTTTATTAAAACATAAAATGACTTATAAGGTCTATAAGTTGATTTTGAGAGTTTATATATGTTATTTATTAGAGTTTATAAATGTTTATTAAAACATAAATTAATTTATAAGAGTTTATAAATGTTTTTCTAAAACATAAAATGATTTATAAGAGTATATAAGTTGATCATAAGAATTTTTAAAAGGACTTCTAAAAATTTATAAACTAATTTATTAGGATTTATTTGCTAATTGGTTTTTGATTCATAGATCCTTATAAATGATTTATAAGCCCTTACAAATGATTTATTAGTTTCTATAAATGATCCGCAAACCCTTACAATTTCTTTTTCTCTTTAATTAAGTGTATTGACTTGTAAGAGTTGTTTGCTTATCTTTCCACAATACAACGTATATTAGAGCTTTTGATCTACCAAATAATTTAAATGTTAGATTATTTGATTACAGGGTAGGATCATTGATATGATTGTCATTTTTTGTTGTACTTTGATCCAATGATCATGAAAATCAACAAACCCTCGTTGTTCCTTATAAACCCTTATCAATTCAACCAACAAACCCTTCTGTGTGAACAGCAAAGCACTTGCGGCGTAACGTAGTAACCATTGCTTGAGTCCAGATTCATAGATCAAGCTACACAAAAGAAAAGAAAAGATCCAGACACCAGTGAATAAATTGTTTCAGAGCCATTACTACTTAATAACCAAGTCAAGACCATAGGAAACACACCTTTCCCACAAGCCATCAAACTCCTTAGCAGGTAGAATCCATTCATTAAAGCTAGAAGGTTGTCCATCAGGGCCCAGCTTCTCACATGGTCCTTTCTCAGTTAACTGGATGTAAATTATAAATAAGTCATGTAGAAGAGAAAGCAAAGATAACTGCCTTCTTAAAGTAAATAGGGTCTTGATATACCTGAAAGGCGTGGACAACATGCTTAACTTGCCAGAATAAGAGCAACAAGCTTAACTTGCCAGAACAAGAGAACATCATTATTTTTCACCCATTCCTCTATAAGATACACAGAACAAAACCATCAGTATTTATTACTTTTTGCATTTCTCTATTGGTGATTGGAATCTACTACAGTGACGAAGTAGTACCTGTATCACAAATGCAAATTCGTAGCACATTTTCAACAAGGAACAAGTCGTGTGGAGGTATGAGAACAAGGCCATCCACATAGCTCATGCTCCTATTTTCCAGCATCCTAAACCAAATACACACACAAACTAATTCATCACTGCGAAAAAGAAACACGGTAAAGGCAAAAATGAGGAAATGAATTTCACAAACCGTTCGGCAGCTCTCTGAATGTCCTAAAGACGGACATTGCTTGATGGCTTTAGGCAGACCTCCACTAGAAACACACAAAGAGGAAAGTCATGGAAATTGAATCGAGCAGCTAAAAACGCAAGGAAAGGAGAATAGCGTGTACCAGCAAGTCATTTCATTTGCATTTTCAGATGAACACGATGGGGAAAGATGGAGATGCGAGCGTAACGAGGGTAGAGAGTGAGAGGTGATAGAAGGATCGCAGTCGTCATTCAATCTCTGATCTCGTCGCCGTCGGTCGTCCGATCTCCCGATCTCGTCGCCGTCTTCGTCCGATCTCCGATCTCGTCGCCGTCATCGTCCGATCTGATCTCCGATGTAGTCGTGTTCGTTGAAGATTTCTATTGAGTAGAAAGAGATGTAATTAGGTTAGAATTTAGGAGGTTATTTTTGTCTTTTACACATTAATGAAAAGTGTATTTGTGAAAATGTTCATCTATTGGTGGTATTGTTGAATTGTGGTACTACACAAAGTGTAGTTATGAAATTTCCCCTATAATTTAATAACTAAATGTGGTATGTTATTAAAAATAACACTTTAAAATAACCATAAATTATAAAATTTTAGTTATTGTATAAAAATGAAAACCTATCTCTAAACTGAAAAAAAAAATACATTTAGAGTTCATATTAGAAGTAGACAAGATAGGTTCTTAGGAATGTTTAATTTAATTTACTAGATTGATATTATATATGTGAATTATTTATGCAGGGTTGTTGCATATCAAAAAAATATAAAAGCATATGTAACATAGAAAAAAAGTAAGAGAAATTAGAACGTATTTAGTGATCTACCAAATTCAACTGATTTCCAAACGGATGTGATGTTTTTGGACTCTGTTACCCCTACTCACAGAGTCATGTAAACTACTGTTGTGTATAGGCAAAATCTTCCAAGATTTTATAAGACTTTATTCTCTGCATACAAAATTGTCCAAGATATTATAATGTCTTCTAACTTTTATTATTTGTTTGAGTTTAGAAATCAATTCGCATTTTCTTCTTTCATCTCTCCAAATAAACTTTATGTTTTCATTAATTCTCATTCATCTCTCCAAATAAATTTTGTTTCCATCTAACTCATCAGATTCATCGATTTTGCAAGTAAGCGCACTGTTTTTTCCCGCTAGAACATGCAAGAGAATCACATTTTCTCTCTTCAGATCCAATCTATGCAAATTTCGGTCAGTTTCCTGAGTCTCTCACACTCTGTTGCAGCTTACAATCACTATATTTTCAGGAAACGATCTTTACGGTAAAGTTCTCAAATCTTCTTGTGATTTCCTTACCTCATCACTTTAAATCTGTACGGTAATAAATTCTTTGGCTCGATCCCGTTACAGATTGTCTGAGCTTTCTCGATTTCAAGTAGATGATTTTCTCAGAAATAATGGTCCTGTAAATAAAGTGCGGAAGAGGTTGTGTTTTGATGGTGGTTATGATTAAAGCGCTCCTGGTGGAATAAGCTACTAGATGTTACTCTTGTTGGATAGATATTTACATATATTTTTGAGACAATACAAATTTTAACCGGATATTATTATATGTAGATGCCAAAGTGTAGTTGAAAGAACCTACATAGACAGAAAGCATTTAATTTATACGTGTTATAAATAAGAAAACTGTAATGTATGTTGTGTTAGATGGCTACAATATTTTTTGATGCATTGTCACAAACCAAAGGTAAAAGACGGTTACATAATTATTAGTCAGGATACTTGATGTGTTATCTCAAGTAACCTATTTTCTAAAGGTGTAAGTATTATATTATCTGTCTAACAATTTGATATGTACCAACGAACATATGTACCTAAACAATATTTGTATGTCCAGTTCATATGTCATGGCCGTCTCAATTGGCCGACTAATTGCGATAGTGACTGGTCACCTATATTAATAACAGGGTAAGACAATAGTGACTGGTCACTTATATCAATAACCGGCTAAAAAAATTATAGACAATTTTGTGAAGGTTAACATCGATTGTTAGCCGGTTCCGAAGATATATAACTGTATAACGAATTACTTATAGGGCTATCTAGTTTACACTGTCGTTCTAGTTTATTCATTACCGTTAGGGTTCCGAAGACCCAATTCATTACTGTTAGAGTACAAAATAGTCTTAACCTCTTAGATGCGACGGAAATCCTGAACCAATATATGTTTGGCATAAACTCTTAGATACAATTTTGTTTGACCAGCTAATTTATTGTGTACACTTGAAGACACTTACATTAACCACTAGACATGTAACTTAACAAAATCAGGAGCTTTTTGAGTAAGTACAATTATATAGTTTATCGAATACGTATGCTGGCCAACTAAGATAATATCACGGATTTATCTGCTTAGTTTTTCTTGTGTGTGCAATCATCTTGTTGACCATAACATCAATGACCTTTGTTTATGGTTCATACAGCTACAAGATATTTTGTATTCAATAACGATTTTTTTTATTGACGTTTGAAATTGTATTATGCTGATGGTATCTTGGCGCCTAATTTAGCCGTCCAAATAAATGGGTATCATGTATTTGTATTCAATAACCGATTTTTTATTGACGTTTGAAATTGTACTTGTTGTCGTATAACAACACACATGTAAGAACCAAATCTATTTATATATATATATATATAGCTAGCGAAATTATTACATAACCTATAACTACAATATTTAGCAGGCCATTTAAATTTGTTACCAAAGGGTTCATACACCTGTGAGAACATATGGGACGATAATCTAGTATTTGATTTAGCCGTACAAACAAATAAATATCTCGTATTTATATAATTGCGGCGGCGGTGCATGGAGCTGCGGCAGCGGCGGTGCAAGGAGCTGCGGCAGCGGCGGTGCAAGGAGCTGCGGCGGCAGCAGTGCGAGTTGTTGCGGCGGTGGCAATGAGAAAAGTTGTGATTGTGACGGTGGCGGTGAAAAGATTGCGGTGGTAACGGCAGTCGTGCAAAGGGTTGAGTGATGGTGATGTTCTGACCGATTCACATATCTTATTGAGCTAAAAAAATTACAGATCTATAAGAAACAAAGAAATAGAGAAGGAAAGAACATAAGATGAGAAAATAACAATAAATGAAGGATGAAAAATGCGGAAAGGAGGAGAAGAAAAGGAAAACAATGATCTGTTCTTAGATTTGAAAAAGATCAGCTCTTTGACGGAGATGTGGAAGAGAAGAAAAGAGGTTTTTTTTTTGGTTTTGAACACAAAAGAGAGATCATGATGAATGATCAGATCTTTTTCAGATTGTAATATCAATAGAATCTAAACAAATTTTCAGGATATCTTGTTTGACAGGTAATATCCTACACTCTCAACTGCTATGGGGCAAGAGCGTCTTCTTAACTCTCTTTTTGTTGCCACGTCAACTGAAGTTTTCGGTTTTTGTTGTTTTGCTAATATCGCTATATTTTCTTTGTTGTTCACCTAAATTGCTCAAAAAGTAATCTCTTACAATGATTACCCTTTCTTTTAATTGTGCTGTTCCTTTTTTCTGGTCATTTATTATAATAATAATAATATTATTAATTAATAATATACTAATAATAGCAATCTCAATTAATATGAGAGATTATGAATTTAAATTAATTTGTAAGAATTGTATTTTTCCAAAAACAAATTTGAGATTAGTTTTGTTTTGTTTTCTAACATGCAACTATTGGAAATTTAAAAAGTAGTTAAAAATATACAAGAAGTGTCTTTCTACATTTTTTTCAACATCTTAATAAATGTATTTTATTAGTTTTAAGAGTTGTGTCTTCTCATTATAAGAGTGTGTCTTTTCATACAAAAAGATATTATGTTTTTCCAACATGAAATTATAAATTTGTTTTTAAAATAGTTTTAAATCTGAACCAATTAGTGTTTTTCTACAATTATCAGACCCAACGTATTATATCATGATATTAGTTTAAAAATAAATAAATGTCTAAAATGTGTCTTTTTATCCTAACAGTAAGTTTCTTCTTCCTAAAAATTGCTTGAGTTTAAAAATGTATCAAAATGTGTCTTTCACCCTAAAAATTGCATGGTTACAACATTTTCGTCCCCTTGACCCACGAGATACTTAGGTTACACTTCACTATTCCTTCCTCTGGAGCCTTCCAGCCTTTATCCTCCTTACGTTTGCGGGCTTTGGTGCCTTCCTCACACTTAGATGCCCCCAAGACCTCATACCATCGTTCTGCCTCCTCACGCCCTTTACTTACTGTTTCCTCTGCATTATAGTATTTCCCTTCAAATAGAAAAGCGTTCCTTTTCTTCCATAACAACCATAGGATCCACGGAAAGCACTGAATAACTACCTTTGGGGCCTTCTTGTCATTTCCTCTTGACAACAAGTAATTGAAATTCTCATATAGGGATCGATGCTCAAAACCTCATGGGGGAAAAGGGAACCCCGACACCGTCCATACCAACCGAGCTGCTGGACAAATAAACAAGACATGATTAATGGATTATCCTTCTTCCCCACAACGAGGGAATCTAGGATCAACCTTCATCCCTCTTCCATTACACTCATCAGCCACACCTAGAGCATTTGAAAGCGCTTTCCAAAGAAAATCTTAATCTTTGGGGCTGTATCAACCTTCCACACTTGACTTCTCAGAGAATTCAGAGAAGGCTTGCTCTGAGCTACTACTCTAACCTCAGACTGGTCTATAGAACAAGCCAAACAGTATCCAGTTCTTACAGAATATGTCCCCCACTTATTATGTACCCACTCGTAAGAATCATTCATCCCATAAGCTGACTTCATCTTCAAATTTTTTTCAATATCACATGGGAAGAAAACTTCCTCAAGCTTCCCTCTGTCCCAAGTTTTCGTTTGAGGATTAATAGATCACACACCCTCAAATCAAGGTCGAAAAGTATTTGTTTCCTCATCGGAGCAATTGGTTCAACATCGAACAACCATTTCTCCATCCATACGTTAATAGTCTCCCCCGACCCAACATTACGTTGCAGACCCTTTGCAAGAACCTCACGACCGTATACAATGCTTCTCCAACCATAGGAGGATCTTGGCCCAAGCCTTGCATCTAAGAACTCCCCTGTAGGATAGTATCTGCTCCGCAACACCCTAGCACATAAAGACTCAGGGTCCATGAGTAACCTCCAGCTTTGTTTTGCCAGCAGAGCCTGATTAAACTTCTCCAGATCTTTAAAACCCAAACCTTCATCCTTCTTATCCAAACACATTCGCTCCCAAGACACCCAATGCATTTTATTTCTTCATTCCTGTGCATTCCACCAGAAATTTGCCATAGCACTAGTGAGACTTTTGCAAGTCATCTTTGGTAACTTGAAGACCGACATTGCATACACCGGCATTGCCATAGCCACATATTTTATCAATACTTCTTTCCCTCCAGTCGATAGGAAAAAAACATACCATCCATGGAAGCGAGACATCATCTTCTCTTGGATATATTGTAGCATCTCAACCTTAGAATTGCTAAAACATTCTGGCAAACCCAAATATTTCCCCGACCCCCCGTCATTAGTAATTCCTGTGATTTCTTTAATCTTAACCTTCATCACCACTGAAACTTTCTTACCAAAAGTGATTGCCGATTTCTGAAGACTAATCACTTGTCATGATACCCGTTCATATTCTTTCAAAATATTACACACCACTTTGCATTCGTCCTCATTTGCCTTGAGCAATAGCAGGGAGTCATCAGCAAAAGAAAAATGGTGAACCGCAGGCCCATCATCAGAGAACCGAATACATGTAATCTCTCCCATACTCTCAGCTGCATTCAGTTGATGTGATAGTCCCTCGGTACACAGATCAAAGAGAAAAGGGGACAGTGGATCTCCCTGTCGCAGACCTCTCCCTGGCTCGAACTTCCCCTGTTCTTCCCCGTTTATAAGCACTGTGTATGAAACCGAACGTACGCAATGCATTATCCACTCTCGAAACTTGGTGTGAAAACCCAGAGCTATCAACAGACCTTCCAAGTAAGTCCACTCAATCCGATCATAAGCTTTCGATATATCAGTTTTGATACACATGAAATCTTTAGTAATCCGTTCATGGGTTCTCAAACCATGTACCATCTCATGAGCTATAATAATATTATCAGATATTAATCTCTCTGGAACAAAAGCAGATTGCGTAGGTGACACTATATGCTCCAACAATAGTTTAATCCTCGCCACCAACACCTTAGCCACTATCTTGTACAAGACCGAGCATAAACTAACTGGTCTCAGATCAACCATTCTCGTCGGGTGTGGGATCTTAGGTATCAAATATATCTGTGTAAAATTCCACTCCATCGGGAAAACCCCAGTCCTGAAAAAATCCTTTATCTCCTTAATAACATCTGCACCCACAATATCCCAATACTCTTGGGAGAAAAGGCCATTCTTTCCATCGCTCCCTGGTGCACTAGAAGCTTTAATCGAAAAAACAGCTTCCCAAATTTCCTCGTCACCAACGTCCTTTATCAAACTCTGATACATTGTATTTGTAACTCTTGGAGCAAGATCACCAAGAAATTCCACTAAGTTATTTGATGTCGAAGATGAGAACAGCTTTTCAAAATACTCTTTAGCAATCTCCCCCATCTGTGGTATCGTTGATGCCTCTCTACCATCATCATCAATGAGCTTAAGTAACTGATTTCTCTGTCGGCTTGCCTTCACAGACGCATGAAAAAAACTTGTGTTGTTATCTCCAACAATCAACCATTTATCTCTACTCTTTTGTAACCAAAATTTTTCCTCCTCTTTAAAAGCTTTACATATCTCTGATTTTAATTCTCCCACACGTTTCCATCCAGGAGCTAGAGATGAGGTTTCAAGCTCCAGCTCACGTCTTAAGCTCTGTAGTCGCTCGTTGGAGTTGTGACCATTATCTCGCTTCCTCTTTCCCATTGCTTTCCTCACCTCCCTTAGGCTCTCCATCAAATTTAAATTCCTATTTCCTCTAGTTCTTCTCCACGATTCCCCTATCGTCTCCTCCACTTTATGTTTCCCAACCAAACGCTTATCAAAGCGAAAAACGCCCCTGTTCCGATCCTTTTCATCGAGCATGTTCACCATCACCGGCCGGTGATCTGAACCGAGCCTTTCCATAAATGTTTGAGTTGCTTTGGGAAATATATTCCTCCATTGCTTGTTACCAAAGCATCGATCTAGTTTACACTGGATGTATTTCTTGTATCTCACGCCAGCCCAAGTGAAACTATCACCAACACCCACCAGTTCCTTCATCTCACATAATTCCAGTATCTCTACAAAGTCCACAAAGGTGGAAGCCCCTCTACTCGGCCCTCCAATCTTCTCACCATTGTACATAATATCATTAAAATCACCAACCATTCCCCAGCACTCCTTCCTACCAGCTCCAAATCTCAAAATCCTTTCCCATACTTCCTTCTTACCATACTGACTAGATTCTCCATAGACAAAAGTGACAAAGAAGGACTGACCTCTAACACTTATCCAACAATCTATGGCATTCTTATCAGCAAACTTAACCTCCACACGCACCTCTTGCTTCCACAATATCGCCAAACCTCCAGAAAAAACAATAGGATCCACCACAAAAAATCTATCATAACCCAAATCAACTTGTAAATCAACCACTCTATCTCTACACTGCTTCGTTTCCATCAAGAACATGATCTCAGGAAAATACATTTTACGTATTTCCTTGAGACGGGAAATTGTCGATTCTTGAGACCGTCCCAATCTTCGACAATTCCAGCTAAATATCCGCATTAAT
This sequence comes from Hirschfeldia incana, assembly GCA_026261945.1. NCBI lineage: Eukaryota > Viridiplantae > Streptophyta > Magnoliopsida > Brassicales > Brassicaceae > Hirschfeldia > Hirschfeldia incana. The sequence continues at coordinate 3,764,260 of JABCMI010000024.1, forward strand.
GATTGGGCAGTCCCCCATTCGGGACCACCTCTGATTTGGACCTTCTTGCTACTCTTGCGAACACTCCTGCAACCTCCTCTGCTCTTCTCTTAGCTGGGGTCTTCTCCACATTGGTTCGATGCTCTTTCCCTTATCCTCACCACCACCCGGCGTTAAAAGTTTAGGCTTAAACTTTCTCATTCGCTTTGGTGGCTGGTACCGCTTCCCTACCTTAAGTCTTGAGGTCCCAGGAGAGTTAGCATATGTGATTCAAGACCTAAAACCCGTTGAACAATCAAAAAACTTAAGAGGGGATTCATCGACATCTCTCCCACGATCTGACACCACCACTTTAGTTAAAACATCATCCGAGGACAAGTTTAACTTTATCCCAACCTCATTACTCCTCTCAACAGCTTGAGCCTCCCTGTTTTTAAAGGAGTAGTCAAAGACACGGCCCCTGTCTTTGTTCACATCATTAATGACCACAATAGGAGCCTCAAATCTCAGGAACTCCCTTTGACCTTTTGGATCATCCTCCAGATCCTGAACATATTTCCTCACCCGCTCCTCTCTCACTCGCTTTTCTCCTCCATCTACCGCTAGGATGTATTCACGCATGTTCTGGAGCATCTCAGGATTAATTTTACGTCGTCTCGTAAATGCATCCAATCCCACTTGATCATCACGCAACACACAAAACAAGGGATCATCACGCTGCAACATCAGTTCTCTTTTCTGCTTCTCCAACAGAATATTTTTCGCCGCTCCACCGCTTGATCTTTCCTTGCTTGAATAAGCACCGGACACTTATCATTGTCATGAGTTAATCGTTGGCAATGATAGCACCTCTTTTGAATTCTCTCGAAATCATACCGGATAGTCACCGCCTCCCCACCCGGAAGGTTGAAAACTTGTGTTTTCCTCACCGGTTTCGCTACGTCAAAGAAGACCCTCACTCTGACATAGTCATTACTCTGAGCCTTAGTAGGATCGAAAGCCACAACGTCCACTTTACCCAAAATACCAGCAAAAGCTTCAGCCTCTTTAGTATAGTGATTCACCGGGATATTTCTCAGCTGGACCCAAACCAGAAAGAACTTTAGATAGTCATCTGGGGGCTTCTCATACCATCGATCCATCACCACACTCCACTCATTAAAAGTCCACACACGCTTGCGCATCACTTCATCTAGGTCATGTTCATATTTGAAAATAAACTGAAACATAGTTGAAGATAGAGCCACTCCACGAACTCTGTCATATACTTGCCACTTCCTTGGCATATCCAGAATTAAATCCTTCATCCTCTAGCTATCAGAATTTAGGGTTCTTCCAATGATGTTACTCTCCACCGCACTGAATTGAGGTAAGTCCGGCAGAGTGATCGGAGCATTCTCCTCCTCCAGAGACATAGTCTCAAAAACCTTATTCAGATTCATATTTTATCCAGAAAATCTCGACTTCCCACTTAGCTGTTCTACTATAATTGTAAGAACCCTAAGGCGGGCAGACGAAAACCGTTATAAACTCACAAAGAAACATTTATTTTGCCAAAATCTTCACCCAAAAAAGAGATTTTCTGTTTGTGATACCACAAAAAGAGGAAAAAATCTCAGCCAAGAGCCCCACTTTCCTTAAAACGAGAAAAAAGCCGTAGTTGAAAGGGAGAGAAAATCGCCCAAAAAGAGGGAGCCGAAAAAATGAATTGAGCAGTTTCACACTGATTTCACTCAAATTACCCTAAAGAGTGATTTACTCTCTCAAATAAGAGGTTCAGATGTAGTACTTAGGGATCGAATTCACAAAGAGCAAAGGAACACAAAAGATGATAATCCTTAGTGAATAAGCTAGGTTGAAATGGTTTAAATGTAAATTGCAGTTGTGAGCAATGACTAGTTGTTCAAGAGAATGATTTAGGGTTGTAGGTATTAAGAGAAAGTAGTTAGATTCAAGGTTACTATTTAGTTAGTTCAGGATTATAATGCTATAGATGTTTTAATGAGTTGCTTGCATATACTAAAGAACTTCAACTCTTAGATCTGCCTAATAACTGTCATTACTAGACTCGTCTATTGATCTGTCTGCCGACAATATCGATCGATGTTTGACAGCTTGTATCGATCGATATGTGTGTCGTCGATCGATTACTTTATTTGAGTATCGATCAAAATAGCTCTAGATCGAATTGAATATATGTTCACCAAGATCATAGACCGGCTCTCGCTTATCCCTAGAGGATCTTAGCTTATGCAAGATAATGTCAGGAGAATGATTTATGAATTAAATAACTTCCAGGATCATATTCTAGTTAGCTATTCTAGAATAAGCTTTAAGGTTCATCAGGATAATGAGTATACAACTCAACAGTCTATAGTTGGGGCTAATCCCTCATAATTATTTGAACCCCAAATCTAACAAGGGAATCTACTCAGACATGACTGAGTGACTCATAGCATCAAGGTAATAATAGAGATCCATTTAGAAGATCGAACACTCAAGTTCCTCGTGATAACAAATCTCTTTGTATCTTTCTTCTAAATCTTGAATCCTATAACCTTTGATGAGAACAAAATTAAGATGAAAAGAATACTTTTATTAAGTAAAGAACTGTTGTAAAAACACAAAAGAACTAGAAGTAATTGAAAGCACACTTTACCAAAACACAAAGGCAAAGATATAAATACTGAGTTCAATTAGGTAACAAACTCGTCAGGGGCATTATTGTAATAATAGTAAGTCTTGGGCTTCAAGTCGAATGAGAATATTCTTCCTTCTTCTGCACGCTCGATATCGATCGATAGTACTGGGAGTATATCAGTCGATGGAGTATCTCGTCGTCATTTCTTCAAACGCGTCATCGATCGATTACACAGAATGTGTATCGATCGATATGTATCTCTGGATATCGACCTTGACGTCTGAACTTATAGTCATCTCGGGAAAACTCTCTTTTAAGCTCCAAATGGCACCTAAAACGTCACTTTACTTCAAAATGCCCTTGAACCTGAAAACATACCTAAAAGACTTCAAAACATAGATATATATATATAGTAAAATCATATAAATACCATGAGTAAAAGTGGGTCAAAATCATGGTATATCAATTCCCCCAGACTTAACTTTTTGCTTGTCCTCAAGCAAACACACAGGTAGTCTTAGAAAGAAGTTTGAAAATAGCAGGGACTCAATTTCAATTTTAACTTTAGAATCATCACCTCTACTTTGTTGCAAGCCACATCTTATGCCTATTAATCACAGGAGTACAATATACCATATCCTAGCTTAGCAACCAAATCTCCTAGCCAAACATCTTAACAATCCTATCTGTCTTATCTCCTCTACTGATCTCATTTATGCATAAAAATAAAAGTGGAGGCTTTACCTTGGGGATATCGATCAAGAAACACATGGACTCAACTCAAGCAAGTTTCTGAACACACAGGCGAGTCTTCTCTGATTCCTTTCTTCCCCATTTTATCTCTCTTCTCTGGATCCTCATAGTTTCAAATTTTAATGAACACTGATTGCCACAAAGGCCATCTTTGTGTCATCTCATTGACTTAGTAACACATATCTTTCGAATAAGCGAATAATGGGGTCGCAGAAATCACTCATACCCCTCGCTTTGATCAATCTTTTAAAGTAGAATAATGGGGTCGCATGAATCACTCCTACCCCTCTACTCCTCAAGAAATCATATCACATCTTTATACAAATTATTTCTCTCTTTCCTTAGGATGCCGAAGAGAGAGAAGGAAGGGAATCAGAAGCACACAGACTATTACCGTCCAGACTTGCAGAAGGATTCTGATCTCTTGTATACCAAGCCCCAAGACAAGCAATAGATTTTCAGGTGAGGTTGGAGATCAGCTTTGGTTCTTCCAAACAATCATGAGAAGTGTTGTCATAGGTGACAGGTGATCCACTTTAGCATCTATAGTACTTTCTGCAATCAACAGATCTACGAATGGTGCTAAAGAGTGGTTAGATAAAAAGAAAATTTTTGAAAAATATCCTAGTCCCTTTCTTGACTCAATAAAACCAATTTTGAAAACATTTTGGTGAAATCAAAAAGGTAGGGTAGCATCAGTAATCTCCCCCCATACTTAAATCATACACTGTCCTCAGTGTATAATAGTCGGATTAGGGTATAAATAAATCATAAGGAATGTACTGATATCGAAAATTAGGATGATATACCTGACCGTGAATACGTATCGATCAATAGTGAGTCACCTATGTCGATCGATCAGAATAGGATTATGTCGAGCAATGTCATCAGGATCGTATCGGTCGATAGGGATGGTAATCGTCTATAATCTATAAAACTAAAAAAAAAACAAAAACGAAAAACGAAAAATAAAAACAAAAATCATATTTAACTAAGTAAGAAAATACCTAACAGTGGGTTGCCTCCCACTCAGCACTTTATTATAGTCTTTTAGCTTGACTATGGTAGTATTGAAGCTAGTGAGGTGAGTTCATGAGACTAGCTGGATAGCAAGTCTCATCTTTGTCCTCTTCTTTTTTCTCTCCAAACCAAGTGGTGAAGAAGCTTCTTGTGGCTTTATCTCCTCTGGTTATTTTTTCCTTTAATTCATTGACCTCGTTGCACAGACGCTCTAAACCTTCTGCATTGCTCTCGATGTAGAACAGGTGGTTTTTGAATGTTGGATAGGCGTATTGGGATAGGTCACTGAGTTCTTCTTGCATGTCATTGAGTCTCTCAAATGTTGTCCTTCGTACCATGAGCTTATCGATCGATCTCAGGTAGTTCATATCGATCGACACTGGTGTTGGTTTGTCGGTCGATGTCTTTGCTGGTATATCGGTCGATGCTAATGGTGCTGGTCTATCGGCAAGTTGTCTGGAGATGGTCTTGATTTCCTTCTGAATGTTCTCTATTGTGTCCTCCAGGCTTTTGACGTCGCTTTGTACTGGGAACCATAATCTTTCAAAGCTTTGGTAGGACGAATCACTAACTTCTTGGATCATGGTGAAGAGATCTTGAACTGTCTTCTCCATATCAGCTTTGGTGCAGAACTCGGTATCGTGCATACCGGGCGATGGGCTGGGTGATGTGTCGGTCGATACTGAGTGTCTGTAATCCTCGCAGAGTTCTCTCAATGTGTCTTCAACCTCTTGTAGTTTACTTTCTATTGGTGGAATTAACTCATCAGTGATTTTCTTCTTGCTGGTGTAGAAAGATTTCATCGTTTGGTGTGTGTGTTGTAGAGCATTGATGATGTGATCCATGGTATTCGCCATTGTTGATGTGCGATTTTTGAAGGAGGTGAATGTAACACCCTCGAACCGTACTAGGTCGGACTAACCCGGGACGATCCGGAAGCGTTACAAGGGTTGACAGTACCGCAGTCGTACCAGTTAAAACTTCAAAACAAATTCAAAGTCTCGACCAGTCCGACCACCGTACCGTCCCTCTCAACCTCGGCCTAAGGCTTGCCAACCCGTACCTCGGTCAAGAGTTGTGTTAAGTTCGGACTAAACTCAAATATCAGCGTTCTACGGGGATTTTATTAAAACAAACATAATTTTATTTATTTTACAAAGTCGGGAACTCGACTAAAGTCCTTAAAGATAAACGCAGCAGAAAATAAAAATAAAAACAAACGAGTCAACGGATACCCATGAAAAACAAAACGAGTGAAAACATCAACATCTTGCGCCTTGCAAACAACAACGGAAATCTACGCCTGGCCTCGTCCTCCGCACCCCGCAAACGCCCAATCCTCTAAGGTTACCTGCATAGTACAAGAGGGAATGAGTAATCGATATTACTCAGTGAGTTCCCAAAAACAAAAATAACAACTACCCCCTTCAGTCCATGCTCAAACAACAAGAGCAACACAACAAAGCAATAAAATAACAATAACAGAAATTTAAATATGCAGTGCGAGAAAATAAACATGAATGCAATGCAAAAACTTAAACATGAATGCAATGCAACTACTCTACACCCAAGCCCCACCACCGAGGCTTAACTACAAAACTAAGACTCGATCTAGACTCAATCCTAGAGTCAAATAAAAACAAAAACACTCAAAGGATGGCGCCACGCGCAACACATCCCGGGATCCCTCACAACATAGAGCCCTAACTCTCCCAACTGAACACTCCCGATCACAAACACATAAGTCACATGATCGGAAAACATCATCTCCGAGAATTGGGCATCTCCCAATCTAACTCGGGCCGCATCGTCATGCAGCGCTCGTCCATGGGCGCGACCCACTTCACGTGACAAGCCTTGGAGAGAAGGTCACTCTACCACTGGAGAATTGGGTATCGCCCAATCTAACTCCGAGATAGCCATGCACTTTAGTCTAGATGCAACACAACACATCAAAACAATATTCAAGCGTGAGGGAGCTCCAAAACAACATATCCCACACTCGCCCTAGACTAGACAAAACAAAAAGACACTAGCATGAGGGGGCAAAGCCACAAACCTCGATGCAACCCTAAGCCTAGACTCAACCTAAAACAACTAAGCGAGCTACACACTACAACTACCCGGCAAAAGAGAGAGTTTCACTCAAATCTCTTTGCAACCCCAAACTACACTACAATGCATAAGCTTATGATCTACATGAGAGAGTGACACTCAAATCTACATGCTTCACAACAACTACTCATAAGCTAAAACTAAATAAATAAATGAATGCATGTAACTAACAACCTAACAACACAATGCATGCCTAACATAACATCACCCTAGATGATTATGTTCATCACTCATGGACATACAATGCACAAATAAAACTAATGCATGCAAGAAAGTAAACACTCAAGTATGGGGACTACCAATCTCCCATACACACACACACAAATAACCATAACCACAAATGTGGTTACAACACAAGAACTAAAACGTTTATTGCTCTTCCACCTGCACACACACACGGTTAGGACACACAACACAACCAGGGAAACCCACCTAAGACTGCAGCACACGCAAAAGAACTCCAAAAGCAAAAGACCTAAGGGTTAACACTAAAACCGATCAAAAAGAGGCTGAAGGCTAAGAGGGAAAAGGGAACCTACAAACGATCAACTAAGGTCTTACCACCACTCCTAGCTCTCCACAACTGATCCTAGAGCAAGGATAAAGCCACGCAAAAGCCTTCCACACTCACCTCACACACTCAAAAATTTTATCGGTTTTAAGCTATTTTCTCTCTCTAGAACAAACCATAAGGTCGACTGGGAGAGAAAGCTCAGGGGTTTCTAAACTTGAAAAATGCATCCTAAGGGTCATATTTATAGCCAAAGGGAGGGATGGGAGCACATGACACATGTTCACACACTTGTCACCATTTTAAACTTGAAATTCATACATGTGGGTAAATACACTTGATCAAATCTTTTTCTTCTGAGCTTCTGGAAGATCACTTACTTTACCTTGAAGTTCAAGTGTACCAAATCTCGGATTTAAACTTGGTCGGCAAGTTACTTTGCCACATAACCCATTTTTAAGGCTTAAATGAGCTATTTGCAAAACACATGTTAAACCTACTCCTTAGATTTGTTCCCCATTATTCCTGTAGACTCCATGAGGTGCTGAATTGACCAATGCATGCTCTCCATCGTGCCTGACGTGATTCCACTCCAATTAATTTTTCTTCATGAAGGGCTTTTTACCACTTTTGGTTAATGGACTGCTCCACTTACTCCAGGCTTCAAATGATTACTCCAGATTGATCCAATACTTCATTTGGGTCCTAAATGAACCTTATATGTCGAGGTTTTGATGTAAAAAGCCATTTCTCCAGCCCATTACTTCTCCACCATTTTTAGCCCATTTCGGGTGAAAAATGGGTCTTCATGTTTGCTTGATCTCTAGATGTCTTTTGCCCCTGATTTCTTCACTCAAAAATCACTTGATTTATTCCACACCTTGTCCAGGTTTGAATGAATTTTGTCTCCTACACGTGGCATGCTCCTATTGGTTGCTCGGAAGTGGAAAATGGACCGATAAGATACTTTCTCTCTCCTTTGACTTTGGTTGACTTTGACTTCTGAGTTGACCACTTTCAAAACATGAGTAAATGTGTAAAACATTCCTTTGAACTCTTTTCTCATCTTTGTATATCTTCATTTGTCTTCCTTAGCTCTCCTCTACCTCGTTTTGACCATATCGACCAAAACTGCTTTTCTCCGGCTTATCTTGGTTATGTCTTGGCTAGACTCTCCAATATGTCTTCAAATATCTTAAATAAGGTTTCTAGGTTGACTCCTTAACTCCTTGATTTATATTGATCACCTTTGTCTTCATGCTGCTACCGAACCTCTGATGTAGACTAACTCCGGTACGGCTCTTCGACTACTTCCTTGTGCTCTCGAACAAACTTGATTCTGACTCGATCAAATGTCTTCTCCTATCTCAACTTGATGATTGAGATTAAGTCTTGTCTCAGTTGCTGACTTTGGAAATCCTCCATGCTCGACCATCACCGTTCCGTAGCTTAATTTCTAGCTCCTCGAACCATTTCTACTTCTGCTCGATCGTTCTTCAAAATTCCTTGATCGAACCTCCATAAAAATCTTCATACACCTTTCCACTATGGTTGCTGGATGATTCCACGCCGTTGACTTTCCGTTGACTTGTCATCTAAGGTCAGGGTTATTACATTCTCCCCTCCTTAAAATGAATTCGTCCCCGAATTCACAAGTTACGCCGAACTTTCTGCTACCACCTTTTGTTGGCTACTTCAACTCTTCATCGTCTTCTAGCTTCTTCGATTATACTTTGATCATTGATAGTCTTCTTTCTTTCTTCTTCCTTTTGCTCTGATTCTCCTTGATATCACCATTTCTTTACTGCTTTAGCTTCCTTGATTGGCTCCTTGGCTATCTGTCGTTGATGTCGCTATACGCTCTCACTGACTTCTTCTTCCTTTGTACTCCGGCTGCTACTGTTTGATACTTCACCTTCTGGCTTCACCATTTGATCCAAAGATCTTCTACCACCTATTGATATAAATAAATCCTTCTACTACCATTTACTCATATCCTAACTGCTCCTTGCGGTACGATCAACTCAATTGCTTCATTCTTGTCTCCCCTCCTTAGGAAACAACTCCATCTTGATCTTCTGCATTACTTCTCTTCTTCGTCTGGGCTTACACTGTTTGGGCTTCACCATGACATCTTCTTGGTTTAATTTTCATCTTGACATCTCTTCTCTGATTCTTCGGCTTCTGGGCTTCTTCATTATCTTCATTTCCTCAAGACATCACTATTTCAAACATCATACACTCTGGTCTTCACGCTTTGGTTACTGCCTTCACGCTTCTTCATTAACTCGATCATTGACGACTCTGAACTTTCACACCGACGACTCTGAACTGTTGCACTGACGACTCTGAACTGTTGTACACTTGCTGCTGATCTTCATCACTGTTGCCTTTGATTCTAGATCTTCCCACACATGCATAAATCTTATTGGTGACACTGTGTCAAGGCTCATGTCTTTCCGACACCATCAACACTCATTACACATCTCAACTTATGGCTATAAATAAGGATCGGCTTTCTAAATCCTAGGTTTATCTAACCTAAACTAACAAGGCTTCTAAACTAACCTAACTACCACAACCTAGCAAGGGTCACTCTCTAACCGCACTTGCTACAAGGACACACCGTCCACAACAAGGTTGCACACGCAACGCTCAACAACACAAAACTAAACAAGCAAGCAAAGCAAAGCTAAACAATGCAAAGCAAAACAAAGCAACGACTACAACTACAACACCCAAGAGAAATGATCAGCGCCCACTTACCTTAGCCACCACGAGAACCCCAATCAGGACTCCTAGTAAGGTCAAGGTCTCTAAGGTTTGATCCTCCTGTTTTAGATGAGGCTGATCGAGCAGGGCTGGCAGGAGGAACAACGGAGATGGGTACGGCTCTGGTCACGTTGGTCATTGGACAATCTGCGACGAAGTGTCCACGCGTCTCACATGAGCTACAAATCAGATATGCGCTCAAGTCTGACTGACTCCTAATCCTTGTGCAAGCTCGAGTATGATGATCATCCGCTCCACACACATTGCATTCTTCTCCGGTTGGAATGTTGCGAGAGTCTTGAACATTTGATGTTGGTCTTCTACTGGTACCTCCTTTTTCCACTTGTCCACGTAGAACTCCATTTGGTCTGGTCCTTCCATTCTGAGTACTCTCCATTATCTGAACATCTCTTGCAATCTCTGGTTGAACTTCCATGTTTACTTCCCTTGCTCCAGCTCCGGCTTCAGGATTTGTTGGCGGTGACTCCATTGGCATTGGTGAGTAGTGATACTCATAGTATGGATTAAAAGACTGTCCAATACTCTCCAAACTGAAATCAAGAGATCCTCCAAGTGAAAATGCTGGACTCCAAGCTGGCATCGGAATCCACGGACTGCCCTCACGAGAACTGATGTCAATGATGTTGACGGCGACGGTGCTGTCTGATGAGATCTCAATGACTTCTGGCGCTGGTGGTTCAATGATATCCACGTCGGACGAGCTGATGTCCATTGCTTCCCAATATTCATTGCCATAACCGTACTGGTAGTTGAATGAGTCGGATGCTTGCGGAATTGCTCCTATTCCTGCGAAAAAGTTCATGCCTTCCAGATGATTAGATTCTTCTTCAACTTCTTCAAGTACTTCAGCTTCTTCAAACTCAGATGATCCAGTCTCATGCGAACTCTCAGTGCTCTCGACCACATTCTCATCTTCAAAGTTAGAATCAGACGATGACTCGCTGGATGAACTCGATTCACTTGATCCATCATAACCGGCTGCTCCAGACACTTGCCCAATCCTCCGTAACCGTACCACATTCCTCATCCTCGATCCACTCCCAACCTGTCGATTGCATGCACCAGAAACTACAACACAAGGTAAAAGGGTATGGTCATAAATTCCCAAAACTGATCTAACATACCTAATCCTAATCCTAAGCAGAGGACGTGCCAGTTCCCTAATGTTGTTGTTTGCGACTCCTTTTTGACTCGATAAAACATTTGAAAACCCGTAAACGAAAGTAATGGTATCTCAACCATTGCTCTGATAACACCATTTGTAACACCCCCGAACCGTACTAGGTCGGACTAACCTGGGACGATCCGGAAGCGTTACAAGGGTTGAAAGTACCGCAGTCGTACCAGTTAAAACTTCAAAACAAATTCAAAGTCTCGACCAGTCCGACCACCGTACCGTCCCTCTCAACCTCGGCCTAAGGCTTGCCAACCCGTACCTCGGTCAAGAGTTGTGTTAAGTTCGGACTAAACTCAAATATCAGCAGTCTACGGGGTTTTTATTAAAACAAACATAATTTTATTTATTTTACAAAGTCGGGAACTCGACTAAAGTCCTTAAAGATAAACGCAGCAGAAAATAAATATAAAAACAAACGAGTCAACGGGTACCCATGAAAAACAAAACGAGTGAAAACATCAACATCTTGCGCCTTGCAAACAACAACGGAAATCTACGCATGGCCTCGTCCTCCGCACCCCGCAAACGCCCAATCCCCTAAGGTTACCTGCATAGTAGAAGAGGGAATGAGTAATCGATATTACTCAGTGAGTTCCCAAAAACAAAAATAACAACTACCCCCTTCAGTCCATGCTCAAACAACAAGAGCAACACAACAAAGCAATAAAATAACAATAACAGAAATTTAAATATGCAGTGCGAGAAAATAAACATGAATGCAATGCAAAAACTTAAACATGAAAGCAATGCAACTACTCTACACCCAAGCTCCACCACCGAGGCTTAACTACAAAACTAAGACTCGATCTAGACTCAATCCTAGACTCAAATAAAAACAAAAACACTCAAAGGATGGCGCCACGCGCAACACATCCCGGGATCCCTCACAACATAGAGCCCTAACTCTCCCAACTGAACACTTCCGATCACAAACACATAAGTCACATGATCGGAAAACATCATCTCTGAGAATTGGGCATCTCCCAATCTAACTCGGGCCGCATCGTCATGCAGCGCTCGTCCATGGGCACGACCCACTTCACGTGACAAGCCTTGGAGAGAAGGTCACTCTACCACTGGAGAATTGGGTATCGCCCAATCTAACTCCGAGATAGCCATGCACTTTAGTCTAGATGCAACACAACACATCAAAACAATATTCAAGCGTGAGGGAGCTCCACCTCTAACCTCCACGCACAACTAGACTAAATGCATAACATATCCCATGTGGGAACCGAAATTCGCACCGTCGATTTTAGTTAAGTTTAAAACGTAGGAAAACTAAGTTGACCTAGTTTTCCCCGAGGATCCCGGCTATCTGCTGGGCCACGCACGACAAAGTTAAGACAGGTTAAGTTGAGAATAAATGCGTAAAATAAAGAGAGCAAAAAGAAAGAATTTTATTTCCGAATTTGCGGAGAGCGTTGGAACAATAGGTCGAGATCGCGGCCGTAAGAGCTGTCGATCGTCGCTAGTCTCAAAACCCTAGATCTAACCTAATTGAGTCGCAGCTCGCTAAAAAGGAAATAAAGCCTAAGTTCTAAATTGCTCTGAGAGTAGTTTGCCTTGTGATTTTTTGATCCCCTTCCTTCTGCTCCTAGACTTGCTTATATACTCCCCATATGACGGTCTATTCCTGACGGGCCGGCGCGAGCTGGGCTTTTTCCATTTTTGTCGGCTTCCATGTTTATCGGGAAAGTTGACATTTATCTTTTCGGAAAATTGATGTTTATCTTTTTGGAAGTTTGACATTTATCCTGTTTTGGGAAGATAATCGCAAACAGCCGTATCTATCTTTTTAGAAAATCGTAGAAATGGTTATCCGATCATGTTTGGTCCCCGTTGGGCCGTATCTCGGATTTCCGCTATTTTTACGATTTCCTCGAGAGAACATTCCTACTTGGACATTGGGTTTTTCGGAAGATCTTCGATTCTTTTGCGTGGCAAATGGTGTTTTTAGATAACCGTTGCCGCTTTCTACGAAGTTCTTCTATCCGTTGTCGTCTTACGGGTTTTCCGAAGACCAGGAGGAAGAAAAGGAGTTTGGTTTGCGGGATTTGAGAAAGTCGCAAAACTTCGATTTCTGGCGGTTCGAGAACTCGGAACTTACGCGTGAAGACTAGCCGTCCAATAACTCGAACCAGCACGGGCGCTAGGCGCCCGGCGCCTAGAGGCAGCACGGGCGCTAGGCGCCCGGCGCCTAGAGGCAAGCACGGGCGCTAGGCGCCCGGCGCCTAGAGGCAGCACGGGCGCTAGGCGCCCGGCGCCTAGAGGCAAGCACGGGCGCTAGGCGCCCGGCGCCTAGAGGCAGCACGGGCGCTAGGCGCCCGGCGCCTAGAGGCAAGCACGGGCGCTAGGCGCCCGGCGCCTAGAGGCAAGCACGGGCGCTAGGCGCCCGGCGCCTAGAGGCAAGCACGGGCGCTAGGCGCCCGGCGCCTAGAGGCAAGCACGGGCGCTAGGCGCCCGGCGCCTAGAGGCAGCACGGGCGCTAGGCGCCCGGCGCCTAGAGGCAAGCACGGGCGCTAGGCGCCCGGCGCCTAGAGGCAAGCACGGGCGCTAGGCGCCCGACGCCTAGAGGCAGCACGGGCGCTAGGCGCCCGGCGCCTAGGGGCAAGCACGGGCGCTAGGCGCCCGGCGCCTAGAGGCAAGCACGGGCGCTAGGCGCCCGGCGCCTAGAGGCAGCACGGGCGCTAGGCGCCCGGCGCCTAGGGGCAAGCACGGGCGCTAGGCGCCCGGCGCCTAGAGGCAAGGGCGGGCGCTAGGCGCCCGGCGCCTAGAGGCAGCACGGGCGCTAGGCGCCCGGCGCCTAGAGACAATCCAGGATCGTCGCTCGTTTCTTCCGGCTCGTGCGAGTTTTCGCGTTCTTCTTACTTCCCGGAGATTTTATCGTGTAGAGAATGTTTCTAATCGTTGATTTCGGAATGTCTTAACATTTTCCCGAGTTTTCTAGAATGAAACTTATTCTCTTAATGCTTCTCTAACATCTTTCGTATTTTGTCCGAACTTTTCGGACATCGATTTCGTCTTGACCGATTTTGACCCCAACAGTTAGCCCCCCAGCTAGCTAGTAGCCGTAGCGGTTGTAGGTCCTAGCTTGCTGTATGGTTCGTAAGGAAAGTATGGAGACGAAATCGTGCCGAAGGTCGGGGTAAATAGTAAAATTTCATGCCTATAAAGGCTAGTGAACCCTTTACCATTCTTACTTCACCCAAGAATCTTAAGTCAATTTCTCCCTCAAAGATTCTCTCTCTATTTTCAAGAAAAGAATGACTTCAAGGTCAAAACCCTCGAGGAGACAGTCTCGCTCTGCTTCAGGCAGTTTACACGCCGAGGAGGAAGCTCCGAAGCCCGAGGTTTCGGAGGTCGAGAGGAACGCGTACTGTGACGCCGTCTTTGGTTCCGATCCCCCTCTCCATGTGATTCCGATTCCCCGGCGCCCTGTGAAGGCACGTGTGGAAGTTGACTCGCCGAGCGAGGTATCTCCCGAGTATCTTGAGATTCTTCGAAAGTTCTACAACGTTCCGGAGAAAGTCGTGTTTCGTATTCCCCTTGGGGACGAGAGTCCGGAGTGTCCTCCGGAGGGTTACTTTACTTGCTACGAAGCATTCCTGACGCAATGTCGATTATGGTTCCCGATCCCTGGGGTCATCGTCCAAGCTCTCGATCGTTTCGGACTTTCGATCAGCCAGTTGAATGTGCCGGCTCTAGAGAGCTGGCTTGGCGTTTTGATTCTAAGTTACGAGTTAGGGATGGATCTTAGCCCTTCGGACTTTGAAGGGTTGTGGCTTTCCAAGAGCGTGAGAACCAATGGAATATTTGCCATGAAATCGAGGACTGGTCATTCGGTAATTTCTGGGCTTACTTCGCATGCTAAGGACTTCGTTAAACGTTTCTTTTTCGTGAGGATAGATGGAGAGTCTGTCGAGGAGAGCTTCCTTCATCTATTCCCGACGGAATGGTTGTACCGACGTGGTAAGATTATCGCAGTTTTTTTTTTTTTTTTTTTTTTTTTTTTTTTTGCAGGCCGTGAGAGTATGGAATGCGTCAATCGACGGAAGTTTCCGTACTGCTCGATTGGCTCGCTTCAAAGCGGAGGAGACCGAAAGGGAGTTTGCCAAGTATCGGTTGGAGGTTGAGGAGCGAAACCGCCGGCAAGCCGAAGTCCAGGCTCGAGCCCTCGTCCGTGCAGAGAGGAGAGGACGGAGAAGAGCCGCCGCCGAAATGAATCGACGGGCGGAAATCTTTTCTACCGAATTCGAGGCGTACAAAGAGGCTCAGGACTTCGTGGGTGACTTTCGCGAGTGTCGCGGTTCGGTGGGTACTCTTCACAAGGTGCAGCGTGAGGGTTTCTCGCTTTCCAGCGAACTTGCCGCGATGGACGGTTCGATGAGAGTATGTGCCAACGCCGAATCCTCTGTCCCTCCGATCGAAGGAAGAATCCGGGAATTGTGGAATCCCATTCAAGTCTCGGAAGATACAGCAGATGCCGGTGCAGACGCGAATGCAGGCGACGGGGGCGAGGAGGTCGACCAGCCTGATTCCTCGTTTGATATAACTTTTTCTGATTGTCTTGCATTTGATTATAATTTGTTGTGAGCCAAGTAGGGCTGTTTGTATGTGTTGCGACCCTTAGAGGGTTGCGTGACTTTATGCTTTTCGGGATTGGCCGTCGGTGGCCTTTGAATCCCTATTATGAATGTTTTTATGAATCATGCGTTTTGATTTATACTTTCGCCAAGTGTAGAGGACTTTGAATATGCGTAGTCACTTCATATTCGAGCTCTTTTTTGTCGCTTAACCTGCAGGTTACTTTGTAGCGAACGTTAGGTTTATAAGCGATAAGAGGCAAGTTTTGGGATCTCGTATGCTGGATACTTATGCCTATGAGATGTTTTAGATACCAGCAAGGCTGGGTTTAGGGCAAGACCTAGGTCTAATTTCGGCTGAAGCTATGCGATGACTAATCGGCTTTTCGTTTTGCTTGTTTGCGATTTCGACCTGACTCGTACCGTTTTAGAATCCGCGAAGTGCTTATCGGCTTATATGATTCGTTTGGGTACGAGTCGAGCTACTTCCTTTACGAAGAGCTAACCAAAATTTGGATTTCTTGTATAGCGCGCTATGATATCCTTGTCGGATGTGAAAGGACTTCGTTGGAAGCCAGACTACGAATTTGATTTAAGTGAAACGTTTCTATGTTTTTCCGTCGGGGCCAATCGACGGAAATAGGGTTTTTTAAAGTCGCGGAAAGACTGTTTGATAGAATTTGTTGGAGGAGAGTAGAGAATCGAAACTGGTCAGGAACTTGCGACGTCTCGCGTTCCTTAAAGATACGATTTTCGTTTTCCGTAATATTAGTGCTTTTGATAAGCAATTTCGAATTTAGGACTGTGAAAAGTTTCAAGAATGTCGAATACATGTAGAGAATATTTTTGCGGGAGTGAAAGATTATTCGTTCCCATCTCCCCCCCCTTTTTGGTGAGGGGGATAGCTGAACTCGTCGGGTTTCGACGAGCTGCCTACGTACCTCTTGCGAGGATCAAGCCATCTCGTAGTTCTGCTTATATCGCGGATGTTATTACTCCACGACTTCCGGCGTTTCGACTGTCTTAGCTAAGTCGGTGGCCGTGTCAGGAGTTGGATCATCCGTTTTGTCGGCGATGGACTCAAGGATTGGCTTATCATCCTGGGTCGTGGCCTTTTTGGACGAATCCGAGTCGTCCTTTGCCGAGTTCTCAGAGATACTCGGATGCTTCTTAATTCGCTTCGGGTTAGCCGCTGGGGCGTTCCGATTGCTGCGCAATTTATGTTCGGCCAGGAAGCAAAGTCGCGATTGTTTTTGGCTTCCCCAAATTACCGCCGTTCCGGTTGGTGTTGGAAACTTGACGCTAAGATGGTAAGTGGATGGGACTGCTTTCATGGCGTTTATCCAAGGAGTCCCCATTATGGCGTTATAGATAGCCGGGTTATCCACTACTGCGAATTCGACGATCTTTGTGACCTCTTTCGCCATGACTGGGAGTCTAATCTTTCCGAGGGTCATGGATGTGACGCCTGAGAATCCAGTCAACGGTCTTGGTTCTGGGATGACTTCCCCGAGGGGTATGTTCATCCTTTGGAGGGTATCGCGGAACATGATGTTGACCGTGCTTCCCGTGTCGATGAGGATGCGGCCGACTTCGAGATCTTGGATCACCAAGTCGATGACCAAAGGATCGTAGTGAGGTTTGTCGAGTCCGGCCGTATCTTGTTCCTCGAAGACGATCGCGTGATTGGGGACGTCGTCTTCTGGGCACCATCCGGGACTCGTTTCGGCTTTTCGTCCATAGGCTTTGATCGACGAAACCGAGTCCTGGTAGAAGTGCGATCCGCCGATGATCATGTTGATCCTCTGGCGATTGCTGTTGTTTCCTTCGCCATCTTGCCTTCGTCCGCGTTTTTCACCCGATTGAGTTCCAGGAGCGTTATTCTCGGAATTAGCTCCGTCGGTCTTCGGCGGACGGTCGGAATCCAAAAGCAGATCTTTCACGCTTTTCACCGTTGCCAGTTCGCCGGCGAGCAGCTTTGTAATGAGTCTAGCGCCGAGAACTTTGCAGTTGGCGGTTGAGTGACCTCTCGTCTGGTGGAACTCGCAGCTGGAGTTGTCCTTGTACGAGTTCCGCGTCCAAGTGTTTCCGGCGGTCCTCCCTTGCTCGGAGTTGATGGCGTAATTATGCTCGCCTTGGACGTCTTCCCCCTCGTGATGGACGTACTTGTCGTTACGTGAGGTTTTCTTCTTACCGGGTGCTTTCTGCGGCCCGTGCTTTTGCGCCAGGACTTTCTTCTCTTCCTCCATGATGATGAAATCCGTCGCTTTGTGGAGAGTGTCCTGGATGGTGCGCGGTCTCTCCAGAGAAATCCACTTTCGGAATTTCGACTTGTACCAGAGGTTTTTCCTCAGGGCGTCGATGGCGACTCTATCGCTGAGGCCTGTTACCCTGGACATTACGAGTTTGAACCTCTTTATGTAGTCGCGGAGCGGCTCGTCTTCCTTCTGAATGAGGCTCCAAAGGTCTACATCGGAAGTTTCCCTGTCCATGAACATGGAAAACTGCTTCAGAAAGGCTGAAGCTAGCTGGCGAAAGCTTCCGATGGAGTTTCTTTTCAAGCGTGAGAACCACTCGAGCGCAGCACCTCTGAGGTTCTCGACGAACAGGAGACAGCAGCCGACGTCCTTTTCCCGCTCTGGAAGCTTAGACCTGGCCATCGCAATCTGAAAGGATTGCAGGTGTGCCTTCGGGTCTGTGGTTCCGTCGTAGGTGGGAAGCTTTATTTTCCCGGGATCCGAGACTCGTGCGTCCGTAATTCGAGACGTGAATGGAGTCTTCCTCGATTCTTCGAGGAGCAGGTCGATCTCGGGAGCAGTACTGGTTGCGTGGTGAATCTGCGATTTTACCGCTTTCACCTCGGCTGCAGTCTTCGCGATGTATTCGCGTAGATCGTGGATCTCATTGGCGCCACTTGCGCTTCTATGTCTACGCTGGCTGCGATAGGCCCGGGTCTGGTCTTCGGCTAGCCTTTCTTGCTCTGACCAGTAGAGGTCTTCCTCCTCTTCCGTCATCGGTTTCTCGAAGGCTGCCGCCAGTCGAGCCGATTGACTTGGGGTCCTTCTGTGGTGGACGTCGGCGTCTTCGTCGGACGGGTCCGACTGGTCGCTGATATCCAAATTGATTCTTTCGACGTCGACTCCTTCGTTTTCCCTCGCGGGAGGTGGAAGGTTATCCGTCGTTTTCTTCTGCCCCGCCGGAGTGGTATCGTCAGGGATGAGTTCCGGGGATTCTCTCGGGGCGTCTTTTTCTTTGTCTCCGGAAGTTCCGAAGTCGAGTCTCCTGACACGCCTCACCTTGGTGGATCCGCGCGGGAGTTTGCTTTTCGCTGTTAAGGTGCTGACCTGTTTAGCGAGCGAAGCCATTAGCTTCTCTTGTTCTTCCGACCGTTTCTGGGCGGTGGCGAACAGTTCCTTCACCTGGTCTAGTATCGCGGTGTTTGCCTCAGCAGTGACCGTTGATACGTTTCCAGCGGGAGTCTTCTCAGCGTTGGCATCGGCGGCTGGTCCGTCGTGCGTTTGCTTGTCTTTTTCCGCGTTAGCAGACATGCTTAACTGGGCGTGCGTAGTTGCGAGAAAGATAATTCCGCGATCCCCCTCCTTCTAGCGCCAAACTGTGGGAACCGAAATTCGCACCGTCGATTTTAGTTAAGTTTAAAACGTAGGAAAACTAAGTTGACCTAGTTTTCCCCGAGGATCCCGGCTATCTGCTGGGCCACGCACGACAAAGTTAAGACAGGTTAAGTTGAGAATAAATGCGTAAAATAAAGAGAGCAAAAAGAAAGAATTTTATTTCCGAATTTGCGGAGAGCGTTGGAACAATAGGTCGAGATCGCGGCCGTAAGAGCTGTCGATCGTCGCTAGTCTCAAAACCCTAGATCTAACCTAATTGAGTCGCAGCTCGCTAAAAAGGAAATAAAGCCTAAGTTCTAAATTGCTCTGAGAGTAGTTTGCCTTGTGATTTTTTGATCCCCTTCCTTCTGCTCCTAGACTTGCTTATATACTCCCCATATGACGGTCTATTCCTGACGGGCCGGCGCGAGCTGGGCTTTTTCCATTTTTGTCGGCTTCCATGTTTATCGGGAAAGTTGACATTTATCTTTTCGGAAAATTGATGTTTATCTTTTTGGAAGTTTGACATTTATCCTGTTTTGGGAAGATAATCGCAAACAGCCGTATCTATCTTTTTAGAAAATCGTAGAAATGGTTATCCGATCATGTTTGGTCCCCGTTGGGCCGTATCTCGGATTTCCGCTATTTTTACGATTTCCTCGAGAGAACATTCCTACTTGGACATTGGGTTTTTCGGAAGATCTTCGATTCTTTTGCGTGGCAAATGGTGTTTTTAGATAACCGTTGCCGCTTTCTACGAAGTTCTTCTATCCGTTGTCGTCTTACGGGTTTTCCGAAGACCAGGAGGAAGAAAAGGAGTTTGGTTTGCGGGATTTGAGAAAGTCGCAAAACTTCGATTTCTGGCGGTTCGAGAACTCGGAACTTACGCGTGAAGACTAGCCGTCCAATAACTCGAACCAGCACGGGCGCTAGGCGCCCGGCGCCTAGAGGCAGCACGGGCGCTAGGCGCCCGGCGCCTAGAGGCAAGCACGGGCGCTAGGCGCCCGGCGCCTAGAGGCAGCACGGGCGCTAGGCGCCCGGCGCCTAGAGGCAAGCACGGGCGCTAGGCGCCCGGCGCCTAGAGGCAGCACGGGCGCTAGGCGCCCGGCGCCTAGAGGCAAGCACGGGCGCTAGGCGCCCGGCGCCTAGAGGCAAGCACGGGCGCTAGGCGCCCGGCGCCTAGAGGCAAGCACGGGCGCTAGGCGCCCGGCGCCTAGAGGCAAGCACGGGCGCTAGGCGCCCGGCGCCTAGAGGCAGCACGGGCGCTAGGCGCCCGGCGCCTAGAGGCAAGCACGGGCGCTAGGCGCCCGGCGCCTAGAGGCAAGCACGGGCGCTAGGCGCCCGACGCCTAGAGGCAGCACGGGCGCTAGGCGCCCGGCGCCTAGGGGCAAGCACGGGCGCTAGGCGCCCGGCGCCTAGAGGCAAGCACGGGCGCTAGGCGCCCGGCGCCTAGAGGCAGCACGGGCGCTAGGCGCCCGGCGCCTAGGGGCAAGCACGGGCGCTAGGCGCCCGGCGCCTAGAGGCAAGGGCGGGCGCTAGGCGCCCGGCGCCTAGAGGCAGCACGGGCGCTAGGCGCCCGGCGCCTAGAGACAATCCAGGATCGTCGCTCGTTTCTTCCGGCTCGTGCGAGTTTTCGCGTTCTTCTTACTTCCCGGAGATTTTATCGTGTAGAGAATGTTTCTAATCGTTGATTTCGGAATGTCTTAACATTTTCCCGAGTTTTCTAGAATGAAACTTATTCTCTTAATGCTTCTCTAACATCTTTCGTATTTTGTCCGAACTTTTCGGACATCGATTTCGTCTTGACCGATTTTGACCCCAACATCCCACACTCGCCCTAGACTAGACAAAACAAAAAGACACTAGCATGAGGGGGCAAAGCCACAAACCTCGATGCAACCCTAAGCCTAGACTCAACCTAAAACAACTAAGCGAGCTACACACTACAACTACCCGGCAAAAGAGAGAGTTTCACTCAAATCTCTTTGCAATCCCAAACTACACTACAATGCATAAGCTTATGATCTACATGAGAGAGTGACACTCAAATCTACATGCTTCACAACAACTACTCATAAGCTAAAACTAAACAAATAAATGAATGCATGTAACTAACAACCTAACAACACAATGCATGCCTAACATAACATCACCCTAGATGATTATGTTCATCACTCATGGACATACAATGCACAAATAAAACTAATGCATGCAAGAAAGTAAACACTCAAGTATGGGGACTACCAATCTGCCATACACACACACACACAAATAACCATAACCACAAATGTGGTTACAACACAAGAACTAAAACGTTTCTTGCTCTTCCACCTGCACACACACACGGTTAGGACACACAACACAAGCAGGGAAACCCACCTAAGACTGCAACACACGCAAAAGAACTCCAAAAGCAAAAGACCTAAGGGTTAACACTAAAACCGATCAAAAAGAGGCTAAAGGCTAAGAGGGAAAAGGGAACCTACAAACGATCAACTAAGGTCTTACCACCACTCCTAGCTCTCCACAACTGATCCTAGAGCAAGGATCAAGCAACGCAAAAGCCTTCCACACTCACCTCACACACTCAAAAAATTTATCGGTTTTAAGCTATTTTCTCTCTCTAGAACAAACCATAAGGTCGACTGAGAGAGAAAGCTCAGAGGTTTCTAAACTTGAAAAATGCATCCTAAGGGTCATATTTATAGCCAAAGGGAGGGATGGGAGCACATGACACATGTTCACACACTTGTCACCATTTTAAACTCGAAATTCATGCATGTGGGTAAATACACTTAATCAAATTTTTTTCTTCTGAGCTTCTGGAATATCACTTACTTTACCTTGAAGTTCAAGTGTACCAAATCTCGGATTTAAACTTGGTTGGCAAGTTACTTTTCCACATAACCTATTTTTAAGGCTTAAATGAGCTATTTGTAAAACACATGGTAAACCTACTCCTTAGGTTTGTTCCCTATTATTCCTGTAGACTCCATGAGGTGCTGAATTGACCAATGCATGCTCTCCTTCGTGCCTGATGTGATTCCACTCCAATTAATTTTTCTTCATGAAGGGCTTTTTGCCACTTTTGGTTAATGGACTGTTCCACTTACTCCAGGCTTCAAATGATTACTCCAGATTGATCCAATACTTCATTTGGGTCCTAAATGAACCTTAGATGTCGAGTTTTTGATGTAAAAATCTATTTCTCCAGCCCATAACTTCTCCACCATTTTTAGCCCATTTCGGGTGAAAAATGGGTCTTCATGTTTGCTTGATCTCTAGATGTCTTTTGCCCCTGATTTATTCACTCAAAAATCACTTGATTTATTCCACACCTTGTTCCAGGTTTGAAGGAATTTTGTCACCTACACGTGGCATGCTCCTATTGGTTGCTCGGAAGTGGAAAATGGACCAATAAGGTACTTTCTCTCTCCTTTGACTTTGGTTGACTTTGACTTCTGAGTTGACCACTTTAAAAACATGAGGAAATGTGTAAAACATTCCTTTGAACTCTTTTCTCATCTTTGTAGATCTTCATTTGACTTCCTTAGCTCTCCTCTAGCTCGTTTTGACCATATCGACCAAAACTGCTTTTCTCCGGCTTATCTTGGTTATGTCTTGGCTAGACTCTCCAATATGTCTTCAAATACCTTAAATAAGGTTTCTAGGTTGACTCCTTAACTCCTTGATTTATATTGATCACCTTTGTCTTCATGCTGCTACCGAACCTCTGATGTAGACTAACTCCGGTACGGCTCTTCGACTACTTCCTTGTGCTCTCGAACAAACTTGATTCTGACTCGATCAAATGTCTTCTCCTATCTCAACTTGATGATTGAGATTAAGTCTTGTCTCAGTTGCTGACTTTGGAAATCATCCATGCTCGACTATCACTGTTCCGTAGCTTAACTTCTAGCTCCTCGAACCATTTCTACTTCTGCTCGATCGTTCTTCAAAATTCCTTGATCGAACCTCCATAAACATCTTCATACACCTTTCCACTATGGTTTCTGGATGATTCCATGCCGTTGACTTTCCGTTGACTTGTCATCTAAGGTCAGGGTTATTACAGTGAAGCTGTTGTTGAGTTGCTGATATTTGTCTTCTAGATCCTTGGTGGTGGCTGCCTCTTCTCTTCTGATGTCGCGATAGATGTTGTTGATAAGGGTATTGATTTATTCCTTGCTGTAAGTGGTCTGCAAACGTCTATCATTCGATGAGGGTAGATCTGTATCGAGCGATGGTTTATCATCGGTCGATGGCTTGTGTCCAGCATCGGTCGATGGCTTCCTGTAGGTTTACAACTTCAAGCGAAGAGTGGATACTTCGTCTTGTAGGGCATCTTTCTTCTGTTGTTGAAGGTCATAAGCACTCTGAATCCAGTTGATTTCAGATTGGAGTTCTGATCGGACCTTCTCGATTTCGTGTGGATAGGTAAAGGTTTGTCAGATGTAAGGACTCTTAGCCTCATTGATCATGCTCTAGACTTCAGCTTCGGTGTAGAGCTTCTATGTTGGTTCTGCTTTGTTGAAGTGATCGGCATGTATGGGTAAGCAAAAACAAGACCATTCAAATAGTGATGCTTTATTAAGTAACTCCTCTATGGCTTCCTTGGAAACATGGATGATGTCTCCGTTGACTCCTCTAGCATACCGAGATTGATCTCTGTAAACTCCAAATTCATCCTTCTTCTCCCAAGAGAAGCGGCGAATTCCGTCTTTGAATGCTCGTCTCCCCATCTCATGGTGCTTATCGAACGATAGGCGATTGTGTCTATCGATCGATATGTGCTGAAATTTTGTATCCTCTGAGTTGAGATGATCAGTTGCAGCTCCGTCTTGATAGGAAAATGTGTGTGTACTGATATGCTGATGGTGCTGATAGGCAAGGTTGTGAGGTAGTTGTTTGAAGGGTTTTACTGATCTGTTGGCAGTCTGAAGGATGTCGCCTATGTCCTTCTTTGTGATTGGAATGATTCTCCCATCAATTGCTCGTGCATTGCCTTCTGGATCTCTGAAAAATACCAAACTCATCCGGAGTTAGATAACTAAAATCAATATTATTTGCTTGTACCTCGGATGGTGTAGTGGTAGTATCGGGCGATGCTGTAGCAGGTGCATCGGTCGATGTCAGCTGACGGTTGTCGATCGATTGTTGTTGGAACGTATCGGTCGATGTGACCTCCTCAGGCGGGGTCGAATGCTTCAGTGGTATTGCATCCACTGCAAAACTCTCATTATAGTCGCTTGCCCAACTTCCAATTGAGTAGTCTCTGTCTCTTATATCCTCACATGGTGTGTAGATGGATATAAAGTCAATGGGATCGCTTGATGGTTGATAGGGTCGTTTGAGCGATCTTCTTTGAGGCGTATCGGTCGATGAAGGCTGGCCTCTATCGGTCGATGCGTTGAATCTGAAGGTGTGGGAAATGTGTCCGTCTTCTTCTTCACGAATGAATATGTACTCTGTAGCTCGTTCTTCCTCGTAATCTTCATCATATTCCTCCTCTAGAGGTATGTAGTCGTCTGGTTCCAAGCTAGCTGGCACGAAATCTCCATCTGGGAACTCTATGTCGGCTTCCTTGAATAGCCTATCGATCGATGCCAAGATCTCAGCATTGGTCCTCTTAGGTGGCTCCATATCGGTCGATGTGATGTTGTCTATGTCGGTCGATGGTCTGTCACGGTTATCGGTCGATGCAATGGTATTCTCATCGGTCGATGTGACTGGATCTGTTTCGTACTCGGCCATTGAATCATACTCTTATGAACAAAAGCGTGCTGCTACGACGTCTGTGGTCTCTTTCCTAGGAAACTTGATGACTTGGACTGGATCATAGAGGGTGGTGGAATCTATCAGGGTTAGACAGAGCTTGTTGAACTTTAGGTCACAAACGGCTCCGACGGTGGCTAAAAAGTCTCTTCCAAGCAGTAGGGATGTCTTGAAGTTGAGCTTGACATCCAGGATGTGGAAGTCTGTAGGGATGATTGCATCTCCTATATGTACCTCAAGATTTCGAACTATGCCTCCAGAGTTCTGTTGAGAACAATCCACAAAGATGAATGTCTCATCAGTAGGCTCTATCTTCAGACGTAGGTGGTCTGCCATGATCTTGGGTATGATGCTGACTCCTGATCCTGTATCACATAGGGCACGAAGGAATTCAATGCCCCTGATGGAACATGGTACTGTGAACTTCCATGGGTCGCTCCTCTTTGTCAGTGTGATCCTCTTCTTCAAGCTATCACGAACTTGGTGAAACATCCTCTTGATGTCTTTTTTTGTCTCCTTGGTCTCTCTGAAGAACATCCACAATCTGTGTGAAAAGTAGGCTTCTTCAAAGGGTTTCTCTGCATGGATCTTTAGAACTCGTTTTCTGAAGTTTTCCATCTCTGCTTCATTAGCTCCTCTTTTAAGGTGGTTGGCAATCTTCTCTTTCCTTTTTCGTTGAACTCTTCCTAGGTTTTCTTTTTCTGGTTCCATGGGTTCAATGATGTATGTGGGTTTCTTCATTATGGCTGTAGGAAGGGGTTTGGAAAGTTTAGACTGCTCCCGGAGTGCATTAAGTCGTGCTACATCGATCTGTGGTAGTTGCACTCGGCGGTGAGGAATTGTGAATTGTATATCGATCGATAGCAACAGCGGTATGTCGGTCGATATTGGTATCTCTGGATCGGTCGATGGAGAGGTTTCGGTATCGATCGATAGGGTCTGAAGTCTGGTCAACTTCCATACGGGTGGGTAGTGGTGGGTGTCTGGCTGCAAAGGCTTTGTGTGACATGATCTTGATGGAATTGCTTTCGTTGGAGGGTTCCTCGAAGTCTATCGATCGATACTCGTCAAAGTTTATCGATCGTTTCGCTTTTGGTGATATTGATCGATGTCGAGCTGATGATGTCGATCGATATTGAGCGAATCCGGCTTCGGGTGAGTCTTCATGTGTCGAATCTTGCAGCTTATCCTGGTTAACTTCCTCCCGAAAATCATCATCCATGATAGCATTGACGTGGTGGTTAGCAGTGGGCTCTCCTGGTGCTTTTGCCAAAGCTTCTTGTTTCCTCAAAGCTTCTCCTGTCTGAACTACTTGAGTCTCCACTTTCTTCACATAGGTATTCAAAGTATCAAGCTTTGAGTTCAGGGTGGTGTAGACAGAGTCAATCTTCCCATTGAAATCCACCTGGAGCTTCTGCTGAGTCTCTAGAACTCTTTCCAGCATTTCTTCTAGTTTGCTTTCCTGGGTGGGTGGGGGTGGATTGGTGTTGAATGAGCTTCCGTAACTCCTGTTGTTGTTGGGATTGCTGCTGCTGTAGGAGGGTTTCTGTGAACTGTAGTTGCTTCTCTTTCCTGAGAAGTTTCTGGTTCCTCCTTGGTTTCCAGATCTCTGAAATCCAGCTCCACTGATCCAGTTCACATCTTCTTCTATGTGTCCCTCTGCAGTTTCTGCATCCTCAACTGAGCAAATCTGCTTGTTTAGTAGCTTCTGAACATTGTACAGCTGTGATTGGAACTCATTAATATGTTCCTTCCTAAGGAATGATACAGATTTCATCTTGACAGTGTTTTTCGTGCTATTACACGAAGCTAAGTTGTCAATTAACTTCACAGCGTCTTGTGGATTTCTTGTGCTGAAGTTTCCTTCACTAGCAGAATCCAGAGCCATCTCATACTTCAAAGTGATGCCTCTGTAGAAGGTGCAGAGTAATTGCATATTGTTAAATCCATGATGTGGGCAGTCGCGCTGGTAGGATTTGAATCTGTTCCAAGTATCCTTGAATGACTCTCCAGGATCCTGAGTGAATGTAGCAATCTTCCTCCTCCAGTCTTCGGCACGGGACTCATCAAAGAAGTTACACAGGAATGCGTTTTTGATGTCCTTCCAGGTATTGAGAGAACCTGGTGGTAGTTGTCGCAGCCACTGCAAAGCTTCTCCTGATAGAGAGTATTTTAAAAGGTTGCAGAAAAGGTGATCTTCAGGAACTCCGTTGGCTTTGATGGAGGATATGATATCTCCGTGCCTCTCTAGATGGTCCATGGGATGCTCATGGGATAACCCACATAAGGGTATATGTCCTTCAAGTCCGTAGTACTGCGGTTTGAGCTCGAAGTCTCCTCTCTGAATGGCAGGAGGGCGGATGGCTGATCGGTTGGTATAGAACTGATCTGGACGGTTGTAATCAGCCAAGGTTCTAGCTCTGTTATCTTCATCTGCAGATTGGATGAAGTCTGTAGTGTCTTGCTCAGGAATGATTTCCTTTTGAGCATTCAGCTTCTGACCTACTGCGTTACGCAGGTGACCATCTTGATCACGCAGGTCTCCATTCTCATCGGTCGTGAGAATAATAGGCGCTACCATGACTCGGCGGGTGGTATCGATCGATGTTATGTGATTAATATCGATCGATGTCGGATGGAGAGTATCGATCGACGATCGGTGGTCGAGCGATGAAGTGCGGCGAGTATCGGTCGACAAAAAAGGTGTCTCGGTCGACTGTGGTAGACGAGTATCGGTCGACGAACGGTTGTTGATGTCGATCGATGTCGAGGTATCGGTCGACAAAGAAGAGTGAATGTCGATCGATGTGGAACGTAAGTTCTTGCGGATGCTACGCTCCAAACTTTGGGGGTCTTCTGAGTACACAAGTTGATGATTCTTGTTGCTTCTGGTATTGTTGGGCATGTACCTGAAAAACAAGAAAAAAAATTTGCGTCAGAAGGTGATTTAGAAGTAATTAAATAACCTAGACCTAATCAGATTAAATCTAATGGCGATCTTAGCTCCCCGGCATTGTCGCCAAATTTGATCTCACTCAAATTACCCTAAGGAGTGATTTACTCTCTCAAATAAGAGGTTCAGATGTAGTACTTAGGGATCGAATTCACGGGGAGCGAAGGAACACAAAAGATGATAATCCTTAGTGACTAAGCTAGGTTGAAATGGTTTAAATGTAAATTGCAGTTGTGAACAATGACTAGTTGCTCAAGAGAATGATTTAGGGTTGTATGTATTAAGAGAAAGTAGTTAGATTCAAGGTTACTATTCAGTTAGTTCAGAATTATAATGCTATAGATGTTTTAATGAGTTGCTTGCATATACTAAAGAACTTCAACTCTTAGATCTGCCTAATAACTGTCGTTACTAGACTCGTCTATTGATATGTCTGCCGACAATATCGATCGATGTTTGACAGCTTGTATCGATCGATATGTGTGTCGTCGATCGATTACTCTATTTGAGTATCGATCGATATAACTCTAGATCGAATTGAATATATGTTCACCAAGATCATAGACCGGCTCTCGTTTATCCCTAGAGGATCTTAGCTTATGCAAGATGATGTCAGGAGAATGATTTATGAATTAAATCACTTCCAGGATCATATTCTAGTTAGCTATTCTAGAATAAGCTTTAGGGTTCATCAGGATAATGAGTATACAACTCAACAGTCTATAGTTGGGGCTAATCCCTCATAACTATTTGAACCCCAAATCTAACAAGGGAATCTACTCAGACATGACTGAGTGACTCATAGCATCAAGGTAATAATAGAGATCCATTTAGAAGATCGAACACTCAAGTTCCTCGTGATAACAAATCTCTTTGTATCTTTCTTCTAAATCTAGAATCCTATAACTTTTGATGAGAACAGAATTAAGATGAAAATAATACTTTTATTAAGTAAAAAACTGTTGTAAAAAACACAAAAGAACTAGAAGTAATTGAAAGCACACTTTGCCGAAACACAAAGACAAATATATAAATACTGAGTTCAATTAGGTTAAAAACTCGTCAGGGGCATTATAGTAATAATAGTAAGTCTTGGGCTTCAAGTCGAATGAGAATATTCTTCCTTCTTCTGCACGCTCGATATCGATCGATAGTACCGGGAGTATATCGATCGATGGAGTATCTCGTCGTCATTTCTTCAAACGCGTCATCGATCGATTACACAGAATGTGTATCGATCGATATGTATCTCTGGATATCGACCTTGACGTCTGAACTTATAGTCATCTCGAAAAAACTCTCTTTTAAGCTCCAAATGGCACCTAAAACATCACTTTACTCTGAAATGCCCTTGAACCTGAAAACATACTTAAAAGACTCCAAAACATAGATATATATAGTAAAATCATAGAAATGCCATGAGTAAAAGTGGGTCAAAATCATGGTATTACCATCGATACAAATTTGCATATCTTCTTTTGAGTATTTGATTTTTTCAGTATTTTTTATACATTTTTAGTTGATCAGTATTTTGAAATAAAAATGTAAAGTAAACTTAAAATAATTCAAATTAATTTTTTATATTGTATGTTATATTTCATGATTGATAAGTATATAGTTAATAAATGTGGGAAGTAAATGAAAGACAAATAAATAATTATTAGAAATTAAAAAGGTTGAATCGATGGTAATGAAGCCTGCAAAGTTAATAGAACTTATTCAGTTTTCCCTTTGTTTCTTCAGAACTCCCTTCCCACCATGTAGTTTTCGTTTTCTTCATATGAATGAATCGGTTGACCCAAAAAAAAGATTAGCGACTCAGAATAACTTTAGCGAAGGAGAATGCAAAGTTTGAAGATTCTCGATTGTCAACGATCAAGTCGTGGAATGTTGCTAAAAGAGATAAAGTATATTAGACATTTAGACCTCTTAAATTCCTTATATCAAACCACTCGGGTGAAGTTACTCTCCTCGGCTCCACTAGCAACAGGTGTTCTTATTAAACAATGAATTTCACTACTTTAGGACATTTATAGTTACGGCCACCGTTCATTGGGGCTTCGGTCAACATACATTCGTTATAGGTTAGGATCTGATTCTAGCGTTTGCAAACACTATATTCAGACCATTTAATTTGTTGTTTTAGTGCATTGTCCGTCACGGAGTTCCGAGAAACTTCTTGTCAGAGAGGTTATTCACCTTTGGGATTACTATTATTATAATAAGGAATCAGTAGTTATTTTTAATATAAGTAACTTATATAGATTACACAAGACAGTAAAATAAAACAATATTGAACAAAATAACTCCATTATAGAGATACAGATGCTAAAATTAGAAATAAAACAACCCAGATCAATAACACTCTTTTAAAAACATAGCCAAATGAAAAAGGATCAACGAGTGGCATATTTTTCACATAGTTTCTACTATTTTTGATCACGACAAAATAAATATTACGGAAATGATATCATTAGAAAACGTACTTAACCAGCCCAGGAATATGTGTATTCACAAAATAGTCGTCCCAATTGATAATCTTTGGATCAAAATAGAACATCTCAGTTTCCACTCCGGTCTTCAACACCATTCTTTGTATTTTTTCCGTGTTTGAATCATCAAATCTGCACATATGCAATTCCATAGCATAACATATATTTTAAACCTCAAACCACATTAGATTAGAAAGAAAAAATTAGTGAGAAGCGCAAAAAGTCACTTACACCCCATAGAAAAAGAGGTAAGGCTGATATAGATCAACAAGCCGCAATGCAAGATTTATCTTTCTATGAAAATCTTTAACGTTTTTATCCAACAACTTACAAAGTACCATATTTAGTACTGCAAGTCCCTGTAATAAAGCAAAAAGAATCATGTATTAGGAAACATTCCCGGTTACTCAAAAAAATACATTCTAAGTAACCATCAAATAGAATTAGAATTATAGAGGAATTGGTTATCAAAGGGAAGAGAATTGGCTGAAAATAAAATACATTCATTCCATTCGTTTTTAATAAAAATACAAATAAACATTTTTCTTTTGTATTTTTTAGAATTATTGTGGAATTGATAGATTAAATAATTGAAAAGAATTAATGGAATAGGGTCATTCAACATAATTCTATTCCAAAATTAACAATCCATTTGGAGCCTAAGAGTTATGTACCTTTAGTGGAATCGAGTAATGTATGGCCATGTATCGGTGGAAACTTTGCATAGAACTCAGAATCTCTATTTTCCGAACACGAACTGGCTTCCGATCTTTGTTAGTCCATGGTTTGGTAGTAAAATACTGGTATGCAACTTCAGGAAATTTCTCATTCTTCAAAGGATTTCTTTGCGAGGAACCCACATGATAAATAGTCTCTTTTTGTTTCCCGGCTTGAGCGGCCATCGATACTAGAATCGAATTTACAACCATATCTGCTGGCATCTGGTCCATAGATTGTGTCAAAACCAGGAAATAAGTAAATAATATAGAATGTAGATTAAGATGAATGTCAAGCTCCCTTGAACAAATGCACGGAGGAAATGTTAATGTAGAATGTAGATTAAGGTGAATGTGAAGGAAAGTAGATACCACATCGGAAATAGCATTAAGATCACCAAGGAAGCATGTGAGTCTGCCTTTGCCATATCCGACAGCTAAACTATCAATAGTCCTGTAAAATCAGAGTAATTAATTAACTGAAAAGGACATGCACACTAATATCGCAATTATTTTCTACAAAACCTTCTGATACTCTTAGTTAAATACTCATTCCGTTCCTAAATGATTGATGTTCTGGAAAAATATTTTGTTTCAAAAAATTGATTTTTTAACTTTTTTGATGTATGATTTAAAGAAAAAATGTAAGTTTCAAAAAAATTAATGGTGTTTATTTAATTTCTATTGGTTAAAAGCTATGAAAAATTGTTATTAACAAAAAAACAATGCATTTATAATCAAAATTTAATGAGTTTTCTTAATATATGTGAAAATTCTAAAACGTCAATCTTTATAAAACAGAGGGAGTATAATTTTAGAATTTTTAACAGATATGAAGAAAAAATTCACTGTTTTTTTTCTGCAATCCCAATGAAAATTTGTTCATTAAATCTAATTTTTCTGATACATTTTCACATACTAAGAAAACATGTTATCTCTTCATTATAAATTTATTATTTTCCGTGATAGCCTATTTTCATAATTTTTAATCAATCAAAATTCAGTAAACACAATTAATATTTTTGAAGTTTGCAGTTTATTATTATTGCATGCATTCAAAATGTAAAATATGTATCTTTTAAAAGTATTTTTTTTCTAAAACATAGATCATTTTGAAACTGAGAGAGTATTAAAGTACCAGAATAAAAGTTGAAACTTTATTTAAGAGAAAATACAAAATGACATTATTTTATAGTCATTATGTCGGGAAAGTTATGTCTAACCTGATGCCCTCGGTCCAACCAGGGAATGGTTCTTTGAAAGTGCTGGTAATAATTGATGGACGGATCAACACAAGTGATATATTTTCTCTGTTTTCTCCTACCATCATCTCTCCCATTGCTTTTGTGAAAACGTATGTGTTTGGCCATCCGTACATTTTTGCCCTATAAATGTTATTTAGATTTATAATCATTTCCCCATTTCAAGGTTTAACGCTAGATTTCATTTTTATTGCAATGAACAATATATATATTAAACACACATAAGTAGTAATTTAAACCTTGCGAGTCCCATATCCTTCATGGCTTGTGTGATTGTTTCGGGAGGGGCTTTGATGACTAGGAGCTGGTCAAGTTTATCCTGGACCAATTTCTTCTCATGGTTGATGTCTAAGCTGGTGGTTCCATTTAACGTCTCACCCATACAATATGGAGTTTCCAATATCAAACCAGATTTTTCCCCGCACACGTAAGCTGTACTATGCAAAAGTTGTTAAATTGTGCTAAAACAAGGAAAGTGTAAGAAACCAAAAATATATCTACTGTATCGGGACTACGCAGAGCATCATGAGTAATAGAGGTTCTTAAGGTGGAGTTCTAAGCGGAGTATAAGAAACTATCTCTTAACCACATATTTGGTATTTTTTTGAGAGGGGGGGGGAGGGGGAGGGTACTTAAGTTTTTTTTGTGCTAAAATTTGGAGGATTACTTAGTAGTTACATGTCAAAATCTACAGTGCATTATGGTTTCTTGTTGCCACAGAAAGTCCTAATCACATTTAATCTTCCATGTGACCACTTGTATTTCTCGACATAAATTCAAAATGTGCCTATCGTTTCATACTCTTCTAAAGCATGCGTTTTTGAGAAGTGTCTTCAAATAGAAAACTGTAAACGTATATATTGTGATCCTTCTAATCCAGATACGGCTAAGGAAACTGAACATATTGTTAGCTGATGTTCACTTGAAAGATTAGTTAACATGGACGAACATTTGTGCGTCAGATAAATATCACTTGCGATATGTTCAGTTATTTTACAGTCATTATAACATAATAGTTTTGTTTCTGTATTTACCTGTTGATACATGAACGAAGATCTTAACGTTTTCACATTTCTTGGCGAAATCCAAGATATTGAGGGGACCCAATGTGTTTATCCCAAGTGCTACATCGTATCTGCGTTTAAATTAAACACACCTTTAGTAATATAAAACATACCAAAAAAAAAACATACCAAATGCCGTTAGTCAAAAAATAAAATAAAACATATCAATTGTAATTACTGAACAGTATGAACGCTATATGGATTTTTCCATCGGTCTAGATTTTATTTTTATTTGGGTTTTCTGCAAAATAAACCTTCAGTGTGATTCTTTTTTGCAAATTAATTTGCGAACTCAAAAACTCACGGGTCAACCCTCTAAGTGCCAGTCAAACCGGAATATAACCCTCAGTCATATATATATATATATGCATTTGACTATGTATAATTTTAACATTTTTCAATATTACGTCGTTTTGACGCTAATTTTTTTATTGAAAAAATTGTAGAGAACAAGGTTCAAACCTTGGTCCTCAAACACAGTTTGAATGCTACATAATCATTTTGATCAACATATATAATTGTTCACTTATCAAACTCAATTATATATATTTCTAAATGCATTTTGGTATTTTGGTTTATAAAGATAGGTATCATATTAAAACCATATGTACTTTGATTTGGTTCGGTTTATATACCATCGATTTTTGGTTTTATACCAAAAAACCATAAACATTTGTGAATTTTACTTTATATAATTAGACATCGCCTTTTATATAACATAAAAATATTTTTTTTTAAATAACCAATTTTTTATTAATTATTTTACTATTTAAAATAATTAGTAAAAATATTAAGTAAGCAATTATAAGTTTTTTATAGAATAAAGATAATAAAAATTGGTAATATATAATGTTATAAATTAGGTCATTTCAGAATAAATTTAGAATTATATATAATTGTGTTTGTTAAGTGAGCAAATATATAAGTTGACAGAGACGGTTATGTAGCATGTACACTGTGTTGGAGGTTCAAGGTTTGAATTCTGAATTTTACTAATTTTTTCATTAAAATATTAGTGTCAAAACGACATAGTATTGAAAAATGTTAAACTATACCAATCAAATACACATATATACGACCGAGGGTTATATTGTGGTTTGACTGACATTTAGAGGATTGACCCGTAGGTTTTTGAGTTCGCAGATTAATTTGTAAAAAAAAATGACATTGAAGTTTTTTTTGCAGAAAACTCTTTTTATTTTTATTATTAAACAGTAACAACAGTTTACGTCCTACTAATATGCTGTTGGTTTTGAATTGACTGATAACATATTTATTGCTAAGGGGTAAATATATACCGACAGAAACGAGTCACTAAATATGTGTTTTAGTTTGGTATTGTCAGCAATAAATATAATTCGGTTCATGTTTGTTGAATAAATCAACAGTAAGATATTAAAAATCAATACCTTTCATCAAACTTAGTAGTTGCAGCTAAATTAACAATGGCATCAACTTGGTGGATCATCTCATGTGCCAAAGAGTCTTGAATACCCAAATCCGCAAGGCAAATGTCCCCATTGACGACAGTGATTTTCTCAGATATAAGTTCAGTTAGATTTGGACCATACTTTTCTTTCACCACCTTGTACAAATCCTTCCCCAAAATCTGCATTGATTTCAAACACCTTGAAAAGTTGGTGGCCCATATGAGCTTTTGAATTATTTGAATAAAATTAGCTTATTAATTTGGTCAACCTGGGAGTTTTTTTCATACACAACTAAACCCATATAAACTCAATACTCCAAACCTAAGTAGGCTAAACTCAATACTCCAAACCTAAGTAGGCAGAGACAAACCTCATCGTTAAACCTCTGCGTAGCAGATTTTTCATTTGATGCCCTTAGAAGAAGATAGAGTTTCTTCACGTTTGGTGCCACCCTTAATATCTTCTCCACAAAAACTGCAAATGAATTTATAGATAGAGCATTATTATAGGGCTTAAAGGTTTTCTAATTAAATGATAGTCTGTAGAAATATATTTTTCTATATATAGAGCGAATTAAAAAGCAATTTGTATCGAATATAAAAATATACATAGACGCAGTCTTGTTTCGACACATTGAGTAATACAGGGTCAAACAATTAAAACGAGTCGCATATGCGTTTCTTATAACAACCCAGTTACTGAGAACTAATCAAAAATTCACTATGCTTAAGGAATGGTTTTTCTGCTACTGCTTGTAAATCAGTTTTTGTGGTTGATATCGGTTGTTGGCCTTTTACAACAAAATCATTCAACTTGTTTTAAACCGTTTTAAACTATTTAAATTCAAAAGTTGGTTCCAACTAATATTTGTGGGTAAATAGTTTTTTTTATAAGTTAATATAAATATAAAAATAAAAATATTCAAAAAATAAATTTAAATAATCATTATGCCCTTTATTACTTTTTGGGTTATTTTGCTAATCTTGCATGATGCAAATCTTTGGGATTGGGGGGTAAGAGATTTTCAATGATATTTCTATAACTTTCTCCATATTTTACTCTAGAATAAAATAATTCTATTATAAAGTTGGATCTACACCGATAATTTATTCTACAATAAATTAATTTTATGATTTTACTCTATTTTTAGAGTTAAAAAAATAAGATTCATTTATATTCCACTCTATTTTAAAGTACATCATTGAAGCAATTTTAATTTTATAATAAAATTATTTTATTTTAAAATGAAATATAGAGAAAATTATAGAATGTCATTGGAAATGTTCTAAGAACCAAACCAGCACAAATAGTCTGACTAATTCCAAAGGTGACTAGTCTGACCAGAGAAAAAACTCTCCCTAGTCAATGTAGTCATATACTATTGAATAGATGCCCTAAGAACCAAATCAACACAAATAGGCGGTGACACTGACGAGTCTAACAAATTCCAAAGCTAGCCTGACCAGAGAAATAACCCCCTCCCTCTCCTTGCGGTTAGTTAACTGAACTACTCATGCACAAATTGTTCCATTATCAAGCTAAATAATATAATAATGAGTTGTTATCAACTTTAAATGTTAATATTAGTAATATTGATCAAAGACGAACCAAGAAACATAGCAAAACCAGTAGTGGACTTCCCGACTAAAATAGTTTGATTATGTGACTAAAATTTAATGGTGTAAAAATATATCAGCCAGAAGAGGGCAAGTGGCATGAGAATCACTTACCATTAGAAAAAAAAAAAATCTTAAATGAAATTTTTTTGAGAGAGTTTCTCAATTTTTTTTTCTTCTCCGCATATTTTTCTATTATTGTACGTAAACACTTTTTTTTTTTAATTATCAATGCAGAAGCTCTAAAACTGATCTTAGCCAATCACGACTGTATTGTCATTTGTCAATAGCTTCATTGTTTTTAAAGATACTTGTATTAATATTCTTAAAAAATCCACTTTACAAAAGAATATTGATACTTACAAACGGATAAGCTAATATAGCATTAGATACAAAAGGACTTTTAGCAAATAGATCATTTAACCAAAATGGTGACCTGAAGCAACATAGGATATATGTTTTTTTTCAAAAAAGAAAAACATAGGATATATGCATGTAAAAAAAATGCATGCATAGGGAGATAAGGGTTGAACAAAAGAAAAGGGAGATAAGGGAGAGAGAGTATACTATTTGCTAAGAACCCAGCGGCTCCAATGACCAATATGGACTTGTTGTCAAGGTACTGAAGAACACTTACGGCCTCCATTTCTGTCGACATAATTTATGTTTGTATGCACTTTGAGTGAGAGAAAGAATCCGACCAGTACAACAACAACACATGCAGAGTCTGATTTATAATCATGGAATTTACAAGGTGAAATCAATGCGTGCACCTACATTTTTGTCCTCTCCCAACTACTTGGCATTAGCTGTCAACAATTCTCATAAAAAAGATGACTATTCGTTTCAGCTTCTACAAATTGTAGATATATAGACATCTTTAACTCATTAAAACTAAAAGATATAAACATCACTCCTTTCATATTATATTCAGTGATGTTTTAACCAAAAAGTTCAAATGATGTTTTAGACTTTACAATACGAAATAAAACAATACTAATGTTTTGTGATTATTTTAAAAAGTTCCCCACAGAATGATGATACTATAAAATCTCGATAAGGTATGCGTCGTGTTCTAATAATAGAAACAGCATAGAAACTAAAAAAAACGTAGCCCGTATTCATTTAAAAAAATATATTTAGACACATGATAACAGTCTAGGCTGGCTTTCGGTCGGCAAATGTACTGTACATTTGTAAATTTCTACATTTAGATGAGAATCAATCCGACAAAGTACAACAACAAAATCATATAGAGTCCTAACATTTCTAATTTTAGTTTTACAAAATGAAATTAATGAGAGCAAGCTACCTTCTTCTCCTTTTTAATCACATGTACTTTGTGTATATATATATGAACCTCTTCAATTCAAAGCTGACTTAACTAGGTGATGGTAACCAAATGAACGTAGTTATTCATTTCAAAATCAAAGAGTAGGCGAATATGTATACCAATTGGGGCTTCTGAAAATTAATCGGGATGTTAATTTGAATTTTCATGGTTAACCAGATACTTAAGCTTAACTGAATTATTTATATCTGATTAAACTTTTAAAGTATTCTCCCTTCGAACCTACCAACATTGAAGAGACAATTAGATCCAACTTACAACCATATAGATTAACGTGGGCTAGTAATGATCAAGGCATGATTAGCGCACAAAAAGACTAAACAGCTAGAATATCAAAGTGGATTATTGGTCATGTGCTCATATTCTAGATATAGAAAATGAAATTAATTAAAACAATACAGCAGCTGATAACACTGATATTTTCGTGTACGATGTGATGTATCAATGTTGTAATTTGTATCTGTATTTCTGTATTTCTGTATTTGACTTGCTTTCTTTTAAATTAATGTCAGTTTAGCTCCTTATGTATATTTATGGCTAACTGAAACTATATCGGCATCGACTACGAAGCAAGTAGTGTATATTTTAGACAAGTAGCTTATATATAATTAATAATCAAAATAAAATAAAAGAACACTTATTTTTATTTAAATCCAACAAATAGATAGATTAAAAAAAATACTATGGTAATGAATATATTTTAATTATGCCAATAGTACATTTAAATTACAACATATGTTCGTTAATTTTTTTATATACCAAAATTTGTTGAAATCTAAACTTGGGGTTTTTGCAACTTATGACTCAAAATTTGATCCTAACCACAAAACCAAACCCCCACTTGAATCAAATAGAAACCTAACCTGTGAAATTACAGCCAGCCCCTTGTGACCAAACAAAAAAATCGCTACCATTTTTACGAATATAGCCCTATTAAGTCATCTGGGTCATCTGATATTTTGGAAGTCGTCTGGAGTTAATGATCTTCAAAATAATTTTAAAAAATTTTAAAAAATATTTTGAGGGGTAAAAAATTAAAATCATGTAATTATAAACATTTATAAGTGATGTAAATTAAAAAATAAGAAATTTGAATAGTTTTCAACATAGATGAGTGAAAGTGGTTAATCATGATATTCTTTGGTTCTAGGGTTTGAGAACATATGTAGTAGTATTGTTTGTTTTGTTAGGGTTAGATTTTGGAAAGCTTGGATGATTTTTTGAAAATGTGAATTTTTACCTATTCGTGCTTGTTTTAGTGTATAGTAAACAATTGTTAAGTTTAATTTGATTTTTTGAAGTGTTTAGTTAGTTAAATTTGTTTAGGAATTGTGTTTAGGGTCTAGACGACTTAAAATTAAGTCGTCTATTGAATTGTTAAAGTTAGACGACTTTAGATGACTTTAGACGACTTTCTTTTCCCGCTTAAATATTTTAAACCAGACGACTTACTTGTAAGTCGTCTAGGAAGTCGTCTATTTTAGTTTCCCGCTAAAAGTATTTTAGTTTCCCGCTAAATATATTAAAGTCTTCTGGACGACTTACAATTAAGTCGTCCAAAGTCGTCTGAATAGAAAATATTTAACCTAATTGGATTTTGTGCCTCCATATATAAATAAAATTTTACACATTCTCTCTCCTCCTCTCAAATGGCTGCAACAAAAATGTAGTGTTCATCATTCTTAAACTCTCTAACCTCTCTCTAATCTTTTTGAACTTATAAACACCAAGCTTTATATCAATTTATTGTTTTTGTTACATATTTTTATCACTAACATATCTTGTTTATGCAGGTGTTTCATAACATATTTTTCATATTTTAGTCATTATAAAAATATATTTATCTAATCTTCCACTTATTTTCTCTGTTCTAAGCCATATAAACGTTTATGGATATGCAAGTTTTTCAGATCTGGATTTGGATTTGCAGGTTTTTCAGATCTGGATTTGGAAGACTTTTGGGACGACTTACCTGGAAGTCGTCTGGACGACTTATCTAAAAGTCGTCTGGACTTCCTGGAAGTCGTCTGACGAACTATTCTCTCATGCCTCTCCTTTTAATAAGAAATCTGAACATTTTGGTAAGTTTTTGTGTGTGATTTTTCTTTATTTGGTCACCTCATGTTGTATAAAGTTCTTATATTTTTCCTAAACTAAAACTCTCCAAACCCACTCTAATCTCCTTGACTTCAATACACCAAATTTTAGATGATTTTTTCAGTTTTGTCTCATCTCTTTCTCACTAATTTATTTTTATTTGTTTGCAGATTTTTTATCACATGGTTCTCAACTTCCACTCATTTAAAGGTAAATCTATTAATTTTAGATATGTATTTTTGTGTGTTCTGTAAATGTAGATTTGTCTAATCTTCCACTAATTTTATCTATTTTAAGCCATTTTAACGTTTTTGGATATGCATATTTTCAGATCTGGATTTGGAAGACTTCTGGGACGATTTATCTGGAAGTCGTCTAGACGACTTACCTAGAAGTCGTTTGGACTTCCTGGAAGTCGTCTGGACTTCCAGAAAGTCTTCTAGGCTTCCTAGAAGTCGTCTGGACTTCTTGGAAGTCGTCTGACGGAGTCTTCTCTCATGTCTCTCTTTTTTTTAACAGATCTGAGCATTTTGGTAAGTTTTTAAGTCTGATTTTTCTTTATTTGGTCAACTAATATTGTATAAAGTTCTAATATTTTTCTCAAACTAAAACTCTCCAAACCCACTCTATTTTTTTTAACTTCAATACACCAAATTTTAGATAAATTTTTCAGTTTTTCTCATATCTTTCTTACTAATTTAACCTTCTTTTTGCAGATTTTTTATCACATGGTTCTCATTTTCCACTCAATTAAAGGTATATCTATTAATTTTAGATATGTATTTTTGTGTGTTTTATAAAGGTAGATTTGTCTAATCTTCCACTCATTTTCTCTATTTTAAGCCATTTGAACGTTTTTGATATGCAGGTTTTCCAGATCTGGATTTGGAAGAGTTTTGGGACGACTTATTTGGAAGTCGTCTAGACAACTTACTTAGAAGTCGTCTGGACTTCTAGGAAGTCGTCTGAACTTCTTGGAAGTCGTCTGGACTTCCTGAAAGTCGTCTGGGCTTTCTGGAAGTCTTCTGACTAAGTCTTCTTTCATATAAAGTGGATTCCAAGCTTGTTTACTCATTTAGTTGTATTGTTTTTGTATAATCAGTAAAATTGTTTCACAAGATGTAATATATGTGCTAAAAATCAAAGAAATTAATTATTTCAATAGTTTTTATCTTATCTTTGGATTTCCTAAATGCAATAATAAACTCTAAATATCTTCTTCTCATCTTAATAAAGAATGTTGGTAGTCTTATATTGATACAATATTTGAAGAAGCATTTTAACCTTTCTTCCAACTCATAAAAAAAATAAAACTTAAGATTTGGAACCAAACAATAGTAACTAATCAAAGCATATCACATTTTTTACAAGTTTCTATTGAAAATATAAGTTTTACATATCTTGAAGTTTGTGTTGATCAACCACAAAATTCCAACATCCATCTTGTCAAAGCCGACCTTTAACATAAGCGAGTGAAGCACATGCTTCCAGCCGCCAAATATTATGTAGTAATTCGACCACTTTTTGTCAAAACTCCCTTTAGC
Organism: Hirschfeldia incana; assembly: GCA_026261945.1. Taxonomy (NCBI): domain Eukaryota; kingdom Viridiplantae; phylum Streptophyta; class Magnoliopsida; order Brassicales; family Brassicaceae; genus Hirschfeldia; species Hirschfeldia incana. The sequence goes on from JABCMI010000024.1 coordinate 3,805,746, forward strand.
ATACTTGGTAAATGTACTCATATCAACGTGAGGTGGTTACGAGTTCGAACCTACTCAGCCACATAATATTTTTTGGCTTCTAGCCTCCATATTTATAGGACCGGCTCTGATCTTGCAACAACCATTCTTCATACAATGCATGTAACTTACACCTCATCTGCAAAAAGAAAAAAATACACATTAGCAAACATTGAACATGTATGACTTTTCTCAGACGACTTCCCTGGAAGTCTTCTACGTTAGCTAGAAACTTTAATTAACATGAATGTTGGTAACCTAATAATTATCATAAATAAAGTTAAAAATTTCATCCAGTAGCCCTAATATAGTCTAATATACATGAATTAATAAGAAAATGTTAAAAAGTCTTTATGATTTTAAAGAAAATATAAGTTTATTAAACATTCGCTCAGACGACATCTACGGAAGTCTTCTGGACGACGTCCAGAGAAGTCGTCATTTAGGTCATTTTTGTGATTAAATTTTTGCAAAGACGACTTACATGGCAGTCGTCCGTCCAGACGACCTTTGACGACTTCCATAGAAGTCGTCTAGGACAAAGAGGTTAGTTTTGCGTTTGACCGAAATGTGTCAGAAATTTGACTTTTTCCAGACGACTTCCGTGGAAGTCGTCTACGAGAAAAGTAAAAAAAATATTATTTTATTATAACCAGACGACTTCCACGGGAGTCGTCTCAGGTTAGTTTTGGAGTTTGAAAATCAAAACAAAAAAAGTTTTTTTTTTCAGACGACTTCTGTGGAAGTCGTCTAAACGGACGACTTCCGTGGAAGTCGTCCAAGATTACCGAGGTTTGACCAGAATCTCGGAATAAAATCTTGGACGACTTCCACGGAAGTCGTCTAGAAAAAAAAACTTTTTTTGTTTTGATTTTCAAACTCCAAAACTAACCTGAGACGACTTCCGTGGAAGTCGTCTGGTTATAATAAAATATTAATTTTTTTTCTTTTTTTGTAGACGACTTCCACGGAAGTCGTCTGGAAAAGTCAAATTTCTGACACATTTCGGTCAAACGCAAAACTAACCTCTTTATCTCAGACGACTTCCGTGGAAGTCGTCTGGGATTTTATTTTCAACAAAGAAAGTCGGACGACTTCTATGTAAGTCGTCCAACAAAACACATTTTAAAAGTCAATTGCAAAACTAACCTTTGCTTTGACCAGACGACTTCCACGGAAGTCGTCTAGATCCAGACGACTTCCACGGAAGTCGTCTGGACGAACATATCTGGAAAATAACTCGATTTCCTACCTTAAACTTGGGAGATAACTTTCTTTGCTCCCAGAAGTCTTCTCCAAGCACCCAGAAGCTCAAAAGAAAGTGACCCAAACGAGAATCGTGAGCTTCAATGGCTCAATGAACCATACAAATTTTGGAATCAAAATCTATGGTTTTTATGGTTGAATATAGAGAGAAAATGAAAGATAAGTTGGTTTTAGTTGATAGAAATGAAGAAAGGTAGTGTTTAATCGATTTATGAGCATTAAGAGCTTCAAAGTGGTTGTTCATGGTGGTTGGTGTATTGATGGCAATGACAATTTTGTAAATAAGTGAAGAAAATGAGGTTGTGAGAGTAAAAGTGTATTTTTCAAAAAAAAAATAATAAATATCAATGGCATTTTCGTGAATATTATGAACTTCTGGTGTGAATAGGTCAAACACAATTTCCAAAAAAATCATAGGTTAGATTTAGATTTGACTTTAAGTTTTGAGTCATATGTGCAAAACTCCCTCTAAACTTTTCATATTTTAGCTTGGGCCAAGTTCAGATCGACCATTTCATTCAGGCATATTAAGGCCTGGACCGGTTGACACTCCCAATCTCACTCATAACTTAAAAGAGCAACAACAATACCTGAATCTTAAAAACTAATCAATCTCATTAGAATTAGCTTTTCTATTTTGCCTAAATTGATACCTCTTACATCTTTTAATTGAAGGACACATTTGTTTTGAAAAGAGTTTGATTAGGTTTGGTTAATGAGTATCGTGTAATACTGCATTCAACGTGAACCTCGTGTTATGATTATTTCTGTTGCATAAAATTTATGTTTTATATATTATTAAACTAAACTATATGTTGTACTGTTAAAGTTGTTGTTTGCTGGCTTGAAAGCTGCTCTCAGGGATTAAAGAAAAACTTATTAGGTACTTAAGTTTGCTACGCTATGACAGAATATTGCATTGAAGTTTTGTAAACCCAGAGTTACACAAGAGGGCTTCAAGGAATAACTCATTTGTAACGAGATTACAAAGTAAAACAGAAAAAATATTCAGATCCATTCACTTTTGATAAATCACTTTTTTTTGCTTAAATCGTTATTTCAACCCATAAAAGGTTCAAAAAGGTTCCAAAATAGTTGCTCTTCATTTCGATCCTGACGGTAACTAAAAACCTGCTACTTACACAACGTTTAGTCTGATTCGAGTAAATAAATTTCGTAAAGTAAGAGTAAACAACTAGTGCAACCAGTTACTACTTTCATTCATAGTTAAAACACTACATAGCAAATAAGCTCTTTCAGACAAGTCCGAACAGTCAAGCTTAAAACTTTAACAATACAAATAGCATAATAAATGGATAGAGACACAAACTCAACAGAGTTTGATAATGCATCAAAAGACATGCATAAAAGGTCAAGCATTACACTAGAAAAGATAACAAACTCACATTAATCTCTTCAAGCGACTTTTGATGAGCCATCTTGTCATACGGCGTTGAATACAAGTCCATAACCTCAAACTTCATCGAAATGAACCTCGCTGCATCTACCGGTTCCAAACAAACCTACACAAATAGTGAACATCTATATGTATATTTTACTTAACTGGTTATTTAGAATCTTGTTTCCACATAAACAAATGTTCTTGAATTGCTGCTTTGTCCTACTTGTTTCAGTACACAAACACATCTAGTGAGTCTCTTGTGATAAGTCATGCGTACTCAGCAGAATCTCAGAGAGACAGAGACCTGAATGTGAGTTACCGAGAAGCCTTGCAAATAATCCAATGTACTTCCGGGAAAGCTTTCATCTATACTATTACCACTCACACTTTTATTCAACTTTTTTTTGAAACACAACTTAATTTCATTAAACTTCAAACTGCTTGATTACAAAGTTAAGAGGGAATTATCCATCCTCTTTGATTAAAAGCATAAACTACAACAATGTAAAATAAACATGATAATTCTTCAACTGAAGATGACAGCGGATTCAAGTCAGAGCTTGAATGCGTCTTGATAGCCTTTACGACAGAGTCGGATAGCAGAAAGATAGTCACATATAGTGACGTTGAAAACCAGCTCTCATTGATGAGGAAGCTGCAGCCGAAACTCGACAACGAGTTTGGATAATCGTCTCCTTTCATAGAAAGGACGTACGGTGGTGAAAACCACTCCCTGAAAGAAGGTGGTAACTGAAATATGGATGGAGATAGAGACCAACTCGGTGAACCCACCGATAAAATGTTCTTCAATAAAGAAAAATATAGCATTATGCACAAAATAAAGGCTCCGGTGAACCCACCGAAAATCCTTTGCCAAGTTGCCAAACAGAGCAAATCACCAAACACCATAAACATGAGCTTAAGTTTTGGTGGACCAACATGATAAAACATAGATTCGTAATTTGTAAAAGGACAAGTCCATAAGATTAACCTTCTAGGCTTTGAGATGAACTGCTGGTAGATGAAGGGACAATTGCCAGTTACAAGACACGGCACATCAGTCAGTGGTGCGATAATCTTTCCAGAGTCGCCATGACTCCCAACATCATCTATCGGCGATGGAACAGAAGAAACGTCAGCGCGTTGGACCTCGCCGGATCCACAGTAGAGGATTTCAAACCAGGAACTTGTCGGGATGGAGGTGGTGGTTGTGAGACGAGGTGAGCTTGTCCATCTCAGCCAAAAAGCTTCCAGATCTGAACGGCGGGTCAAGCGTGGAGCCCCACAGACAACAGACGTTCGGTCACCGGTAACTAAAGGAGGAAGGAGGACTTGCGGTGGAAGGGAGGAATAGTTCCCGAGTAATTCTTCGGATGGGACCCTCTGTGTTTGATTGATGAATACAAAGCTCTTAGATCTGCACGGGACACCCGAGGAGCAAATGTAGAGGCTGCGGCGAGGGGAGGAAACACTTGAACGAGAAGCACAGGCCAAGAACCCCTGGAAAAGCAAACAGATCTGGTATCCAGACCGTAAGAGAAGACCACACGAGACATCTCAGGCGAAACAAAGACACCAGCAAAACTCCAACAGAAACAACGTGAACAGAGAACAGAGAGACTATAAACAGAGGGGAGGTGAAACAGAGGCGGCGCCAGTAGAGTCGTCGCCGGCGCCGTTAAACGGTGAAGACGGTGAAAAACAAAGAGTGTCTCGAGTATCGTGCCTGAGGGGTTTATTAGGGCGAAATAAACCCAAAAGAAAGATGAAATCAATACTCTGTCACTCAAAACGTATTGAAAAGTCTTTGTTTAATAGTTGTGAAGCCTAAACTAATCACACGTTTCTATGTGATGTAAATCCTGGAGAGAAAAATAAAAAATATTCTGAAGTGGCCACGGATTGTACTTTAAATCGAAAATATTGAGATTTGTACTCGAAAAAGTGAAACCTAGTGGACTACTATCACTTAGTTAACTTCTTTAAAAGAATGAGCTTACATGAGAACTAGCAGTATCATCAATAATTTCTCATATTCTCTTCTTTTCTTTTCTCTCTTGTTCTGTTTCTTATACATGAGTCTTCCTCATAAATATTCCTTGGGCCAGAAGATGCATGTGAAACATTGTCTTCTATACCATTATATCGCATGTTCTTCTTGGTGCACATAGTTTTGGCTCCATGAATTTTTGGCTCTTCTTCTGTCTTCAACCCATTGATGTCTCGGAGACAAGAAAGATTTGGAGAAGAAGAAACAGAGTGGTCTAAGTGCAAGAAAAAAAACTCAAAAAAGTATAGAGTCCATCCTCACGCGCATCAACTCCATTCCGACGAACGCTACATTTTCTTCTTTTTAGTGTATTGAAAATAGAATCGACTTAATTTATACACATGCATCTATATCACTTCATATGTGATTTCCTTTCTATTTCTTAGGCAAATATAGTGAACCTGAAGATAAACAATAAATCCTCTGGTTAAATGCTAAATGCATTGTGTATAACCAGATGCAAGATACGATTCCTGACCTTATTTTGCTGAGTAACTCGATATTGGGAGTGCCTGGGAGACAAAAGGACACGCATGTTTCATTCAATTTTGTACACAATGCATGTTTCTTTCACACAATTACATTCAATTTTCGCAGGAGTAACTCATCATTTGACACAGAAATTAAATGACGATTTTTTTACTCTCTAGGACATCTTCTCACTTATGAATTACACATAGATATACATATGGCTGGAGACACACATGCAATGTCCTTCACACCTTCAGATGAAATCAATTACACTCTCTTCTATCTCTAACTAACCGGTCACTGTCTCAACTTTAACTAAACAATATATCATAAAATAATATGTAAAAGTAGTTTAATTATCAAACCACCCTCTCTCTCCAACATCTATTCTATTAATTCTCCAGCATGACTCATTGATAATAATGGTGTCCAATTAAAAAAAACTCATTTAAATGTAACTGCATAAAGTAAATATAATCAATTATGTTTCTTTCTACAAATCTCCCTATATATTAAAAGAGAAGTCACTTTAGTGATTTATGACACATGTCACTCATACAGAGCTTCTCAGCAAAAACGTTATAATTTGATTGGTTGAAGATTTTTGATTTTTTTGCTTTTATATTTTATTTTTTTAATCCAAACTCGCTTGCAAATATGTTTGGAAAGTCATTAATACACGGTCATTAATACATATATATCAATACCATATAAACGATTCTACACAACTATAAGCAATCGCATTTAGAAAGGCAATCATATTATAGTATTGGTAAGTTTGCAAAAACATACGAATGAAACTAGAATTTCTCTGTAAAAAACGAAATAATATTAGTGTGACAAAGAAATCATAATAATAGTTTTTAAAACTTTAAACTCTGTTTATATGACAAAACCAAGATGAATTATTCAAAATTAGTAATTATTATACAAAGCTTAAATTCATATAGTTAACATACAGATGATTTAGTTTCCTTAATGATGATTTTGATTTGACATTTCGAAATTGTATCAAAATAAATAAATTGGGGATTTAGAAAATTGTATTTAGTTTCCATAATGATGATTTTGAGGTCGGCTTCTTGATTTTGAGTTGATAATTTGAAATTCTAGCAAAAATAACTTTATGGGCAAGGCAATCGTATTATAGTTTTGGTAAGCTTCAAATAATGAATCAATGCAAATTGAATTTCTATAGTCAAATAAGGCTAATATTAATACATATTTGCCAAAATACAAGCAAATAAAGTAGAATATTCTCTAATAAATTCAATTTATTAACTTCATACAAATAAATTACTTGCGCAAGAATTATGTTACCTTATTTAAAATATAACATTTCTTGCGCAAGTTAATAAAATTAATAAGTGGATAACTTGCTTTAATCTATTTCAACATTTATTGTGATAAATAAATATACCAACTTATTTATATATTACTGTCGTCAATACAAATTTTTTTCTTGTTGAAAATATACATTTCTTGCACAAGTTAGTATCACATTAATTCCATTTATAAATGGAAATATCATTAATTCTCTTATCAAGTGATTTCGTTTTTAATGAATTACCTTATTTTAAATATGCAATATTTGTGCAGTTCTTATTTATTAAATACAAACCAAGAGCTGGTAAAGTAGAGTCAATAACTTACTTTAATCTATTACAATATTTTTATACTAAAAATCAATATTGAAATGTCATTTATTGTGAAAGGTCGAGTATATATATATATATATATATATATATATAGTATTTTCAGAACCTCTTGGTGATTCCGGTGAGGGCTAGGGTTACGGATCAGAGGTTATGTTGTTCTCTTGATGCCAGGGAGTAAGCCAGCGTCCAGTGATTGATATGGTTAATGATATGGTACGTTTTGTGAACAAAGTTCTTTCTTAAGTTTCATGCATATTGTGGACATATATCTACTTTCTCTCATTTTCATTCTAGGTCAATAACATGTATGTAAATGGGATCCAAAAACAAGTGGAAGTCTTTCGGTCTAGATTTAACAAAGAAGGTAGAGCTTTCTCTTTTGCTACTTTTTCCCTTTAGAGATTTTAAAGTTTCTTAAATCATTCACCAAAGCACCAGTGATCCATCATTGACCATCTGCAGTCCGCTTTGTGCGGGTCAGATGCAAACAAATGCGGCGCGCTTCACTTTGCCGCGAGAAAATATCAAACTGAGATATGCAGATATCTCTTGGAAGAGATGAAACTTTACACCAACACAAAAGATGAAGCTGGTTAGTTGTTTACTTCTACTTAACAGCTCTTTTTCCAAAATGTCATTACTTTTGAAACTTTGTAAATGATGTTTGGCAGGGGATACTCCACTTGTTCATGCTGCGAGGCAAAGACAGATCGAAATGGCCAAGTATCTAATAGACCACGGAGCTGATCCCAACATTGCAAGTGAACTCGGAGCTACTGCATTGCATCATGCCGCTGGGACAGGTTCGGTTTTGTTGAATATTTTATTCCATTTCACTTCCTCAGGCCATGAAGTCATGTATGTGTTGTGCTTATATCATTAGGTGAAATCGAGATGCTAAAGGAGTGGCTTTCTAGAGGTGTTCCTGTTGATTCTCAAAGTGAGTCTGGCACGCCGTTGATTTGGGCTGCTGGACATGACCAGAAAGATACGGTTCAAGTCTTGCTAGAACACAATGCTAATGTAATAACTTTAGCATTGTGTTTCCATCTAAAGTGTATTGGTTAATGAACCTTAAATTTTGTTTATTTTAATGAATTTTGCAGCCTAACGCTGATACTGGAGATGATGTCACACCATTGTTATCTGCAGTGGCAGCTGGTTCAGTGGCATGCTTAGAGCTTCTGGTCGAGGTTTGAGATGCTCCTTATTATAAGTGTTATCTATACATTTTATTAGACCAAGCTTGGCTCTTATTTTTGTTAATTACATGCAGGTGCCAAAGCTAATGTATTTGCTGGTGGTGCAACTCCGCTGCACATTGCTGTTGATATTGGAGATCTTGAGTTGATCAACTGTTTACTTAAAGTTGGAGCTCATCCTAATCAGAAAGATGAGGTAAAGAGCTCTTTAGCTATTAAATGTTTTGTTTTGTTCACTTGATCCTATCTGAACACAGACTATGTGATGTTTCAGGAAGGCAATAGGCCACTGGAAGTTGCAGCTTTAAGAGAGAACAGAAAGATCTTTGAGACTCTCTTCCCCTTGACGACAAAATCTGAATATGTTTTGGATTGGTTAGTAGATGGAGTTCTTGCTCACATGGAATCAAACAAAGAACAAGAAGACAACTCAAACAAGGCCAAATCTGGAGAGGCTGGTATCAAGAAAGACCTTCCTGAGGTATACTTCATACTTGGATCAATATGATGCATTGAATTTCTTAAAGCTTACCATTGTGTAAACTTGCACATGTCTCTCCAGAAGCAAAGGCTAAAACAGCAGAAACTAAAGTTGAGGACAAGATGCTTTTCGTATAAAGGATTACCAGATGGCCATTGACGCATACACACAAGTATTAAAAACACTTAAAACTACTTTACTGAGTTCTTCATTTTGTAAGTTCATTTTTGTGAACCAAGGCTATTGATTTTGAGCCTACGGATCATACTTTGTTCTCAAACCGAAGCATCTGTTGGTTGCGGTTAGAACAAGCTGAGCTTGCCTTGTCTGATGCCAAAGCATGCAGAGAACTTAAACCTGATTGGCCTAAAGCTTCTTTCAGAGAAGGTGCTGCTCTTCGTTTGCTACATGTAATAACAATTCCATTGATTTTTTGAACATTGAAACGATATAATTCACCGAGGTTTTGTTGAATCTTTGCAGCGTTTTGATGAGGCAGCCAATGCTTTTTACGAGGGAGTGTTTCTAAGCCCTGAAAACAAAGAGCCCACTGATACTTTCAGGTTTGTTTTGCAACCCTTATGACGTTTTTGGCTTTTTAACCGGTTTGTATCAGTTTATAATTGATGGGTCTGTGTTTTTCTTTCTTTGATCTACAGAGAATCCGTAGATGCTGGAAGGAATTTTCATGGCAAGGACAAGATTACACACAAATGATAAGATGTTCGCTAGATTTCTCTATTCTTTAGTATATGTGTTAAGTCTTGATTTCTGCTTCTTACCTTGGTGACTTGGTCTCTTCCTTAAACAATTGTCTATTTTTTTTTTACTTAAATATGCTAAAAACTTCAGGAACAAAGCTTTGTTTGTGATCTTATTTGGTTCAAATTTATAAATTTATGCATGTTCTTTGTGATTCATAGCAAGATCAAATTTATCAAGAAACTAAGTGGATGTCCGCAATTTTGCAGGTTTAAATATTTAAATTGTTTTTATGAATTTCTTTCATTTAATCAATTAAAAAAATAATAAAGTTTTGTGAGGTCACAATAAATAAATAAATGTTATATTAACAATGTATAGAGAGAAAGAGGTATTTAGAGATAGAAAGGGAGTGATACCGAAAAAGACTAAAATATATATAAAGAGAGGTGGATGGTAGGAAATTTGCGGGCTTGAATGTTTTGTAACAATATATTTATTGTAATTTATCAAATCAAAATATGTATTTATCATCGAAATTGAATATGTCTTTTTTATAAATTATTTTTCTAAGATAAGTTTTCTTGAAAAAGATAAATATGACTATTTTAAATGTTTTTGATATTTTTTATTCAAAATTGTACTAAAATTAGTTGTATATAATATTTGTTATTCAATTTTTAATAAAATTATTAAGTTTTGAGAGAGAGAGAGAGAGAGAGAGAGAGAGAGAGAGAGAGAGAGAGAGAGAGAGAGAGAGAGAGAGAGAGAGAGAGAGAGAGAGAGAGAGAGAGGGGAGGGAGGGAGAGAGAGAGAGAGAGGGAGGGAGAGAGAGAGAGAGAGGGAGGGAGAGAGAGAGGGAGAGAGAGAGAGGGGGAGAGAGAGAGATAGAGAGAGAGAGAGAGAGAGAGAGAGAGAGAGAGAGAGAGAGAGAGAGAGAGAGAGAGAGAGAGAGAGAGAGAGAGAGAGAGAGAGAGAGAGAGAGAGAGAGAGAGAGAGAGAGAGAGAGAGAGAGAGAGAGAGAGAGAGAGAGAGAGAGAGAGAGTGAGTGTGAGAGAGATGAAGAGGGAGATGGAGATGGAGATGGAGAGGGAGAGGGAGAGGGAGAGATGAAGAGAGAGGGAAAGGGAAAGGGAGAGAGGACGGTAGTATTATGTAAAATATTGAGTACCAACATTTTTCTATGCCTGATGCTTTTTCTCAAGAGACGGTAGTATTATGTAAAATATGAGTACTAACATTTTTCTGTGCCTGATGCTTTCTTCCAAAGAACGGTAGTATTATGATATAAAATCTGTTACTTCTAAAACTATGTACTACTTAGCCCATAATTTGACTATGTTTATGCCCGCACAGGGTGCGGGCCGGTCATCTAGTAACTATTTAAATGGTATCCACTTCTTACAAAAGAAGAAGTTATGTTTCAGTTTATATCTTTATGTATAATTGCATAAAGTGAAATCAACGCTAAATGGTAACTGCATCGTGATTGCATAGACTTCTAATACAATGCCTCAGCAGATAAGTTATACATTAAAACTTTAGCGTTGATTTAATTTTATAATCACAAAAGAAAACAAAAGCTGATGATTAAAAATATTAGAAATAATACAGGTTTTGTATAATAGTTAAAATATCTTAAAAATATTAATATTAAAAAATATTAATTATATTAAATATCAATGCAGAGACTGTTAAAAATATTAAAAAATAATTTTAACAATGGGTTAAATAAACAAAATCATAATACAAGTTTTGTATAATAGTATACAGGTTTTGTAAATTACACAATAACAATCCAAAAGAATAAATATGTATTCTTCAATAAATTATTTTCTCCAGGTATTTTTAGGATTTGCAGGTACTTTTTGAGTTTTCAAATTCAGTTTCGATATGTCAGGTTTTTTTTCGGATCCTATATACCCAAATCAACCCGAATCCGAAATAAAACTGAAATTACGAGTGTTTTACGTATATTAGAATTATATATCTGAACCGACAAGAGTTCGACAAGATTCGGGGCGAGCAGACCTGAAAAACTATATATATCTATATGGATCTAAATTTTCAGGAACCGAAAGATGCGGACCCAATAAGACCTGATCCGAAGACCGGATGTCTAGGCCTAATCTAAATAGATAAATACGTTTACAAAAAATGGATTTATAATTATAAAGAAACGAATATATGCCGGCCAACTTTAAGTTACTATTATTTCTACAGTAAATCAAATAGGTTTTGATTAAGATTTATACACATATATGACTATAAAAAAATATGATTAAGAAAAAAACACAAGTATTACAATTAAATATCTAAAAAAAGTTAAACAAAAAATATACATGTCCTTTTGAAAAGGCGGGTCAGAATCTAGATTCTGAAGACCCGAATGTTCTCAAATATTTGAAAAAATAGTTTCATTTAAAATAAAAAATCATATACACTTTTTAAAATACACAAAAACATATTTTATCAATACATAACGGGTCTACGAAAAAAACAATAGTTTAAAAATATTAAACTTTTTCTTTAAATTAAAATACTAAAAATAAAATCACTGTGAAATAATTCACAAGTTTAACAACAGGTTAATAAACAAAAAGCATAAAATACGGGTCATAATTATTTGGAGTCTTTAAAATTTTGGTCATATTTCAAATAACAAAATTATTCATACAAAAATTTTAGATAAATTTCATAAAAATTCTTAACAAAATGTAATTTATCAAGGATAAAAATATTCATGACATAAAATTAATATTTTCAACAAAATATATACCCGCCCTCTGAGAATCTAGTCACCTTTTAAAATGAACTACCCTCTTTCTCCCACATTAATTATCAAATTCCAGATCTAGTTTTCTCAATCACATACCTTAATTTCGAGACCCACACTCTCCTTCTTCCACATTAATTTTCTAAGAACACCATCTACCCAGAAAAATCACTGCTTGTTTTTGATTGTGTAATCTCCTCTACACAAAATTCCTCATTGTTTCTCATCTTACTGAACAAAACCCTCTCTCTCTCTAAGCAAACACGACGAAAGTCTCACCGAACTGAGCTGAGGCAAGAGCAAGGCTTGCGCTGGTCTTCATGATCGGTCGGAATCTGCCGTGGCTGTCATATTAGTCTTATTTTTTACACCTTTGATCCTTTAAATTTTGACTATTCGCAATTTTACCCAACATTCTTGAATTTGCTTATAAATCATTTTGATTTCACCCCAAACTTCATCCACGAAAACCCATCCACAAATTTTTTTAAGATTTGGAATTTTAAACTAGATTTTCCTCTCTCTTACGTCCACACAAACATGTTTTTGGTGTATTTTAGGATGGAATATCCAAAACTATATGTCGACACAAACATGTAAATATGAACCTATACACATAGTTCACTACTCTATGCTCGGTCGGGTGTTACTATCTTTTTCACATTTTTCATATTTTTTTGTCCATGTCCATATATTTATATACGTCCAAACTTTTATTATCTTGTCCACACATTTTTTTATAAATGTTAAAATAAAAAATATTTATATTTATATTTATATTAAGTTGTATATCATTATGTTGTCCACGTTTTTCAAATCCAAAAATTGATATCCAGAAATTTCTATTCAAATTTCTATGGTAACGCAATTTCTTATACATCTTAAGATAAAATAAATTTATATTAAGTTAGATCTCAAAACATATAAAATACAAAATTGTGATTTATAATACAAATTTATTTGTTTTAAAATGAAAAATGAAAAAGTGAAATAAACAGTAGTGATTTCACCTCGATTCCTTCCACAATTTTTTTGTCCACAACTATTTAAAGTGTGTCTCGTAGCATACTGATTAAGGTTTAAAGGCTTTTACATCTAAGTCTGGGGTTCGAACTTTAGACTATGTAATTTCTTGCAGATTACATGAAGTCCAGATTTAAAGTCCCAAAGAGAACGATTTGTTAATGCAGACTACAAAAGAAATGTGTACAGGAAATCTTCAATATGGTGTAAGTAAATTTGGTTAGAAAATCTTCATAGGATGACTTGGATGATGCAGTTAGGCGTAAATTCTCATAATGCATATAGTATTATCGGTTGTCGAATCGTTTATATAAACTTTTTTATAGTTAATATCATAATAAACCAACGATTAAAAAAAAAGGACACGCATGTTTCATTAAATTTTATAATATGGCCCAATTACATTTCCCATACATTCTTTGAAAAAAAAAGTTGACCATTTAACTACACTCGATTAGTCAGTACTACTTATTTACTTCGAGTGCCCATATATAGTGGTTTGATTAGTTTAACTTCCTACGAGTTTGACAACTAATGTTGAACAGAACTATAAGAAACACAATACTTAAATCAGTTTTTTTTGGCATCACTTAAATCAGTTATATATCGGAATTGGTTATTAGTTTTATTGATTGATAGATGTTCAAGGGCTTAAAGCCTTAAACTTTAGTAAACAGCTTAACTGGTGTTTATGAATATAATAATACCCTCGGTAGTTTCCTCACACAAGCTAAAATTTAAAATCAAACTACTCAGTTACAAAGTAGTTGTAAACTTAGCGTCTCAAACACGAGAGACAATTGAAAGAGATGGGTGGGAGTTCTCAGAACTCAACTTAAAGCTCTGAGAAGCTGTTGAATTGGTGAGAGGGTTAGAAATATCGAGATCATAGTCACCATGGAAAAGCGAAGCTTCAAAGAATCCATCAGCATCAGTTAAACCTGTGGTTTGCTCATGAAGCCCTCCCCACTCTCGCAAAAGTTTGTCCACAACGTCTCCAGTGGGTAGGTTCTTGAAGTTGCCATCAGTGAGGCACATTCGGTAGCAACCTTTTGGATTATAACCTGCCCATGTCACCATTCCTTTCACCTGCGGATGTGCGTGGCCTTCCCTTAAGACTTGCTCGAAATAATTGGCCTGCAAGAAACACGAGCATCAGACAAATAGGAACAAAATGGCAGCGTTGGTTCTGGACACAACCGGATTTACATTAGCTTCTAACTTTTAAAATGTTATTATATGCATAAATCAAATGCCCCCCAAATCATCAAAAACTTTTTTTCATTAAGATTAACCTCATAATGTCCCCACATTTCAAATCCGGCCATGCCATACTGAATGGGACGTAATTTTTTGTAGGGCTTATAAAAGAATATGTATTTGATGAGTTACCTGAACATTTGGAGGAGCTCCGACGTCGACCTCAGTGAGCCAAATAGGCAAACCAGTGGCAGCAAAAATGTCAAGAGCTGATCTCATATACGGAATGTTAGGAGTACTGAAATGAGACTGAAGACCGATCCCTAAAGGAATGTTTCCGGCGACATGTTGAAGTTCTCTAAGCTTCTGCAAATACTTTGATGGAGTAGCAGCCGAGTCCCCCGGTTGCTCTAACGTATTGTACTCATTCATAAACATTGTAGTCTTTGGATCAAGGGCATGCGCCTGCTGAAAGACGTTGTCAGAGGCTTTAGGACCAAACTTGTCCTCAAGGAATGAGAAATGGAGATTCTCATTCACAACGTCCCAACCCGCAAGCTGGCCTTTGTACCTTGTGACCACCGAGAAAACCCTTCTCTTCACGGCGTTGTAGAGATCGGGTGCGTTCAAAGACTTCACCCAACTAGGTTGATAAATAGGGTTGTCCCATATAATGTTGTGGCCACGAATTGCGATCCCATGTTGCTGGAACAATTTAACCATTGCGTCTGCGGTCGAGTAATCCTCTTTGCCTCTGACAACTTCCGTGCTGTACCATTTCATCTCGTTCCCGAAAGTTGTCACGGTGAATCTCTTAGTGAACCAGTCTTGGTATGCTTGGTTCCCAAGTATGTTACTTTCTACCGCGCACCCGAATGGGAACCTGAGTCTATTCTGTACGATGGAGATGGTTGCGTTTGGTACTGGCTCACCGGCGCTGTTTACGGCTCTGATCCTCACAGCTCCTTTCCTCGTCTTGTTAATGCTCTGCTCCTGGTGAGAGTTCCACTCTTCTTGTGTGAATGGTTGCAACGAGACGCTGTCCACCCAAATCTCAGCGGTTGTGTCTTCGCTCTACGCATGACCATGTCAATAAGAATCAGTTCTGATAAGAATCATCATTGGTCAGTTTCTATGTTTCCAGATTCCTTTACATATAATGTTTTATGTTTTGTTTTTTTTTTTTAAAAAAAAATATTTTATTTTTGGCATTTTAAAATGTTAAAAAAAATTACTTTTCCCAAATAAATTCTTCCTTTTCAAAAATAAAGTTTAGTCTTCTTGTTGCAATTTTCCTTTTTAAAAATATATTAAAAGTAGTAGTTTCCTTAGACAAACAATCTAGACCATGACTATGTTGGTAGATGAAGGTACCTCAAAGAAGAGATCAGCAGGACCAGATTCATCAACAGTCAAACCACCTTTGAGCATGGACCAGCATTTGGATTCAGCAATAACTGAACCGGCAAGCTTATATTCACCATTCTTCTTGAAAACGGCTTTGACAGGAGAGTTCCCCTGGCTTACTTGTAACCAAGCTACAAGTAACATAAAACACATTAGACGGTAGTTGGCACAATCCTTTCAATAGAATGTGAGCCAAGAAAAATTTAAAGTTATGTATACCAGAGAAAGTGTAGAGAAGTCCCTTCTCCAAATAAACCTTTTGTGAGACGCTATCATCTGATTGATTCCTCCCTCGTGCAATAACAAACTTATTGCCTCCAATTTCTGTGAAATCGAGGTTGGCGTTTCCGAATTGTGACCATCCCTGTGAACCATTTTGTAGGTCAGGGTTCACGATGATCCCTCCATTGTACTGTGGCTTATTAGGGTTCCCCAGACACTGCACCATGACAAGAATCAAAATATAAAAAAAAAAAACAGAACTTTATGATGAACATGTTTGAAAAAACATAGATTTGCTACCTCTATCGTGGCGGAGTAATCATATGGTACGTACTTTTCTTCACACCCTGCAGAAAGTTTTCATAAAAAAAGTATATATTAATTATTTATTTTTCGTTAATAATAAGAGATCCAAAAGTTTTACCAATGTACAAGCATTAATATATATATATATTGATAGAGAAACCTTATATGAGAGTCAATTTAACAAAACAACAATAATAATATATGAAAGTCAGAGGATAAGAAGAGGAACAACTTGATAGAGAAATGCAGCAGAAGGCAAACAGCAGCAACATAAGCTTCATTGCAACTAAAGAATCGTTTGATAATGCTTAAGGTTTTCAATAATTTTATAGTATTTGTTTTGTGGTCTTGATAGTAATTTAACAAAAAAAGGGAATTAAATTTGACTATACTTCTGAAATATTTGATCATAATCGGAAAAAGAGGTTCAGATACTTGTCTTCCCATTAATCTGTAATAGAATGGAAATAAGTATAGTCAGTCAATAGTCAATACACATTCAAAAAAAACATTAACAAAGTTAGCAGATATGTAAATCCTTAATAAATTGTTGGTCTTTCAGGTAGATTTGCTTCCTTTGATGAAGTCGACACATTAAGCTCTTTCTCAAAAAAAAAAAAAAAAAAAAAAAAAAAAAAAAAAATTGAAGTCGCCATATTCTGACCAGAGCCGATCTTACACATAGCGATATGAAAATATTAATTTTGGACTACCAAAGTATTGAGGGGAAAATCCTAAATAACACTAACACTTTAAACTTTCAATTTTTTTGGCTAACATTTATAACATTCAAAATGACATTTTTGTAACATAAAAAAACCTTTAAATTATTTTATTCGTTCATCTAGTATAAAATTGACCTGTTGTACGGTTAAAAAATGATGAGATGTCAGTCTTTTCCAAAATAACTATTTAATTAATAAATGAAACAAGATTTGAGAAAATCAGAAAATTAATTTAAATGTGAAATTAAATAAAAATTCAAATAATTAAAAACAAATTGAAATTAAATAAAATTTTGAAATTAAATAAAATTCAGAAAATGAATAAAATTAATTAAAATACATTAGTTTAACCAACATTCTTATATTCAAAAATTTAAAATATCTTTTTTTCTATTTTTTTTTTAAATCTTAGATTTCTTTTAAAAAATCTTAGATTTCTTTTTAAACTGAAATATCATCGTTGACAATGTTTTAAACATGCATATAAGTTATAACTGTTGATGTTGATGGTTTCTCACATAACCATTTACAAGACGATTTAGATGTCATATCTACTGTCATTTTTAATGTTGATGTCGAAAATTATCTTTTTAGATGTGTCAAAAATTATTATCATAAATGGTTATGTGAGAAACCATCATCGTCAACAGTAATATATTAGAAAATTTTATTGTCAATGATGATATGTCAGTTTTTTAAACAGTAATTTTCTAATTTTTCTTGATTTTTTAAAAACTTTTAACAAGATATTCTGATTTTAAAATTTTTTAATTTTGTGAATTTTCCGAAATTTTAAATAATTTTGGTCAAATTATATATTTAAGTTTTATTTTCTGATTTTAATTAATTTTGGTCAAATTTATGGATTTAAGTTTTATTTTGTTTATTTTATGATTTAATTAATTTTCTGAATTATATTAAATTATTTGAATATTTTTTTAATTTATGATTTTTTGTTCAATTTATAATTTTATAATTTTATTTATTTAATTACTCAAAAAATATATTTTAGAAAAAACTGACACTCCATCGTTTTTACATGTACAAATAGGTAAACTTTTTATTTGATGAAGAAATAAAGTAGATTGAAGGTTTTTTTTATGATACAAATATCAATTTGAAATTAAAAATATTACCTAAATACTTGGAGGCTTAAAATGTCAGTAAAAATAGCTGTTGTAAGTTTTTTATGGAAATTTCCCAAAATTTAAAGTTAATTTACATTGATTGTTTAAAATGTTGTTATAGTTCAATTTAACATAATAATAATATATGAACGTCAGAGGATAAGAAGGGAAATAACTTGATAGAGGAATGCAGCAGAAGGCAAGCAGCAGCAATAGAAGCTTTCATTGCAGCTAAAGAATCGCTTGATAATGCCTAAAGGGTTTCAATAATTTTATACTGTTTGTTTTATGATCTTGATATAGTTAGTGACCAAAAAAAAAGAATTAAGTTTGACTTTTTTTTCTCGCTCAGTAACGTTGGATAATTATGCTATTACAAATTATGAAAATATTATAGACGATTTTACAGCCGACTATTCTACATGTTTCATAAAAACTCACGCTTGACTGCATCAACTCAATCACCCTATCAGATCCACATTTGACGGTACTTCTTGCGCCTTGTTGTATCTCTTGTAAGCATTAATTCGCATAACTCTGCCTTCACTGAAACTCAAAACCTGAACTTTTTGATGTAGAATCATAAATGAACTATTAATCAAAGCGCTGGATCAAGGACTTCCGCAAATTATAATCTAACTATATTTCCTTAAATTTAATCATAATTATTTAGAAAAAGAGGTTCAGATACTTATCTTCCCATTAATATATAAATGAAAGCAAATAACTATAGTCAATCAAACAACTATTAGTCAATAGTCAATACATATTCTAAAAAAAATTAAGAAAGTTAATTAACAGATGTGCAAATCCTTAATAATCTGAAACGGCGTCGTGATGAAAATTATTAGTCAATAGTCAATACACACAGAGATGTGAAAAAAATAATTTTGGACCACCAAAATTTAAGGGAAAATTCTAAAGAAAAACACTAACACTTTAAACTTTCAAGTTTTTTGAATAAAATTTTTAACATTTAAAATTAAATTTATACCATAAATTTTTTATCTTATTTTACTTGTTCATCAAGTATAAAGTTGACTTGTTGTACATGTAAAAATGGAGATGCCAATTTTTTATCCAAAAATAAATATTTAATTATTATAATAAAAAAGTAAAAGTCAGAAAACAAAAAAAACATCATAAAATTAAAGAAAAATAAGAAAATTAAATGAAAATTCAGATAATTAAATAAAAATCAGAAATTACATAAGAGAAAATAAATAAAATTAACTTAAATACATTATTTGAACCAAAATTTAATTAAAATTCTTAAATTTAAAAAATTCAAAAAATCTTATTTTTTCTTAATTAAAAAAAAACTTTGAAATTACAAAATTATTTTTTTCTAAGAAACTGAAATATCATCGTTAACAATGTTTTCAATATATTATTGTTGACGATGATGGTTTCTCGTATAACCATTAATAATGATGATTTTGACATATGTACCCTCATTTTCAATGATGACTTGATCTTGACCCGCACTCCCGTACGGGTGTTTAATTTAATTTATGTTCAGTATAAATTTTTAAACCGTCGATTTAATAAAAAATCTCATGTATATTCTTATGTTTTGTAATTTGACGATTTAGTTAATTTCATGAAAATGTTAAATCCCTTTAATTTATGCGATTAATTAATAGCCGTACAATATTAATAATGATCAATATATGAATATCGATTTGATTAGATAAACTTTAGAAATGTAACCAATTAATTTAAATTGATTATCAATGCAGTGGGTGAATATGTAAATAAAAAGAAATATAAAGATGAAATACTTAATTTATTATAAATGCAATGGCTAAATATGCAAATAATAAAAAGTACAAAAATACTACTATCCAAGTCACCAAACAATTTTCATTTAATCATATAATTGTTTCCAAACAGTACCAAAAGTACTTCAGTTTTAATAATATAGATGTAAAAAATTATCTTTTAAGATATGTCAAAATCGCCATCGTTAATGATTATGTCATAAACCGTCATCGTTAATGATTATGTCTTAAACAATAATTTTATAAGTTTTTCTTGAATTTTTTTAAATCTTTTAACAAGATATTCTGTTTTTTAAATTTTCTAATTTGTTAATTTTCCAAAATTTTAATTAATTTTGGTTAAATTTATGTATTTACTTTTATTTTATTTATTTTCTGATTTTTATATAATTTTCTGAATTATAAATTATTTGAAATTAATTTAATTTATGATTGTTTGTTTAATTTTTATATTTTTGTTTAGTTTTCTGTTTTAAGTTTAATTTTCTGAATTCTTATTTAATTAACAATCATTTTTGGAAAATAAAAATGACACTCCATCATTTTTACATGTACAATAAGTAAACTTTTTATTTGATGACGAAATAAGGTAGACTGAAAGCTTTGTATGATACAATTATTAATTTGAAGGTTAAAAATGTTACCTATAAAAATTGATGGTTTAAAATGTAATTTTTTGCAGATTACATGAAGTCGAGATTTAAAGTCCCAGAGAGAACGATTTATTAATGCAGACTACAAAAGAAATGTGTACAAGAAATCTTCAATATGGTGTAAGTAAATTTGGTCAGGAAATCTTCATAGGACGACTCGGATGATGTAGTTAGGCGTAAATTTTCATAAAACAGATAGTATTGTCGGTTGTCGAATCGTCTATATAAACTTTTTTATAGTTAATATCATAATAAACCAACGATTAAAACAAAAAAAAAGGACACGCATGTTTCATTCAATTTTATAATATGGCCCAATTACATTTCCCATACATTCTTTGAAAAAAAAAGTTGACCATTTAACTACACTCGATTAGTCAGTACTACTTATTTACTTCGAGTGCCCATATATAGTGGTTTGATTAGTTTAACTTCCTACGAGTTTGACAACTAATGTTGAACAGAACTATAAGAAACACAATACTTAAATCAGTTTTTTTTTGGCATCACTTAAATCAGTTATATATCGGAATTGGTTATTAGTTTTATTGATTGATAGATGTTCAAGGGCTTAAAGCCTTAAACTTTAGTAAACAGCTTAACTGGTGTTTATGAATATAATAATACCCTCGGTAGTTTCCTCACACAAGCTAAAATTTAAAATCAAACTACTCAGTTACAAAGTAGTTGTAAACTTAGCGTCTCAAACACGAGAGACAATTGAAAGAGATGGGTGGGAGTTCTCAGAACTCAACTTAAAGCTCTGAGAAGCTGTTGAATTGGTGAGAGGGTTAGAAATATCGAGATCATAGTCACCATGGAAAAGCGAAGCTTCAAAGAATCCATCAGCATCAGTTAAACCTGTGGTTTGCTCATGAAGCCCTCCCCACTCTCGCAAAAGTTTGTCCACAACGTCTCCAGTGGGTAGGTTCTTGAAGTTGCCATCAGTGAGGCACATTCGGTAGCAACCTTTTGGATTATAACCTGCCCATGTCACCATTCCTTTCACCTGCGGATGTGCGTGGCCTTCCCTTAAGACTTGCTCGAAATAATTGGCCTGCAAGAAACACGAGCATCAGACAAATAGGAACAAAATGGCAGCGTTGGTTCTGGACACAACCGGATTTACATTAGCTTCTAACTTTTAAAATGTTATTATATGCATAAATCAAATGCCCCCCAAATCATCAAAAACTTTTTTTCATTAAGATTAACCTCATAATGTCCCCACATTTCAAATCCGGCCATGCCATACTGAATGGGACGTAATTTTTTGTAGGGCTTATAAAAGAATATGTATTTGATGAGTTACCTGAACATTTGGAGGAGCTCCGACGTCGACCTCAGTGAGCCAAATAGGCAAACCAGTGGCAGCAAAAATGTCAAGAGCTGATCTCATATACGGAATGTTAGGAGTACTGAAATGAGACTGAAGACCGATCCCTAAAGGAATGTTTCCGGCGACATGTTGAAGTTCTCTAAGCTTCTGCAAATACTTTGATGGAGTAGCAGCCGAGTCCCCCGGTTGCTCTAACGTATTGTACTCATTCATAAACATTGTAGTCTTTGGATCAAGGGCATGCGCCTGCTGAAAGACGTTGTCAGAGGCTTTAGGACCAAACTTGTCCTCAAGGAATGAGAAATGGAGATTCTCATTCACAACGTCCCAACCCGCAAGCTGGCCTTTGTACCTTGTGACCACCGAGAAAACCCTTCTCTTCACGGCGTTGTAGAGATCGGGTGCGTTCAAAGACTTCACCCAACTAGGTTGATAAATAGGGTTGTCCCATATAATGTTGTGGCCACGAATTGCGATCCCATGTTGCTGGAACAATTTAACCATTGCGTCTGCGGTCGAGTAATCCTCTTTGCCTCTGACAACTTCCGTGCTGTACCATTTCATCTCGTTCCCGAAAGTTGTCACGGTGAATCTCTTAGTGAACCAGTCTTGGTATGCTTGGTTCCCAAGTATGTTACTTTCTACCGCGCACCCGAATGGGAACCTGAGTCTATTCTGTACGATGGAGATGGTTGCGTTTGGTACTGGCTCACCGGCGCTGTTTACGGCTCTGATCCTCACAGCTCCTTTCCTCGTCTTGTTAATGCTCTGCTCCTGGTGAGAGTTCCACTCTTCTTGTGTGAATGGTTGCAACGAGACGCTGTCCACCCAAATCTCAGCGGTTGTGTCTTCGCTCTACACATGACCATGTCAATAAGAATCAGTTCTGATAAGAATCATCATTGGTCAGTTTCTATGTTTCCAGATTCCTTTACATATAATGTTTTATGTTTTGTTTTTTTTTAAAAAAAAAATATTTTATTTTTGGCATTTTAAAATGTTAAAAAAAATTACTTTTCCCAAATAAATTCTTCCTTTTCAAAAATAAAGTTTAGTCTTCTTGTTGCAATTTTCCTTTTTAAAAATATATTAAAAGTAGTAGTTTCCTTAGACAAACAATCTAGACCATGACTATGTTGGTAGATGAAGGTACCTCAAAGAAGAGATCAGCAGGACCAGATTCATCAACAGTCAAACCACCTTTGAGCATGGACCAGCATTTGGATTCAGCAATAACTGAACCGGCAAGCTTATATTCACCATTCTTCTTGAAAACGGCTTTGACAGGAGAGTTCCCCTGGCTTACTTGTAACCAAGCTACAAGTAACATAAAACACATTAGACGGTAGTTGGCACAATCCTTTCAATAGAATGTGAGCCAAGAAAAAATTAAAGTTATGTATACCAGAGAAAGTGTAGAGAAGTCCCTTCTCCAAATAAACCTTTTGTGAGACGCTATCATCTGATTGATTCCTCCCTCGTGCAATAACAAACTTATTGCCTCCAATTTCTGTGAAATCGAGGTTGGCGTTTCCGAATTGTGACCATCCCTGTGAACCATTTTGTAGGTCAGGGTTCACGATGATCCCTCCATTGTACTGTGGCTTATTAGGGTTCCCCAGACACTGCACCATGACAAGAATCAAAATATAAAAAAAAAAAAACAGAACTTTATGATGAACATGTTTGAAAAAACATAGATTTGCTACCTCTATCGTGGCGGAGTAATCATATGGTACGTACTTTTCTTCACACCCTGCAGAAAGTTTTCATAAAAAAAGTATATATTAATTATTTATTTTTCGTTAATAATAAGAGATCCAAAAGTTTTACCATGTACAAGCATTAATATATATATATATATTGATAGAGAAACCTTATATGAGAGTCAATTTAACAAAACAACAATAATAATATATGAAAGTCAGAGGATAAGAAGAGGAACAACTTGATAGAGAAATGCAGCAGAAGGCAAACAGCAGCAACAGAAGCTTCATTGCAACTAAAGAATCGTTTGATAATGCTTAAGGTTTTCAATAATTTTATAGTATTTGTTTTGTGGTCTTGATATAGTAATTTAACAAAAAAAAGGAATTAAATTTGACTATACTTCTGTAATATTTGATCATAATCGGAAAAAGAGGTTCG
Source organism: Hirschfeldia incana (assembly GCA_026261945.1). Taxonomy (NCBI): domain Eukaryota; kingdom Viridiplantae; phylum Streptophyta; class Magnoliopsida; order Brassicales; family Brassicaceae; genus Hirschfeldia; species Hirschfeldia incana. The sequence continues at coordinate 3,829,706 of JABCMI010000024.1, forward strand.
GATACTTGTCTTCCCATTAATCTGTAATAGAATGGAAATAAGTATAGTCAGTCAATAGTCAATACACATTCCAAAAAAACATTAACAAAGTTAGCAGATATGTAAATCCTTAATAAATTGTTGGTCTTTCAAGTAGATTTGCTTCCTTTCATGAAGTCGCCACATTAAGCTCTTTCTCAGAAAAAAAAAAAAAAAAATTGAAGTCGCCATATTCTGACCAGAGCCGATCTTACACATAGCGATATGAAAATATTAATTTTGGACTACCAAAGTATTGAGGGGAAAATCCTAAATAACACTAACACTTTAAACTTTCAATTTTTTTGGCTAACATTTATAACATTCAAAATGACATATTTGTAACATAAAAAAACCTTTAAATTATTTTATTCGTTCATCTAGTATAAAATTGACCTGTTGTACAGTTAAAAAATGATGAGATGTCAGTCTTTTCCAAAATAACTATTTAATTAATAAAAGAAACAAGATTTGAGAAAATCAGAAAATTAATTTAAATGAGAAATTAAATAAAAATTCAAATAATTAAAAAAATTTGAAATTAAATAAAATTTTGAAATTAAATAAAATTCAGAAAATGAATAAAATTAATTAAAATACATTAGTTTAACCAACATTCTTAAATTCAAAAATTTAAAATATCTTTTTTTCTATTTTTTTTAAATCTTAGATCTCTTTTAAAAAATCTTAGATTTCTTTTTAAACTGAAATATCATCGTTGACAATGTTTTAAACATGCATATAAGTTATAACTGTTGATGTTGATGGTTTCTCACATAACCATTTACAAGACGATTTAGATGTCATATCTACTGTCATTTTTAATGTTGATGTCGAAAATTATCTTTTTAGATGTGTCAAAAATTATTATCATAAATGGTTATGTGAGAAACCATCATCGTCAACAGTAATATATTAGAAAATTTTATTGTCAATGATGATATGTCAGTTTTTTAAACAGTAATTTTCTAATTTTTCTTGATTTTTTAAAAACTTTTAACAAGATATTCTGATTTTAAAATTTTTTAATTTTGTGAATTTTCCGAAATTTTAAATAATTTTGGTCAAATTATGTATTTAAGTTTTATTTTCTGATTTTAATTAATTTTGGTTAAATTTATGCATTTAAGTTTTATTTTGTTTATTTTCTGATTTAATTAATTTTCTGAATTATATTAAATTATTTGAATATTTTTTTTTAATTTATGATTTTTTGTTCAATTTATAATTTTATAATTTTATTTATTTAATTACTCAAAAAATATATTTTAGAAAAAACTGACACTCCATCGTTTTTACATGTACAAATAGGTAAACTTTTTATTTGATGAAGAAATAAAGTAGATTGAAGGTTTTTTTTTATGATACAAATATCAATTAAAAATTAAAAATATTACCTAAATACTTGGAGGCTTAAAATGTCAGTAAAAATAGCTGTTGTAAGTTTTTCATGGAAATTTCCCAAAATTTAAAGTTAATTTACATTGATTGTTTAAAATGTTGTTATAGTTCAATTTAACATAATAATAATATATGAACGTCAGAGGATAAGAAGGGAAATAACTTGATAGAGGAATGCAGCAGAAGGCAAGCAGCAGCAATAGAAGCTTTCATTGCAGCTAAAGAATCGCTTGATAATGCCTAAAGGGTTTCAATAATTTTATACTGTTTGTTTTATGATCTTGATATAGTTAGTGACCAAAAAAAAAGAATTAAGTTTGACTTTTTTTTCTCGCTCAGTAACGTTGGATAATTATGCTATTACAAATTATGAAAATATTATAGACGATTTTACAGCCGACTATTCTACATGTTTCATAAAACTCACGCTTGACTGCATCAACTCAATCACCCTATCAGATCCACATTTGACGGTACTTCTTGCGCCTTGTTGTATCTCTTGTAAGCATTAATTCGCATAACTCTGCCTTCGCTGAAACTCAAAACCTGAACTTTTTGATGTAGAATCATAAATGAACTATTAATCAAAGCACTGGATCAAGGACTTCCGCAAATTATAATCTAACTATATTTCCTTAAATTTAATCATAATTATTTAGAAAAAGAGGTTCAGATACTTATCTTCCCATTAATATATAAATGAAAGCAAATAACTATAGTCAATCAAACAACTATTAGTCAATAGTCAATACATATTCTAAAAAAAAATTAAGAAAGTTAATTAACAGATGTGCAAATCCTTTATAATCTGAAACGGCGTCGTGATGAAAATTATTAGTCAATAGTCAATACACACAGAGATGTGAAAAAAATAATTTTGGACCACCAAAAATTTAAGGGAAAATTCTAAAGAAAAACACTAACACTTTAAACTTTCAAGTTTTTTGAATAAAATTTTTAACATTTAAAATTAAATTTATACCATAAATTTTTTATCTTATTTTACTTGTTCATCAAGTATAAAGTTGACTTGTTGTACATGTAAAAATGGAGATGCCAATTTTTTATCCAAAAATAAATATTTAATTATTATAATAAAAAAGTAAAAGTCAGAAAACAAAAAAAACATCATAAAATTAAAGAAAAATAAGAAAATTAAATGAAAATTCAGATAATTAAATAAAAATCAGAAATTACATAAGAGAAAATAAATAAAATAAACTTAAATACATTATTTGAACCAAAATTTAATTAAAATTCTTAAATTTAAAAAATTCAAAAAATCTTATGAACCAAAATTTAATTAAAATTCTTAAATTTAAAAAATTCAAAAAATATTATTTTTTCTTAATTAAAAAAAACTTTGAAATTACAAAATTATTTTTTTCTAAGAAACTGAAATATCATCGTTAACAATGTTTTCAATATATTATTGTTGACGATGATGGTTTCTCGTATAACCATTAATAATGATGATTTTGACATATGTACCCTCATTTTCAATGATGACTTGATCTTGACCCGCACTCCCGTACGGGTGTTTAATTTAATTTATGTTCAGTATAAATTTTTAAACCGTCGATTTAATAAAAAATCTCATGTATATTCTTATGTTTTGTAATTTGACGATTTAGTTAATTTCATGAAAATGTTAAATCCCTTTAATTTATGCGATTAATTAATAGCCATACAATATTAATAATGATCAATATATGAATATCGATTTGATTAGATAAACTTTAGAAATGTAACCAATTAATTTAAATTGATTATCAATGCAGTGGCTGAATATGTAAATAAAAAGAAATATAAAGATGAAATACTTAATTTATTATAAATGCAATGGCTAAATGTGCAAATAATAAAAAGTACAAAAATACTACTATCCAAGTCACCAAACAATTTTCATTTAATCATATAATTGTTTCCAAACAGTACCAAAAGTATTTCAGTTTTAATAATATAGATGTGAAAAATTATCTTTTAAGATATGTCAAAATCGCCATCGTTAATGATTATGTCATAAACCGTCATCGTTAATGATTATGTCTTTTTTTTTTGTCGAAATGATTATGTCTTAAACAATAATTTTATAAGTTTTTCTTGAATTTTTTTAAATCTTTTAACAAGATATTCTGTTTTTTAAATTTTCTAATTTGTTAATTTTCCAAAATTTTAATTAATTTTGGTTAAATTTATGTATTTACTTTTATTTTTTTTATTTTCTGATTTTAATATAATTTTCTGAATTATAAATTATTTGAAATTAATTTAATTTATGATTGTTTGTTTAATTTTTATATTTTTGTTTAGTTTTCTGTTTTTAGTTTAATTTTCTGAATTCTTAATTAATTAACAATTATTTTTGGAAAATAAAAATGACACTCCATCGTTTTTACATGTACAATAAGTAAACTTTTTATTTGATGACGAAATAAGGTAGATTGAAAGCTTTGTATGATACAATTATCAATTTGAAGGTTAAAAGTGTTACCTATAAAAATTGAAGGTTTAAAATGTCATTAAAATGGCACTTATAAAAACAATTATGAGACTTTCCCAAATTTTAAAGTTAATTTACATATATATATATATATATAATTTTTAAGTTGTAAGATAAATAAATCTTTTCTATTGAAAAAAAGAAGTACTGAACTTCTTTCATTTGTGGTATTTCAATTTGGACCATTTCCTACAAAATATGTAAATTTAATTGTCCTATCATTTATTTTCTTATTAATATCATCTGAAGGCTCAAATCAACTTTTGTTTCTTTTAAAAAAAAAAAATCAAGTTAACATATATGTGTGTATATCCTCATAACTTGATATCCTCAGTTTATATATCGCTTACCTGATATTATCTAGATTTTATTACGGGTTTTACTAACAACCTTAACATATATGTGTGTATATTTATGAGGGTTTTACTATATTTTGACCCGCCATTTATTTCTTTTGTTTTATTTTTATGAAAATTTTCATTTTTATTTTTGTGTTATGTATTGTAATCATATTTTTGTTTAATCTAAATGGTTACAATTGTGATAAATTTGATGCAGTTATAAAAAAGAATAAAAAATTAAAAAAATATATACAGTTGTATTTTAAATTGGACACAATTTTTATCAACTGATCATGTTGTTCTTTTAATAGTATACAAATTTTGGGGATCCGGAGAACCCGGACTTGAAAGAAACCGATTTATACTGGACCCGACGACCCAAATGCCCAAACATATTTTTTATTATATTTTGTGTATATTTATAAGAGTTAAATTTATTGAGTTTGTGATAATTAATATTTACTTTGGAAATGTTTTAGCTAATTTAATATTACAAATTTGTAGATTTTATTTTTGTTAAACAGAAATAGAAAAAAAAGTATTTGTAGGGTTTTTAATAATTTTTAAACTTATCTTAAAACAATTTTTAATAAATATTTTTTATGAAAATAAATTTAACGTGATATATGTATATATATTATTTTGTTTTAACAGATAGCTACTAAAGTGCTTTAAATTATAACGTAATGGTATCACGGTTGATACTACTTTTTTTTTATGTTTGGTTATCTATATAACGTCAAAAGTTGTCTTTTTCTTTTGGTAAAAAAAGGTCGAAATATGTGTATTGCATATTATTAACTTGTTTTGAATTTTTCTTTATCCATGAATTGAATATTAATAATAATATATATATATATATATATATATATATATATATACTATACTATAATTTGCGAAGTGATTTTTCGCAACGGAGCTTCCACGTTAAAAGTTAGAGCGGCTAATATCGATATTACCTTTAATAAATAAAATATATAAATTATTTACAAAATAAAAAACTAAATTCAACTATATTAGTCAGATTATTTCCGAAGTGATTTTCCGCAACAGAGCTCTCACGTTAAAAGTTAGAGCGGCTAATATCGATATAACCCTTAATGAATAAAATATATAAATTATTTACAAAATAAAAATTGAAATTCAACTATATTAGTCAGATAAATAATAAAAATTAATAATAGTAGTAATAAGAATTATCTAAAACGTTATATATATATATTATAATAAGAAGATAATGCATACATATATTGTGTTGTTATCTGAAACTATTGTTAATAAGAATAAAAACAGAAAACATAACTAAATTAATTAAGTAAAATTATTAATTTTATATAACTGAAAAGAGAACAATTAGTTTTCTCTCACATTAAAAGTTAGAGCGTTTAAGGTCTTCTTTACTGTTAATAAATAAACAGATTATATTTGATTATGTATAATTAGTCACAAAATGAAAAACAAAATTATTAATTTGATTATCATCAGTATCTAAAAATTCATATATTATGAAATCAAAAAATATTATATATCAAAATAATTAAAAAATAAATATAATTACTTGTATATAGTTTTATGTATATGTGAATATTTTGAAGTCCTAACTAAAATATTTTTTTTGAATTATTTTGTTAAAATATTTTTTGTTGTTTATAAAGAATAATATTTAATTAATTATTAAATATATCAAAGGCCTGAAATAATTTATCTATTAATTTACAAAAATTATTAAGTCCGCAAGTAATTATTATTTGCGAAATAATTTTTCGCAACGGAGCTTCCACATTAAAAATTAAAGCAGTTAATATCGTTTAAACCCCTAATGAATAAAATATATAAATAAATTAAAAATAAAAACTAAAATTTCATTTATTTAATTAGATAATTGATTAAAAATTTAAAGATAATTTCTATATATATATATATATATATATTTTTTTTTTCTTATTACCTGGATTTGTTTTAATAAAAATTTTAAAACATAAACTATATACCTTATACTAAAATAAAATTGTAAATTTATATGATTGAAAAGAGAATTTTGAGTGACTTTTAAGATTTTTTTTTAAATATAATTGATATGTCAGAAGTTTCAAACAACAATAAAATAATAATTTACCAATAATTTTTTAATTATATTAATAAGTATAATTTTTATTATTTAGATTTTTTTTAATAAAAAGTTAAAAACATAAACTGTATAACTAATACTAATTTAATAAAATTGTAAATTTTATATTATTGAAAAGAGAATTTTGAGTGACTTTTAAGATTTTTTTTAAATGTAATTGATATGTCAGAAGTTTCAAACGAAAATAAAATAATAATTTACCATTATATTATTTTAATTATATTAGTAAGTAAGTGTAAATATTTTTATATAATTGAAAAGAGATTTTTGAGTGATTTTAAAGATTTATTTCTATTTAATAAAAAATAGAGAATTTTTTAAAACAAATATAATTGATATGTCAGAATTTTCAAACGAAAATAAAATATAATAATGTACCATTATATTATTTTAGTAAGTAACAAATATATTACTAAACTAATTATAAAAAAAGGTTTTATATAATTAGAAATAGAATTTTGAGTGACTTTTAAAATTTATTTATATTTAATAATAAAAATGAATTTTGAGTGACTTTTAAGATTTATTTCTGCTTAATAAATACGTGTACAAATAATTTTTTTAAATATATAATTGATATGTCAGAATTTTCAAACGAAAATAAAAATAATAATTTACATTATATTATTTTAATTAGTAACAAATATATTAATAAGTAATTATAAAATATTTAGTAATTATGATTTATTTTAATACAAATTACCCAAATATAAAAAGAACTTAAGCTTTGTGAAATTAAATTAATCACTAACACTGATATAATAAAAACTCCGTTTTAAAATCAAATAGATAATTCATAGGCATATGTTTTGACTTTGCAAAATTATATTTAATAAATATTTAAAATTTTATATATATATATATATATATATATATATTTAATTATCTAAAAACAATATATTTTAATCATAAATTAATTAGTTACAGAACATATTATTAAAAAAATTCTACTACATATGAGAGCTTTCAAATTGAGTATATATTTTGAAATAACTTTTTCAATAAATAATTAAAAAAATTGAGATCATAAACTAACTTATCATGATAGTTTTTGAATCAATAATGCATATTTAATTATTCATTATAAAATAATTAATCCCGATTCAGCGGGTACAACACCTAAATAATTGATTAAAATTTATAATAATAACAATTATCCAAATTTTTTAAAAATATATTTTGAATAAAAAGATAATTTTTATATATATTGTTGTTATCTGAAATTTTGTTTTTAATAAAAATTTAAAAGAAAACATAAAACATATAACTAAATATTAATCAAGTAAAATGTTGACTTTTTATATACTGAAAAGATGAAATTAAATAATTTTAAGAATTATTCTATAGTTAATATAGTGTTCAAATAAATTTCAAAAATTTATAATACGTAAGAATTTTCAAATGAAAATAAAATTATAATTTTATCAATGTATACTCTTTTAATATATATATATATTAATAAATTTTTATAAAATATTTTAGGCCCGCATGCGCGGACGAACCACCTAGTACACTTAATATCCAGATGTGTAAAAAAACGTAAGGTAAGGTTTATATTCAAAAAAAGGTAAGTTTGATGCAAAAATGTCGGGTAATCTGATTATAAACTGAATTAGGTGGGTTGATTAATTATGGTAATATAAATCTGATAGGGTTAGATATCTATATTATTAAAGTAGCAGTACAAAACCAGTGTGTTTGGTTACTTGAATAGGTTTATTAACAAAAATTAGAGTGTTTGGAAACATGGATTGTAGTCTTTTATAAAAAAAATTAATTTTGTTTGGAAACAAAGATAGTACTATTAAGCAAAAAAAGTAATGGGCTTAAGTTATAACGTCCATTATAAAAAAAAGTTGTCAATATATATAAATAAAATACAATACAAAACCCAATTTAAAATACCAACTCAAATTATGGTTTTTATATTTCATATTATGCTTAAATGATGATACATATAAAATACTATTAATTATATGATTACTTATATGATGGTAGGTATAAAATAAGATTAAATATATGATGAAATTATACGATATATAATAATGACTAAGGATGAGTTTTAGGACATCCATATGGGTTTGGTTCTGATCGGTTTGAGCTTCAGGTTTTCGAGGTCAAAGATTTCAGTCCTATTAAGATGTTTCTAAATTTTTTTTTGAGTTTGATTCGGATCTTTGCGGGTTTGGTTTGGGTTTCGATAACCTATTTAAATTATTTTAAAATTTTTGAATAACTATATATTTTAATTTTCTCAAAATCTATAAATAAAGTAATATATTACCTATAAATTTATTAACATATGTCAGAATACCTAAGCTTAACATATCAATTGGTTTGATTTAAAATTTTGGATATGAAATCAATAATTATTTTAAGTATTTTTGGTGATTTAAGTATACTTTAACCATTCCATATATATATATATATATATATATATATATATATATATATATATATATTTCAAGTATTTTAAACCAATTTAAAAGTATCATTCTTGATGTTTTATATACGTTAAATATAAAAATAATTAATATATATAAGTATATAAATATATTTTTAGATAAATTCAGGTACACGAATACTTCGGTTCGGATCCGATTCGGTTCTCTAACTAACAAAATTTTAAATAATTCGAATATTTAATCAATTTATGTTCGGTTTTGGTACTATATTTTTGAATTGGTATCGGTTCTGTTTCTCGGATCCCTTTTGCAAAACCTTAATAATTACATAAAAAACAAATAGCAATATATTTTTCAAAATATACATCCGCTCAGGTGCGGAGATCAAAGTCTATAATCGTTTATTTTAACAACAAGCCAGTTAAATATGTTGATTGGAGAGCGAATAAAACAAAGCTAGAGAAATACATAGTTTACTAGAGACACTCTATGTGTCAAATTTAATATAAGAAAGTTTTACTAAGATAAATAAATTTAATAATTACAAATAAATAATATATTTCATAAAAGTGAAAAATAATATCCGCGCTTTCGAAGCGCGGATCAAAATCTAGTCTTGTCTTGTTATAATATAGAGGGGAAGTCCAAAAAAAAAGGTCCAAATGACGGTCAAGATTTTTATTTTGTCATCAACCTATGCATTGATCTTCCGAGTTTGTTAAATATATGAGATTATTATCAATTTTAAAAGTCTACATTTTGATGATTCTCATTGGGACATAAGATATTTATATATATTTTCTTGACAAGTTTATTTCGTCTTTTTGTTCACCAATATATTTAAATATGATGTTCGGTTTTTGGTTTTGGTTTTCTATTGTTTTTCTTTTTGGATTTCGGTTTCAGTTCAAAGACCTTCGGGTCCAAAGACCTTCGGGTCCAAAGACCTTCGGGTCCAAAGACCTTCGGGTCCAAAGACCTTCGGGTCCAAAGACCTTCGGGTCCAAAGACCTTCGGGTCCAAAGACCTTCGGGTCCAAAGACCTTCGGGTCCAAAGACCTTCGGGTCCAAAGACCTTCGGGTCCAAAGACCTTCGGGTCCAAAAACCTTCGGGTCCAAAGACCTTCGGGTCCAAAGACCTTCGGGTCCAAAGACCTTCGGGTCCAAAGAACCTCAAGGTTCCCAAAGACCTAAGGGTCCGAAAAACCTCTAGGTTCCCAAGGCCTAAGGGCCCAAAGAACCTCAAGGTTCCAAAGACCTAAGGGTCCGAAGAACCTCTAGGTTTCCAAAGACCTAAGGGTCCAAAGAACCTCAAGGTTCCCAAGGCCTAAGGGCCCAAAGAACCTCAAGGTTCCAAAGACCTAAGGGTCCGAAGAACCTCTAGGTTTCCAAAGACCAAAGGGTCCAAAGAACCTCAAGGTTCCCAAAGACCTTCGGGTCCAAAGACCTTCGGGTCCAAAGGCCTAAGGGCCCAAAGAACCTCAAGGTTCCAAAGACCTTCGGGTCCAAAGAACCTCAAGGTTCCAAAGACCTAAGGGTCCGAAGAACCTCAAGGTTCCTATGACCTAAGGGTCCGAAGAACCTCTAGGTTCCCAAGGCCCCAGGGCCCAAATAAAGAAACTCGAAGGACCTAGACCTTGGAAATCCCCAAGTTCGAAGCAACAAGAACTTAAGGGTTCAAATCAGATCAGAACCCAAAAGCTCGCGGCAACGATTTCACATCCTCGAAAACTTAGGTTTTAACAGGATTACGAGATCTAACACAGCTTTATTTTCAGGCCAGAAACAGGCTTCAAATACCAAAACAAACCAGGATACAAATTTAAAAAAGAGAGAGAGAATATCCCCGTCCGACAACAAGCCCTAAAGGATAATCATTACAAATCCCTAAGATCTGCCACGTCTAGATGAAGGGATAGCTGGCTCGTCTTCAAACGTAGGAGGCTCGACACCTTTAAGCGCCGCTTCAGCCAAAATCACCGTCTTAAACTGAGAAAACTCCTTGAGCAGATCCCATTGGGAGGTCTGTCCTCGGAGCCACTCCCTCATTACCTCCCAACGAGCAACCATCCTTGCCCCACTCACGGCCATGATCTTCTCATTCCTCAAAATCTCTACCTCCGATCGAAGTCCTGCGACGACCTCTTCTAGCTCTTGCTTCTCTCGACTCAACCGAAGGGATTCGGCCGAAGCAGTCTCCACCGAGCCCTCAATGACGCGAACCTTGTCCTTCAGGTCCCGAAGCTCCAATTCCGCAGCAACTCGCCTATCCTCCTCACGGGACAGCCGCTTGGATATTTCTACCACCTCGTCCCGTTTAGTGCCCTCTTTCGCCAACCAGTCGCTCAAATGGTGTAGTTGCGAAAGAACCTATATTAAAAAGGAGATGTGAACCAAGAATTCGAAATAAGAAGCAGAAAAATGTTATCCACCTGAAGGAGCCCGCTCTGAATCTGCCGCATTGCCCCTGAAGAACTTCTGTCTGAAAACAGAACCTGCATCTTGGGAAATACATTCTCATTCAAGTTATTCAAAACCGACGTTAGCCCTCCATACGAATGTCCGCTCGTCGGCGGCTGTCGACTCACCGGAGTCGAATCCTCCCTCGATTCATGGTCCCGACCCGAAGAAGAATCCTCGACGTCTATCATCCTGCGCTTACCCCCAATAGTCGCACTCGCCTTCCCGGCCACCTCCTGCACAGATAGCCTTTCTTGGCCGAAATCGCATCAGTGGCCCTCCTGAAAGAAGCCACCGGATCCTCTGAATCCTCTTCCATCACGCTCACTGATCACAAAACTCACGCGATCAATATAACAATAAAGGACCCGTCCAACGATAGAAAGAAGGACTCACCCCACAGCTTACTGCGGCGCAACACCTCTGGGCTGAGAAGATAAGGTACCAGGCGCCGCTCGACAGGAATCTGCCTCGCACGAAGAACGTTATTCTTCCCATCGGCCGGAGCAGGACGAGTCCCCTCTACAAAACAGCCAAAAAGAAATAAGCATAATTCGACTACAGATAACGGAAGCAGTCCTTACCCGTAAAATTCCATCGATAGTAGGATCCAGGGAGGGTCATGAAAATATACTTCTCGGGCCACCTTTTTTCAAAGGCTAGTCCCTTGCGATCGGTCTTTGGCAGCTCCTCAACTATAGGAAAACCCGCGCGAGGGCGAAGATGGAAGCGTCCCTCGTTGCCATTTATTGGAGCTAAGTGATAAGCAAAGAGAACCTCATTGACCCCCAAAGTCAAATTCTCTTCATCGCCCAGATTCTGGATCGCCGTGAGAATGCGCCAAGTAGGAGGATTAAGTTGAGACGGCGAAATATGGAAATAATCACATAAACTCGCAACCAACGACGGTACGTCACCTCTGAAACCCGACTCAAAGAAAGCTTCATAAACAGCGATCTCTTCGGACATACCGCCAGACGCACGTTCTGAAGGTTCGGGAACGCGGAGAGTAACAGAAGAAGGAAGCGCGTACTTTCTCCGAAGGTTGCGTGCCTCATCTTCCCCGATTAACGAAGCAGGGCCCACTGGTGGAGATCCAAGTGGTATGAACGGTGTAGACGCTCGAAGATCTTGAGGGCTGCCAAATCTAGACGATCTTGATTCTATCCTCTTCCCCGAATCTCTCGTCTCCGCCATTATAATAAAAGAGAAGAAGAAAAATCTGGACACAACCCTAGAAGGCTAAGAGGAAGAAGAAATGATGAAGGCAGTCAAAAATCCGGAGCGCATATTTATCAAGAAAAGGAAAGAGCCGTTGAACACTACCTCGGGAAAGCCGCCGAATTCAAAAATCCTACGCATGATTTAAAATTCAAATCAGCCCGCTCCCCGGATCTCCCGAGATATCAGCTCCCGAAAAGGAAAGAGAATCCAGATCAGCAGGACCCATTCAGATCGATTTCCGGAAGTTTCGAATCAAAAGTATGTCAGATCACCGTGCCAGCCGAATTCTTATGTCTCGGATTCCAGAATCTGATTATGATAGGAAACCCTTCTCCTGCTGGAAGAAATGGCATCAAAACTCGAGGCTACATATTATCCCTCGATCCCTACGAAGCAATCAAGGAATAAGGGGCAAACTGTTGGGGAAAAATATCCAAGGCTAGAGTTTCCTCCAGCCTCCGAAGGGGTCTCGACTTCCGGACCCTCGTTTGGAAAGGACCCAGGGTCCCTCCTCAACTTAGAGGACCCATTTTCACCAGGTGGCACCAGGACCCGATCTCCATTCGACAAGTACCCAGGGTCCAACCCCTGTATCGAGGAACCAAGGCCCGGCCCTTGCCGTGAGGATCAAGGAACTATTCCTCCACATGAATATGGAAGTTTCCCAAATCAAGGGGAAACTAACATATTCCCGAATATTGGAGAAGCCGCCCAAGATTGACCGACTTACATCAACTATAAAAGGGGAACCCAAACCCTAGAACAAGGGATCGACACTTTGGGGCTTAGAGATTATAGAGTTAGGCTAGAAAACTAGGGTTTATACACCCAATACGTTGTAACGCCCAAAAACACTCAATAATACATCTCTTTGCCTCAATTTCTCTTCTAAAAACATACATACAAACATAAATCTTGATAGTCTTCCAGTGTTCTGTAGTCCTAAAACGACCCTACACAAAAATATCACAACAGTACCCACAGGGGACCCACGGGACAATAGCCTAACACGAGGTACTCGTGGGTGTAAAGTAGGCCAAACCTCGAGAGGCGGGATAGAAAAACGTAGGCCCAACCGCGAGAGACGGAATATAAAAAGTTAAAACGAACCTTAAGATCGAGTCGAGTCTAGTAATGTTTGTGAATAGTTCTTATTAGCTTATGAATGTATTGACTGGTTGCTTTTCTTGAGATGAGTTAGTGGGTTCCTGGAACCTGCCCTCACTGAGTCTGTTGTACTCACCCCTCTTCTTTTCAGGTATGGCCAGGAGGGAGCAGGAGTAGGAGTCCGTATGGTGATATGTTTTCAAGTTTATTTTCTTTTCGTATCGTTTTACCTTTGAATATGTTTCAAGTTTTCTGGTTAGAAGATCAACTTCTCTTTTCAAGTTCAGTTTCATGTTAGACTATTCGAGTTTTAATAAAGGATTTTTATGAAGTTTGAGTGGATTATGTTTTGAGAAAGATCCTCGGGATAGGGATGTTACAACTGGTATCAGAGCCAGGTTAAACCCGTCTGGTGCTGTCCCGGATGGGTAGGAAGAGTGAGGAAGTAGAGTTAAAGGAATTTCAAAGGTTTTCAAAGTTGTTTTTAACAAAAGAGATAGCACCACTCGGACCGAAACTCCCAGCTTGCTTGGTAGGAAAACTGAACCGTATAGAACCTGACCGTTATCGTTTCGTCTATAACAGGATGCCTCCTAAGAACACCCGAGCCAACCAAGCATCCAGAACCGGCCAACGACCCGCAAGACGGGTCACACGATCCGCAACCCACGCCCCCAGTGAGGCCGAGAGCCGTAGTGTGACCGCACCCGCAAACGGGAACCCTGCAGCCGGACCCAACACTGTGAACGCAGCAATCATGTAGGAGTTGCGAAGGTATCGGGAAGCCTACAGGGGACAGCTCCCAAACGGCGAAGCCGCCGCAAGAGCCGGGGCAGTCCTGATACCACCCACCGGGGGTCAGAACCTGCCACCACCACCACCACCGGCCGGAGGGGATCAGAACCCGCCGCCACCACCACCACCGGTCGGAGGGGATCAGAACCCGCCGCCACTGCCACCAGCTGGGGCCCAAACCTGTTGCCACCGCCACCACCGCCACCACCGCCGCCAGTGGCACCAATGGTCATGCCTGCCCAAGGACCCACCTATTGGGACATGATGAAGCACATGAGGAATATGCAGATGGATTTTTTCAGTGGGAAGGCAGATGCGATTGCTGCAGATAACTGGAGGCGGCAACTTGAGAGAAACTTTGCGGCTGCCCGGTGTCCACCTGAGTTCCGTAGGGACCTGGCAGTTCACCACCTCAAGGACGATGCGCTCGTTTGGTGGGAGGGGATAGCAAAGAGAGCGCATGGGATACGGCTAACATGGGACGACTTCCTGGAAGAGTTTAACAGGAAGTACTTTCCAGCTGAAGTTATGGACCAGATGGAAGGTAAATTCCAAGACATCAAGCAAGGATCTCGGAACGTAAGAGAGTACATAGATGAATTCAATAGGCTCCGTCGATTTGCGGGGCACTACCTGAGTGACCGTGACCTGGTGCGCTGTTTCCTCAAAGGAATGCGGATAGAGCTAAGGAATAGCTGCAACCTACGAGAATACCGGGACGTCCATGAATTGATTAAGAAGGCCACTGAACAGGAAGCGGGACTGGAGGAGGAGTGGAAGCAGAACCAAGCTTCGCAAATCCAGGGAACCAAGCGGGCCCGCGATGCAACACCTACCCCCGAGGTCGCGGCGCCGAGACCTCTGTGTGTGAAGTGTGGGAAAGCCCATATGGGGGAGTGCCGAGCAGGACTATGCTACAATTGCGGTCAGGCAGGGCACATGTCAAGGAATTGTCCGCTGGAGAGACAGGACCGACCGAAGGGACGATGTTATCGGTGCGGATTAGAGGGACACGAGGCTCGGGACTGCAGGACACAGCTTGGGGGACTAGTTGGAGGAGCCCAACAGCAACAACAGAGAGAACCGGTGGGACGACCCCGCGCGTACGTGGCTGACGGCCCTGGAGGCCCCGAACCGATTGCCGGTATGTACAGATCCGAACCTATGTTATAATGTTTAAAAATTTTAAAGTGTGGTTGCATAGCTTAGCTAGAATATTATGTAGGATCGGTTGAGGTCGGAGGAGTGGCGGCGTTCACTCTCTTTGACATCGGGGCCACACATAGTTTTGTGAGCCCCAACCTTACGCAATAATGGACCTTCAAGGGGAGTTACAACAACAAGTTAGCAGGGGTTGAAACTGCAGGGAAAGAGAGAATGATGATGAACGGAAAGTATGAGACGGTACTAGTGGTCCTCGCAGGAGTAAACCTTCCCGCCGACTTGTTGGAGTTGGAACTTGGACGGTACGAAGTGATATTAGGAATGGACTGGCTAGCCCAGTACAGGGCTGTGGTAGATTGTGCCAAAGCATGCGTTCAGATTCCACTAGACGGAATGCAGATTGTGTATCGGGGAATGAAGACAAAGACAGGATTATCAGTCATTTCGATGGCACAAGCAGAAGCAGGGATTCAGAAGGGGAATGAAGCCTTCTTGGCCACCATAGAGATGGTAGAAGAGACCGAGGCTCCTGACCTGCAAAGCATATTGGTGGCCGCCGAGTATGCGGACGTATTCAAACCCTTGCGCGGACCCCCACCACCACGGAACAATGCTTTCACGATTGAGGTAGAACCGGGAACTGCTCCAGTGTCCAAAGCCCCTTACCGTCTGGCACCCGCGGAAATGGCCGAACTCAAAAAGCAACTGGAAGAATTGATAGAGAAGGGGTTCATACGACCGAGCAGTTCACCGTGGGGTGCGCCGGTCCTGTTTGTTAAGAAGAAGGACGGGAGCATGCGTCTCTGTATCGATTACCGGGAAATAAACAAAGTGACAGTTAAAAATAAGTACTATCTACCCCGCATTGATGAACTACTCGACTAACTAGAAGGAGCCACGTGTTTTTCAAAAATCGACCTCGCCTCGGGATACCACCAGATACCCATTCACGAGAAAGACATACGGAAAACGGCCTTTCGGACCCGGTAGGGACACTATGAATTCGTAGTAATGCCCTTCGGACTGACCAACGCTCCAGCGGCATTCATGGGATTGATGAATGACATTTTCCGGGAATACTTGGACCGATTTGTGATTGTATTCATCGATGATATTCTGATCTACTCCAAGAGTCGGAAAGAGCACGAGCGACACTTAAGCCTGGTCTTGGATAAGTTGAGAGAACACCAACTTTACGCAAAATTCAGCAAGTGCAGTTTCTGGCAACGAAAGATCGGATTCTTAGGTCATGTGATCTCCGAGGCAGGAGTAGAGGTGGATCCGGAGAAGATAAATGCCATTGTAAAATGGCCAGTAACGAACAACGCCACTGAAGTTTGAAGTTTCCTCGGGCTGACAGGGTACTACCGTAAGTACGTGGAAGCATTCGCCGCGACCGCGAAACCCCTCACACGACTCACTGGAAAGGAAGGGAAGTTCGCATGGACGGAGGCCTGTGAGGAAGGGTTCAAGCGACTAAAGGAGGCCATGACAAGGACCATGGTACTGGTCCTACCAAAAACGGGGGTACCCTTTGTTAGAGTATTTTCTGGTACAAGCGATTCGTGCTCAGCCTACGGAATGATAGGAGGAAGGAGACAAGTAGTCGTAGTGCTTTCTCCTGCTTCACTGGATGACGAACCAGGAGATCCTGCTCTTAGGATACTGCCATAAGGATATGGGCCAGTATACGTCGTCAAGGTCTTCGTTCTAGCAAGAGATATTGGTCATTAGGCAAGGGATGCCTATTTGTGGCAAGGGCCACAGGGTCTATGATGAGGGCCGCAAGGTCTGTAATGAAGGCCGCAAGGTCTTCATGATGTATGGTAGATGGTTCCTGGTTCTAAAGATGTCTCCTGGGTTCCAAGTCGTGGAACCATGGAAGGATTGGGGACTTATTGCTGCATCCTACGGTGAGGATTGCCTACGTACCCCTCGGAAGGGGATCAAGCCATTCGTAGTTCATATATTGTGGGCGCGTAGCCTAGGTGGGCACATGGCCTAGTGGGCATGTGGCCTAATGGAGGTGCGGAGCCTAGTAGAGGTGTGGAGCCTGGTGAAGGCACATAGCCTAAGGAGCATGTGGCTCTGTAGTTGATAGGAGCCATCTATTATGGAAGGAACATGGCTGGAATAGATGGTGGGATCGTCGGGATGCTGTAATGGAGCTTCGGTATGCTTCATGGAGCATGGAGTGTCCCTGCTGATGAGTTGGAGATCGTAGCCTGGATGAATATGTAGAGTTGTAGGCATGCTGTCATGAGCTTAGGACGCCATCTTGCTGGTTGTAATCCTATGGATTCATCCTCCACAGATATGTCGGTGGAGATAGTCTTTTAGGTCAATTCTTGCCTCGGTAGCCGTCGAATTGACTATGGGGGTTTATGTCTTCTGTATGTGGACGTCTCCCTGTATAGTGGACGTGCAACAATGAGTATAGAGTCTCATTTAGCTGGTAGATGTAGTCGGGATCAGCCTGTCCTCCGTATATTGAAGAAGAAGGTCTTCTCGGTCTGAAATCTCGTATCGGCAGCTATAGAACGTGTGTTCTCTGTCTCTGGACGTCTTGACCCCCCTCTTCTAGGGTTTATTAACCCTAGATTTATAGTCTAGGTCGTGCCTCCTCTCCAAGATTTGGAAATATTCAATATATCTTTGGATAATAGAATATTTCCAATTTTATTAAAGGCGGCTTGATATCTTGGGAAACTTCCTCTTTTCTTCTCATGGATTTAAGGAGATTCGACCATATAATGATAAATATGATTATTTACCATTATATTAAAGTTTTCCTTTTTACTCAGAGGCAGGGGTCGGACCTGGACCCTGGACCCAGGACCCTGGACCCTTCTCGAAGAAGGATCCAGAAATCAAGGGCCCATTCGGAAGCTGGAGAAAACTCAGGCCTAGGATATTTTTCCCCAACAGTTTGCCCCTTATTCCTTGATTGTCTCGTGAGAATCGAGGGATAACATGTGATCTTTGACCTTGATAGTCTTTTCTTGAGCTGGAGAAGGGTTGGAACCTTGCCGTGAAATGAGGAGTTGCTTGGACTGATGTAGGTAGACTTTCATACGTGCTTCAATGGATGTTTGCTTGATCTGAGTGATGAGGATGGCTCGTCCATTAAGCAGATCCACCGTCTTCGGGCGTCGAGGCGTACCCGAGGTGTTTGTGATGCTCCTGGAACCTGGAGGATGCTGGGTGGATTTTTCGTCCAACGACCTGGAGGCTGAATGGACCTTTCGTCCAAGGACCAGGAGGCTGAATGGACCTTTCGTCCAAGGACCTGAAGGTCTTATAACTTGTGAGTCATTTAGGACCCGGACCCTGTTACCACGTCGCTGGTCATGGGACTTGGACCTTATCAGACCGCAAAGACTTTGTGTCATCTTGGGAAAGGATGGATGTCCGGATGGTCAAGTAGATTTCTAGGAAGGACTGGACCCTTGGGAGGATGCCAGAGTCTAGGACCTTGGTCCTGTTAAAGAATTGACTGAAACCTGAAACCATTGAAGAAGCGTTAGATCTTGTAATCCAGTATTAAAAACTTGAGTTTTTAGTTTTAGGAATGTAAGATCTTTGCTTAGAACCCTGGAGTTCTAGCCTGATTTGAACCCTGAGGTTCTTGGGCCATGGAACTCGTAAGTTCTCAAAGCCTTGAACCCTGAGGTTCTTTACCTAGGCCCTAAGGCCGTTTTATTGAACCCGAAGGTCTGCTCATCGAACCCTGAGGTTTCTGAGTGTTTTGGGTTTAATCTCTTAGTCCTAGGACCATGATTAAACCTGGTTGATACCTCGGACCCGGAGGTCGATACCTTTGAATCCTAAGATATTTGGTAAACCCGAAGGTTAGTATCAGGACTTGGAAGTCCTTGAACCCGAAGGTCCTTTAGACTCAAAAGTCTTTGATCCACTCTTAAGTGATCTTTTTGAATCCGGAGATTCCTTATAGGCCCGGAGACTGTACCGAACTCGAGGGTTCTTTATTGGCCCGAGAGCTCTATGGACCCTAAGGTCGTATTAAACCCAGAGGCTTATAGACCCTGAGGTCTCAATGAACCCGGAGGTTCTAGGACCCTGAGGTCTCAATGAACCCAGAAGTTCGAGAACCCTGAGGTCTCAGTGAACCCGGAGGTTCGAGGACCATGAGGTCTCAGTGAACCCGGAGGTTCGAGGACCATGAGGTCTCAGTGAACCCGGAGGTTCGAGGACCATGAGGTCTCAGTGAACCCGGAGGTTCGAGGACCATGAGGCCTTAATTGAATCCTGATATTCTAGACCCGGAGGTCGTATTGAACCCTGAGGTTCTTGATCCGGAGGTTGTGGAACCTTGAAGTTCTTTGAACTCTTAGGTCTGAGGAACCTTGAAGTTCTTTGGACCCTTAGGTCTATGGAACCTTGAGGTTCTAAGGACCCTTGAGGTTCTAAGGACCCTTAGGTCTTAGGAACCATGAAGTTCTATGGAGCCGAAGGTCTTTGGACCCGAAGGTCTTTGGACCCGAAGGTCTTTGAACCCGAAGGTCTATGGAACCTTAAGGTTCTAAGGACCCTTAGGTCTTAGGAACCATGAATTTCTTTGGACCCGAAGGTCTTTGGACCCGAAGGTCTTTTGACCCGAAGGTCTTTGGACCCGAAGGTCTTTGGACCCGAAGGTCTTTGGACCCGAAGGTCTTTGGACCCGAAGGTGTTTGGACCCGAAGGTGTTTGGACCCGAAGGTGTTTGGACCCGAAGGTCTTTGGACCCGAAGGTCTTTGGACCCGAAGTTCTTTGGAACCGAAGGTCTTTGGAACCGAAGGTCTTTGGAACCGAAGGTCTTTGGACCCGAAGGTCTTTGGACCCGAAGGTCTTTGGACCCGAAGGTCTTTGGACCCGAAGGTCTTTGGACCCGAAGGTCTTTGGACCCGAAGGTCTTTGGACCCGAAGGTCTTTGGACCCGAAGGTCTTTGGACCCGAAGGTCTTTGGACCCGAAGGTCTTTGGACCCGAAGGTCTTTGGACCCGAAGGTCTTTGGACCCGAAGGTCTTTGGACCCGAAGGTCTTTGGACCCGAAGGTCTTTGGACCCGAAGGTCTTTGGACCCGAAGGTCTTTGGACCCGAAGGTCTTTGGACCCGAAGGTCTTTGGACCCGAAGGTCTTTGGACCCGAAGGTCTTTGGACCCGAAGGTCTTTGGACCCGAAGGTCTTTGGACCCGAAGGTCTTTGGACCCGAAGGTCTTTGGACCCGAAGGTCTTTGGACCCGAAGGTCTTTGGACCCGAAGGTCTTTGGACCCGAAGGTCTTTGGACCCGAAGGTCTTTGGACCCGAAGGTCTTTGGACCCGAAGGTCTTTGGACCCGAAGGTCTTTGGACCCGAAGGTCTTTGGACCCGAAGGTCTTTGGACCCGAAGGTCTTTGGACCCGAAGGTCTTTGGACCCGAAGGTCTTTGGACCCGAAGGTCTTTGGACCCGAAGGTCTTTGGACCCGAAGGTCTTTGGACCCGAAGGTCTTTGGACCCGAAGGTCTTTGGACCCGAAGGTCTTTGGACCCGAAGGTCTTTGGACCCGAAGGTCTTTGGACCCGAAGGTCTTTGGACCCGAAGGTCTTTGGACCCGAAGGTCTTTGGACCCGAAGGTCTTTGGACCCGAAGGTCTTTGGACCCGAAGGTCTTTGGACCCGAAGGTCTTTGGACCCGAAGGTCTTTGGACCCGAAGGTCTTTGGACCCGAAGGTCTTTGGACCCGAAGGTCTTTGGACCCGAAGGTCTTTGGACCCGAAGGTCTTTGGACCCGAAGGTCTTTGGACCCGAAGGTCTTTGGACCCGAAGGTCTTTGGACCCGAAGGTCTTTGGACCCGAAGGTCTTTGGACCCGAAGGTCTTTGGACCCGAAGGTCTTTGGACCCGAAGGTCTTTGGACCCGAAGGTCTTTGGACCCGAAGGTCTTTGGACCCGAAGGTCTTTGGACCCGAAGGTCTTTGGACCCGAAGGTCTTTGGACCCGAAGGTCTTTGGACCCGAAAGTCTTTGGACCCGAAGGTCTTTGGACCCGAAGGTCTCTGGACTTTTATGCTTTTGGGGAGTCTTTTTGATCGCTCTCTGCTGCCCGGAGGCGAGCCACTCTCGATCTAAATTGAGAAATCGCACTGTGCTACCCGTGGGCATAGGCCATTCTCGAAATTCTCAATGTTGCACTCTACCTTTCTGCAGAAAGGTCACTCTCAGACTTATTGTGGTCTGGGGTGGGTCCCCCCCGCAAGGTTCTGTCAACCCAGACACACTACCTTCCACGTCTGGATAGGTATTAAATTGTTTGTGCTTAACCGGTTATTTGCACAATTGCTCCCTGCATATCAGCCGCCAGAATCTGATTACAGTACTTGGCTGTGTACGTCATGCCCCCAGCGTGCGTTTAGCTTACAGCGTATTTCACGAGGATTTGAATGGCACTAGTACGTGGTCCCCGCATAATTCTTGGCTATAGGCCTTTACGCGGAGCCCTATCGTGCAGACATCGGCTCAGGGCTGATCAGACCCCTTCCATATTTGTCTGCACCTATAGTGAGTAGCCTCACCAGCTAGGGGGCTAACTAAGATCTGAGGTCCCTAAGGTCCTGATCCAGCTGCCCCATTAAGTATTTAAATATATAATAGTAGTAATAGTAATTTAGAAATGATAGAGTTTGAGGTGCAAGGTGTTCCCGCAGTTGGTGGGCTTTGTCGTTGTTGTCTTGCAGCTTATAGGCTCCTGCCCCTTGCACCTCAATTACCTTATAAGGACCCTCTCGTCCAGGGGGATTTTGTCGGCTGATTTGTCCCTTGTGTGGTCGCAGACTCGCCTTGGGACCTAGTCTTCTTTCTGGAAGGTTCTGGATCTGACCTTTTTGTTGTACACCTAATATAGGGTTCGCCAGGATCGGAGGCCCCTTGGGTCCTGATCCAGCTAGTAGGCCCATATATTCATTTTTGTGGATGTCCCACTTATACGTAGTTGCATAGGTTCGCTCCCTGTACAAACTCTGAGTTTGGATACAATACTTTGCGATTGCACTTAAGTCTCATGGTGTTAGAGATGGAAGCTGGTCAGAGCCGAATCTTTGGAGTTGGAGCCGGAGCTTTAAAGTTGGATTCGGAACTTCAGAACTTCAGAGTTGGAGCCGGAGCTTTGAAGTTGGAGTCGGAACTTCGGAACTTCAGAGTTGGAGCCGGAGCTTTGAAGTTGGAGTCGGAACTTCGGAACTTCAGAGTTGGAGCCGTAACTTCTTCATGTGGGCATTTGAATATCGAGGTTCTGCTCGAACGAATCTGAAGACCTGGATCTTGTTTACTCCCAACTGACTGCCCTTTATCTTTCGATTTCATTGGTAAAGTCGGGAGATAACATGTTTGCTTTGGTAAGCCGGAGTTGGTCTATCTCTTGAGGCTTGTTGTGAGCAGGATGTCGCTTCTCCAATGCCCCTTTTCCAGGGTTCTTCTTAGGCATGGGCCGTGTTGAACCTGGGGGAGAGTCGTCTTTCCTATAGCAGACCGGGGTCTGTAGTAGGTATCTATAGGCGTTGGACCTGTCTGGAGATGATATTGCAGGGTTCGGGATCCTGGTCTTTTATCTCGGTGGACGAGTGGATTTGCTTTCAGGCCCATGTGGATCTCTCCTAGTGATGTAGGGTTTGATGGAGACGGAGTTGTTGATGCTTCAGTGAGCGTTGACATTTGTCCGCTAGACACAGGGTCCTTGGACCCGTAGCAGGACCTCTGGAGGACCGGAGACCTTATTCTCTCATTTCTAGGGGTGACGAGCTCCTTTATTGGTGTAAGGCCTTGGTGAACATGGCCTTCAAGTAGTCTTGTTGTTTGGCAGGCAAAGACCACTGGTATCTGTTGGAATCTGATGCGGGTGACCTGCTGCCCCTCTCGGAAGTGGGAATTCTCGGTATGTATGTCTTTGCTTATGCCCCCAATGAGTGGATATGACTGGAGAGTGATCTTCTGAAGGGCATACGTCTTGGAGAGGCAATATTCCCTTGCTTATGTTTTCCTCTCTCTTTGTTTGGTCTTTTGGGGACGTACCCTGATCCTGGGCAGGAGGAGTTGTTGAGGTATCGAGATACGTTGAATGGGAACTCGTAGCTCCTGCTGATTCTCCTTAGTAACTGCATTGGCTTCGGAGGGTCTTCGGGTTTTGCATTCGAGGACCCGGGGACTGTAAGGGATTCTTTTATGCCCCAGAGTTTAACTCTTGTTCCGCTATCTCAAGCCCGGAGGATGTATTGACTTAACGCAGCATCACGTTCTGTCCACTGGAGTTAGACCTCTCTCGATGTTGGATGGATGCAGGATAAAGTTGAGACTGCACATGCCGCCTTCTATGAAGTCGTTCGAAATGTGGTCCTTCTCGAAACCCGATAACTTTGGAGAGACCCTCTTCGCGCTTGTAGGTTCTGGGATTCTTCCTCTTGAAACATGAAGGTTCGTGAGCTTCATCTCCCTGAAACTCATAGGTTGTGGAATTGACTCTCTTAGCGCCCGGAAGCTCTGGCATATGTCCTTCTGAAACCAGGGGGTGGTAGGACATATCCTCTTTAAATCCAGCTGAGAATGCTTCTTCGCACGGATTAGCGTCTTCTGTTGTGAACTAGGACGTAGTTAATCCGTTCCTGCTATTGACCTTTCATGCATATTGCTTTGCTCCTATTCGTTGGATCTTCCCGTTTCGTAGGTGTCGTGTTGTGGCTTCTCCTATCTGCTCTCTGCTCCCACTTGGATGAGCCACTCTCAGCGTTTTCTGGATGTCACTTAACGATTCATCCTCCACAGATATGTCGGTGGAGATAGTCTTTTAGGTCAATTCTTGCCTCGGTAGCCGTCGAATTGACTATGGGGGTTTATGTCTTCTGTATGTGGACGTCTCCCTGTATAGTGGACGTGCAACAATGAGTATAGAGTCTCATTTAGCTGGTAGATGTAGTCGGGATCAGCCTGTCCTCCGTATATTGAAGAAGAAGGTCTTCTCGGTCTGAAATCTCGTATCGGCAGCTATAGAACGTGTGTTCTCTGTCTCTGGACGTCTTGACCCCCCTCTTCTAGGGTTTATTAACCCTAGATTTATAGTCTAGGTCGTGCCTCCTCTCCAAGATTTGGAAATATTCAATATATCTTTGGATAATAGAATATTTCCAATTTTATTAAAGGCGGCTTGATATCTTGGGAAACTTCCTCTTTTCTTCTCATGGATTTAAGGAGATTCGACCATATAATGATAAATATGATTATTTACCATTATATTGAAGTTTTCCTTTTTACTCAGAGGCAGGGGTCGGACCTGGACCCTGGACCCAGGACCCTGGACCCTTCTCGAAGAAGGATCCAGAAATCAAGGGCCCATTCGGAAGCTGGAGAAAACTCAGGCCTAGGATATTTTTCCCAACACCCTTTACAGTTTATACGGACGCGTCTGGAGTGGGGCTAGGATGTGTGTTGATGCAAGAAGGACGGGTGATTGCTTATGCATCCCGGCAACTACGGAAACACGAGGTCAATTACCCGACCCACGATCTAAAACTAGCAGCTGTAGTATTCGCTCTGAAGATTTTGCGGTCTTATTTATATGGAGAAAATGTGCAAATCTACACGGATTACAAGAGTCTGAAATATGTTTTCATCCAGAGAGATTTGAACCTACGACAGCGTCGATGGATGATACTATTGGCAGATTATTACCTGAACATTGATTACCACCCCTAAAGGCAAATCAGGTAGCGGATGCCCTAAGCCGGAGAAAGACGGACGTGTCCGGGGCTAGAGAGACACAAGAATTAGCTGGAGCCTTAGCTAGTTTGCGCCTTTGCGCGACGACAGTGGACGAAGAAGGTGTTGGGCTGGAAGCCATGGAGCAAGCCGATTTACTCAACCGGATTAGCGCGGCACAATCAACAGACCCTACCCTCCAAGGGATGATCGACAAGGAAGAAGTAGGGTATCGCAAAGCTGGGAATAGCACCATTATGTTTAGAGGTCGCGTATGCGTACCCAGTGGAGGGAGCTGAGGAACGAGGTGCTGGGCCAGACCCACCAATCACGATTTTCGATCCACCCGGGAATAACGAAAATGTACCAGGACTTGAAACGATACTACCACTGGGAAGGGATGAAGAGAGATGTAACTGACTGGGTTTCTCGATGCCAGACCTGCCAATTACTTAAAGCAGAGCGGGGAGTTCCCGGGGGACTACTACAGGAATTACCCCTACCCCAATGAAAGTGGGATATGATAACAATGGACTTCGTCACTGGACTACCCAGAACTACGGGAAACAACGACGCGGTGTTGGTCGTGGTCGACCGACTAACCAAATCCGCACACTTCCTATCAAAACCACCGATAAGACCGAGGAGATGGCGAAGGAATATTTGAGCACAATAGTGAAGATGCATGGGGTACCAGTAAGCATAGTATCGGACCGGGACCCCAAGTTTACCTCCAACTTCTGGCAAGCCTTCCAGAAAGCGTTAGGCACGAAAGTTCACCTGAGCACGGCATACCATCCCCATACCGATGGACAGTCGGAACGGACCATTAGGACACTAGAGGACTTGTTGCGGTCTAGTGTCTTAGAATGGGGAGGGAAATGGGGCGAGCATTTACCGTTAGCAGAGTTCTCCTACAGCAACAGCTACCATGCTAGCATCGGGATGTCCCCTTACGAGGCATTGTACGGACGGTCATGTCGCACCCCCCTGTGCTTGACCGAAGTGGGAGAGATACGCGACATGACCCCTGAAATAGCCAGGGAAGCGGTAGAGCAAGTGGAACTCCTAAAAGAAAGGCTAAATGAAGCTCACGACAGACAAAAAGTTATGCTGATCAGCAAAGGAAGAAGCTAGAATTTGCGATCGGAGACGAAGTGTACTTAAAAATGAGAACTTTTAGAGGAAGTGACCCGAATCGGAAACTGAAAAAGTTGAAGCCAGGTACATGGGCCCATACGTCATAATAGAAAGAGTCGGCGAAGTAGCATATCGGTTGGCCTTGCCACAAGAACTGTCAGACTTCCATGATGTATTCCACGTGTCAGTATTAAGAAGAGCGGTACGGGAACCTGAGTTAATCCTGCCATACCCACCAGCCGATGCACAAAGTAACTTAACATTGACCAGTAAGCCCGTGAGGTTTGTGGAACGGAAGGAAGTAAGTAACCGGGGAAAACAGACCAGAATGGTGCTAGTCAGATGGGAAAGGGATGGGATCCATGAGGACGTATGGGAACCAGAGTCTCATTTGAGAGCCAACCACCCCGGGATGTTCGAGGATCTTACGGGAGGACGAGAAGAAGCACGGAATTCGGGGACAAATCTCTTCCAAGTGGGGGATAATTGTAACATCCCGGGCCCGGCCCAAAATGAAACCCATGGAACTCAGGCCCAAGAAGGGAAACCCTAAACCTAACACCCCCTTTCCCTTATAAAAGGAGCAGCTCACAAAGGTTTCAAGCAGAAGAGGAACAGCAAGCGAAGCTCTGCCTGACTGAAGCCCCACTGCCGCCAACTCCAGCCGTCGAGCCTCCTGCCGCCGTTGACCGCTCGCCACCGCCGTCCGCCGACCGCGCCACGCGGAGCCCGAGCTGCCGATCCCGAGTCCCCAGCCGCCGACTCCTTGATTCCTTTTCGTGTAGCCATCTCAGATATGAACCTTAAGGTAAACCTAGATCCGTAACTTCTATGTCATTGGGAATGACGGATCTGAAGCTTCAACCCCCTTTTCTCACTCTTGTGGATCCTTATGAACCAGATCCAAAGTGGTGACCTTTTATTTCTTCCCTAGATCTAGATCTACGATTCCGACAAGCTAAGGTGAGGACTTGGCTGTGAACTTATCTCATGTTGAGTAATCCGTGGGAATATAGTTCTTTGTTAATCGGATCTAGATCTAGTAGATGTTAATAAGTTATGTGATGATGTGTATATGATGATGTGATGATGTGTATATGATGATGTGATGATGTGATGATATGATGATGTGATATATGTAGTCTAAGTTGAGTATTGAGTTTGATGAAAGTTATAGACGAGTTGTGTGAAAGGAACGAGATGTCTAGGTTGTTAGCGAAGGTTAAGGTTAAAGTTAAGAGTTGAGTAAGGAAATGGAAATGAGTGTGAGTATGACGAGGTAAAAGAAATGATATGAACGAGTAAGGTAAAGGAAATGAGTATGAGAACGGGAAGTGAAATGAAAGATGAAAATGACTCGTTTGCGTGATGTTTGTGAAAGTCTTGTTTGGACCACCGAGAATGGGTGGGCGTCTAGATCTTGCTTGTGATTGTATGCCTGCGGAACAGTAGCCTAACACGAGGTACCCGCAGGGGGCCCACGGGACAGTAGCCTAACACGAGGTACCTGTGGGTGTAAAGTAGACCCAACCGCGAGAGGCGGGATAGAAAAACGTAGGCCCAACCGCGAGAGGCGGGATATAAAAAGTTAAAACGAACCTTAAGATCGAGTCGAGTCTAGTAATGTTTGTGAATAGTTCTTATTAGCTTATGACTGTGTTGACTGGTTGCTTTTCTTGAGATGAGTTAGTGGGTTCCTGGAACCTGCCCTCACTGAGTCTGTTGTACTCACCCCTCTTCTTTTCAGGTATGGCCAGGAGGGAGCAGGAGTAGGAGTTCGTATGGTGCTATGTTTTCAAGTTTATTTTCTTTTCGTATTGTTTTACTTTTGAATACATTTCAAGTTTTCTGGTTAGAAGATCAACTTCTGTTTTCACGTTCGGTTTCATGTTAGACTATTCGAGTTTTAATAAAGGATTTTATGAAGTTTGAGTGGATTATGTTTTGAAAAAGATCATCGGGATAGGGATGTTACAGAATATACTATGAGATATTTAGTGTAGATTTAGGAAAAATATCAATCGAATTATGGAAGTTTCCATATTTGTCGGATTTAGCTATAATGTATATCATATGTTAGGTAGATCACAGTAGAGTGGGTAAGAAACCTATTGTTCCATGAGTGTCACATAAATTAAAAGGGAGAAAAGGTTATAACACATAAACAAGAATATGTATATCATAGAGTTGTTGCTATAAGCCGTAAAAAAGCAGTAGATAGACTAATGATATCTCTAGCTAGTATATAGTCTAACGAATTCTAGCCGAGATAGAATATATAAGAAACTGTTGTTTGCGTTATATATCTACGATAGATCAACGTATATTATTTAGTATATATACAATTTTTAGGTCAGGTAGATGACCGTAATGAGTATTCTAACTCCAGCTAAAAGACTAAATAAAAAATGATTCTATTATTTTGTTTTAGAAATATTCATATTGAAGTTCCCAATATATTTCATATTTTTTATATTTTAAAAATTTAGTTTACTATTTTTTTCATAACATAAGAATAAAACATGTTCAAAATGGCTAAAAAGGTCAAAAGTTTTATTGGGACAAACAAAAGTTGAGAATTTCTCACTTTTCCAATTCTCTTATATTTTTAGGATAAACTCTACCGTTATTTAAAAAAAAAAAAAGCTGATGTCGCAAGGGGTTTGCTACTATATATATAATTTTCATTTTTCTCGTGTTCTCTCTGTCCTATATAATTTTCTTTTTTTGCTTGAACATGTTATATATGTCCTATATTATTCATTTATTCATTCTTTAATTGTTAAAAACTTACAGTGTTTAGAACCGAAAACCGTTGAAGATGTGTTGATTAATTGCTTCCGGCCCTCTCTAGGATTCGAGCCTGCTAGAGGAGCCATCGCAGTCTCTTGAACTCATGTCAACCAACTATATACTCTAATAATTTCATCACATATTGCTCTATCTTAAAAAATATATTGCTATACCAGTATCTCTTAGAAAATATTATATTTCTATGTTATTAATCGAATTTACTTTTTAATGTGCGATTGCTTATCTATATCACCATGTTTTACAAATGTGTGATTGAATTCTTAGCCACCAGAAAACAGTAGGCAGTTAACTTTATTAAAAAAACATTAGGCGATATTATTCACTATTCATAGTGATATGCGAAAAAAAAGTGATATGTGAAAACATTGTCACTTTTAACATATACAGTATGTACATAGTTTTCAAACATAAAATATACAATATGGATTGATTTTGAACCTATGAGTAATTCATTGACAAATATTAGAAAAGGTTAAAAACAAAAAATGAGAACATGTGGGAAAAGTATTGTGAGGTTTTGGAAAGACTCTGTCAGCCACAGTGTATTACGTTTAGGAAAATAGATATTGATCACAAAAAATAATGGAAAGACCATTTCACTGTAACATATGTTGTTTTTCTCCAACTCCTTCAGTCTCTCTTCTTGTATAAATATATGATTGGAAAACCAATCTCTCCATCAACAATCTTCTCCGATATATCTCGTTTTGACCCTTGACCCTATACGCGTAGCGTCGTACTCATCTATTTCTCGCAGGGTGAAAGACTGTAGGGCAGTGCCAATTCCACCACTTGCGTGTGTAAGCAGAGATAGAATCTTGAAGGGATCTATAAAGTATCTTCTTTTCTTATTACTCACTCTGTCTATATATTAATGTTTGGGACTCTCGCTTCTGGAGAACTCGAAACCGCCAGATTGAGACATAATTTAGGGCTTTCATGCGGTGGGTTTGAGGACTTGAGTGGTATGAGAATGGAAGGCGAGAACATGGTGCCACACGGAGGTGAGGGAGAGGGAGAGCAGGTGACTGAAACGGAGCCGTTTCAACAGACGCAGAAACTCGTTGTGGGGTATGCTCTGACTTCTAAGAAGAAGAAGAGTTTCTTGCAGCCCAAGTTTGAAGTACTGGCTAGGTAATCAAATTTAACACAATGCCACACAATGACTTACATAATAGTTTCCAAAATCTTATTACAATCTTGTATGTGTTTCTTGTCCTGAGACGACTGTTCTTTTGTTTGGCGTATAAACAGAACGGGAAAATCGCATAAAAAAACTTTCAGCATTCACTAGCACTTTAAACCTTGAACTTATTTAACTAGCATATTAAACTTTTAACTTGGCTTTTATATCATAATAAACCTACAACTTGGCTTACTTTTCCATCAAGTCAAAATTGTAACCTGGTAACCTGTAATAGTAGGTCACATGTTTTTTTTTTATTTTCATTTAATTAACAAATATAATTAACAATAAATAATGATAATAAACATAAATAAAAATTAGATATACAGAAAAATCCAAAAATCTTATTTTTTAAAAAAATCAAAATATTTGGTTAAGAATTTACAAATGCTTTTACTTTTTCTTTTTTTTTCTTAAATGCAATTCTGTGGAAATATGAATTTTAAAAAATAGAAGGCTCTAAAATATTATTTAAAAAAATAAATAGTTAGGATATACCACAATTAAAAGTAACCTTTTTCATCATATCACCATTAATAATAACATTTTGTAAGATCTAAAGCTTTTGATTTTGATATCTTTTGAACGGTGATAATTTCTGACATACAAATAACATTGATTTTTGACACTAATGTCATTATCGATATAACTAAATGATGATATGATGAAAAGGATTCAAGATGATGGTGATAATTTTTAAAATTATTTTTTGTGAGAATATCTTATACCATTTATATGATTTTTTTTAAAAAAAAAATCTTTTTTTGCAACTTTCTTTATAAAAAGACTTTCAAAATTTTAAGAAAATATTTGATTTTTATTAAATTTATTTTTAGATTTTTCTGTAATTTTATAATTTTCAATTTTTTATTTATTTATTTTCCTATATTTTATTCATTGTTAATTACATTTTTAATTAAAAAATAAATAAAATAGCATGTCACCTACTATTATAGGTTAACAGGTCACAATGTTGACTTGATGGAAAAGTAAGCCAAGTTGAAGGTTTATTATGATACAAAAGCCAACTTAAAGGTTTAATATGCTTGTTAAATAAGTTTAAAGTTTAATGTGCTAGTAAGTGCCACTTGGAAGGTTTTTTATGCCATTTTCCCTAGACAGAACCGACAACGTATTGCCTACTTTTAAAAGAATATATAGCACTTTTGACATTTTCCCTAGATTTGGTTCTTGTTTCCTTATTCTTGTTTTGGTAAAGAGCTACTGTTTGTTTGCATGATGCTGTTGTGTATGACGATAGCCACTAGCTATTGTCTTGTCATGTGCCATTGGTTTTGTCCTTGCTTAGACCCACACTTATGGTATCAGGAATCTTATTTCTATGGGAATATTCCTTCTTTTAATCCTTTTGGATTAGTCTCTGTTGAAGTTTGACTTTACCCTCCTTTAAAAAATATATACTTGATTTCTGCCTTTTCTTTGGCTTGGAAAATTTCTTTAGCAACATGGGTATTTTAGTTTAAAGAATGGCTGATTCTACTTAACATATCTCAAGCAAGGATCTAATATTTTTACTTCTTTCTAATCACCCCCATAGCTTTCAGGGTTTTCTTTTCTTGTCTACCAGAGTTTTTGAACAAAGTGCTGACAGTACTACCTTTGTGTCTATTTTAGGAGAAAAGGCATTTACTTTGTCGCCATTGATTTAAATCGTCCACTTTCTGAACAAGGGCCATTTGATGTCGTTTTGCATAAGGTTTGTGAGAACTATAAGAATGCCTTCAACTGAAACCATTCTGCTGGAAATCTAATGAGTTATATATGATTCTGTATTTGTAGTTGCTGGGAAAAGAGTGGCAAGATGTTATTGAGGTTAGTGGCTGCCTTTTGGTTTGAGAGTATTTTCCATGTCATAAGACTAGTGTCTTCAAACATACAATATCTTGTGTAGATGATCCATGTCATGAGACTAGTGTCGTGTCACACAATATCTTGTTCCACAATCTCATGGTTGCCTTACTATGCTTGTAGGATTATCAGCAGAAACACCCTGAAGTGACTGTGCTTGATCCTCCAGGTGAAATACAGCGTATACATAATCGACAATCGATGCTTCAGGGTTTGGCAGATCTGAACCTGTCTGATTGCAGTGGTAATAATTCACGTTTGTTATTTTGACATTTAAGATAAACCACTTTTGTAAATTTCTCTATAAGTGATTTTGGCAAAATCTTTCTAGGCAGCATTTTTGTTCCAAAGCAAATGGTTGTATTGAAAGATTCAACATCTAGTGCTGATAAAGTTGTGGAAGCTGGTCTTAAATTTCCACTAGGTACAAAAACTATTTTTTTCAGTAAATGTTCTTTATATATATAATTGGTTCAAACTTGATTCTTGTAACGTTGTCCCAGTTGCAAAGCCACTCTGGATCGATGGAACTGCAAAGTCCCATCAGTTGTTTTTAGCTTATGACAGGCGCTCACTTGCAGAGCTTGATCCACCTTTAGTCCTGCAAGAGTTTGTTAATCATGGTAGTATTGAGTTTTGTTTTACATTTTGTGCCTCGAATTATTAAATGCATCTTAATTCTTTTTTTGGTGTCTGAAGGTGGAGTTATGTTTAAGGTTTTTGTGGTGGGTGATACTATAAAAGTTGTGAGAAGGTTCTCTCTACCGAATATTAGTAACTGCGAAAAAAACAAAATTGATGGCGTCTTCTCGTTCCCGAGGGTTTCATCTGCTGCTGCTTCAGCGGATAACGCAGACTTGGACCCTAGTGTTGCTGAGCTACCTCCAAAGCCTTTCCTCGAAGCCCTTGTGAAAGAGCTACGAATCTTATTGGTATCAACTTGCTGCTTCTTCACATTTTTGCCAAATGCAAGTTTGTTTCTTTTGTTTTCAGTTGTTGATGCTTTGTTTTGAATAGGGACTTCGGCTTTTCAACATAGATATGATCAGAGAATATAGGAGCAAGAATGTGTTTTATGTTATTGACATCAACTATTTTCCTGGTGTGTATCAGAAGCCTTTTGGGTTAGTTTGGATATGGATTTGTCAGATAGATGAACTTATATATAGTCTATGAAAATCTCCATTTGCAGGTTATGCAAAGATGCCAGATTACGAGCAAGTATTTGTTGACTTCTTCCACAATATGGCACAAGCCAAGAGACGGTGTAGATAAAGAAAGTTTGGTGATGTACCAGATGTTCTTCTGGGGAGTGGGAATAGAATACTGACTAAACTAGTGATGTATTTGTATAGAATTAGCTCTCACCCCTTTTGGAAAGCTGTATCAGATGACAAGTTTTGTTTAGTGATTTTTTTTTAAAAAAATAGCACAAACAAGTTTTAAAGAAGTTGATATTGTACTCATTCTTCCTCACAGTCTTTTAACCAAAATACTAGATTTTGATCTGCGCTTAAGAAGCGCGGATATTTTTCTGTTGATTGTTAAGCCAGAATCAAAATTATTGTGTTAATAGTTTTTATATATGTCTTGGTTAGCATTCTATTATAATCATTTGAGTTTGGCCCAATGTTTTAATTGAGTTTAATCATTTGAGTCTGGTACTATATAGGATAATATATATGTTTATGTGTATTTATCCGAAACCGGACTTTACCAAACCGAAAACAAAAAAAATAAAACCAAAATTAAACTGAATTTCATATATATTTAATTTTTAAACAATTTAAAGTATGCGATATTTAAATTGACAATCCCAAATTATCCAATATTTTTATCTACAAAATTTGTAATTATCCGATCAAAATCATTAATGAATCAAACTAATGGGGGTATGTGTAGCTTTATTATTTAAGTCATTTCACTATAAGACAAAATTCTTATTAGTGAGAATTAATTTCTCTTTGTGAATTTAGGGATATTTTGAAAAAAAAACATTTTCATTAAAAGATAAAATAATATAGATAGTTGAAAATAGTATAGATATTTTTTAACTTATATTTTTGTATTTGTTAGTATATTTAAGTGTCACTGGTAATTATCATTGATGAGATAAATATGAATGATCTTGTTTAATATATTATTGTCGTATATTTTAAGAAGTTGCTAGTTTGTTGGGATATTATTTCATCAAGTTTATTTTGTATAGATTTCATATAAATAGTTATATAAAATCAGTGTTTTGAAACCCGACTTGAACCCGCGATTGAACCGGTAAATCTAGTGACCCAAGATAAATCCGGTTCGGGTTTTGTTAAAAAACCAATAAAACCCGTAAAAAACCACTAATTCCCGTAATCCGGTACTGGTTGAACCAAACTTTTGAACCAAACTTTTACTTATTTTCTAAAGTTTTTATTTATGTTTTAGAATATGTTTTATATAGATTCTAATTTTTGTAACTAATTATGTTTTATAACTGTTTTACTTTTGGTTTATTTTATATTTAAAGATTAGTTTATTATGCATATTAGACATTCAAAATTTATAAAGTTGAAACTTCTTAGTACAGAGATTTGGTTAAAGAGTTCATTATTGATTGTATACCAACAATGTACAAATTATTGGAATAAATATATAGTAGATCTTCAACATAGTGTGCAAATAAAACCGTTAGTCAAAACGTAAATTTCTAATTAATCAAAATATAAAGGACCGAATATAAATCTGCAGCTCAGTAGTACTGGTTTTAACTTTTAACAAGTCTGTTACCTATGTAAACCAAACCAATTAAACCGGTTCGATCAAATTGATTTCGTCAACTCTTCCTCTGTTTCTAAAAAGCGCTTCCTTTAAAACCTTTTCCTCTGTTCACTCCGCTTCTTCGGCCCAAAAATGTCTCTCCTCCTGCGAACTCTCCCTCTCCGACCTTCACTTCTCCTCTCCGCCACAGCCAACGCCGCCGTTCTCTTCCTCTTACCCAAATTGAGAAACCCACTTCCCCGAATCCGAAGAACTTTCTCCAATTCCACTGCCGCAGTTGCCTCCGACAACGCCGTAGTGAAACCACCTCCTCCTCTTCATCTTACTCCGTCGGTTCTCAGGTGGGTTTCTCGCACAGAGCTTTGTGGTGAGTTATCAGTCGAAGATGTTGGAAAAAGAGTCCACCTTTGCGGGTGGGTCGCCCTCCACCGAGTCCACGGAGGTCTCACTTTCCTTAACCTTAGAGATCATACCGGCATTGTCCAGGTCTTCTATCTAAATGATTACCCTTGATTTAGGACCTGTTCAACTCTGTTTGTGTAACGCGAAGATGATTTACTTTGAGGACTTTATGCTTTTTTTTAATGTTTCGAAAGTTTTAAATTTTTTTTAGGTTAGGACGCTTCCGGATGAGTTTCCTGAGGCGCACGGCTTGATCAATGACATGAGGCTTGAGTACGTTGTCTCAGTGGAAGGCACTGTTCGCACTAGGCCTAATGAGTCCATCAACAAGAAAATGAAAACGGGTGTCATTGAGGTATATATGATTTTTCTTCTCTCTCACTCAGCTCAGCTACATGTATGTATATATGCTATTTGTTTTGGTCTTCTCAAAATTTAGTATGTTGCATTAGGTAGTTGCAGAGCATGTTGAAATATTGAATCCTGTGAGGTCAAAGCTTCCCTTCCTCGTTACTACTTCTGACGAGACAAAGAATTCAATTAAAGAAGATATTCGCTTAAGGTGCATTATTATTAGCTTATCTTTCATGGTTTGGTCTTTTCTGTATTGAAGCTCTCTATGTGCTTACTACTGATGCTTTTTGGATTTTTTGTTTGTATGATGTTAGATATCGATGTCTTGATCTACGCCGTCAGCAAATGAAGAATAATATTGTTCTTCGCCATAATGTGGTGAAGCTTATTAGGAGGTATCTAGAAGACATGCATGGGTTTATTGAGGTACTTCCTTCTCCATTTCAAAGAGGCTCTGTCTGCATAATTTTTTTTTCTGTTGTATACTTTCAGTTTCGGGCCTTTTATCCAGCTTTTTTTTTCATCTTGGTTTGTTGTTTGTGTTAGATTGAAACTCCAATACTCTCTAGATCTACTCCTGAAGGCGCTCGAGATTATTTGGTTCCCTCAAGAATTCAGGTGAATTTTACTTCTTTTCATCTTGATTTGATCCGTCCAGAGAATGAAGAAGCTTTCACCATGGTTTATAGATCTGATTCTGTGAAATGTCTCTTTCGAAGTCAGGAACATTTTATGCTTTGCCACAAAGTCCTCAGCTCTTCAAACAGATGTTAATGGTCTCTGGTTTTGACAAGTATTACCAGATAGCAAGGTATGTAAATGATTTCTTACTCTTAAAGCCCCCCTAGCATAAGTGGTTCATCACCTTAATTTACTATCTAAAATAGGTCTGATGATTTTTCTCTTGGTATTTATTAGATGTTTTAGAGATGAAGATCTAAGAGCTGATAGGCAACCTGAATTCACTCAGCTTGATATGGAAATGGCTTTCATGCCTATGGAGGATATGCTGAAGCTGAATGAAGATCTTATTCGTAAGGTTAGGGTTCCACTGAGCTAGTTGCTTCGTGATGTGTAATTCTGTTCCTCATTTTCTATGTGAATCTCTTCACTTTAACTATAGTTTGGTGAACTTTAAGCCCTTTACTTATTGTTTGACCTTTTTCTGCAGGTCTTTGCAGAGATCAAAGGTATCCAGCTACCTGATCCATTCCCAAGACTGACGTATGCTGATGCAATGGATCGATATGGGTCAGATAGACCAGATACAAGATTTGATCTTCAGTTGAAAGACGTAACATGATCTGCATCTTGACTGTTTAGTTACTGATACAAAGAAGTATATAAATGTCTCTTTTTTGCTTATGCTGGTTTTTGGCTTGAACTAGGTAGTGCGTTCTAGAGCTTTAAATGCGTTCTAGAGCTTTAAATCCATTTTAAAGTTTAAACTCAAGGTTGATGAAATTGCAGGTGTCAAATATTTTCACAGAATCATCCTTCAGGGTTTTCACGGAGGCCCTTGAAAGTGGTGGAATCATTAAAGTACTACGTGTGCCTTTGGGTGCTAAAAAGTATTCAAACTCAGCTCTCAAAAAAGGAGATGCTTACAGTGAAGCAATCAAATCTGGAGCAAAGGGTCTCCCTTTCTTAAAGGTCTTGGATAATGGTACATAAATATATCATGCCTACTCTCTCTGTGTCATTCTTTTCTAGTAAGAGTCCTATAACAATACTTTGCACATTCAGCTCTGATTAGGTCTAGACTTCTGATGCAGGCGAGGTCGAGGGAATTGCAGCATTAGTGTCTAGTTTAGACCCCGAGGGAAAAGTAAACTTTGTGAGACAATGTGGAGCAAAGCCCGGTGATCTTATTTTATTTGGAGTGGGTTCTGCTACTTCTGTTAATAAAACCCTAGACAAGTTAAGACTCTTTGTCGCCAATGACATGGATTTGATTGACCATGTAAGTTCCTCAACTGGCCAGTCACTTCTGTTTTTCCCTTTTAGTGATAATTTATCAGATTAATGACATATTATGTTTATTATATAGTCCAAGCAGTGCATTCTGTGGGTAACAGACTTCCCAATGTTTGAGTGGAATGAACCAGAGCAGAGGCTTGAGGTCAGTCAGTTCATAATCTGATATCTTGCATGTAAAGCTATGTTGTTTGCTAATTTGAAATAATTTTATGTTCAGGCACTGCATCATCCCTTCACAGCTCCTAGGCCTGAAGATATGGATGACTTACCTTCTGCGCGAGCTCTGGCTTATGACATGGTCTACAATGGTGTCGAGGTAAACAAAACAGCTTGGCCGTTTACCTTTTTCTTGAACAATGGTTTGGGAGATTTTTATGATGCACTGTCTTGATGTATACTAGATTGGTGGAGGAAGTTTAAGGATATATAAGCGGGATGTCCAAGAGAAGGTTTTGGAGATCATTGGCATCTCAGCTGAAGAAGTGAGAATCATTTTGCATTTTCTTCATTTGAAATGGATTACTTCCATATATACATGTAAGACTTGTCTCATGTTTTTTTTTTCCTACAAACAGGCTGAAGCAAAGTTTGGATATCTTTTGGAGGCTCTTGACATGGGTGCTCCTCCTCATGGTATGTAAATTAACATAAGCTTCATTGGTTCAACGTGTCCTTTGATGTGTGGGGATAATTAACGTATACTATAATCAACAACTTTGTGAATAACTTGATAGCACTCTTGTGATGATGATGATGTTGCTGAAGAAGATTGTTTAAGCATGGTTGATGAAACATTAGCATTTTATATATTATTGCAGGTGGAATTGCTTATGGATTGGATAGGATGGTGATGATGCTGGGAGGTGCGAGTTCCATAAGGGATGTAATAGCTTTCCCAAAGACAACCACGGCGCAATGTGCCTTAACCAGAACTCCCTCGGAAGTCGACCCAAAACAACTCCAAGATCTCTCCATTCGCACAAAATAATAGCTTTATTTATACAAGCATCATTGTATCTTTTTGTGCTCTGAGAAGAGTTTTAAGTAGAGATGTGGTCTTAGAATCACTATTGCCAAAGCTCTTGTCCACATCTTCTGTTTTCACCCCTAACACCATTGGCTATTTTATTTTAGAGAAACAAGTGACTATAAAAGAGTGAAATCTTACCTACAATACATTTGTTTTGAGCTGCTAATTTCTTATGTATCTATAAGATGTGATTTCGTGTCTCACCTAAGGTTTTACATTTATGGTTGTAGTTTTAGAAGAAAAAAGTCGAAAATTCTAATCTTTTAAAAAGCACGGCAATGTGAATAAAAATAGAAAGCCCATAGAAACCATTGAACCAAAACACTCACATTTTAACTTCGGTTTCTATTCCAGTTTATGTGCTTTTAAAAACTATACTTTGTAAAGACATTAATTTAAAATTTTTGCCACTCGGCAAAAAAAACAAACCAAATCGAACCAAACCAACCCAACCGAACCCAAACAAAACCAAAATATATGTCTAAACCATTTGGTACAACATTTAACCAGCCCAAATGGTTTGGTTTGATTTAAAACCAAACCAAACCGAAATGTTTTCGATTAGATTAACTAAATATACTAAAACACTACAATTTAATATATTTAACTATTGAGAAATTGCACCTCCTACACACACATTTTCCCATATTTGCATCCCATATACAATATTCCCCCAAAATCCCCCCCCCCCAACTCTATCATTTTCCCCCCAACCAATGGTATCTACATAGTTTTTGTGTTTCTACCCAATTGACTCTTAACTATTTAACATAAACAACTAAACATTATTTTATGAATTTTTACTTCTAAATAAATAGAATACACAACTAAAATAAAATAAAATAAAAGAATATGAATCTCCTATATTTACTTTTAAACCAAAAAATTACTTATGATATTTATATTAGGTTTGAAGATAATAATATAATTTTTTGAATTCTCTTGTATTTATTGTGGTGTTTTTCTTTACGGTTAAATATAAAAATAATAATGATTCAGTGTCATCAATGATGATTTCTTCATGTTTTTATAAATTATATTTTTTTAACAAAACAAAAAAATTAACGGGATTGAACTGAATAAAATCAAATTAAACCAAACCAAACACAAACCAATCCAAACTAAAACCAAACTGAACTCAGTCAAACCGAACTAAAATTAAACCAAACCGAAACAATTTAATTTTCTTTGACTATGGTTAAAGTTTTCTTAGATCCAAATAAACCAAACCGACTGAACTCAAACCGAACCTATAAATAAACCGAAATGCCCACCCCTAAATCAAAAGCACAAACGAATATTATATAATGTAGTAAAATACTCAAAATATTATATTATAAATGAATAAAATGTAGTATTATATAAAATTATATGAAAATACTACTTAGACTGTTTTTTCTTTGTTTAATTTTAAAATTTAAAATTTACAAAAAAATATAAGTGTATTTTTTCGGATAATACCCTCATAATCATGGATTCAGAAATTATTAAAACATGTTGATGATTTTGTGTTGGTCGTCTTGTAAATATGGATGGAACAAGTTTAAAGTGAGATGACTTTCTTTGTTTTGTGATGAATACTTTTAGAAAGCTTACAATTCTAGTGTATATAAATGAAAGTTAATTTATGGCAAAACGTGTAACGTATTTTTTTGTGTGTGTCACGTTTTCAATCGACTACCTTAATACAGTATCTAAAACATTGTGAAATGATGTACGCAGTACGCACGTTATTTATGGATTTAGCTGGCAAACAAAAGTGGCATGTTTCTAGATCCGACGATAAAATCTCCAATCCATATGATTTTTTTTCTCTATAATTTTCACTAAAATAAAATAACTTTATCATAGCCTAAGTTTTGCTTCATTATTTTTATTCTAAAATAGAATTATTCTGTTTTTTATTCTGTAAGAAAGTGATTTTGTTTTAAAGTAAACCGATTGGGTAAAACTTATAATATAATAATATTACTCTATTTTAATAAAAATTATAGAGGAAAAAATATGTATGGGTTAGAGATGGTCTAAGGGTGATAATATTTAGATTTTAAGGTTACTTGTATTTTTTGTTAACTTAGTTTTTGTAACTCAACTAGTCTGTAGTCCCCTAATTCTCGGATAACTAACAAAAGAGTAGGCCTACAAAGGTATGATTCTATAGCATGATATCCTTTTGCCCAAGCAGCAGGATGACATGCCCTTTCAGAAAATGTCTATGAAAACTATTATTTACTGCAAATTAAAGTCGTTCCTTCTGGCTCATGTGGAAAGGAGGAGAGGCAAGTGTCAAAAAACTAGCAATCATTAGAGCCTAGCATTTTATCCCTTAAATTTGTTTTGATTTGTTATTTGTTTGGCTTCGATAATTAAAGTAAAAATTAAAGATCAATTGATATCTTGTGTATTTGCATGATTTTAGTTTTTGTTTTAGCTTCTTTTTTATCTTTAAAATCCATATAGAATGCATATAGGATGCATTTGTATTGCATTTGTCCTTATCAGGTATTGGAGATGCTAGTTGGTGACTTTGAACCATTATAGATGATTTTGGAGCAAAAAGATGATTCATGTACGAGAAAGCTCTCCATGACTAAGTGTTGCAGCGGCCAGACGACCCCAGCGGCCTGTGTGCCTCACCCCCAAGCTGCTGGCGAATGTCCAAAATTGCGGAAGCTCACTCGGCCTTGGCGCGCG
Organism: Hirschfeldia incana; assembly: GCA_026261945.1. Classification (NCBI taxonomy): domain Eukaryota; kingdom Viridiplantae; phylum Streptophyta; class Magnoliopsida; order Brassicales; family Brassicaceae; genus Hirschfeldia; species Hirschfeldia incana. The sequence goes on from JABCMI010000024.1 coordinate 3,871,204, forward strand.
GTGTGCGAAGCTGCTGCGTTGTAACCATGAAGACGTCAGCGGCTAAGTGTCCCAGCGACCTTTTGTCCCAGCGGCCTAACGACGCGTCCCCCAGGCTGCTGCGTGATGTTTCTGAGTTTATTTACTATTTTACCCCTCTACGTTTTAGACTTGAAAAACCTAAGTTTAAGTACTTTTTTTGTAAGCCAAGGAGGCAGATTATCTTTTATCTTTGGATATTGAGAAAAACACAAAAACCCTTTGAATCATTGATATTTTGTTCTTGTGTTCTTGTTGATTATTCTATCTATTTCTCTACATGATTAATCTGACATCTATCATGGGTTTAAGAGGAATCATGGAGATTAGTGAGTAATCACCTTTTGAATTCATGGGTTAGGGAGATTATGGTGATTAGGTTAGATCAATGATGTTTTTAGTGTAGATCATTCTCAAACCTTGCTAGTAGAGTGTTCTTATTGCTTCTTTTGTACTGATCATTCAAAAGTTGATCTCTAGACATTTCCCACCCAAAAGGTGTTTGATGAAATGCCTGAGACAACTCTACTAGGCTCTTAATGCATCTTGCCAAAGACATTTGTTGTTAAGAGTGTTAGGATAGCTATTAAACTTGTTCATCATGATTGCTTTCATGTCATTCAACCAAAGACATTTGATGTTTGAGATATGTTAGCAAATGAGCATTCATCTAGACATAGAGCTTGCTTAGAATTGTGTTTAGGCTTAAGGTTGATGGTTTGATTTTTACTTGTCATCCATAGTTCGAATCTTGATCACCCAAAGTCAAATTCCCTCTTACCCATGAGTTCTCCTTTTCAATAGTTAAGAAAGTTATCATTCTGTTATTGCATTCTAGTCATTAGTTTAAAATCATTCAAATATCTGGTTGCACTTAGATTAAATAGGCACTTGCATTCTCACTGCTTTGAGTCCCTTGGAATTGGTTCGACAACTTACTTCCCTATACTACATCATTTGTCTTAGGAGCCTTGAAAACTCCTAACATCAAATTGGCGCCGTTGCCAAATTCTGAGTAGATTTAAACATTGAGATTTAGTAGCTTGTTTGAGACTAAGTCATTTTTATTTTCGCTGGTTACTGATTCTCTTTCTTCACTTACCTTTGATTTACAGGTGTATGCACTTGAGGAGCAGGGGTCTAATAAACCTAGTTCCAAGAGCGGAAGACATCAGAGCTTTAGAGAGAGAGAGTGTGCTAGAAAGAGAAGACAAGAAGAGCAGCTAGCTCACACACAGGGGTTGAACATTGACATGGCCGACCCACAACCACCAGCCCGCCCTATCGGTGCTTATGACCGCCCAACCAATCACGGTCAGCTTTTGGGAATCCGAGCACCAGCTGTAGCAGCCAACAACTTTGAAATCAAGTCAGGGTTGCTCAACCAGATTGAGAACAACAAGTTTCATGGCCTAGCTGCAGAGAACCCATTTGACCACTTGGACAGCTTTGATAGGTATTGTGACCTATCTAAAACCAATGGTGTATCAGAGGATGCTTTTAAGCTCAAGCTTTTTCCTTTCTCTTTGGGGGACAAGGCACGTCAGTGGGAGAAGTCTCTGCTAAGCAGCTCCATCACCACTTGGGATGACTGCAAGAATGCTTTCTTAGAAAAGTTCTTCTCTACTTCTAAGACAGCTGACTACAGGAATGAAATATCTGGTTTCAAACAGAAGAACTTGGAAGGATTCAGTGAAGCATGGGAGAGGTTCAATGGCTACCTAGCTCAGTGTCCACACCATGGTTTTAACAAGGGAAGTTTACTCAGCACATTCTACAGAGGTGCCCTACCTGAGTACAGAGCCAGATTGGACACTGCAAGCAATGGGAGCTTCTTGGACAGAACCGAGACAGAGGCTGAGAAACTGGTTGACAACATGGTTAAGAGTGATGCAGTCTACAGTGTGGATCATGACAGAGCCAATAGATCAGAAGACAAGCAGACAAGAAGGGAGATAAAGGCTTTGCAGGAGAAGATTGACACACTCATTTCTGATAAAGCCACACAAGCGCAGGTGAACTTTGTTGGGAACCCAAACCAGGAGATACCTCCTACTGTCAATGAGGTTGAGGGTCTGGAAAGGCAAGAGGAGTTGTGTTTGATCAACAGCAATGGTAGCTGGTACAAAAAGGATCCCAACTTTCAGTACAACAACTACCAACAAAAGCCCTACTCCAACAATCAGCAGAGTGGTTATCAGCCTAGACACAACCAGCAGAGCAACTATCAGCCTCATCAAAACCCTTCTTCTAGCTCCTCTGCCCCTCAAGAGAGTAGCACTGATGTCCTACTGAAGCAAATCTTGGAGTCTCAGACTAGAAGTGAGAAGCATGTAGGTTATGAGTTGAAGAACCTTCACTCCAAGATTGATGCGAGCTACACTGATCTGAACAACAAATTCTCACACCTTGCTTCTACAGTCAAGACTTTGGAGAATCAGTTTGCTTCTATGGCTTCCACCTCCAAGCAGCCAATGGGAACTCTACCAGGGAAACCAGACCAGAATCCCACAAAGTACTGCAATGTTACCCTCTCTACTATATCTTCAGGAATTGAGCTGAGTGACCACAAGAAAGAGGTAGATGAGATTGAACAACTGGTGTTTGGAACTGAGACTGGACAGGTTGAGCAACAAATTGTGACAACAAGTGGGGAAAAGATTGTGGAGAAAGTAGACAAGATGGTTGCAGCAAAGGTTGTGAAGAGAGATGGACACAAAGCTGAGATGGTCACGCAGGAGAACACCACTGAGGCTAAGCAGTCACCTTATGATAAACTCCCATTTCCACAGAGGGTCCTCACCAAAGCTCAGAAGAAGGTCATCTCCAAGTTCAGGAAAGATCTTAGTGATGTGGGGGTAAAGCTTCCAGAGATCTCGGGTATGCGAGAGGCTCGTGTACAAATGATGTTCATCCAGGATATTCTAACTCACAAAGATAAGGTAGCAGAGCTCCTGGACTTCTCTACTATGCAACTTGATCCACAAGTCCCACCAAAGTCTCTCCCTAAACAAGAACACCAGGGGATGTTTACTTTGTCTTGCTCCCTTGGTAAGCTCACTTTTGATGATGCTCTTGTTGATTCTGGTGCAAGTGTGAATGTGATCTCTATGGAGATGGTAAAGACTCTAGGGATTGAGAGCATGGAGCCAAACAGATCTTTACTACAGTTTGGGGATTCTTCTTCTACAACCCCAATTGGTCTCATCAAAGATTTCCCTTTGAAGATTAGAGCATGCACCATCCCTGTTGACCTCACTGTTCTGAAGATGGCAGCTGCAAAGAGGTTCCCGCTCATCCTTGGCACTCCATTTCTGACAACTGTAGGAGCTTGCATAGACTTTGATAACAAGATGGTCACACTCCTCAAAGTGAACAAAGCTGTCTCATATCCACTTCAGCCTCTAGAGATGAAGTCTGTGTATTGTGGCACAATCACTTGTGAAGAATCATCCATGGAGAAACCACATGCTGAAGTGCTGGATGTTGAGAAAGATACTCTTGCTGGAGAGTCTTCTAAAGAGATGTGTGATGAGCAGTTCCTCACCATCACTCTTAATAGTGGGAAGGACCCCCCTTCTTCACTCTCCATTTGAGGTACCATTCCACCACCCCTTCCTTTGTATATACCATTTTTTCTCTGCATTTTAGTTTTCTTTTGGGTGTCTCTCTCTCACTCACACAGAGACTGTGTGATTCAAGTGTGGGGGAGGTACCAAGTATTTGAACATGTTTGCTTTGATGATTTTTGATTCTCATGCATTGCATTTTACATTCTTATTTGCATAGAAAAAACCAAAAAAAATTTAAAAATTTTGAAAAACACAAAAAGAATCATTTGGTGTATCATTTGCATCTTTAGGATTGAGTCTAGAAGCATATAGGTTGCATTCATGCATTAGGGGGATATCAATCTTGTGTAGAGCTCATGCTAAGTACTGAATTTGATGACCTTTGTAATCATGGCAAGTAGCTTGAGCACCCTTTAGAAAGCTTGTAGACTTCGAGCCTTGAAACCTCTTCTTGAAACTCATTTGATTATTTGAAACTCTCTCTTTGAAGCAAGCTTCTGTTTTAACTAAACTTGATGTCTCTTGCTTGTGGTCTTTTGTGTACTAAGTCATGGATATACACACTTCAGTTGTCCCATCTATTTTACCAATCTTTTTTGACAAACTCAAGTGGTACTACACTCCCTAAACCCATACCTCCTTTTTAAACCATCATTATTTGTTGAGTGAGGCCTTTTTGGAAAGCTTTACATGTGCATAATGTTGAGAGTATTGGGAACGACAATGCTTAGTCTCCATTTTTGCCAGATTAGTCACTCTATTGTCTAGCTATAGGAAGGGGGTGAGTGTTGTGATTATGATTTGGGAACATGAAAGGTTTGACTATTTGTGCTTAAATAATTAGTCTTTATGGGATAAGTGGAGAAGTATTTAGCTATTGTTGTGAGAGTCTTGGCCCCTAAATAAAATAAAAAAAAAATTAAAAAAAAAAGAAAAAAAAAGAGAAAAGAAAGAAAAGGGGGCTAGCAAAGTTGTTAACAGCTAATATTTGTTTGAAAATTGTGAAAAATCCCTTATTGATTTCAAAAAGAAAGAGTTTGATGTGAAAAATGTTCTTATGATCTTTTGGTGAGAGATGTGAGTTGGGTTTGACATTGAGAAATAATTGAATATCTTGTATGTTTGGGAAAAAAGTGTTGAACAATGGAGATTGAGCATTGTATGCATGAGTTGATCCCTTTCTTAGATATATTATGTGTAATGTCAAGGTTACTTTGTTTTGAGAGTAAACCACCTTAAAAGATCATATTGAACCTCTTGATTCATTTTGCATTAAAACCTTTTCCCTACCAAACCAAATGACTTGGACCAATTGACCATTTGTGAGATTTCTATTGAGTTTGCTTCATAAATGTTAGAGAGATGTGGATTTGTGGTTTGTGGATGCATGATTAATGAGTGTAGAGATAAAGGGAGCTGGGATAGGCCTAGAGAAGTTAGAGATGAATAAAATATTTGCTCTTGCTATTTGGTATGATTATGCAAGGTTGTTAGGTTGAGAACTAAGAAGAGATTCTTTTGATTATGAGTCCCCATCTTCAAACCTCTTCCCCTTGGTTCTTGAAAGTTTACTTGTGGACAAGTAAAGGACTAGTGTGGAGGAGTTGATATCTTGTGTATTTGCATGATTTTAGTTTTTGTTTTAGCTTCTTTTTTATCTTTAAAATCCATATAGAATGCATATAGGATGCATTTGCATTGCATTTGTCCTTATCAGGTATTGGAGATGCTAGTTGGTGACTTTGAACCATTATAGATGATTTTGGAGCAAAAAGATGATTCATGTACGAGAAAGCTCTCCATGACTAAGTGTTGCAGCGGCCAGACGACCCCAGCGGCCTGTGTGCCTCACCCCCAAGCTGCTGGCGAATGTCCAAAATTGCGGAAGCTCACTCGGCCTTGGCGCGCGGTGTGCGAAGCTGCTGCGTTGTAACCATGAAGACGTCAGCGGCTAAGTGTCCCAGCGGCCTTTTGTCCCAGCGGCCTAACGACGCGTCCCCCAGGCTGCTGCGTGATGTTTCTGAGTTTATTTACTATTTTACCCCTCTACGTTTTAGACTTGAAAAACCTAAGTTTAAGTACTTTTTTTGTAAGCCAAGGAGGCAGATTATCTTTTATCTTTGGATATTGAGAAAAACACAAAAACTCTTTGAATCATTGATATTTTGTTCTTGTGTTCTTGTTGATTATTCTATTTATTTCTCTACATGATTAATCTGACATCTATCATGGGTTTAAGAGGAATCATGGAGATTAGTGAGTAATCACCTTTTGAATTCATGGGTTAGGGAGATTATGGTGATTAGGTTAGATCAATGATGTTTTTAGTGTAGATCATTCTCAAACCTTGCTAGTAGAGTGTTCTTATTGCTTCTTTTGTACTGATCATTCAAAAGTTGATCTCTAGACATTTCCCACCCAAAAGGTGTTTGATGAAATGTCTGAGACAACTCTACTAGGCTCTTAATGCATCTTGCCAAAGACATTTGTTGTTAAGAGTGTTAGGATAGCTATTAAACTTGTTCGTCATGATTGCTTTCATGTCATTCAACCAAAGACATTTGATGTTTGAGATATGTTAGCAAATGAGCATTCATCTAGACATAGAGCTTGCTTAGAATTGTGTTTAGGCTTAAGGTTGATGGTTTGATTGTTTACTTGTCATCCATAGTTCGAATCTTGATCACCCAAAGTCAAATTCCCTTTTACCCATGAGTTCTCCTTTTCAATAGTTAAGAAAGTTATCATTCTGTTATTGCATTCTAGTCATTAGTTTAAAATCATTCAAATATCTGGTTGCACTTAGATTAAATAGGCACTTGCATTCTCACTGCTTTGAGTCCCTTGGAATTGGTTCGACAACTTACTTCCCTATACTACATCATTTGTCTTAGGAGCCTTGAAAACTCCTAACATCATCAATATCCGTTAAAATCAAAACAAATCAGAAATAATATTAGGTTTTGTTAGTTTGTTATGTTAGCTAATACAATTAATGAATAATATTATATAATTAACAATATAATTAACAAATTTAATATTAACTATTTTATTTATTTATTTAGTAGATTAAATAATTTAGATATTTCTTATATATATTGTATTGTTATTCCCAAATAATTTGTTCAATCAAATATTGTCAAAAAAGTAATGATGCATAGTTAAATACTATTCAAGTAAAAATCAAACTTTACATATATATTTTGTGAGCTTTTACATTAAAAAGATTTATTAAAGTGGTTAGCACCAAGTTATAATTTAGAAATATAATGATGTATAGTTAAATACTAATACGTAAAAAAACTTTTTATAGATAATTTATTTTTTCCTAGTTTTACATATTTTATATTCGCAATTTTCAGAGATTGTAGTATATTGCATATCTAGATGTGTCTAAAATCTTCACAAGTAAAAACCTTTGGGTCGAACGAAGTTTGTAAGTATGTATTTTTAAAAGGGAAGACAATATACTTCCTCACGAGAAGTATCATATAGTACCAGATGTCTATCTAAGTATGATCCCGTGCTATTTCTCCTCGAAATAAAAGTTCGAAACCTATTTTCCCACAGATATAAAGTTCTATTATAATTTCCCCACAGTTATAAAGATCGAAATCTAAAACTCTATAAAATCGATTTATGGTGGTTTAGAATTTTAAAACCCCATAGTCAAACAACTTGACATTTTCTTCTTCAAGCTTCAATTGCAGACCATATTTCGTTTAAGGTTCTTGATGAAAATAGCACGTATATGTTTGGTCGAGTATTTTTTGGTTGTGGTTTAGTTTCCATCGATTTATTGTATGATATTCAAGATTTTAAATTCGGTTTTTAGAAATTGTGAGTAAACCAATATGGTGAGAAAATAAGTTTCAAACTTTTATATTGGAAAGAATTAGCACGAGATCATACTTTGGTAGATACCTGATGCTATATGATACTTCTCATGGGAAAATAAATCGTTTTCCCCTTTTAAAAAGAAAAGAAAATTGAGTTTTAATATTGCTATAAATACAGATTTAAGAATTTGTAAGATTATTCATTCACACAACGAGTATTTGCTTCAATTAGTTTTGTTCTTTATTTTGGTTCACGTTTGTTCGTAACATGGTATATATTGTAACCTTGTCGATACAAATTTTTGTGTTTGCGATATTGTGAATTGGTGTAACTGTGTAAGGAAGAAAAATATGATTTGGAACATATGGAAATGAAGCGACGCTAATATATAAAACTAGCAACGACGTTTATAGCTTAGCTGGTGTCACGTTTTTAGTTGACTAGAACTTACCCCATCTGTTTTATAAAGAGTGTCACTCAACAACTTTTCACACATATTAAAAAACTCATTAAAATGCATTTATATATACATTAATATTACATATCTAACCAATAGTATTTTAGATAAATAGATTTATTTATAAGATTAATATATTTTGCAATTAGTTTTGAGTTGAAAGATTATAAAAATTACATTGGTATTGTAGAATGACACTTTTTGTAAAACAAGAAAAATCAGCTTAGCGACATTTAATATGAAACAGAAAGAGTATATTTTAACAGTTTTCTTACATCGTGGAATGGTGTTACGTTGGCTTGTTCGTAGATCTGACGATCGGACAGCTAAGGACGATCGAAATATCTTTAAGATTATTAGTTAGGCTATGGATTAGTTATTTTAAGAAAAGTTGACTTGTATTTTTGGTTAACCCTTTTCTTCCATGAGACTAGGCCTGGGCATTCGGGGTCCCAATCGGGTTTCGGTTTTATCCATTCGGGTTTCGGTTTTTCGGGTTTATCAAAATCAGCCCCATTCGGATTATTTGAAAGTTCGGTTCGGGATCGGTTCGGGTTATATCGGGTTCGGATCGGGGTTAGTAAATCTTCAAAGAACCGGTACAACCCAATATACTTTCGGGTTCGGGTCCCAATCGATTCTTCGGTTTTAAAATTCCTGATTTGTACTTACTTTGTAACCAAAACATAAGTAAAATCGGGTTTCCGGGTTTAAAATACCTCATTTGAACCTTTTTGTAACCAAATCGTAAGTAGAATTGATTCAAAAATAAGAACGGAACATCAACCAAGATCGTTCAAAATCAAAATAAAGGGAAAGATATTTATTGATAAAAAGAAAATCAAGTAAATGAAAGCATAAAACAAAACTAAGTTCTCATGAAGTGAGAAATATTGTTTAATTGAAACAAAAATAAATATCTAAATATTTCAAGATTCAACAACCACATTCAACCATCAACTTTCATGTAATAAAATCACTAACTTTCATATAATAGATAAATATTTTAGATTCTCAATATATCTTAATATATTTAGAATATATATTAGGAATTGAGATCATGTTTGGTAAAAAAAAAATTTGGGGTTTAAATGTTTCGGGTTCAATCGGATACCCATTTAAGTTCGGATTCGGTTCGGATAATACCCATAATCCGTTATACCATAAAACAAGATCCATTCGGTATTTATGTCGGGTTCGGATCGGTTCGGATTCATCTATATCGGATCGGATTCGGTTCGGATTTTCGGGTTCGGTTTATTTGCCCAGCCCTACATGAGACGCCTTATTCTCCGATAACAAAGAATGATGAAATAACATCCTTGGTTCAGTGGTTATCCAGAACTCAAAATCTAGCAAAATAGCAATTGAAGGGAGAAAATAATAGGAATTTTGTCAAAGAAGGACAACTAAACTTCTATATTGTCCTCTTGAGACAAAATCAATTTTGTCACTTTTGGATATCTAGTATCCTTCTTATTACAAAAAAAAAAATATTAATAGATTTACAAGACAAAAAATAATGAAAAATATAAACATGATTTTATTATGCATATGCGTTTAGGAAAAATAGTTTTGGGTTGAAATTGTTTTTTGGAATACCAATCCTAAATATAGGCTAAAAGTGTAGTAAACATAATCTACTATCAATTGTATAAGAAAAACAAAATGTATTTAAGCAGATATGTATCTAGAAAAACTGCAAAAAATGAGTCAGAAGAAGATAGAAGAGTGCAGTTAATGGTTTGGAACCTTTTATAAAAATTAAGCTAATTGTTTAATTTATAAATCTCATTTTCTTTTTTTGATAAGAATCCAAACATAATCATAAAGAAAATGCTCGAACTATCAAATGAAAGAAAGTGTCATGCTTATATTAACAGTGTACATCACTGTCAACATATGCATGACCTCCCTGCCCAAGCTAAAGATTGTTGGCCAATGGGTAAATTACAAACAATCATATCACTTTGGTCTCCATACATTTCAAATCTTGCATAATCAAAATTATGCTATTATGCGTGGGTCTTGCTATCCTTCAATCATTAAGACTGATCAAGGAGATGAAATTTCTTTCAAAATACTATCGAGGTAATATGATCTGAAGATGAGCTCTTCTTCTGCACTTGCTATATTATCAATAGCTTACTAGAAATGTAATGATAAAATACAACATCCCTGCCATGTAGAAGGTAACAGCTCGTTGTCTCAAGAAGACATAGTCTCGACCATGTTTTCTCTTCTTCTCTTTCCTTCTCTTCTTCCTATATCTCTTTTCTTCTCTTTTGACTTGTGATTCTTACTAACTTTCTGCTTATCCTCCTTTCCTTTTCTATGAGAACCCCCATGAATCTTCTCTTCGGAAGAAGCAGAAGAAGAAGTAGCTGCCTCATGTTTCTTTTTCTATGAGAACCCCCATGAATCTTCTCTGTGGCTTAAGCACGAACTTGGGATTTCCTGTATAAGAAATTTTTGACAGTTCCGTCACAAGAAGACAAAGAAAGGGTTCATACATCTTATAGGACCAACAGAACCTCTGCCACGCATGACTTTATCATACATATACCAGAATCACAAGTTTTATCAACAAAAGCTAATTTCTAATTCGTCGCACACATAGATGAAATAACTAGGTAGCATCCACTATCTAGATTGAGTATTAATACGTTCAACACCATCAAAATCAAGTTTTCGACAAGCCAAAAAAAAATAAACTTAGTGGAGGAAGAAGAAAAAGGAACAAAAAGATTGTTTATACCTTGCTGAACACCAAGAACATGCAGTAGCTGTGAGAAACCTTGAGTTTAGGTGGATGTCTTACATTAGGCTTCAAGATAAGCTCGGACTCTTTCCGTTGAGGATATTTCTTGAATTAAGCTGAACATTTGGAACGCTTTAAAATGGTTTGGTTGATGCCAGACTTACATTAGGCTTCTCATGATATGCTCTAGGACACCTTCCTTTCTCAGCTTATCTCCTTAACTCTGCTGCCTCACGAATCATTTCAAAAAAAAAAAAAAAAAAAAAAAAAAAAAAAAAAAAAAAAACTCTGCTGCCTTCTCTAAACAGAACTGAAAAAGTAAAGTCGTCTTTTCTAAATCAGGTGAATTTATAGTATTTTTTAAATCGTAGTAAACCGAACCAGAACGGGAGAGTATTTCGATTTGGTTTTGATAGAGAGAATTGTTAGACTAAACCGGTTGCTATCCCTTGGGACCAAACCGAAGAAGAACCCTAGTTTTACTTATCATTTCTTCGCCTCATCTCTCTCTCTCCTGTGGAAAGCATTGAGCTAAAGTGTGTCAATGTCGTCGTCAACTCATCAACTAACTTCTGCAATGATCTCTTCTTCCTCCTCCACTTTCTTAGCTCCTTCTCTTTTCAATCTCAGGTGGGTGGTCATCTTTGTGTTTCCTTCAGTTTCTGTTTTGCTGCTTATGAACTCACTCTAGGTAGATAAAAGATGAGTTTTTTTTTCTCTTCGTCTTTTGTGGTGAACTGAAGATGAGTTTGAACATTTGCATATGATTGCTTTTATATATCATTTGTGATCATTTCTCTTGACTTCTGGTTTGCTTTATACTTTTGTGATCTCTCTCTCTCTCTTTTTGTATTCAGAAGTCGAAATGCTTGCTTACCAATGCCAAAACGGGTCAATACGTGCAAATGCGTTGCTACCCCGCAAGATAAGATTGGTAACTCTTCTTGTTCTTTGCTCTTTTGAAAAATCATATTACTTTTGCTGTAATGATTGGGAAGATTAGTTATTTTGCTAATAGTCTATTGACTCTGTTATATGTCTTTACTTGTTTTTAAAATGTTTGTAGAATATAAGACAAATGTGTCACGGAATCCAAACATGTCAAAACTTCAGGCTGGATACCTTTTCCCTGAGGTTTGTATCCGTTTCTGTCTTTGATTCATTATAACACTTTCTTCATCCAACACAAGGATTGCTAGCTCTTGTAACAAAATAAAAATGTCTGTAGTAGTAAGGTTGCAGTAATCGAAAATATGAATAAGCATGTTCTATGTCTTTCTTCTTCTTCTTCTTATATATATGATGATGCTCCTTTCTTTTGGATTTTTTTTTTTTAATCAGATTGCTAGAAGAAGGTCTGCACATTTGCTGAAATACCCAGATGCACAGATTATAAGTCTTGGAATAGGCGACACAACCGAGCCTATTCCAGAAGTCATCACTTCTGCAATGGCAAAAGTACCTCCTTCTTCATCTACCTTTTTAACTGATTTTACTAGCACTCCCCCTAGTAACCTAGAGATTGATTCTCTGTTTTTCTGTGTGGCAGAAAGCTCATGAGCTGTCCACAATAGAGGGATACAGCGGTTATGGTGCTGAACAAGGTGCAAAGGTCAGTGCATCCCTTCATTGCCACCTTATGCATTGTACAATTATCATGTCATTTTCAACTTTAGCTTCATTATGTATTAGATTTAAACCTCTTATAGCTTCATCTGCTTAAATTTTCTATCCAAACTAAACCTTAGTCTCACACATTTGAACAGCCATTGAGAGCTGCTCTTGCGAAAACATACTACAGTGGACTTGGCATAGGGGAAGATGACATTTTTGTTTCTGATGGTGCTAAATGTGACATCTCACGTCTTCAGGTTTGCTTAACTGCACAACTATTGTTTATCCTTAGCTAATATACAAGATCAGAAGAACTAACCAGCTGTTTCCTTATTCCACTTGTTGCAGGTTATGTTTGGTTCCAATGTTACAATTGCTGTTCAGGATCCTTCATATCCGGTAATTAGATAGATCTGAAACCAAACTGCAGTTGCAATCTTGTCTATGTTTCAGTATAACATTTTAACTTTGCTTTTTCTCGTCTTCCTTAGGCTTATGTGGACTCCAGTGTCATCATGGGTCAAACCGGACAATTTAACACAGATGTGCAGAAGTATGGAAACATTCAATACATGAGATGCACTCCAGAGAACGGCTTCTTCCCAGACTTATCCACTGTCGGCAGGACGGACATAATATTCTTCTGCTCCCCAAATAACCCTACCGGTGCTGCCGCCACAAGGGAGCAACTGACTCAGTTAGTACAGTTTGCAAAGAAGAACGGATCAATCATAGTGTATGATTCAGCTTATGCAATGTACATGTCTGATGATAACCCACGCTCCATTTTCGAAATCCCTGGAGCAGAGGAGGTATAATAGAATATGATTGATTACAATTTTTCAAAAAGTTTATTTTCTTAAAACAACCTTCTCCATTGTCCTTTACAGGTAGCTATGGAGACAGCTTCCTTCAGTAAATACGCTGGTTTCACTGGAGTTAGACTTGGTTGGACCGTCATACCGAAACAGCTTCTCTATTCAGACGGCTTCCCTGTCGCAAAAGACTTCAACCGAATCGTCTGCACTTGTTTCAACGGTGCATCTAATATCTCTCAAGCTGGTGCTCTTGCTTGCCTAACTCCAGAAGGACTTGAGGTTAGCTTTACTTAGCTAAAGATGAGACTTCGAAATTCAACACACTTCCCATAAGTAACATATTTTTTTGTGTCTTTTAAAAACATTGCAGGCAATGCAGAAGGTGGTTGGGTTCTACAAAGAAAACACAAACATAATCATCGACACGTTCACTTCTCTCGGGTATGATGTATACGGAGGAAAGAACGCACCTTACGTTTGGGTTCACTTCCCGAATCAAAGCTCGTGGGATGTGTTTGCTGAGATTCTGGAGAAGACACATGTGGTTACAACTCCAGGGAGTGGGTTTGGACCAGGAGGTGAAGGGTTTGTTCGTGTTAGCGCCTTTGGTCACAGAGAGAACATCTTGGAGGCGTGTCGGAGATTCAAGCAGCTTTACAAATGAAGAAGATTCTTGTAATCATTCATTCATCATCGTTGTTATCCTCCTTTAATGAACCAGGATTGAAATAATAATATTGTCTCCTTTGTTTTCTTGAATTGTAGCGGCTTAAGAAACAAATGTTATAATCACTGCAAGAACTTTATGTGTCAAGTTCTGAGAACGTACGAAAAAAGTCTTGCTATGTTTGGTCTGAAAAGGGTGTTTCCGTAAATTACGCTAGTTGAGAACTATGTGTCTAAACAGTTGTCTTCTTGCATTCTTACAAGCTACGTTGACTTGACTCTTGACAATGGCAATATCTCAGGCGAAAATGGAGCTTCGTCCTCTTGGGAATACAGGGCTTAAGATCAGTGCAGTTGGCTTTGGTGCATCTCCGCTGGGAAGTCACTACAGTCCAGTGGCCGAAGATGATGCCATCGCCGCCGTGCGTGAGGCTTTCCGACAGGGCATCAACTTCTTCGACACCTCCCCGTAATTACTTGTTTAGGACATTTCTATTCATCCTTGCATACTATTTGTTACGTCAGTGTTTGAGGCTGCTTAATCGTTAGAACTGTTGACATCAACGTATTGTAAGGAAACTTTTAAGAATGATTATTTATTTATGTGTGAAGGTATTATGGAGGAACACTCTCGGAGAAAGTGCTTGGTAAGGCGCTTAAGGCTCTACAAGTACCTAGAAGTGAATACATTGTGGCGACCAAGTGTGGGAGATATGGAGAAGGTTTTGACTTCAGTGCTGAGAGAGTAAGAAAAAGCATTGAAGATAGCTTGGAGAATCTTCAGCTAGATTATGTTGACATACTTCATTGCCATGACATTGAGTTCTGGCCTCTTGATCAGGTTTAACTCTTTCTCTCTTGGTTTTATTACTGTCTGTGTCATCGTTTGCTAATTGTTGTTTCATGGCCTAACAGATTGTGAGTGAAACGATCCCTGCTCTCCAGAAACTGAAAGAAGAAGGGAAGATACGGTTCATTGGTATCACGGGTCTTCCGTTTAATATTTTCACTTATGTTCTTGATCGAGTGCCTCGAGGGACGATCGATATTATATTATCATACTGCCATTACAGTATAAATGATTCAACGTTGCTTGATATTTTACCTTACTTGAAGAGCAAAGGTGTGGGTGTGATAACTGCTTCTCCCTTGGCAATGGGTCTCTTTACTGAACAAGGTCCTCCTAAATGGCACCCTGCCTCTCCTGAGATCAAGGTTTGACATTATTTTTTTTTGAAAATAATGCAATTATCGTCAACAGTTTCTGTAGCAGTTATATTGAAACACATACTGTATAAGAGTCTAGTGATAGTGCTTGTACACTATTCTTCTGTAGATTAAATGCTATACTTGTTAGTCTGACATTTCTTCAGTTTCTTACCTCGAACTAACACTGTGGTAGGACCAGGGACCCGTCAGCTTAGCTTACCGTGTATTTAACATGTTAGTTTGAGGTCTGGGAGAGTAAGGAATGTTAATCTCTAGGTGAATGTTTTGTGCTTCGAATTTTTACTTCGATTCGGTGAGAAATAAAGGAAGATAGTGGTTCTGTGTCTGTCCGTTACAAATTATTCTTACATATGATACTCAAAACCCGTTGCTGCTTTTACTGTCTTGTGTAGTCTGCCTGCAAAGCAGCAGTTGCTCATTGTGAATCAAAGGGTAAGAAGATTACAAAGTTAGCACTGCAATACAGCTTAGCAAACAAGGAGATTTCATCCGTTTTGGTTGGGATGGGCTCTGTCTCAGAGGTATTTAAGTTTAAGACTTTCAAAGTCCCAAAAGTGGTTCCATATGTGAAACAGTGTGTGTGTTTTCTAATCAGGTAGAAGAAAATGTTGCAGCATTTACAGAGCTCGAAGGTTTGGGGATGGATCAAGAAACTCTATCAGAGGTTGAAGCTATTCTCGAGCCTGTAAAGAATCTGACATGGCCAAGCGGAATCAATCACAAGTAAAAGCTCTTGGTTGTTTGTTTTATAATTTCTTGCTTTCTTGGAATGCTTGATGTGTGTCAGTAACAGTGCAAGTGCTGCTTGATATGATTAGCAAAATTTCATATGTATCGAACTAATCACAACAACATATGATTCATTACTGATGGGTTCAATTCTTCTGAACCAAAGAGTAGGAAGCAAATCGTTTCTTGGCTCTCAGCTAGTACCAACGTATAGGATTTCTACAGTCTGAAACAAATACAAACTGTATCCATCCTGTCCCTTCGCAACTCTCTTAACAGCCAAACACAAGGCATATTGTTTTTTTATGTTCAGCAACAAATGCTGACTCCAAAACCAAAGTGTATACCAATTTCCTAAAAAAATTATTCATTTTGCCAACACATAGTTTAATAATTCCAAAACTTGGTAGAGAGCCATTAAATGAATGAAATGTGTGTATCAAAAGTCAGATATAATGATTTTCGGATCATGTCAGAATCAATATCCGTTTTGGTGTTGATCTCCTGCTCTTCTAGATCTTCTTCCTGTACCCGGAGATGCAGTGTAGGAATTGCTCGTGGTATACTTCGAGGAAGAGGTCAGTAAGTTCAGATGTTTTGACACATCAGCTGTCTCTGTACCACGATTGGACACTGATTCTGCTTCCAGAGGCAACTCGTCTAGTGTCTGTTTAACACACAAACCCATATGGTTACATATATATGACTTCTTGGTGAACAGAAGTCGACAATTGCATATAAAAAATTAGGTCGGGCTGAGAACATACCCTGTAAGCTTGCTGAAGAATGTGGAGAGTCTCTTGAGTGCGCTTCCTCTTAACTGCTATCTCATCTGTCTCTTGGAGCATTTCCTCAAACAAGTTCTCCCTGCACCAGATGATTACAACTACCCATTAATTAGAGACTATCCAGAACGCCGATGTGAAGCAATAAAAACAAAACAAAGGCTATCATCACCTGTAAAGCTTCTTGATGAAGACATTGTGCAGCTCACGTTTCGTGTGGTTAACCTGAGTATGATATATAATTGTATCAGTATCTTCAGAGTTCGGTTACTTTAAGACAGCACCAGGGTTTTTGTATGAGTTTCGAGTTAGTGCAAGAAATTTTTTGGAGAAGTATTGAAGGTACTTGCCAGGAAATGCATGATTGCTTTTGGTACTGAGTCCTCAATGTTCTTCCTCACAATGTCATAGTATGAGTTAAGTAACAGCTTTGTTATCTTAATCTCGACTGCTTGCTGTTCCGAATGGGTTTCGACTGGCCTCAAGACAGCTGGGGGCTTCACGAAAGTAAAGCAAACAGTGTGAGTTGAATAAGTAAAAATTTATGTTTAATATGTATCATCAAAGATAAAGACGGCAGGGAAGACAAACCTCCTTCAGATGGATCATCGATAAGTTCTGAGACATCTCCTCAACAGTTTCACTGAGTTGTTTGTTTAAGAAGTTTTCTTTGGTAACTGCCCGACTATCACTCCCTCGGAAAATTGAAGGGAGACCCCACCTTGAATCATTCCCATTTGCTATCAAATATCAATTGTCCAATAAAACCATAGTTAAACTCTACCCAGCATCTCCAGCTCTTAAACACAATAAGATTCATCACACAGCCAAAAAGTTTAGCATTTAGAACATTACCAGTTGGTGCAGCTTTTTCAGCATCTGCTGATACAACTCCCTAGGAACATGTCAAGGTGAAATTGTTAAATAAGAACTATATTGCTGAAAATTTATAATTTGCTTATGGGCTTGAGTACCAACCAACAGTGCATGACGATATATAGACAAAACAATATTACATTGGTAACAATGGCATACCTGATCAGTAGCAATTCCATTGGCTTGTCTGCCGAGAAAAGATCGAGATTTCACTTGACTTGCGGAAGAAGAAGAAGATGTTCTCTCAGCCTCCACTGTATCCTGCTACATCAAATTAAACGTATATGAAACACTGCAGAGCATATAAGAAACACAAAACTAATTCTTTGTGTTGCTAAAAGTACTTCATACCTTTGGTCGTGCCACAGGATTGGGAATCCTAGAAGACTTAACGTGTTCCATGGCAGCCTCTACGGCCTTGGCCCCACCAATGAAGTTTGGATGTGAAGTGTTTATGTAATCCATCTGCGAACAGCATTTTTAAGAAATCAACAACACCATTGAAGCAATGGATAAATTCACGTGTAACTAACTTGAATGAACATAGGGATTTTATTATACAGACCTCCATATCAATGATATCTCCGATCATTGCTTCTGAGGGTTCAAGACCTTCTCGCAGGAAATCCCCGATAACCTCATCCATGCGCTTTCTCAGGACCGGGAAGCGCTGTAACTCACTCATCATGCATCTATGGCTAATCTGTAGAGACATTCAAATTTTATGAAGAAAGTGATATTAAGATTATTATTACTATTATATATCAACCACCAAAATAAAACCTCACCTTCACGAGCTCATCAAAAATGAACCGAGCACACTGAAGGCTAGGATCTAACAAACGAGATATCTGCCTCCTAACAAGAACTTGAAATGGAACCTATGTAGAAAAGATTGGAATCAAGAGACTGTAATTAGACATCCTGAGAAGTAGAAAGGTAAGGAAACATATGTATGCTTAGAAGTCCTGACAAACAGGATGACATCCAAACATACTAAAAACATATTAGAAAACGTACGTCTGGAACAAATAATGCGGATCTCGGACCGGTCGCATTCTGGATTGCAGTCCGAATATCATCATCTGTTAAGTCTTCGCATGGATCAACCTCCTGGAGAAGCAATGTGAAGGAAGTCCATCAGACTATATTC
Organism: Hirschfeldia incana; assembly: GCA_026261945.1. Classification (NCBI taxonomy): domain Eukaryota; kingdom Viridiplantae; phylum Streptophyta; class Magnoliopsida; order Brassicales; family Brassicaceae; genus Hirschfeldia; species Hirschfeldia incana. The sequence goes on from JABCMI010000024.1 coordinate 3,889,723, forward strand.
ACCTCAAGTAGCTCCAAAAACATACAAAAAGATATAAGCTGAGCGAACCTCCAAACTCTTCACAAAGATTGACTGGAAAATATAGTGAATTCTTGCTCCTCCGGAGAGCTCGGATGTTGACATTTCTTCACTCTTCCCTTCCAGCAATGAAGAGTAAGCTGTTTGAAGAAGTTAACCATGAGACTCACTATGAACAAAATAAGCATAAAACAAAATTATCTACTTCCTCGACCAGGATATCATCTTCGGATATTACCTTCACAGTATTTTGAAAGGAAGTTGAGGAGAAGAGCTCCTTGGCCAGCCTAAAGTTTTCAAGAAACGGTAAGTTACCAAAGCCAATAACAGTGTCATTATTAACAAAGAATTCGGTAATTGAACCGCAAACTGCGCAATAAATACGTACACTGGATTCTGTAATATCACCATAGCTCTGATGCTCCTTAGCAGTAGCAACCAAAGCATTACTTATGCGCGACTTCAAATCAGGAAGTAGAGCCTTGATATGTTGAACAAGAATCTAGAAAAAAAAACAACAGAAATGGTAGCTTCATGTTTTAATATAACAAGTACCAATGCCATATATGTAACTTACTAAAAGGAAACAACTAGTCAAGAAGAAAATTCCAACATCATCTCAAAATAGACTTTTATCCAGAAATCTATCCATTATGTTGAACTGAGAAATTATTTAATAGAAAGAAGAAGATAACTCTCAAAACTGCAAAAATACCTGATTTAACTTCTTCGCTAGCTGAGGGACACCCAGACGATCAGCAAGACCATGGTAAGCCTGTGTGTTACACAAAAAAAACCTATAACACGGACAAATCGCAAGAGTATCAGGAAGGGAATCAAAAATGATGCAATCATACTGGACGACTCTGGAAGAATTTCTCTTCTGCCCTAAGAGCTTCCTTGACTGAACGGTTTAGCAAAATATCCTGTTTACCAAAAAAGACCAAAGTAAATTCAAACGCTGTATGAATGCAAAGCCACAAAGAGTCTGCATACAATATGCCAGCAAGAGAAATATAAGCACAAGACCAATTACCTCCTGGCAACGGTTTACAACTCCCACATATCCAAGTCGTAGAGGAACAACGTTTCCAGCAAGTAGATTACGAGCATCAGTACCTTTGTCCATGATATCCAACTGAAACCAACGAGAAACAAAATATTAAAACACGTGAAAAAACAGAAACGACTAGCTTTACGACCACACTACAATGATAGCAAACAATTATCTGGACAGGGAATATTCACCTTGGTGATAACACCTATTGTTCTGTGACCTGGAGACATCATCCATCGATACATGAAAGGTGAAGAAAGATAAACAATGTCAGATACCATACTACACCATGAAAGAAATCAATTAACTTACAATCAGGATCCGCGGTTCTTGCAACTTGAAGCGCATCAGAGTTCGCCAAATCGGAATTCGCAGGAGTAACAGCCAGTATCAAACAGCTAGGCTGCTTAATGTAAGACAAAATCATAGTTCGTATCTGTGCTTCAATATCAGTCGGCTGGTCACCCACAGGAACCTTGGTAATACCAGGGAGATCCACAAGCGTGATATCCAACACATTAGGTGAATATATCTTCAAACGAATCTGTTTAGCTGATACACCTTTGTTCTCTCCTGCTAACCTATTCGTCTCCGCCTACAAATTTAATTCAATTTAGATCATTAAAGCCAAGCACCTAAACACTAATCCTCTATATAAATGTATGTATTGTTTCATTTTTTTTGAATTATACAGGGGTATCCTGGGACTAGCCACATGTTTGCAGTCTATCTTATATTCCGGGTCCGTATTAGGGCCAAAACTCCCTCAACTACCACTAGGCGAGAGTTTATATTGTTTCATTAGGTATTGAGTGCCAATACAATTGGCAAAGCGATTACAAACCTCGATTTCGCGACGAATCTCGGAGAAATCGTAGATACGGTGGTTGTTAGGGAGGTGAAGAAACTCTCCCCACTCGTCATCGGATCCGCCATTGGACTTGCTCTTGGTCTGGAGGAGCTGGAGGACGAGAGGGCGGCGAGTGCAGATGTCGTTGCCGCGAGGGAGGAAGTCTCGGCCTACGAGAGCTTCGAGGACGCTGGACTTGCCGCTGCTCTGGCTCCCGACGACGGCGACCTGAGGAAGCTCGATCGAAGACTGGCTCCCTAGCTGCGCGAATATGTCTTGTAGCTTGTTGACGATCGGAATCACGGAGGATCCTAACGGTGCGGCATTGCTTGAAGCGGCGGTGGCGGTGGTGGAGGAAGGAGGAGGCTGGGGAGTGTCGGCGGTTACTTCTTCGACTGACATTGATGGATCTTGGCTAGGGTTTTCGAGAGAGGGTCAATACTCGATTAAGATTTCGTGCTCTCTCTCGGATGTATGAATGTATGAAAGAAGAAGCAAATTTTATTTATTTTATATATATCTGTTGTTTTTACTTTATCATCAAGCTCTAATATTCCAAAAAATCAATTAAAATTTGCAAGGATAACCGTCATTAAACTAACTCAACGTGTTCTACAAGGTTCACTAGTTGAAAAAATAGTTTTTGATAGAATTGAAAGTTTTTAAATTATTTTTTTTCTTTTTAAATGAGCACATAAAATTCAATTTATACACATATTTATCAAAAAAAAAAAATTATACACATATACGTAAATGAGAGAAAGGTCAACCAGTTGGGTGTAAGTGTAACTGTGTACATGTAAAAGATGTGGGTACAGTAGCAATTGGATAGACATATCTTCTCCAACAATTTTTACAGATGATATGTTCAACCATAACAGCCATGTAACTGTAACTACAGTTTCTGCAATGATAAATAAATCATAGATAGTCATCAACAGGCTAAAGTAAGAATGGAAGGAACCTTTAGGATATATATATATATATATATATATATAATACCGCAACCAAGGGAGAAAACATCACTACTGAATATCAATCTTCCTTGACATATTTGATGTACAATGTACAGAACAAGTTTAAAACAGCATCTCCAATGTAACAACAACTCTAAAGCTCTCTAACACCAAATGTAACCAAATTTCAATTAATACTCAGATGAGAGAAGTACCTTTCATTCTTATTATACTATTTTGAGAACTGAAAAATATACAGGGAAGTTAAATTATAGCGACTCTTATCAAACAAGAAATCTCAGAGAACATACACTAATTTACACATATCTAAAGAGAAAGAGAGACTTCTCCGACCTGACAATCCGGTTTCCTTTCTGACTACGTTCTCAGAATCCACTAGTTTCGCTGCATGATCAAGCAAGTACTCTAGTGTGCTCAACCTTGCCGCAAGAAAAGAGCCAGTAGCAACTTGAAGTAATTTCTTTACCGGCACGGAGATAGAAGAACGAACCATGAAGTTGAGCTTAATCTTATCTAACTGATCCCATGAATCTGTGGATAATGAAATCAAACAATTCCAGTGACCTTTCTGAGCGCCGACTTCGTATCTGCTATGTATCGAGGAGTACACTTACAATGGTCATACCAAGAAGAAAACTATTCCTCTATTGCAGGCCGGGAAGGCTTAAAAACTAGGATTGAAGCCTCAGGCGGTTGAAGAACATCACAAAGTGATATTCAGGTGCCCAATAGACAAATCCAACGACGGGTCCTCCTTTTACATACTGCATCACAACCATAACACATCACACAACAAAAACATGTCAAACGTTTGAGTTTTTTATAATCATGGACAAGTTGGTTTAAATCTAGTGAGAGATGAAGAGAGGAACCTTGCCATCAAGGATAACAAGCTCGCCATCTACCCATCTTGGATTCCGAAATCCAGGATCAGCAAGCCTACCTTGTCCCTTGTATCTAGCAATCTGTATAAAAAATCCACTATAAAGCAACACAAACTAGATACCTAATGATAAATTTGGATAGTGTTCTAAGCATACCACTCCAAATTCTTCAGGGATGAGGCCTCTATGTGGAAGCTCATAACGTCTACCAATCTTTGCACGAAATGCTACCTGTCATGAGATACACAACTGTGATAAGGCCACCCATTATGACATTGCAATAACAGTGTTTAGTAAATAAGCAGGTGTATATTAATACATCCAAGTGCGCAATACTGCAATAATGTTTCTTTACGTGTTTAGTCCAGAAAGTAAATGAAAGAACCATGAACATAACAGCTAGTTTCTCTCATCAGACTGGTAACACAATCATATTCATGTTTTCATATTTGCGTTAGTACCTCATACTAGAAGAAACAAAGAAACTAACCTTCCCAGCAGGTACATAAGGATCTCCAGTTAACTTCACAGCTTCAACATATTCATAGAATTCAATATCTGTTGTCTTCTTAGACTCCTTTCCACCTTTCCACTGGCCGAACTTGCGTTTTAAATGAATGACTTCTGATGTATACAGTCCATGCGCGCCAATATATAGTCCTGGAAGGAGATGAACATAAATTTTCAAAATCAATTACATAATGAGCGCTGAGAAAATTACATTATCAATTTACTAACTCACCGTCTAGAGGATCTAGTGATGGTGTCACATCAATGCGCCGGAACTTCGTCAAAACCGACAACTGTTGACGGTTTTGAGCCTGGCTAAGAGTGAGGCTTAGTAGCTCCCCAACATCCTTAAGCATCTGCAAATGCGAGTTTTCTAGAATAAGCTTTGTCTCCCATTTTGCCATGAATCAAGAAGGAATAGTCTATAGACAAAACACACAGCAAAACAAACCTTGAGAGAAATCTTCTTGTCTTTCTCAATGGACTTGGCAAGATCAACCATAATGTTATCAATCCTGCGCCTACTTTGCCTGTTACCTTTTCCATCAAGTAATGCACTTTCCACACCTTTGGACTCTTGCTGTACGTTTGAATCTTTCTCTAACCGAAGATAAAACGAAGACTTCTCCACAGATTCCAGCTTAGCAGGTGATCGAAGCGACTCCTTAAGAGGTTGGTTTCCAGAAAGCCTATCAACAATATCGCCTATCACAAACTTAACTGCGATTTCTCTCCCTCCATTGTTGTCAATGATCTCATCAGTCACAGATTCAAACTCGATGTCAGCGCTTTTGTCATCAGTTTCAGCCTTGGTTACCTCTTCCACATCTATCTCTTCTATATCAAAGTCCTTCTCTTCATCCTCTTCTTCATTATCTTCCTCGTCAGCTATCTGCTCAATAACTTTTGAGATGAAATCCTTGTCCACCTTCCCAGGAGAAGTTACTTTCATAACCTTGACTTTGACCCCAGGAATCATATCCCGCAAGAACGTCTGGAAACCAGATGATTCCTCAAGGAGATCAGAGTCGTCGTCTGAGTTATCACTCTCTTCATCTTCACTACTCTCCACCGCAAGATTACCAGAATCTTCCTTCCTACCCGGTGGTGGTGGAGTTAAGAACCTGGGAGAGCTCAGAGTTCTGGAAGAAGGCATGGTTGGAACGTCTGGAAAAATCTCCTTCCATTTTAAGTATACAGCCTGAAGATGCACACATCCAAAAAGAAAGCTGTGAGATAATTGAGAGGAGTAGTTTACAGTTTGCTATCAGCTAAAAAAGGCTAGCTTCCAATAAAGAACCAAGTTCATAGCATTTAAGAGCATAGCATTTAAGAGCATAGCATTAACTACATACCAATAAAGAACCAAGGTCAGAGCAGTTTACAGTTTGCTATCGACGAAATGATTCTCTAACGACAACTACTCAAACTGGAGTTACTTGACAATAACTACATAGGATTAAGGAGGACAACAAAACCTGTTTTTTGTAGTTCCCTTTTCCATCGAGTGTAAGAAAGATTTCAAAAAGAGGAGCCCCCGCAGCAGATGTACTAAGCTGCCTGAGAGAGAAAGTGTTTTCAGAACAACAAATAGAGAATTTGGCTTTTTGATACCCAAAAAGTCACTGCCACATATAAATTGATGAACTAAGAAGATAGATAGAACAAGTTATTACCTAGGATTGTAACTTCTTGCGACATATCTTCCATGCTCTGCGGTAATTTGAACAATAAGACCAAAAGGATCTTTGACATCCTCCGAAATACCCGACCACCATCCTACCTGCAAGCCATACAGAAAAGACGATGTAATACCGTAATATAGAAACAACAGAGGCTCTTTATACACCATATATAAGAAACAAATAACGAGCTCACCAACCCAGCACCAGCGTTGTCTCGTAAGTAGACTGCATCCTTGTAACGCTCTTCAAGAACAGCTCTCTATCACACAAACGCAGAAGGAAAAATAAACATCTTTCAGAACCAAATGAGATTAAAAAAGAAAACAAAATACTATATAACTCAACGTTTTTACATAGTAGAGTTTATTATACATTGAAAGTGGACATGACTCTGCCAACAGCATCATTCGTAGCAGCAGCAGCAATTGCCACCTTGAGCCTCGCAGCATCTTCATACTCTTCTCGTTTAACAGCTCCATTCAATTGCGACTGTACGCACATTACAAAAGTCAAGGTCAACGCATTAGACACATTTTCAATTATTACAGAAGCCTTATCATCGTCATCGTGAACAGTGGTACGGATTAATAAAAAAAGGTAGGAACCTTTAGGACGGAGATGAGACGGTCTTGGTCATCAATTAGTTCGAAGTGCTTCTTCCATCGCTCCCAATCCCAATCATTTTCCTCACCTTGCTCCTCCAAAACGACGTCGTCGCCGTCTCCAGCTTCTTTATCCTGAGTGTTATACCAGCTCAGGACCGAATCGAAGCGTTTGATGGCGCTCTTAAGGACATCCTGAATCGCATCGTCCCATCTAGGAGGGTTATCATCGGAAGCAGAGGACGAATTTCCACCGGAGGAGGAGGAGGAGCAGCGGCAGAGTGCGGCAGGATCGGAGAGGCGTTGAGGGTAAAACGGTCTTTTGGAGGGAGTGATTCTTGATGAGGTGGCGGAAGCAGCAACGGCGGGAGAGAAGGCGAGGGTTTGCGACGGAGGGGTAGATAAGGAAGGCATTGCCGGAGAGAGAGAGAGAATAATTTGTGTTGTGTGGATGGATGGATGAGATGGGCTTTTTTTGTGTTTCGTCGTCCAACGGAGTGTGTTGTGTTTTATTACTAACCAACCAAAACGCAAACGTTTTTTTGTCGGGTGTCTGATTTTTAGTTCAGGATAGATATTAGAGCAACGAACGCACGTGCTACTATATCCTAGATATTTTTTTTTTAATATATATGCAGTGTTTATTTACTATAATCATTGTGTTCATCCTTTAAAACCGTTGAAAACTTATCCTTATAAATTATAATCTGTTTTTGTTTTCTGTTTAGTTAGCAAGTTGAGAAAAAAACGAATATGTGATAAGCGTTTTTTTTGGTCAAATGGATGTAGGTGTCTTTCCTTGTTGTCTGCAGGTGCTTCAGCTTCGTAACATCATCTCTCATATCTTTATCCTAGCAACCCATCAATCTTAGGGGTTGCTTAGGAATATTTTAGTAGTATTTAAAAAGTAAATTATGCTAAGAGATTTGGGTCAGCAACTTCATTCTTTTGTTTCTCCATTGCAAGTCTCTTATCTTTGGTTGCTTACATTTTTTTGATTAAATGTGTTGCTCTTTTTATATTATAAGAAACAGAGAACGAGAAGAAGTATTGATCAAATGTGTTTTGTATTTCTTTTTGGATGGTGAGAAGGAGAAAACGAGTTTTGATAACAAGAAAAACAATCAATTTCATAAGGAAACACTGGATAACAAAGAATAATTTTCAAACAAGCAATACACAAATCGAAACATATGAGAAAAGCAATCCAATTTCAGATGTTGATCAACAACAAGACGCTTACAGGAACAATAAAAGAACAGGAACAAGATCATGGAGCTTTGCTACTTCTTTGAAAAGAAAAGAAGTGATCTCACTGGCATAAAAACCATTCCCAGGAACATACCTACCAAAATGATCCCAACAAATAAAGAAGCAAAAGCACTAAATTTGCAATCTCAAACGAAATATAAACCCCCGAAGCTATAAATTTATCAGTCTTGAGATTGCCTTTGATGTAACTCAATAAAAAGAAGAACCTTTGCAGCAAATTAAATCCAATAAGAAACAGAGAAAGAAGAGCCATGAGTATCCTCTATCCTCATTTTGGAACCCATTTAAGCAAAACTTATAATCCCGTGATTGTTACAAACATTGCAATCCGAATCACGGTCTCAAAGAAAAGAATGAGATTGAAGCAAACATTAATTAATACCTGAGTTCCAGCTACGATCATGCTGTTGAGAGGATGCGCAGCACAACCCGTGACAGATTCAGACAGTGAAACAAACTTGTTACTGTGATTACACTTGTCTCTGTTCTCTTTTCTCTCTGAATCCTCACTGCAACAATATATATTATCAATGTCAGCGATTTTAAATCGAAAAGATCCTAAAGACAAAAACATAGACTATTTGTCAAAAGGAGTTGATGATAATAAAACTATTCCAGGATCAGTATCGAATATAATCTTCTTGCGCTGCTCTCCCAATCCTCTCCGTTGTCTCTCAGCCTCTTCCTCTTCCGTATCCGACGCCATCGCCACCCTCAAATCTTCTGAAGATCCTTTCCTCTCCGTCTAGAACTGCAATCACGACCATGACGACGTCACAGACAAATCAGAAGCTAAAACCTCCCAAATCGAAACCTAAAATTGCATCGTTGAATCGAATACTGCGGAAAGAGATGAATCGATGGGTATAGCGAATTTTGAAGCCACAGAGAGGGAGAGAGTCGCAGAGAGAGAGAGAGAGAAACACCTCTGTCCTCTCATTTGCCAACACCTGTCAACTAACAACCGTCCCCTGCCTTGCTTCGCTTGATTAAGCAACATGTGTTTTTTATTTATTTTTAAATGAAAATTAGCTTAAGCAACCCACTAAAAGACGATAACGATTCTCTTAGTCAATGGAGCATCAAAGGGAGAGAAGAATTCATAGTATCGTAAGTCGGATCTTATACAGAGAAAAGCAACAGTTTCAAAGATGTGGGATCATTGATGTAGTGATTGTAATATTAGAGATTTTTTATTTTTATCTAAATTTTTACTTCAGATGGAAAAATAAAAAAAACGGTTATCCTAAACAACATATATTTTTTTTTAAATAATAATCTCTGCATTTATCTTTTTTTCTAAATTTAAATACATACCATGTGGCAGAAAATTATTGGATAGATGACTTATGCGTTCTTACATAAAAAGATATATTTGATAAAATAAATTTTAATAGTTAATTACTATTAATATTTAATGATATGCTAAAACATGTTATTATTGATGTTTTTATCGCATAATTTTATGAGTTATTCCAGCAAACATGTAAAATATTTATCAAAATATAAAACTAACTGAATAAAGCATAAAGCACACTTTAAATTAGTCTTGGATGTTCATGTACCTGTTGGTATACAATTGGGTATAATGAATTTTGGATCAAATTTATATCACCTCCCAGGTCTCATTCTGATAAATTTGTATGTACGGATCGGACTCAGATTTAGTTCTAACTTGTATCACATCCTAAAAACTAAAATATAATCATATATTGTTTGGATTCAAATATATTGGACCGGTTCAGATATACCTGAAGTTAAATAAAACATTTAAAAGCAAAACATAAAAAATAAATACTTATTAGTATAGAATATGATATTTAAGGTACTTATTTAAACATCAAATACTATTTTGATATCATTTCAAAATAAATATATGATTGAATATTTGAAATACATATTTATGTTTTAAATATATATATTTTTTAAATATAATTTTTTTAGACATTTAGATCGTTTTTCAGATATTTTTTCGGGTTACTTATTCAGGTTCGGCTAATATCACTTAGGGTTCGTATATATTTTGTATTACCCTACAAGATCTATTCTGGTATACAATACATTTCAGACCAGATACAGATAGTTTTTTTGGTTTGGCTTTTCTTTGGAATTCAGGTTGCGGGTTTTATGTCCATACCTACTTCAAATAAAGAAAAAAAATTCAATTATATGAAGTTCTCGCCGAAAAAATACTTCACAATTTAAGAATGCAGATAAAAAATCTAGTTATTTTTAAAACAGTTGTCGAATATTCTACGGAAAATTTTCCAAAAACAGAGATTCCGGTTTCTGGTCTCAAATGTATAAAAAACTAGAGTAAAACCCGTCCTACGGGTGGATAAGCAAGTGAAAAAACAATTAAAATATATTGATTGGTAAACACATTTAAAATAAAATAATATTATGTTAAATATTTTGTTATTCTTTTTAAAAATAATAAGTTTGTTTTATTTTAAAAATATTATGATGCAATTGTCATTGTTTAAAGTTTTATCAATATTTATTCTTTCTTTTTATTATAATCAGTAAGTAAAATATATTAAGTTACTTGAAATTTTAGACGAAATCCAATATATAAATTATATATAATTTCTACCTTTAATATTTTTGTTTATGAATCTATTGAGACTTTTGGTTTTCTTCTACATTTTATTTTATACATATTAGTTTAGATAATACAAAAAAAAATCATTCACTATAACTTTTTTTTATAATTAGCTAGATAATTCAAAAATATACTATTGATAGTTATATATAAATTTGAAATACTTGTCCAATAAACGTTTTATTAAAACTGATAAGTTTTTTTTAGTAAAATATTTTTTACTCCCTCCGATCTTTTATAAATGACGTTTTACAACTTAAGTAAATCTTATTATATTAAAGGGATTGAGGGAGCCATTTTAGACTGTCCACGTTGGCTACAAAATTCGACCAATCAGAGACTCCTTTTTTAACACGTCATGATGGGTTTTTATATGGGTTTTTTGTATGGGCCCATTCACATTTTCCTATGGGCTTTCTTTGAATTTATTGTGGCATCAGATTATTATTCAACAGGATCACAAATCTGCGTCTGTTAGCGTGAGTCTCCACCCTCCCCTGTCTCTTCCACTTCATCTTCTCCAACGTCTGCGTTTTCCCCCTTACCTTCTCAATCAATGGCGCTGTTAAGGCTCTTCTTCAATGTTGTGATCCATTTCCCCTTGATAATTCTCTTATATAAAGCTCCATCTCTAACCTAAATCCATCCTAAATCAAAAAACCTAATCTGCAAAATCTTCAACTATGGCAATGAAATCCGCCGCAAAGTCTCAGCTTACCACCGGAAAAGCTCCCGTCGCCATGATTTCAGTGACATCTCACCAGGACCATCTGAGTCACAGCTCGGTAGTCCACTTGTGCTGAGGCAAGAAACATAGCGAAAGTTGGGGCCCTTATTGGGATAGAGCTTCTGCTCATCGATGAATATGTATTAATTCTAATCTCCAACTTTTATCCATTGTATTCAATCATACTCAACTTGAATTTTTTCAACTCTTGCAGGAGACTGAGATGCAAGGTTTTGTTCCCTCTTCTCTTGCCCCGACATACCTGCCTCATCTGAAAGCAGGAGCAACTTACACCTTTCAGATTTTTTACAATGTCAAAAGCAAGGAGATTTATCGCATTACTGATCAGAGTTTAACAGTTTCATTCTCGAAAGCCTCTGTCTCTTTTCCAACAGACAGGTTCAGGTTCCACACACATGAGGATTTCCAAGCTAACGGTGGTCTCGGGAGGTGACCTCTAAGGTAATCTATCTGATTTTAATCTACTCCATTTTACTTATTCAAACAGCGTATTGATTCTTATTGGAACTTCTCTACTATTTTAGATGTCGTTGGCCACTTGAGGCTGGTGAATGGTCAATCTCTCATTGACCGCCGTGTCCTTGACAAAGGCGAAGGAACCAGCACCCATATTTTGGTTCATTTGCAATCAAAAGAGTATGTGTTTCATTCTTATAAATTCTTAGTCGCTGTCATCTCTTATTTCTGTACAAAAGTTCATCATCTGGCTACTGTGAAATCTATTACAACAGGTTAGATGGGTAGAATCCTTTCTGTTATTGTGATGTCAAAAGTATTTAACAATGGTTTCCATTATTCTCATTTTAAAATTTGATTATAATTTTTTTTGTTCATTTTATATTATTGTTCCTACCTCAAATTTATGTGTAAATACTAAATACTGTTATTGACTTTTTTTTTATCTGAAGTGAAGATTTCCGTGAGACTTTCAAGCAGGAGCATCTCAAGAACAAGTGTGTTGCTCCTGTGAGTGACTCCATCTCACCTTCAAAGTTCTTCTTACCTTAGATTCTTCATCTTCAAAGGCATACTGACGTTAATTGTGTATGAGTAAATAGGCTGGAAAGCTGCTGGTGACACGTGGAAATTGACAGATAGTATATGTTCCCTCAACACTTACCCATAGCTGTGTTAGTAGCTTATTATCTCAGTTGTCTTGAGAGAATGTATAATATTTGTCTTTCACAATATCTCAGTTGTCAATCGTGTATCAGTTTATGTGTCGTTCAAAAAAAGATTGGTTGTTATGTTGGTCATTCACCGATCATTGATTTGTTGTGAATTTTAGGGGAAGGTCCAAAAGAAGATGAGGATTCTTGCAAATCAGTGCTCATAATGACAGAGAGGTAAGTAGTACAGTTTTGTTTCATTGTGGGGCTGAACTGGGTGCAAGAGCAAAAGGCTAAACGTTACACAAAGCTCTTGAAATTAAAGACATTGCGGCTGAGAAGGCCGATGGTAGAAAATAAATGAAGGTGGATGGGGAAAAGGAGCTGCTCATTACGCCGGAGTGGCTACTGAAAAAACAGGAATGTGGTTGGTTATACAGTGCAAGGGACTAACTCGACTGCATGAAGGGTAGAAGGTGCAGTGGGGTAAGAATGTGCCGTTGGTTTACAAAATACAGCAGCGGCTTCTGATACGGTAGTTGGATACACAGAGAGCCAGAAAGAGGAAGCTCAACAAAAATACCAAGAAACGCACCAGGTATTGCACAACTTAATCCCAGGATCATAGATTATTTAAGTATCATAGTATTGTTACGTGTTTCTCTAGAAATTATATTTGGATTTGTTGAGGGAGGCGAGGAAGAATAGCGACCAGGGTTTGTCAACAGGGAAATATGAAGTAAAGAAATTGTGTTCGGATCTGGAACAAAAGGGATGGTCGGAGAGCTGCTAAGGAATAAATGTAATGTTTATTTTAAATTGTTTTTGTTTAAAGGGTTCTGAATAACATGAGTCTATGATTGGGAATATTTCTCTGCTAAATACAAACTGCTATTTAAAATAAAAATAAAAAAAGCTTCGATGTATGTATTGGTTGGTCTAGCTATCTAATCATTTAAAATATCTTTTTATTGACACTCAATAAGAAAAAAATACTCAGAAATTTACTAAATATATCAATATACAAAGAGGAGCAGGAAAAGAAAAATACCAAAACACTAAAGATCATAAATTAAACCAGAAAAAAAACATAATACATAAATTTATACATAAAGCCTTATGTTCCTTCAATATAACTACATGAACAATTTTGACTTAATTAAGAAACAATAAATCTATTACACTAAAAATTAAGTATTGTTTATTACAAAAGCAACAATAATTTAAAACATAAAAAGATTAAGAAAATAATTAAATTTTACAAAAGCAACAATAATTAAATTTTAAAACATAAAAAGATTTAACAAAATATAAAATTTTAAAACTACAAAGGGATTTGAAAATTTTAAAACTAAAACAAATAAAATTAAAGAATATAAATTTTTTGAAGGCTTCTTAATATAAATAGTTTTTTTTATAAATGATAAGAAATAGGTGCTAACGCCGTATCTCCAAAATGCATTCATGCATATTCTGGAACTAAACTTACAATCAGTTGTTACATTTAGTTACTTACAATTAATATATATATATATATATATATATATATATTTACTACGATATAATTTCAATAAATTTAGTGTTTAGTTACTTAAATTTCAGAAACCAAAGCATTTACACATCATACAAAGAATATACTACGATGACAAAATATACAAGGAATATACCAGAAAAGTATATAGCAAAAAAAAACAGATATTGCCATGAAATTTCTTTTAAACATTCACACACTTAAGATAAATAGAAAAACTAATAAAAAAATATTTTATTCTAAAACTATCTTAAATATCATACAGTATTTAGTATGTTTCTCTATATGGAGTTACCAAATGACAAATTTTAGACAATTGAAAAGTATCAGATAAAAGAAAAAGTAATTTTGTGCCGTAAAAAAATATGAAGAGAAAAATATACTTTAAAATTACAAATCATGATTTAATTCAAACTTTAAAGCTACAACAAAATAATAATAAATGGTTGTAAAAATCTTATGTACTAAAGCAATATTTTTTGTGCCCTGGAAAATTATACGACGGCAAACTAGGTTCTTTACAAAATATTTTACAGCGGCATATTTTAATACTGTATTCTAACAAATCACATTACTAAGTTTTATTGTTACTATTTAACTTTTTAAAACAACACAAATTTACTACTCTCCTTAATCCCATGAACAATATTTAATTTTACCTCTACATATGTCATTACAAGATAAATCACATTGACCTACTCAAAAAGAAAGAAAACACTAAATACTGTATAAGATTAACGTCAAACTTACAACAATAAAATTATAGAAAAAAACAAATTATTTAAATTGACTTTACTTTTTTAGAATTTTTTAGTTTATTGACTAGACATTATGTAAATTATTAAAAATATACAAAATAAATAATTGAAGTAACCTTATATGAAGCATAATCTATGATTCACCCTTTTATGAGTTAAATTCCTTCTTGATTAAATGATTACATTACCTAAAATGAATCACATTAATCCATTCAGAAACTAATAAAAACATACTATATGGAATACTAATGTCATATTGCAATAATATTACCTTAAAAAATTTCAACCTATCTACTTCTGTTTTATTGTTTTAGACATTTTCTGATTTATTAATTCTATATATATTAAAGTGTTTTTAAAATACACAAAACTTATAAAAATTCTAAAGTAACTATCTTTTGATCTATCAATTGGCGGAAAAGAATATGCAAGAGCATTTTCCGCGCGTAGCGCGGACATAGACTCTAGTTAATGTAATAAGAGGTTAGAATAGATATTGTGATGGTTTCCTAAATTTCTGTGAAAACTTGTAAAACGAACGGAGAGAGTATTTAGTTTTCGGAATATAGATAGTTTAAAAAAAATCTATTACTTTTGTATATGATTTATATTGGTTTTATTATGTATATAAGTAATCTGTTTTTATTATCAATTTTACCATAACTTTTATTATTTAAAAGTTGTTTAGAGGACCTTTCTTCAGTTTAACCTGATCAATCAATTATACTAAAACAAACTTAATCAGTAGCGATCTGTCTACAAAACATAGCTGGATAGTTAAACGAAAAACCACATTTATGCGTAAGCATAATTATAAAAGCAACTAATGCGGCCAGATACTGCACACATTGCACCAAGGCGGTGCTTGGCTACTTGGTAGATGCTGGGACCCTAGGTTTTTTGTTAATGACACTACTCGAAGTTGTTTCTGAAGCTGGTGATTTCTTCTTTTCACTATCACCAACGATCACTTGGCTGAGAGAGAGAGAGCTGATTCCAGCCATGTCATCTTCGGACCATCGTTGACACCCTCCTAATAGCAAGCGACATGTACACTTTTGAAAATATCTAAAGGATAGAATGAAACATAGGTGCTGTTCGTTTGGTCGCCGCACGTACCTGCGGCTGCGGCTGCGGCTATATTTTTCATTGACGCTTGTTCGTTTCATCGCCGCCGGTACCTGCGTCTGCGTCTGCGTCCAAACGCAACAAAAAATGCTAGACGCCGAAAAAAGCAGCGGTTGCGACTTAAACTCTGCGTTTACATAAATAATTTACCTTTTTACCCTTAACCTAATTCCATAATTACTAAAAATACCTAACTAATAGACGCTAGACGCCGCATACTCTCTTCTCCAAAACTCACTCTTCGATCTCCAGAGCTCTCTCCAGAATCTCCAGAGTTCTCTGTCTCTCTCGATCTCCAGAGCTCTTTGTCTCTCTCGATCTCCAGAGCTCTCTGTCTCTCTCAATCTCCACAGCTCTCTGTCTCTCTCGATCTCCACAGCTCTCTGTCTCTCTCCACAGATTACGGTGAGACTCTTCCATCTCTTCCATCATTACTTCCGTCTCTGGGTGTTGATGAATGTGTGTGTGTGTGTTTAATGGGTTCGTTTTTGGGAACAAAGCTCATATGTTCAACTGTGTGTGTGTTTAATGGGTTTGTTGCTGTTGCTTTGTTGATGCTTAGGTTCGATTCTGGAACCCATCTCCGAGCTTTGTTGACTAGTGGAGTCTTTGTTCACAGGCTTGGACCTCAGGTTGAGCTTTCAACTTTGTTGAATCATTTTGGTTTCAAGTATTGTTTTTGATGAATATTGTGTGTTTGGTTTCAGCACTTCTGGTGGTAAGCCTCGTCTCTCAAGCTCTCTCACTCCATCTAGAGCTCTCAGTTTATCTCCATCTTGAGGTAACAGTCTATGTTTGTTTCCTGCTTTGTTAGTTCCCTGCTTTGTTAGTTCTTAATATGTACTGTAAGCTTATTGTCTCGTTCTTCTTAGATATAAAGATTTGTATTCTGTTCTTCAAAAATGTATCTCTGATTCTACTTTCTTTCTTCTTTTTTTTGTCAGGGATTTGGGTAATTCAAACCTTTTGTGAACTTGAAGTCTCTAGTCTTTCTTTTTTTTTCAATTCACCTATCCAATAGATGGTTCTGAAGTGAATGTCTGTCACAGTACAGCTCATTATTTCTTGATTCTAAATTCTGTCCGTGGACATTTTGGAGATAACTGATATGTAATGCTTCAGGCAAAATACTTGGGCGATGAGGCTAAAGAAAAAAGTGGAAAAGACATTGATGTTAGTTCGTGGGAAATGGAATTTGTTGAAGGCATTCCGCAACAACAAAATGGGTACGTAATTATCCTTGAACTTGCTATGTATGTGAAAGGAACAATCTTGTTTGAAAGCACAACTTACAGAATCGGCTAATTGTTTACTGTTGAGGAATATGGTTTAGTTAAAGTATAGACCTGGTTTGAGATTCTTAAAAGAGACATGTACTTAACATGAATTTTGATTGTCCGTGGAGCAACAAGCATAACTGTTCACCAGAAAAACAACTCATGACTTTCATAGTTTGCTACTGGGATGTAGCCAAAAAAAATCATTTTCTTGATGGTGTGGTGTCGGATCAAAAACATAGGTTCTTTTGGGAATCACTAACAGTCAAAAACCACCATTTAGACAATCCGAATGGCTGGAATCTGTCAAAAGTATATGTCCGTATGCCCTTACCTCTCTCTTATGTTTGTATATTCTTCAGGTATGACTGTGGAATGTTTATGCTCAAGTACATAGACTTTTTCAGTAGAGGTATGGGGCTATGTTTCAGCCAGGTAAGCTATCCGAATCCAAATTCCTCAATGCTTCAAGGGATTGTATTTAAGAAAGAGTAAACTAATTGTCTGGAATTTGTCATGGAAGTAGTATATCTCTTAGGCAGTTTATATTGTTTGCATGTTCTAAGATTTGGTACAATAAATATTCTGTCTTGTTTGTAATACTTACAGGAACATATGCCATACTTTCGGCTAAGAACGGCCAAGGAGATTCTGAAACTACGAGCTGACTAAAACTGTTCGGGCTATGCTTTTTAGTAGTAGTGCTATTTTGCTATACATTGTTGATTTGTTCAAATTATAAATCTTCCACTCCGTTTAGGGCCTTTAGGCAGTGAAGCCCTCAACCTCAGAAGCAGTGGTAAACACTGAGCCAGGCTTAAAGCTCTCAAGTCTTTTTTTTTTTTCCTTTTGTATTTTGCTGTATTTTATTTTGGTCAAAATTGTAGATGGAGCATGATGGATTTGGTTAGTCTAACTAAATATGAATAGTTGTTCTGAACTGTCCTATTTGTTTTCCCTCTGTATGCTCTCAGTTTCGCCGTGGCATGTTTAATGAAATCAGTACGACAGCAAATCCGTTTCAGTTTCTTTCTCGTGTCTGGAGTTGATCCTAACTAGACGTCCATATTCGGTATTCATTAATCACAATCAACTATCAGAACTCTCACGACTCTCATCAGATCATTTGTCTCGAACATACTTGTTTATTCCGCAATTTTGTTAACATTTGATGAAAGTATCATTTGTTTCCCCATGTCAACGTAATGTAATATGCGAATTTGAGAGTTAATTCGATGATAGTATTATCACAAACCATTCTCTTACATGTTATAATTTCTTGCAAAGATCGTTTAATCGGAGACATTATTTCATGTGTCTCAAAACAATCAGGTTAGTATATTTCATGTGGACATACTGAATATGAACCGACAGGTGATACAGCAATGGAAGCTTTGCGTGATAACATCACAAACGGATTCAGTAGAGGCCGTTTACCATATTAAATGTTTTAGTTAATGATTTGATTTTTCTTTGATTATAACTTGATGTAATAATTATTTAAGACATGATGTAATTTTTTTTATCAACCAACTTAATTTAATGTATTTTTATTTGTAGCACATATTTTCCTTTTTTATTTGAAGTGCTAATTTCGAAAATTAAATTTCAGTAAAACTCATTTTATTTATTTAAAGTACAATTTTAAACTAAATTTTACAAATTTTGTTTAGACTACAATTTTTTGATGTAAATATATTTAAGACTACATTTTATTAACTTAAAATATAATTTTACAAATTTTTAAAAATAAAATATGAATAAAATGAAATAGCCGCTGCGTCAAACAAACGAACATGATTCATATCTGCTTTCTGCGTCGGCGTCAGCGTCTGCGTCAATTGCATGCGTCTTCAAAACGAACAAGAATCGGCGTCGGCGTCGGCGTCGGCGTCAGCGTCTGCGAAACGAACAACAACCAAACGAGTTTGACGCAGCCGCTGACGCCGACGCCGACGCCGAAAACCGGCGGCGACCAAACGAACAGGACCATAGTTATAAAATTTCATCAGCAACAAAATCAGGAAGTGGCGCACAGATATTAGGTGATACCTCCTATAAGCTTGGGATTAATGCCTGTAGCAACAACCATACGTGGATCAACCTTGTATCCTTGAAGTTGTTTGTGAAATGATACAGCCTAATAGTCGAACACAGTCACAGTGACAGACACGCCACCGTCAAGTCCATGGAGTGAGTAGATGGTTAAAGTGTCTGGTCAAAAAGGCTGTTGCATCAATTATCAAAGCTATAAGGAAATCTACGATAAGAACACACATACCTATCAAGTGTGATGGTTGGGATAAGATAAAATCTCTATAAGAACATTAAATGAGAGGATTTCTTGGAAGATGGATGTTGGTGTTTGCTAGACCAAGCAACTCATTGTGATTGCAGAACCTGAATCGTTTATCATAGACTGAAGAAACCAGGTCGGTTAAGTCATGAAAAGCGGTCTGATCATTGAATCTCATTCTCATCATTGAATGGGCTCGAGACAGGAGAGTCGGACAGCTTGAAATTCAAATTGCTCTGGGTTTCATCAAAACCTGCTAATGGAGTACATTGAACCGGCATTGAAAAGATTCTTAAAGATGTTCACGCAATAGTGGGCGTTCACAGTGGCTTGAGTGACGGTCACCTGCAATGTCTGAACAATTGGAAACAAAATCAACAAATGAATGATCATCAACAATAAACTAAAACCTGGGGATCATTTTCATTATAAAGCATAAGCAAATGAATTTCCCATAAACGGAATACACGAACAAAGTGAAACAGAATTGAAAAAAAAAACGATGATTATATCCCAAATATGATAACAAAAATGTCTGGAAATATTTTCTGATAAGCAAAACATGAACAGCTAGATTAAAAAAAAAACTATAGGGAAGCTGGAATTACCTTCGCGTCCAGGATGATCATTTCGACCTTCATTAGCTCGCCGCCACGCTTAACAATCCTAGGCAACAAATATGCAGTCTTCAATAAATATTTTTGACCCGAGATGTGTTGTTCAAGGAGAGAAATACTGGCATATTTATACTGAACACATCTCCTTACAGATCTAAACAACACATTGAGGACCTCATCGTGAGCGACTGAATTCATGGGATTAAACACAAAAGACATAAATCTGATCGTTTCAGATAGTGTGGTGAAGCTCAGGCGTCACCGTCGTCGATCGTTTCATTAGAATTAGGGATACGCAATATTTCATCTTCTTGGACCGCAAATACCTATAATTTTGAGAGCCCAAAATGCATACTTGTCAGATCAAAGCCCATCAAACATGATTTAGTGAAATGTTGAGTTTTGGTCGAGCATGCCACGTATCGACTTCACAGAGGGCCAGTTTATGACGTGTACGCCTACGTGGCTTCACCAGGAGGGAAGAAATCCTCTTTTATATAAATAGATAAGAAATTCAAAAACTAGATTCCTTATTTTATAGGAAAACTATTTTGTCAAAATCTTGAATGGCTTGAAACAAGTTTTTAGAAAACTTATTTGCGTAAACGCTGGCATCAAAATGGAGCCATCTGCACTTTTGACCTTTGAATTTACGTAAAGTGGATACTGAAAAATATCCTGAGAAGGCAAGACAGACTGGAAAGCATTCTCAACAAGTTGTTGTCCAACTGCACGTGTAGAGAATATTTTACAAATACGAAATTGAATCTGAATAGGTTTTTATTGGGAAAAGAAAATAATATTTGCTGAAAAGACAAAGAAACTATGGAACCTACAGTGACAGTCCATCTGAAACGTAAAGAGTTTCATGGGCATACTAAAAAGAGAGGCCACGCTTTGTGCATCTTTAGCACCATGTTGTATACTACAAACCATCTTTAAGAAAATATTAATGTTAGATTTGAGCAACAATCTCTTTATTTAATCCACTTTGAAGTTCAATGATTACACACTAACATGTGTCTTTCCATATGAGACTTTGGTTCCCGAACGATCAACTGCAACCCCTATATCCCTGACTTCATTAAACCATTTTCGACCAACCCGCAATCTATCCTTCCAAATAAAGCGGTTCATCCCCTAATACAATAAAAGCCAGAAGTAAAATGCTCAACTTTGAATTTTAGCCAAATAAATACCCAGTAGTTCATCAGAAAATTAAATATCAAACTTTCTATATTTTTTCTTATACAATAATACTCACCAACGGTGATAGTATTTTGCCTTAACAGTGTTAGTATTAGTATGTTTTTTTGTTAGTGTTAGTAGGTAACGTTGTTCAATTAAATAAGAACCTTCTTCATCCCTAGTAAGTAACAGTGTCAGTATTAGTATGTAACATATTGTTATAAGCAAATTACAGCTCCCTAAGTTTTCTTATTATACAGATGGCTAAAACATCTTGGATTCTATGACAACTAACGTTTGCCTCACACGCAACTTTGGTATTCAAATGTCCAGTTAAATAGTTGGATTTTTGGTAAAAAACAACTAAAAGTTGAGTACTTATTTTAGCTTCTTTCTCTATGTTCTGTATCAAAGTAATAACTAATTAACATGTCTGATGAGATGATTCACAACTTCTCCTTTAAACAGTCGCGGCTCTTCATATACTTTTCGATATCATCTCTAGCACTCATTAGTTTATCCTGTTGAAAACGGAGAAAAAATTATCATGCAATATATGTATGTTCCTTATATTCGTCAAAAAGGAGTATTATTAACATACATTATCATATGAAAGTTCACTTAAGATAGAGTAAATACGGTATGATCCAACATAGCAGGATGCAAGAGTTTTTGGAGAAAACTGTGTAGGACAGATAAAACTTCTTTTGTTTCCCAGCGTTTGCAGCTAATCTTATTTGAGGTTCAATGTATTTTAGTGTCTCCACAAACAAAAACACCAATTAATGATATTTCATTACAAAAGAAATTACCATGAATATTCAATGTTCACCTCTAGATTAGCTAGCTCTATAGCGGCTTTAATATCATCTTCTGAGACCTCGTTAGCTTGAATATCGACTACTAAAGCTTTATCTTTTGTGTAGACATAGGTTAAGTTCAAGTCACTTAAGCCAACCTGCAAAAAAATCAAACTTAGTTTATAATATAAACATATATTACTTTATATTGATTTAACAATAATACATGAATTTTACCTTATCGAGAGAGGAATTTACAATTAATTTCCCAAGAATCCTCCCAATTTGAACAGCTCCAATAGGTCCTTCCCAACGAATGCTTGATGACATATGAGCAGCTGAGGTTGCATTGACTGCCATTATAAATGGATCCCTCTTCTCATCTAATGATAGAACACATGGAACTACCTGCACATAATAAATTTCCAAATGGTGAAACATTGATATAACACGTGACAATACATGCATAGATCTATCCACTTAAACAATAAATTAATACCTCAATATCTTGTCTCAATCCTTTAACAATTAGTGGTCTAATTGATTTATCAATTAAATTATTGCATAAATTCTCTCTCGGTGAAAGAGTCCGACGTAAGCTTGGTATTAATTTATTGTCCAAGTGGATAGATCTATGCATGTATTCTCACGTGTTTTATCAATGTTTCACCATTTGGAAATTTATTATGTGCAGGTAGTGTCATGTGTTCTATCATTATATGGGAAGAAGGATCCATTTATAATGGCAGTCAATGCAACCTCAGCTGCTCTCATGTCATCAAGCATTTGTTAGGAAGGACCTATTGGAGCTGTTCAAATTGGGAGGATTCTTGGGAAATTAATTGTAAATCCCTCTCTCGATGACGTAAAATTCATGTATTATCGTTAAATCAATATAAAGTAGTATATGTTTATATTATAAACTAAGTTTGAAATTTCTTCCAGGTTAGCTTAAGTGACTTGAACTTACCTAATAAAGCTTTGGTAGTCGATATTCAAGCTAACGAGGTCTCAAATGATATTAATGCCGCCATAGAGCTAGCTAATCTAGAAGTGAACAATGAATATTCATGGTAATTTCTTTTGTAATGAAATATCATTAATTTGTTTTTTTTTTGTTTGTGCAGACACTAAAATACATTGAACCTCAAATAAGATTAGCTGCAAACGCTGGGAAACAAAAGAAGTTTTATCTACCCTACACAGTTTGTCCAAAATCTGTGCAACCTGCTCTGTTGGATCACAAGGTATTTACTCTATCTTAAGTGAACCTTCATATCATAATTATGTTGGTCTTTCCCAACGAATGCTTGATGACATGAGAGCAGCTGAGGTTGCATTGACTGCCATTATAAATTGATCACTCTTCCCATCTAATGATAGAACATATGATACTACCTGCACATAATAAATGTCCAAATGGTGAAACATTGATATAACACGTGACAATACATGCATAGATCTATCCACATGGACAATAAATTAATACATCAACTAGGATGGGACCTGCGCCTTGCGCATGGTGAATTTTGTTCGTAATATTATAAAGTAAGATTTCTTAATATATGTAATGTGTTAGTGGATAAACAATATGAGAATAATGAAAATGACACAATTAAAAACTGCAATTATAACGTACGAAAATTAAATTGGTTTTATAGTTAAAAATATGTTGGGGGTATTTAGATACTGTAACAAAGCATAATCTGATCGTTACATAAACAGAAGGTTAGTAATATTTTAAGAATGTCTATGATATAAACAATGACTAAACATATTGTGGATATTTTGTTATTTTGTGATGGGCTAGTTCCCCACAAATACCCGTAACTTCCCATTTTGTTAAAAAGGAAAGTATGTGTGTGTATTATTATTACAAATGTTAATTTAGCAATCGTCGATAGAATCCCAAAAAAAATAAACATAAATCTGATCAAAAAAGGGGAATCCAGATCGAAGACGGTGATTTGGAAACCAAAATCGATGAGGTGAATTTCTAGCAAAAATGGTAATTAAGCTGATATTCTTTTTAGTCTTACCAAAGGATATTCGGTATTTAGATTTGTGATGATAATCGAATTTACAATCTTCCTTCGTTGAGCTAATGTTTCCTACTATTGTCTTTTTTTTCTTTTATTGATATAACAACAAGTTTATGGAGACTGTAATAAGGCTTGGAGATAGTATCAAGACCTTTCAACAGAGTATGGCCATGGCTGCATCTGGATCAAAGGTGACGTACAGAAGCGATGATATGTTTGAAGTTATCCATGCCGTGTATTTATATGAGGTAAAAAATTTAGTGTCTTAAATGATATATTGTATATGGAATCCTCAAGTGAAGGGATTAAAAGTTAAATGTACATTTAGAAAGTTAAAAATCTGCAGAGGCTATATTTTAACAGTTATATTTCGATTATAACATTTAGTTCATAAGTTATATTAATTACGTCTAATAATGCTAATAGCATATCAATTTTAGCGTT
The DNA here is from genome assembly GCA_026261945.1 of Hirschfeldia incana. Taxonomy (NCBI): domain Eukaryota; kingdom Viridiplantae; phylum Streptophyta; class Magnoliopsida; order Brassicales; family Brassicaceae; genus Hirschfeldia; species Hirschfeldia incana. Next base: position 3,914,121 of record JABCMI010000024.1, read on the forward strand.
AATAATGCTAATCAACCCAAAACTGGCATTTCCTATCTTTGCTTGCCTTATTATATAAAAATTAAGAAATAAATGTAGAACAAAATTAGCGTGGAGAGCAAGAGGACATTCAACTTCCCCTTATTTTCTATCACAAATTTGTGGCGATAATTTATATTAGATTCCTTATTTGGCTGGGATTTTTATTGCGTTTCAATTATATTGCCTAGAATAATGATTTTTTATATCATCATACCATTATGACCAGTTGCACAACTATGGAGTTAAACCATTATGTGATACGTAGTACCAAAGTAATTTAAAAAAAATAAGACGTACTTCTGTAAAAAAAGTAAGAGTAAACGATGTCAAAATTTGTTAGATTAATGTAATTATGTATATTCGTAATGATCATCATGAACATGATGATCTTTACATTATATTGATATCATTTAGTGAAACCAAACATCACTATTGTCAGTCACAAATATGAATTTAGAGGACTGTGCAATACCAAGGTGTGAAATTTACAATTTAATTGCTTCATTATATATTATATCATGAACAAAGAACTACAAACAATTTACGAATATTAGCAACATTGTCAAAATATAGTGACAATATCTTTACGCCCATAGTTGTAGTATTAGATCTTTTTTGCAATTTAAATATTATTTCTGCAGATTCCAAACCAATAGGAGATGCCGTAAGCAATCTCATGTTCATGACCAGCAATTGAAAGTATGTTAAATAATTTTGGTATCTTATATGTGTCAGTAGTGGAGGTCAAATGAAAGTACAAGTGGGTGGTATATATTTGTAATTTGCTTACGGCAAATAAAAGTATGTTAATAAGATTGAAATCATACCCATTCTTATAAGTTAGTCCAATGGCATTGTTTGTAAATTGCTAGGAGTGGAAAGGGTATTTTTAAAAAGGGTTTGAGAAGAGCTGTTTGTTTGACACGTCAGATAATGGCACTCATGTAAATATAGTATCATTTAAAGGTTACTCTTCTATTTTGCTTCTCTTTTAATAGTAAAGGGATATCTTGTCTCAGTCCTTTAACAATTAGTGTTCTAATTGAGTTATCAATTAAATTATTGCATAAATGCTCTCTCAGTGAAAGAGTCCGACGTGAGCTTGGTATTAAACAATAAGCAAATGATTTTTCTTCATGACGAACCTATCAGTAAGATTTCAACATTTTCATATACAATATTAGAAGAAAAAGAATAAACCACAAATTTTGAAAGCTTAACTTACTGTGAGTCCAAACATGGTATCATTTCAAAAACAATAAGTCAGGGTGGAGAGGACTTTATTGTGATCCATGATGATCGTTGCGGATCTGTCTGCCAACCGAGCAATTTCTCCGGTCTCGAGTGCGATCATGCTTGATCCGACCTCGAATTCTTCTTGAGGCATGAGCTAGATGGAGAGGGCCTTGAAGAGTGTATCATAGCACGGCAACATTTGTGCTGTGAATCAATGAAGCCGGTAACAAGACGAGGCCGGAATCACGTGGATATTAACATTAATTAGTGTTTGGAATCGCTGTGGAAACAGTTTACAGCGAAGAAGATGAAAAGTTGGAATCGTGTTTTTTTTTTGTAGATCTGGAAACAGTTTACAGCGAAGAAGATGAATTTTGTTTTGTTTTGTTTTGTTTTGTTATAGTAAGCTTTTAATATCTCGGCTCATGTTTATTTAGATTATAAGATCATTTCCATTGAGGGATCACTCAATGGGTTCACACACATTTCCAAACAAAAAAAGTATTATTATAATCAGGGGTCCCGCCAAGTTTATGAACCTGTCCCTTCCAGATTCACGGTAGTGAACCGATTCATGCACTGTAGCGCGGACCTCATGATACGTGGCGGCCCGTGATTGGTATACTTATTATTTTTTTTAAAGTCAAACGAAAAAATAAAAATATTAAAATAATCAAAAAGTAGAGGTTCACAAGAGGTTCATTGATGGAGATGGTCTAAGCCCACTATGTTATGAACTTATAATAAATAATATTATGACTTAATAACATGAACTCATTTGACCAATATCTATATAAACAAAATAGATTTTTCTCTCTTCTTGGGACATGTGGAATGGGGCTTTGTTGACATGAGTCCCTTTTTTATTTCTTTTTACATTTTATATCTTTTTCTTTAGATTATTACAATTTAGTTCACCACTTTCTAATTGTACAATATCCGATCATTTTCAAAATAATCATCATTTGTTTAGTTTGATAATCCATTTTATTAATTACAAAATACAAAGTGAATAAAATAATAAATAAAATAATATAAATAAATTTTTAATTTACTCACAACTAAAAATAACAGAAACTTCACTATTTTACTAGCTATTACTATTTTCTATTATTTCATTTACAAATTATATATTTATTTTAATTTTGACTAAGTTAAGAAAAATAAACTAGAAACACAACTCATGATCGAAACATAAAATCTCTGAGAAAAACAAAATGCAAAAGGCACACTAACTAAGTAAATGTTTAGAACTAAAATGATATCAAGAACAAAAATTAACTTAGCTCACTTTATCATAGAATGTTTTGGTTATAACAAGGAGATGTCGGAAAAGAGTAAAAAAATAAACTCCGAGACAAATCATCTTTCGAATACAAAGAAACACGATCAAAAACCTATACAAAGAACCAAGAAAGCGTGTTAGATCAAGAATATTCAACAGAACGCAAAAATCGCCATGAAACAAGAAAAAAAATATTTAACACACCATAAGCGCAGCCACCAGCTAAGATGTACGAAGCACCTCACAAACTAAACAAGCACAAAAAACGTTCATACCAGCGGAGAACCACAAAACTCTAGACAAAAAGACCAAAATTCTGAGAATCTAATTTCGCACACTTATACTAAGAAAAGCAAGGGAAGTAAACATACAATGGGAGAATAAAAGTTAACCACCAAAAAACCAAAGCCCAAACTTGAGACCAGACACAACATTATAAATCTACAGAGCATACACGAAAAAAACACTATTTAAACTTGTAGTCACAAATTTGGCAAAATAGAGAGCCACTAGAGACGCGAGCAATGATGAAATCATCAAATCGTGGAGCCAACCTCAAATTATGAAAGAGAGCATAGAAGTCTGATGATCAAAAACCAGATCTTGAAAACCAACCGAACATGAATTATCGGCGATAAGCTAACGAAGAAGAAATCAACATCAAAGAAGACCAGACTCTGATCCAACTTAAGGAGATGCACTTCCTAACATCAACAAAAATCTAAGTAAGAAAAGGAGTAGCCAATATTGACCGAAACAACCTATAACGTTGTGAGTAACAACCACACAACATGAAACTTATAACGCTGTGAGTAACAACCACACATCTATAACGCTGTGAGTAACAACCACACAACATGAAACTTATAAATCCAATCTATAACAAATACCAAACAATCTGAGGAAGAACAAACACACATAGGTGAATATTTTTTGTTGAGGGTGAGAAGCAAAGCACAAGAAAAAGGTAAACGAAATACATAGATAGTGATGGCTTAATGCCAAAATATGGAGAGAGAACACAAAACATCTCAAAGAATAATGTTCAAATAATTCAAATAAAAACAAAATACAATTTATAACGTTAAACTGTTAATCTTAAAACAACAAATACAAAGTTATTGAAATTTAATATGTTTTACGTCAGAGGTTTTACTATTATATACAAAACATATTATTTAAAAACACAATACAAAATATATAAACTTATAACCTTTTACGATATAACACAATAAAAATGTTAAATAGTGTTCTTAACAAATAGAGATGGCCACATAATTACATGATCCAAAAAAATTACTCAACAACAATAAATATCAAACTTTTAAAATTCTTAATACTAAGATTTAGGATTAAAAATACACCGTACCAACTTTAAATGTATCTTTACGATCAATATATATCTGATTGGTTAAATTGATATCGTCACAACTTCTTAATTTTGACAAATCAAGAGCAAGAAGAAACTTGCAGTTAATATAACACCTACGATTATTTAAAATTATCATCATAAGCACCGCTCACAAAATATAATTCATTAAAATCAAACTAGAAAAGTCCTAAGCATCAAACTATTATAGCACCTCCCCATCACCCCAATATACAAAACTAGGTCTGGACATAAATCTCGAACCCGAACCCGATCCGAAATAAGAATATCGGTTCAATTACGGATATAGCCAAAAACAAGATTGATTTCATTTACTTTAGGTTATCGGTGTGGTTCCATTGTAGCCGATAACTAAAGAGTAACCCGAGTTGAACCAAACAAATACAAAGCTGATAGTATAAAACGTGACAAAAAAATCATCTTATTCCAAATGAGATGACGCAAAATAAAAGATAAATAAAAATTCAGTTTATATAACTAGCATAGATTCATCAATTTAAGTTTTTAGGCATCTTTACTATCATATCTAATTATTGATAATATATATAAGTAATATTTTCATAATATATATATATATACATATAAATATATATGTATAAACTCTAATTTTATATAATCATTGTAAGATAAAGTCCACATTTATACATTTTCTAAATCATAATTTAAATTAATAAGTTTCAATCAAATAATAAATAATTCAGCTATTACACTTTCAAACTGTCATGCATATATTTAAACTTAAATTTTTTTCATAGTAATTTTGCAAAGAGTACAATCAAATTAATAAATTCCATAAGATCATATACATATTTTGTTTTCTAAAATACTGTTGGGAAATGTTATATATTATAAAACCATAATAAAATCATAAAAATATTAGCAATACGCGCCGGCAAACCTCTAATATATATATATATATATATATATATATATATATATATATATATATATATATATATATATATATATATATAACATGAAGTCTATGTAGAAAGATAAAATAAGCTCAAACGTATGAAAAAGCCAAAGTGTTAGTTCAAATTGATCTACTTTAAGTTTCTTAGTTATAGTTTTATCTTTTGTCAAACAATTTGTTCAGATTCAATTATACAATATATTGAATCCATGTTAGTTTCACATAGTTCAAAAAAAAAGTACAAATAGTTTTTTTCAGAATTTTAGTTTATGTACTGTTTAAATTTTTTGTTTCATGATATATATATATATATATTATATGCTTCCAACACGTATTTGATTCCTATTTTTTTCTAAAAAATTGTTTCTCCGCTTCTAAACGTTTCCGCTTCCGCGTATCCACTTCTGGTTCCATGTAACATAGGTCGTAACTGAACAACAATGTTTCTTCCCTAGCCACGAGTGGGGTCTATTGATATTGTTGTGGCAATCTGGGGTTCGCCAATAAGGTAGTTTGTTTCTCGTTTTCTTTTTCGATTCTAAACAACGTCATTTAAATTCGTAGATATTATTGTCTTTAATTTAATTTTTTACTAATAGAAACGATGTTGTTTTTTGTATTTTGTCGCGTTTTAAGAGTGAACTAGATTTTGACCCGCCCTTGAAAAAGACAAGTATATTTTATGTTTTTTCTCAAAAAATTTAGTTTTTATATTTACAAATCCGATAAAAAAATAGTACCAAAACTGAAACTGGTCAAATATCCAAAAAGATTCAAAATTTTGGTATTTAGAGAACCGGAAATAAAATATTTTGGTATCTAAACCGAATCGAACCCGCAAAGATCTGAAACGAACCCAACCAGAAATTTATAAATTCAAAATTGGGTTGAAATCTTTTAATTCAAAATCCCGCAACCCAGATAGATCGAACCGAATTCGAATGGGTATCCAAACGTCCACACCTATTTAAATGTAATATAATTTATTTTAACTATATTGAATATATGCCAACAACTAATATATATAAATGTGTAATTACGATATGAAGAAAAAACTATATATAATTTTCCAAGTAACCAATAATTTTTGTAATATAATATTAGTTGTTCGCATATAATTGTAATATAGCCCATAATTTTTGTAATATAATACCTTTGACCCATAATCGCCGAGAATTTTGAGATGGAAGTAACAAATTATGTGTTGATTAATAAAAAGGTAATTACAGCTGTATAATTTATTTATTTTGCATTTAGATGCAGTTGCAAAATATTTAGTTTATTTAAAAAATATATATATGGGAAAATAAATAGTTGGACATAATATTTATTAATAGGTCATGATTTTGTTTAATAGAATAGATTCCGTAAATTCTTTGATTGAACTGGGTGACACATTCATCTTTCTTAACTGATTGAACTGTATTTTTGAAATTTCATATAACTAAACATAAAATTAAAATATGTGCAGGTTCAAGGAAATAAGTTCCTTTAGAGAGAATCCCAGGTTAACAAAGAAGAATCAATACAGAGAAGACAAATTCCGATGTTGCTGATATTGAATTCGCCTTTTTAAAAAAAAATGTTGTTGATGGTTATGAATCGTTTGCTTTGGTGTTATGAAACTCCGGGTTTTATGTTGTTTACTGAGTTAAAGAGATTTTTCTAATATCTTTATAAGGTTAAATATGTAATTGGTTAGTTGTTGTGTATATTTAATGATGCTTCTAACAATTAAAAAAAGCCTAATGTGCATAGCATATAGTTTAAAAAAAATTACCTATGATCAAAGTAATGCTTCTGTTAGCATTGAAGATGAATGATGAAGATGTCGACGACGATTCAACAGCTAACATCTTCGACGATCTCTCTTCTTCCTCCTTCACTTCTCAATCTCAGGTGAAGTCAACTTTTGTTTCTCCTTACTTTCTCTGTTTGCTGTTTATGAATTCTATAGGTGGATAATGATGAGTTCTTTCTTCTAGAAATCAATTGTAAAATTGGAATTAGTGAAGAAAATGGTAATTGAATTCACGGTTGTTTGGACATTGAACATTTTATGGCATTGTGACCATTTCTCTTGTGATTGTCTCTAGTTTTGTGGTTTGATTTATGCTTTGTGTTCTCTCTTTTGATTTAGAACTCGAAATGGTTGCTTACCCATGGCGAAACGGGTCAGTACCTGCAAATGCGTTGCTACCCCGCAAGATAAGATCGGCAACACTTCTTTTTCTTTTGAAGACCTAACTTCATATTGTTTGTGTTGCTGTAGTGATTAGTTATTTTTTCTAATGGTTTATTGACTCATTAGTTGCTTCAAAATATTATTATGTCTTACTTGTTTTTGTTTTTTGTATGTAGAATATATAAGACAAATGTGTCACGGAATACAAACATGTCAAAAATTCAGGCTGGATACTGATTCCCCGCGGTTTCTATCTGTTTACTCAAGATCAGGAGAACTGAGCAGCTGTTTCCTTATTCAACTTGTTGCAGGTTATGTTTGGTTCCAATGTTACAATTGCTGTTCAGGATCATTCATATCCCGTACTTGGACAAATCTGAAATCAAACTGCAGTTTAAGTCTTGTCTATCTTTGCTTTTCTCGTCTTCTTCAGGCTTATGTCGACTCCAGTGATATTATGGGTCAGACCGGACAATTTAACACAGATATGCAGAAGTATGGAAACATACAGTACATGAGATGCACTCCAGAGAATGGCTTCTTCCCGGACCTATCCATACTTGGCAGGACGGACATAGTCTTCTTCTGTTATCCAAATAACCCTACCGTGCAGTTGCCACGAGGGAGCAACTGACACAGATAGTACAGTTTGCAAAGAAGAATGGATCAATCATAGTGTTCGATCCCGCATATGCAATGTACATGTCTGATGATAACCCACGCTCCATTTTCGAAATCCCTAGAGCAGAGGAGGTAATAGAATGGTTTATTACACGTTTCAAAAGTTCCATTTTCTTAACAATGCTACTTCTTTAGAGGTCGCTATGGAGACAGCTTCCTTCAGTAAATACACTGGTTTCACTGGAGTAAGACTTGGTTGGACGGTCATCCCAAAGCAGCTTCGTTATTCAGACGGCTTCCCTGTTGCAAAAGACTTCAATCGAATCGTCTGCACTTGTTTCAATGGTGCATCTAATATCTCTCAAGCTGGTGCTCTTGCTTGCCTTACATCAGAAGGACTTGAGGTTAGCTAAAGAGAGACTTCAAAACTTAACACAGTTCCCACAAGTAATATACTTAATATGATTTTTCTATTTATAAAACATTGCAGGCAATGCAGAAGGTGGTTGGGTTCTGAGAACACAAACATAATCATCGATACATTCACTTCTCTTGGCTATGATGTATATGGAGGAAAGAATGCGACTTACGTGTGGGTTCACTTCCCGAACCAAAGTTCATGGGATGTGTTTGCTGAGATTCTGGAGAAGACCCATGTGGTTACAACTCCAGGGAGTGGGTTTGGACCAGGAGGTGAAGGGTTTGTCCGTGTTAGCGCCTTTGGTCACAGAGAGAACATCTTGGAGGCGTGTCGGAGATTCAAGCAGCTTTACAAATGAAGATTCTTGTAATCCTTCATCATCAATTTCCTCTCAGAGTGACGTGACTAGAATTGAAATAAATACTGTCTCCTTTGTTTCTTGAAACGTACCAACTAAGAAACAAATGGTTCAATCAGTAACCAAACGTCTTCTTTAAATGTTTTCTTCGAGAAATGTTCACATAAACTCAAATCTCATTGTCAATCTCTGAGAAAGTACAAAAAGTCTAGTTATGTCGGTCTGAAAAGGGTACTTAAGTAAAATGAGGACGAGTGTTTTAATCTCATAACTAAAACAGTTGTAGTCTTGCATTCTTGAAAGGTTCGTTGACTTTGAACAATGGAAACACGTCAGTCGAAAATGGAGCTTAGGCCTCTAGTGAACACAGGGCTTAAGGATAGTGCAATTGGTTTTGTTCAAATGGATGTAGGTGTCTTTCCTTGTTGTCTGCAGGTGCTTCAGCTTTATAACATCATCTCTCATCGCCAGTCTCTGAGTTGGTGTTAATGTGCTCGCTGCCATTAGCTCCTTAGGGGCAGTCTCTCACATTCTTTCTCTCTTGTCTATCTTACCAAATTAGTTCGCAATAAATTCATCCATTTATAAATATTTTTTGATTAGTTTTAATTTCAAAAGCATTTTGACAATTTGAAGAGCATACAAAACTATGTCTAATATATGTTTGAAGTTTAGAGACCAGAGCACATTCGACTATATCCAGAACCTGTCTTACTCTTTATCCTCATCGTCTAAAGCTTTGTGATAATTTCCTGGCAGCTATTTGATGTTGTGGCCGAGACATAATGGGGATTTATCCTTGAATTCTCAAGGGGTTCATATCTTCTTTCCCTTTAGCTATTCTGCTATACTTCTGTCATCGTACTTGGATAATTAAACTATGTACTCTTTATAACATGTTCTTGGGTACTGGGCTGGGCTGGGGCCTGGGGCTGGGAGAGGAATGCTTTTAAATTTTGACTTAACGAGCAGCTAAATCTCTACTAGTTGAAAGCCTTATAGACTTGTGTTAGCTATTTTGATACAACTGTGCATATTCTTTTAGTCATGTGATTAGGGTTTTGATTGTTGACCTAACTAAAATTTGAATTATTGAATAGTCAATATAGTCTAAAATAACACATTAAGTTGAACTAACAAGGCTCAAACCAACCATAAAGTACACCTACAAAAACAATTAAATATTATATCTATGCTAAGTATTTTGTAATCCATAGACTCTTGCCACTATATATACTCACAACATATCATCAACACAAAACAGTAAACCGAAGAAGCAATAAGAGAGTGGCTTAACCATAATCTAAAACTCATCAGCACATCAAGATGGCATCGTACAAGCTTTTGCTCATTGCTTGCTTAGTGAGTCTTTCTTCTTCTATTATGATCGAGACTTGTTCGGCCTCACGCCATCTTCTTCAGAAACAACCTCTTCCTCAAATTCCAAGCATGCCTATCCCAACAACGGGATTACCTCCATTGCCATCGACTTTTCAACAACCAACTCTTCCCACCATTCCCACTTCAATTCCTCCATTGCCATCAACATTTCCGAAACCAACTCTTCCCACCATTCCCACTTCAATTCCTCCATTGCCAGCAACATTGCCACAACCAACTCTTCCAACTATTCCCACTTCTACAGCTCCATTGTCAATCCCTTCATTTCTAACAACAATCCCTTCTCTCCCAACTAGTTTCCCATCCATTCCATTTTTCCCTCCTCCGCCTACAACAACTACATCGAGTCCTTAAGTGATTAGCTACTTCATGGGTTTGCTGTAATTTTTAAACTACAGTGAGTTGTATCATTGTAGTGTCTTTGGTTTGGTAATTACGCATATATATATATATATATATATATATATATATATATATATATATATATATATATATATATATATATATATATATATATATATATATATATATATATTCGTATGATTGTACCGTTAAATTTCACTTTTCATGATCGATATGATTTATTTTACTTTTTACATACGTTGTATGCTTATTTTGGTTTTTTTACTCTTGTGCTAATATAAAGTTTGGCTACGTTTGCAGTATTTCCTTTAAGCTGCTATCAGTGTATATTTATTCTTTTGCATTCACAGTAAAATGCTATTAGAAGTAAACGAAAACATTCATTGTTTATTAATTTATAAAATGAGTACAGTTCTACCTCTCTCATATACTCATTCTCTAAATTTATATATATGTATTAATAAATTCTTAGTGTACAATTTATATTTTTCACTAGCATTTTACAATATCATAACCAAAATTTATCTCCTTGACGAGATAAATACCTACTTATTGTATTGATACAATGATCTTCAATCTAAAAAATTATCAAGGGCTGAATGACTAATTTATAGTTTATCCATATGTGTACACTACTACTAACTTTGTGAAGAAACTGAGAAATGCGTTTTTAATAATGTAGAAAATAAACAAGAAGCATGTGTTGCCATTTTGGCTGATGTTTCACTTTCCAACATGCAGTTTATCAACTTTTTTGGTAAATAAAGTTTGCTTCACTTTTCTTCTTACGATCCTACTCATATCAATCATCAAATATAACCACTCTCTTTCTCTACATTCATTCAGTCTCCCCTCATAACATGACTAGGGATCTGACTGGTGTAACCATAGCAGTTGCAATGCGGGTAAAGTTGAGGGCGTTTACGGACACATGTGGTCGTGGAAAGATATTTACGATTGATACAATAGTTATAAACTGGTGTGTTTGCATGATAGTTAATTATGACTGGCAGTGGTTAAATAATAAATTAACATTATTTACATTTTATATAATTGTAATATTAAAAATCATATTATTAAATAAATATTAAAATTATATTTTATTGAATTATAAAATATTAAAAATCATATTTTTATAAGAAATATTAAAATTATATTTATAAAATAATAATATCTTTTAAAAAAATTAGAGAAATATTTTTGTTTTAAAATTTTATAATATAAATCATATATATATATATATTGTATTTCTATTACTTCAATTTAAAATTTTAATTGAATATTTTTTTCATTTTAATATCTATAATTTTTTTTAAGAAATTACATTTCTGCAAATGCTACCTGAAATCAGCTTTAAAATTTTAAAAGTTTAAAACGATTTTAAACAATTTATATGATTGTTGCAAAATGCTAATAATCGCTACAACTGCAATTTGCGGGTGGTAGCAGAAAAACCACTCATAAAGTTTCATGGAGGCTAGTCATTTGCTTATCCTCTCCTAAGTTCTCCTTGAATGTCTTGTGCGTTGTCGTCACAGTTTTTGTTCTTCTCCAAATGGTCATTTCACAATACCTTACAATTCAGTTCACTCCCTCCATCACTACTCACATATCTAAACCAACAACAACAACAACCTGAAGTATTCCACAACGAGACGGCTTACTTGGTGGAGAAGCTACATGAGTTAGTAATATTGCTTCGGCTCTCCTACGTTCTCCTGCGAAGTTTCTTCTGTTTTTAAGATCATCACTTGGGACCGACCGAGCTTCTCTCGTCATCAAACAACACAAGAAGAATTTACTATAGCAAGAACGAGTAGCTAAATTTCTACTTGTTTTAAAGCCTTATAAATAACATACTTTTGCTAGCTATTTTGACACATCTGTGCAAATTCTTTTAGTCGTGTGTTTATTTGGTTTGAATACAGCATTGTTTTTCATAGGCATTCAGTCAATAAATAAGTATATATATTTAAGGAAAAATGATAGCTAACTACACCAAGTATTCACCATTACATGACTAATCATGCTAACTATAGAAATGTATGTTTAATTACACCAACTATATGTTACGCATGACCATATCCCCAAAGTGTATGATGTTATGTAACTAACATCATTAGCTAAATCAGAGTAACCGGTGATGTACACGTGGACGTCAGACACTAAACTCTGTTAACTTTCTCGTTAAGACAAATTTTAACTAGGGATGAGATTTAATATCTGAGATTCGGATCCGATTTGAATCCGCTCACAAAATAAGATATACCGGGGTCCTGGATCCGGATAGTAAAATGCCGGATCTGTCGAATCCAGATCAGGATATCTAGATTTTTAGGTCAGGATCCGATTTTTTTTTTTAATATATTAATTTAAATTTTTATTAATAATTATAGCTGATTTTTTAAATATTTTTTTTGATCGAATCCTATGCATAAATATATAGGTTTCGATAAAAAAAATTTAAAAATATTTAGTTTTAATTTATACATAAAATTAGTCTTATAATAATATATTTTAATTTTAATAATATTATATGGATAAATACATTCATAAATTTTTAAAAAATATTTAATTTATGTAATATTTTAGAGCTTTTTGTATTTTAAAAAATATTTGTATGTTTGTAATTATTTTTTACTGATCCGAATCTGGATCCAGATACTCACGGGTATCATGATATCTAGACGGATATCCGGATGGCATGGATCCGAATCTAGATACTAAAATCACGGATCTGGATCCGGATCCGGGTATCCCAAATATCCTAGATATCCAGATCCGTTCCAGGCATAGGTTTAACCCAACATAATTTATTTTAATTTTTTTAATTTATTTTAATTTCGACCAGACTTAGATAAAATAATAAAATAATATGGGCATGCTTATTTTGATCATGTCTTCCGTTAGAAGAACATGTCTATTTTATCTTTTAGATGTTTTTAACAATGTTAGCATTCTCGGGTTTCTCAGATTATTTTAGATGTTTTTGCTTATTTTGGATTTTTTGCTTAAAATAAGCAGGTCCAAATTTTTTTTCTTTTATTTTGTCTAGGTCTGGTCGAAATTAAAATAAATTAAAAAAAATTAAAATAAATTATGTTGGGTTAAACCTATGCCTGGAACGGATCTGGATATATATATATGGATGCTTCATCTTCTTTTACATACTAGCTAATTAAGTGTGGCTAGGTAACCAATGTATTAGAGCTGGAGGGGTTTGATCGTTGAACTAACTTAAATTGAAATTGTTGAATTGTCAATATAGTCTAAAATAACACATTAAGTTGAACTAACAAGGCTTAAACCAACTATAAAGTACACCTACCAAAACCATAAAAAAAATAATATCTATGATAAGTTTTTTTTGTAATCCATTTAGACTCTTGCCACTATATATACTCAAATCATGTCATTAATACATAGCAGTAAACCGAAGAAGCAATAAGAAAGTGGCTTAACCATAATCTAAAACTCCTCAACACATCAAAGATGGCATCGTACAAGCTTTTTTCGTTGCTTGCTTAGTGAGTCTTTCTTCCTCTATCATGATCAACACTTGTTCGGCCTCACGTCATCTTCTCCAGCAACAACCTCTTCCTCAAATTCCAAATCTGCCTATCCCAACAACGGGATTGCCTCCACTGCCATCAACCTTACCACAACCAACTCTTCCCTCCATTCCCACTTCAATTCCTCCATTGTCATCAACACTACCGAAACCAACTCTCCCCACCATTCCCACTTCCATTCCTCCATTGCCATCAACATTTCCAAAACCAACTCTTCCCACCATTCCCACTTCAATTCCTCCATTGCCATCAACATTGCCACAACCAATTCTTCCAACTATTCCCACTTCCGCTGCTCCATTTTCAATGCCAACTTTGCCTACATTTCCAACAACAATCCCTTCTCACCCCACTAGTTTCCCATCCATTCCATTTTTCTCTCCTCCGCCTACTACAACTACATCGAGTCCCTAATTAAGTGATTAGCTACTTCATGGGTTTGCTGTATTTCTTAAACTAGTGTGATTTGTTTCATTGTGGTGTCTTTTGGTTTCGTTGATTACACATACATATTTGTATGATTTTACTTTAAGTTTCCCTTTTGATGATCAGTATGCTGTATGCTTTTGTGGTTTCTTTACTCTTGCTAATATAAATTTGGTTATATTTGTAAGATTTACGTTTAAACTGTTTTATTGTATATTTATTATGTTACAAATGCAGTAAAAGAAACTATTTGAAATCTTTTTGTTTATATGAACACATTTCTAGTTTTATCTCTCTCTCTCTCTCTCTATATATATATATATGTATATATATATATATATAGTTTTTAGTGTAATACTTTAGATTCTATGACTAGTATTTTACCACACAATTGATCTCCTTGTTACAAAATAAAGAACAATACTTAGGTTCACCCCTATGGTGAACCTCTAAATTCACCACTTTCTTATATCTAATCAAATTTCCATATATACAAATGAATAATATATACTAAATCTAATAACCTAAAATAGTTTAAAAAAATTAAATCCTAAACTCTAAATCACAAACTCCTAAATCTTAAATATAAAACAAATTTTAAATCCAAATCCAAATCATATACCTTAAATTTTAAATCTAAACCCTAAACCCTAAACCCAAACCCTATACAAAAAATCTACACCCTAAATCTCAAATCTAAACCTAAATCAAAATCCTAAACTCTAAATTCTAAACCTAAATCTAAACCATAGATCCTAAACCCAAACCATAATCGTAAACCCAAATTCTAAATTATTAACCCTAAACTCAAAATTAGAATTTAAGATCTAGAGTTTGAGTTTAGGGTTTACGATTTGGGTTTAGGATTTACGGCTTAGATTTAGGGTTTGAGTTTAGAATTTAAGGTTTAGGATCTAGAATTTGAGTTTAAATTTAGGATTTAAGGTGTAGAATTTGGGTATAGGGTTTGAGTTTATAATCTAGGATTTTGATTTAAATTTAAGGTATAGAATTTGAATTTAGGTTTAGGGTTTGTATTTAGATTTAATGTTTAGTGATTTGTAATTTAAAGTTTAGAGTTTAGTTATTTTTTTTAGTTATCTTAGTTTTTTAAATTTAATATATATTACTTATTTATATATATGGAAACTTATTAAATATAAGGAAAGTGGTGAATTTCAAGGTTCACCATAGGGGTGAACCTAATTGTCCCAAAATAAATATCTACTAATTATATTGAGACTATAACTACAATCTAAAAAATTATTCAAGAGCTGAGTGACTAATTGATAGTTTGTCCATATCTATACTCTACAATGAACTTTGTGAACAAACTGACACATGCATTTTTAATCTTGTAGAAAATAAAAACAAGAAGCATGTGACTTTCTTTTTCCAACATGCAATTTATCAGCTTCTTTTGGTACATAAAGTTAGCTTCATTTTTC
Source organism: Hirschfeldia incana (assembly GCA_026261945.1). Lineage (NCBI taxonomy): Eukaryota > Viridiplantae > Streptophyta > Magnoliopsida > Brassicales > Brassicaceae > Hirschfeldia > Hirschfeldia incana. The sequence goes on from JABCMI010000024.1 coordinate 3,929,764, forward strand.
CTCTCACGAGTTTCATTTTCATTCATTTGAATCATCAAATAGAACCAATTCTCTTTCTCAACATTCATTCATTTTCCCCTCAAAACATGACTAAACGTAGCGTTTCATGGAGGTTAGTCATGTGCTTATCCTCCTCTCCTAAGTTATCCTTGAATGTCTTGTGCCTCATCTTCACAATCTTTGTTCTTCTCCAAATATGGTCTTTTCACATTACCTTACAACCAACTTTACTCCCTCCTTCACTACTCACATATCTAAACCACCAACAACAACAACCTGAAGTATCCGACAAAGAGACGGCTTATTTGGTGGAGAAGCTACGGCAGTCAGTTACATTCCTTCCCCTTAAAGACCTTCGTTTCTCAAACAAACCACTTGAAGGTCATACATGGTTTATGAGCTCTTTCTATGATAGCCAAACCAAAGGGGAGGTTCAATATCAAGAGTTTCCTTCAGAATCTTCCAAAGGAAGGCTTCTGTGCTTGAAAGGGTTTGATGATCATGATGGGTCATGGAACTACTATGCACTGGCTTGGCCTCAAGCTATTCCGGTCAACGCCAGTCTCAAAAAGGGATTAACATTTGTTTCCTATAACCATTACGATTATAGTAACATGTGGCATGGACTATCCTCAATGGTCCCATTTGTTGCTTGGAGCTTAAGAAGCGGATGTGAAAAGCCTCAAAGATGGGTTTTATACCACTGGGGAGAACTCAGGTTCAACATGGGTAACTGGTTGAACGAGATTATCAGAGCAACTTATGGTCAAGAACCAGAAATTTTACATTTTGTTGATGAGAACACACCGGTTTGCTTTGAGAAAGCAGTTGTTATGAGACACAACGAAGGTGGCATGTCAAGGGAAAGAAGAATAGAAGTCTTTGATCTCATCAGATGCAAAGCAAGAAACTACTGTAACATCAGCTCATCCGAGACCTCACGACCGCGAATCGGTATGACATTGCTTATGAGAACTGGACCAAGATCATTCAAAAATGTTTCAGCCGTGACTAATATTTTTAAGAGAGAATGTAAGAGAGTAGAAGGGTGCGAACTAAAGGTTGCTTATTCAAACAATCTAACATTTTGTGAGCAAGTAGAGCTAATGAGAAACACTGATGTGTTAGTGTCTCCACACGGTGCACAACTCACTAACTTGGTTCTAATGGATAGGAATAGTAGTGTGATGGAGTTTTACCCTAAAGGATGGCTTAAGCTTGCAGGTGTCGGTCAGTTTGTGTACCAGTGGGGAGCTAATTGGTCAGGGATGAGACATGAAGGCTCTTGGCGTGATCCTGTTGGGGAAACTTGTCAGTTTCTAGATACTGATAGAAGATGTATGTCGGTCTACAAGAACGGTAAGATCGGATACAATGAGACTTATTTTGGCAATTGGGCTAGAAGCGTTTTGGAAAGAGTAAAAATTATGAAAGATGTGGTCGAACGCAACCAGGATTATGATTCTTTAAATGAATGTATGTGTTGATGGAAGTACTCTAACTTTTTTAAAAAAAATATGATATTGTATTTTGATATTTAGTTGATCAATTCATAAAAAGACTTTGGAATTAACATCCACCAATGGTTTATAATTTTGATTATGCTAATTGATAATTTTGGTAATTTTTTTATAATTTTGTAATAACTCATACAATCACTAAATTAAATATATTCAAATGTAATATTAAAATAAAATAATAATTGATATATAAGAATTTCAAAAATATTATTTCGTTATATTTTGATAATTATATAATTTCCTATGAGCAGAAAAATTATTCAAATTTTTTATGCAATTTTTTACAGATTATTATTTTATAATCCTAATACCATCTGTTTTCTTTTAAGATCTATAAATTTCCGAAATACTACTTAATTTTACTTTTCAATTAAAAAAAATATTTATTTTATTTAGTATTTTTAGCTAAAACACATAGATAAAAAAATCTAACCAAAATTATAAATTTAAATACACACAAATTCCATTTTCAAATATAAATAAACATAAAATAAATAAATTATTTATTTTATCTTAATTTTACATTTAAATAGATTAAAACAAACCTAATAAAAAAATAATTTAAATTTTATTTCATTACATGGTGCATGAAAACAACTTATAAAAATATAGACTTGGTTAAGATTCTAAACTAAATTGATATTCCCAAAAAGAAATCTACTTTATTAAAAGGGAAGAAGTCTAAATAAATCTACCTATAAAAGTTATTTTGGACTCCTTCCTTTTTAATTATTTTGGTCTAACTCTCCACATTAACAAAAAATAATGATGCACATAAGTTAATACTTGGGCGATTAATTGAATGGGCTGAGCAAATTATTTTTAATCGTAATGGGCTGACTATATGGTTCAATTATATTTGTAAAGTATATGCTTCATTGGTTCAATATCATCAACCATATAATAAAGTATATGTTTCGATTTATTCACTGGCACAAGTTTCATGTTATACATTTGGGAACACAAACTGATGGTTTGTAATATCAATTATTTTAATATAGTTAATCATATATTTTGTATTTTATCAGATCGCAGGTCGGTAACAAATTTTTAGATTTCTATAAGATTCTATAGCATTTAGTTAACAATTTTTTTGTTTAAATCCGCACCATATTATATACAAGGTGCTTGGTCTACCAGTTCATCAACACATCGAGGTTGGATATTAAAATACTTCTTAAATCTCAAATATTATTATAAAATAATTTATAAATTATTTATTTTTAATAAATGAAAAGGTAAACACGCGCTTAATATATGAACAATTTATCAAAAAAAACAAAAATATCATCATAAATTTATATCAGATGCGGGTTAATAGCGAATTTTTGGATTTCTATCAGGTTCTATAGAGTTTTTAGTTAACAATTTTTTTTTGTTAAATCCGAATCGGATTATATACAAGGTACTTGGTCTACCGGTTCAACATCGCATATGGGTCGGATATTAAAATACTTCGTAAAACTCAAATATTATTATAAAATAGCTTTTAAGTTACTTATTTTTTAATAAATAAAAAAAGTAAACCTGCGCTTAGTATATGAACAATTTTATTAAAAAAAATAAAAATATCATCTTATATTTTGTAATTTTTCTCAGATCGCGGGTTAATACTGAATTTGTGGATTTCTATCAGGTTCTATAAAGTTTTTAGTTAACAATTTTTTTGTTAAATCTGAACCGGATTATATTCAAGATACTTGGTCCACTGGTTCAATAATGCATATGGATTGGATATTAAAACACTTCTTAAACTCAAATATTACTATAAAATAGCTTTTAAATTACTTTTTTAATAAATAAAAAGTAAACCCGCGCTTTTTAAGCGTGGATCAAAATCTAGTGTTAGCTTTACAATTTCAGTATAAAATATATCATAGATTAGTTCGGTACTCTATGTTATATCAATTTGGTTGGCAAATCTAGGCCTGGGCATTCGGGGTCCCAATCGGGTTTCGGTTTTATCCGTTCGGGTTTCGGTTTTTCGGGTTTATCAAAATCAGCCCCATTCGGATTATTTGAAAGTTCGGTTCGGGATCGGTTCGGGTTATATCGGGTTCGGATCGGGATTAGTAAATCTTCAAAGAACCGGTACAACCCAATATACTTTCGGGTTCGGGTCCCAATCGGTTCTTCGGTTTTAGAATTCCTGATTTGTACCTACTTTGTAACCAAAACATATGTAAATCGGTTATTCGGGTTTAAAATACATCACTTGAACATTTTTGTAACCAAATCATAAGTAAAATTGATTCAAAAATAAGAAAGGAACATCAACCAAAATCGTTCAAAATCAAAAAAAAAGGAAAACATATGTATTGATAAAAAGGAAATCAAGTAAATGAAAGCATAAAACAAAACCAAGTTCTCATAAAGTGAGGAATATTGTTTAATTGAAACAAAAATAAATATCTAAATATTTCAAGATTCAACAACCACATTCAACCATCAACTTTCATGTAATAAAATCACTAACCTTCATGTAATAGATAACTATTTTAGATGCTCAATATATCTTAATATATTTAGAATACATATTAGGAATTGAGATCATGTTTGGTAAAAACAAATTTGGGTTAAATATTTCGGGTTCAATCGGATACCCATTTAGGTTCGGGTTTGGTTCGGATAATACTCATAACCCGTTATACCATAAAACAAGATCCATTCGGTATTTATGTCGGGTTCGGATCGGTTCGGATTCATCTATATCGGATCGGATTCGGTTCGGATTTTCGGGTTCGGTTTATTTGCCCAGCCCTAGGCAAATCCGTGATTTGATTCTCTTTTCTTGTAGCACAACCTGGTTTTGAAAATTGGTTAATTTATGGTTTGTAAATATAAATATATCCAATACAAATGACACTAGTGTAACATATTTTAATTAATCTAATACTATATATAATAAAGAAATTTGGCAGAAAATTCCATGGCTATTATTATCAAACATACATGTACCACGCGAGAGTATAGTTTATGCTATATGCTATGGCTTATTTTATACGTATTTCATCTGTTTCATTTTAATTGTCATTGTAGGCTAAATTTTTTGTTTCAAAATAAATTTCATTTTAAGATTTTGATGCAAACTTATCATTTATTAATTTTATATATTATATGATTTTTTATATTTTCAATCTATTTTTATTAGTTGAAATATGATTACATGTAAAAATAATGATGTTTTTATTTAGAAAAAAATAAATTAAATATTTTTTTCTGTATGCACAAATCTAAAAACGGCAATTAAAAATAGTCTGTAAATAAAATATTAGTCTATTTGAATAGAATTAATGCAACAGTTTTTAATTAATATAATGTCGTATCAATTATCAAATACCAGAAACCCACATGTATGCATGTAAACATGGGGGGAAAACCGCTGACTTAATGAATATAATAAACTGCATGCAAATGTATGATACTTTAAAATATGGCATTTTCAAATTATTTATATGAAAAAAATGCCATTGTGATTTGTGTGGGGTTTAGTGTTTTTGTTTTAATAGTAATGGCATTTGTCCTACCTCACCCACATGAATAAGGTTTATTCTATATAGTGACTTTAAATTAATATAGTAGATACGAACAATTCAAGTAGGCATTTTTGGGACCAGAAAAACTTATCGTTGAATGTAGATATGGCAATTAAAAAATTTGTAAAACTCATGTGTTTGTTGATCTAAACTCTGTCACGAATATTAATGGCGTTGCGCAGGCCACGTTGCGTTGACCATCTATTGCTCACAAGTTTATTTCACATATCCTGTTCAGCAGATTGCTGCTTCACCCTATGTGATTCACTCCTAATTCACAATGAACACTAGAGCTAGCGTTTGGCGAAAGTTAGTTACTTGCTTTTCCTCCCACAAGTTCCACTTAACCATCTTATGCCTCGTTTCCACTATTATTATTATTCGCCAAATATCTTCATTTCAAATAACTCAATGTTCCCTTTCACTCCCACCTGCTCTCTTGACGTATCTGAAACACCAACCTGACCAAATATTTGAGAACAAGACAGCTTACTTGGTGGACAAGCTACGTGAATCCGTGACATTCCTTCCACTCAAGGACCTTCGCTTTTCAAACAAACAGCAGGAGGGTCACACTTGGTTCATGAGCTCCCTCTTGGATAACCAAACCATCGGCGAGGCTCAGTATCAAGAGTTTCCTTCAGATTCTTCCAAAGGAAGGCTTCTTTGCTTAAAAGGGGTTGATAAGCACGATGGATCATGGAACTACTATGCATTGGCTTGGCGTGAAGCTCTTCCTACCAACGCCATTTTCCAGGAGGGCTTGGCCTTTGTTTCTTATAGTCACTACGATCATAGTAACTTGTGGCATGGACTATCGGCAGTAGTCCCATTTGTTTCTTGGAGCTTAAGAAACCAATGTGAAAGGCCTCAAAAATGGGTTTTATACCACCGGAGTGAACTAAGGTACTGGATGGGGAATTGGTTAACCGAAATACTCACATGCACTTACGGTAAAGAGCCAGAGATATACCATTTTGTTGATGAGGACAAGCCGGTTTGCTTTGAGAAGGCTGTTGTTATGAGACACTATGAAGGTGGAATGTCAAGTGAGAGAAGACTAGAGGTTTTCGATCACCTTAGATGCAAAGCCAGAAACTACTGTAACATCACTTCAGCTGAGGCATCAAGACCGCGGATCGGTATGACATTGTTAATGAGAACAGGAGCCAGATCATTCAAAAACGACTCAGCCGTGATCAATGTCTTCAAAAGAGAGTGTGAGAGAGTAGATGGGTGTGTATTAAGTGTTGCTTATTCGAATAATCTAACGTTTTGTGAGCAAGTGGAGCTGATGAGGAAGACCGATGTGTTGGTGTCACCACACGGTGCACAGCTCACAAACTTGTTTCTAATGGATAGGAATAGTAGTGTGATGGAGTTTTTCCCCAAAGGATGGCTTAAGCTGGCAGGAGTTGGCCAACATGTGTATAGATGGGGAGCTAACTGGTCAGGGATGAGACATGAAGGAGCGTGGCATGACCCTTTTGGAGAAACGTGTAAGTTTCCCGATACAGATAGGCGATGTATGTCGTTAGTCTATAAAAACGCTATGATTGGATACAATGAGACATACTTTGGTGAGTGGGCAAGACTCGTTTTGAGCAAGGTTCCGGAATACAACAAGGGTTATGGTTCGCTAGATGTATGTACTCAATGTTGATGAATGCATGGTCAAGTTATATCTACATCTTATGGATATATTTTGTTGTTACAACTACAATGTAACATATTTCAAACGAGTAGCAACAAGATTACCCGTTTTCTTTTCTTAATAATTAAACTATCAGGTAAATCTAAAAAAGAAATAAATAGTCAAATGAAATAACAGTGTACTCATTATCTTCTTTGAGTTTGCTTCTCTATAAACCCACCTCCACTAGGAGAAGAAACAATCAAATAAAACATACACATCAATTAACATTGAAGAGCTTTTTTAATTTTCTTTGTTGTTTCAAGCACAATGGCTTCATCCAAAATCTTCTTAGCCTCTTCTATTATCATGGCTCTCATGTTCTCTTCCATGATCATTTCAAGTGTTGCTGCAAAACAACTTACCAAGAAGAAAATGTTAAAACGACGTTTTTTAGACCTCATTTCCACAAACCCGGTTTTCATCTTCCAAGACCCGGTTTTCCAACCAATCCAATGCCATTCCCTCAGTTCCCAAAACCCGGTTTTCCTCAGCTCCCAGGACAAGGTTTCCCAAAGAATCCTATGCCATTCCCCTCAGATCCCAAAACCAGGTTTTCCAAGCAACCCTACACCCAGTTTTCCTCAGTTTCCGGGTCTTGGTTTCCCAAACTTCCCTCAGTTTCCCAAACCTGTTTCCACTACTTTCCCTCCGGCAACACCCTCTGGAAACCTCAACCCGGTTCCATCTATCTCGGCTCCGCCCTCTCTCCATGCAACTTCCACCATCAGCCCTTAAGTTGTCTCATTTAGACTTATATATATATATAGTATGATGATTTAACTATTGTAATTAACATATTTATGTAACCAAACTCTTCCATATATACGAAGATTAATCGTCAGCCTATGCTAACTGAAAATCAATATTATTAAAAGAGGAACATTGTTAATTTTTTTCTCTACTAATATTTGGAACTAGGTGATTTCCCCATGGGTATAAATATTTATAAATCAAATATATTATATAATAATTGATTGCTATTTACTTTTAATTTTAAATTAATTTATAATTTATGCATCATTTATATTAATTATATTGTAATATTTTAATCAGACATATGATTTTAGATATGTTATATCTACTCGGTTTTGTTATTTTTACAGTCGTTTTAGTTTTGAATTGCATCTATTTATCTGAATTCAACTATAATATTTTTTATTCTAACTATGTTAAAATTTTGAATAATTTTCTTATTAGCATTTAGTATGGCTGTTTTTTTAAATATGTAAATATATTTTTGGAAGATTATGAATAACTTAAGATATAGTGTTCTTAGAATGAAATAAAAAATAAACTAAAGTGTTTGAATCGAAATTATGAATAAATATAACGATAATATTCTGAATTCTCATGCATATATATAAATTTTACAAAAGAATTAAATTTTTACAGTTGGTTAATATTTTATTTTCATTTGTTAATGTGTTTTGAGTCATCCTATAATTTTAATAAATTATTGATATTATAAAAGTATTTTTTTATTATATTTAAATCTATAATTTTAGATATAAGTTGGATTAGTCGAGTCACTAATATTGTGATTATATTAAGTTGCATATTCTTTCAAATTCAATCTGAAGTATGATTTTTATTGTAATTAAGTTACATATAATATTTATTTCTCGTTTATATCTCTTAAAAATAAGCAGAAAAGAATGGTGATTGCATCTGAAAAATCATATTATATAAGTAAAAAATAATTTATAGATATTTTGTTGTAATTGAAAGATATTATGGTAACCAAAATATAGGAAATACAAATAACATTTCAATAATACTAATTATAAATTATTTTAGTCAATATATCAGTTTATGTTACTTAATTATTTTATGTAATCATCTAAAGAAATAGATAGATATATAAAACGTATTTCTATTACTTTGAAAAATATAAAGAAAGTATTTTATGATTATATTTTATGTTATTTTAAAAATACTTTTAATTCATTATTACTATTTTTTGAACTTTCCTTTTTAATGAAATCATATTATTTATACATATATTTTCGTTTTTAAATTCGCTTTATAACCATTATAAATATTTCATTTTTATTCTATATGTTATTTGAAAAAATTTACAGAAGAAATTTAAATAAAAAATCAATTATAGTATTTAATATTATAGTTTTGATTCATTAAATGTATCAATGTAATTAACAACTATGAGAGTTAATGTGAGCACAACACATAGAAAACTGACTTCTCAAATAATAATATTATAGAGATATAGTTTTTCTTAGGTTCACTCCTAAGGTGAACTTGTAGGTTCGTCAACCAATATAATTCATTTATTTTAGCATTAGTATCCTATTAAAAAGAAAAAAAAATGAATTTATCAAATTATATTATACCCCTTGTGTTTTTTATTAAGTGTCAATTTATCTGATTTTTCTTGTTATAAAAAGTGTCATTTTACAATACTAATGCAATTTATACAACCTTTCATCTCAAAATTAATTACAAAATGCATTGATCTTATAAATAAAATTATTTATCTAAAATAATATTGGTTAAATATGTGATATTAATGAAAATATAAATGCATTTTAATGATTTTTAATATGCGTGAAAAGTGTTTAAGTGACACTCTTTAAAAACGGAGATAGTATTTTAAGAAAAAAAAATAGTAGTAATTACAAAAAAAAATTAAAAAAATTAAATCATAAATCCAATATAAACCTTAAATCTTAAATCATAAACATTTCGATAAATCTAAATTCATGAAACGTAGCCGGGGCGTTTCTGAGTCGTCTCCGTGCTGTAACCGTCTCTGAAACGTCTCCGACACGTGAGAAAGCTACTGATTGGTGTAGGGGACCAATATATGTGGAATTTTCGCTATGCAACATAAAGATTTTGCTTTCGACGTGATGAATATTGGATGTTTTTCTCTGTAGATTTTTTCTCTGGAAGAAATTCAGCGTCTATTATTGTGTATATAAAGAAATGGCTACGGAAGCATGTTACTCGTCAACAAATTCCTTTTCTTTCGATTTTGATATACAAAAAAAAATATATAAGCTTAAAAAAAAAATGAAAGGTGTTGGAAACTTAGCAACTGCCATTTCCCTTATTCTTTCTGTACTTTTTTTTATTAGGCTACAGTTATGAGGACGTGTCTGCGGTTCCAACTACGCACTTGTGTCGTCCGGAACAAAGGGATTCACTTCTCCAGTTCAAGAATGAGTTTGAGGTTTTGAACTCTTCCTTTTATTATAGTTGTCTTTTCAATATAGTAAAACCTCATCCAAAGACGGAGTCATGGGTCAGTTACAGCGACTGCTGTACTTGGGAAGGTATCACCTGCAGTGTCAAGTCTGGTGAAGTGATCGAGCTAGACCTTAGTTGCAGCAACCTACGTGGCAGGTTTCATTCCAATAGCAGTCTACAAAACCTTCATTTTCTAACCACTCTAGACCTTTCAGGAAATCATTTTAGTGGTCAAATCATGTCTTCAGTTAGAAACCTTTCTCATATCACCTCTCTCGATCTTTCCCAAAATAATTTCAGCGGTCTCATTCCTTCTTTGATAGTAGACCTTTCATATCTCACCTTTCTTGATCTTTCACTAAATAGTTTTTCGGGTCGGATTCCATCTTTGATTGGAAATCTTTCTCATCTCACCCATCTTGCCTTTTCTGCTAATCAAATTTCGGGTCAGATTCCATCTTCGATTGGAAATCTTTATAATCTCACATATCTTGACCTTTCTTTCAACAATATTGTTGGTGAAATCCCATCTTCTTTTGGCAATCTAAACCGGGTGACCAAGTTAATGGTTCATGGCAATAGGCTCAATGGAAGCTTGCCCATTGCACTATTGAATTTGACAGGGTTGTCATCTTTAATACTCTTCGACAATCAGTTCACAGGAACAATACCTCCTAACATCACTTCACTATCCAACTTGACGACTTTGCTAGCAAGTACCAATGCTTTTACTGGAACCCTACCCTCTTCCCTCTTCACCCTTCCTTCTATAGTTTTTATTTTTTTATCTGATAACCAATTCAACCATATTCTTGAGCTTGGAAATATTTCTACACCACCTAAGCTACTAATGTTATACATTGTAAGAAACAACTTCAGAGGGCCAATTCCGAGCACGATATCTAAATTAACCAACCTTGTCCACCTTGACCTTTCCCATTACAAGACAGAGGGTCCAGTTGACTTTAGTATCTTCTCACATCTCAAGGGGCTTGGAGTTCTTTACCTATCCCAGTTGGACACGACCACTACGGTTTGCTTGAATGATTTCTTGTCATATTTTAAGAGGCTTGGTAGGTTGGATCTCTCAGGCAACCATGTTTCTGCAACAAACAAGTGTGCAGTGTCACATCCCCATTTGATGTATGAGTTTCAGTTGTCAGGCTGTGGTATCACAGAGTTTCCGGAGTTTGTGAGAAACCAACAGCTGAAGACTTTAGACATTTCCAACAATAAAATTAAAGGACAAGTGCCTGGCTGGTTATGGACACTACCAAATCTGTACTACCTGAATCTTTCCAACAACACTTTCACTGGCTTCGAAAACTCAACAACAATTCCACTTTCAAGGCTATATAACATAACCTTGCTTGCCTCCCACAACAATTTCATGGGAAAGATTCCCTCTTTGATATGTGATTTGCGCTTTGTAGACACTCTTGATTTATCAAACAACAATTTCAGTGGTTTAATCCCTCATTGTATGGGAAATCTCAAGCATACTCTTGAAGATCTAAACCTTCGTCAAAATCGCCTTCATGGAGGTCTTCCGGAGAATATATATGAAAGATTAAGAACATTTGACGTTGGTCATAACCAACTGACGGGAAAGCTTCCAAGATCTTTGGGCCATTTTTCTATTCTTGAAGTTTTAAACGTGGAAAGCAACATTATCAATGATACGTTTCCGTTTTGGTTGAGTTCTCTCCCACAACTAAAAGTTCTTGTGCTACGGTCCAATGCCTTCCACGGACCGGTACATCAAACTTCATTCCCTACGTTGCAAATCATCGACATATCGCACAATCACTTCAATGGAGCTTTGCCATCAGACTACTTTGTGAAGTGGAGTGCTATGTCATCACTTGGGATAATTTATGATAAGCCAAATAAAATGTACATGGGGGATTCCTATTACCATGAATCTGTGGTTTTGATGAATAAAGGTGTAAGGATGGAGCTAGTACGTATCCTAAAAATCTTCAGAGCACTCGACTTTTCAGGAAACAAATTTGAAGGAGAGATCCCAAGGTCCATCGGTCTATTGAAAGAGCTTCATGTGCTCGACTTGTCGAAAAATGCTTTCGCTGGCCACATCCCTTCATCTCTGGGAAACGTGACAGCTCTTGAGTCACTTGACCTTTCCCAAAACAAGCTTTCAGGAGAAATTCCGCAAGAGCTAGGGAAACTCTCATTCCTTTCGTACATGAACTTCTCTCATAACCAGCTTTCAGGTCTAGTACCAGGAGGCACTCAGTTTCGCACGCAGAATTGCACTTCCTTTGAGGATAACATGGGACTTTTTGGCCCTTCTCTTGACGAAATTTGCAAAGATATTCACAGGCCAATACCGTATGAAACGCCGGAATCAGAGGAAGAGGTATTGAGTTGGATAGCAGCTGTAATAGGAGTCATACCTGGTATTGCCTTTGGATGGGTGCTTGGATACATACTTGTACCGTACAAACCAGAGCGGTTCATGAACATTTTTGTCCGAAGCAAACGCAGACGCAGAAGCACCACAACTCATTAAAGAGGTAAATCTTCCTAGTTTTGAACCAACTTGTTTAGCAAACATTGGAAAAAACAAAAGTATTATAGTGAAAATCATCTGAATAAAACCTTTTTTTTTGTATAGGTCTTTAATAACCTATCTGAGGAATCCGAAAGAAGAAATGCAAAGCAACCGCTATGTCTATCCGCATCAGTTAAGATTTCCAGTTTAGCTTGTGTTTTTTTTCTCATTACTCTGTTTTTACTCCTTTATTTTTAGCAAACTTCTTTGTTTTTCTGGTGTTGTTTCCGGTTAGCTTGGTGTGCTTTTTCTTTACATCTCTTTTTTTACTTGTTAGCATAACTTCTTTGTTTCTTTGTAATTGAACAACTATGTTTTTTTACGCTGAAAATTACAAGCACATTAAAACAGTTTCGTTTTTCCCCTCTATTTTATCTAAACATCATCTGAATGGACGTGAGATGAGCAAAAACAGATGATCCAGATCAACTCTAAAAGCAATGCAGGGTTTTAGAAAACGATTACATATCAATATATCATATATGGATATTTCGATTGTTCATATAAATTAGACACAGAAATTCATAGAAACAAACGTAAGTCTCTCGAAGTCTAAACCATCATTAAGACGTAGAATTAGAAAACGATCTTCTCAAGACACAACTGCAAGAAATCAAACACATAAGCTGGTCCCATTCCAAGAAATGGAGTCTCTGATGTTTCTCAAAATTATGAAAGACAGTCCTATGAAGATGGAGATGGTCATAAGTAATCATCACCAAACAGACCGGTTTTTAATAGCAATCCCACTGCCTTCTTTCTTGCCTCTGCTTTCTCCATAATCTACAGTCCATTTCTCAAATGTACAGTTTACAAAATCATAGTATCCACCGTGGAGAGAAAGTGATCCTTTCCGCACTTTCTCTTCTATCCACGGATAACCAAGCAGCCTTTCCAGTGAATGATTTATTGACGCCTGCACGCTTATACATTATATATATATAAGTTCATCCATTATCATAAAGTTCCACTGATTAACCAAAAAGACATCACCTTTTCACAGTGTTGGCACTGATGATCAAAATGGAGGTTTGAAGCAACAGCTTTTGTGCTTTCCTTTGCCTTTTTCCCCACTTTCACCCAGTTATGTATGAAACTTCTGTTAGCAGGAAAATGCAACAAGGTAAAGATCAACGATGAATAAAATGTTTTTTTGCCCTCTGGATAGAGTGATTAAAAAGAAACCTGGAATCTCCTTCGTCTTGCATGCTCATTAAAGCTTGAATTCCTCCACACCGGCTATGACCGATAATTAAGATGTTCTCCACCTACAAGTATTAATAGATCAAAATCCCACAACTCCACAATGAGACAAATAATTACAATGAGTGTGTATTGCGTTTAGATCTGAGTTTTTTTCCTCCCAAGTGTTTCAAGTTCCTTACAATAAATCTTTAGAGAGCTAATTTCATGAAAGGAACAGAACCCTGAACAGTCTAAACAGTGGACAACTGAAATTTGTTAAGATTCTATAGAAGGTTTCTTAAAAACAAATGCTCAACTTATAACAAGTTAATATTATTGGAAGAGATGAGATGCTTACCTTAAGAGTATTCACAGAGAACTCCAGAGCAGCTTTTGTTTCAGTAGGTCCAGACTACAACAGGAAAATATAATTACATGATACACCAATTGTCAAGTAGTACGGAAAACAAAAAGAAAAACAATGGCGGTCTGCAGTAGATTGTGTACCTCATATGAAGGCACCAAATTTGCAATGTTGCGAACAGTGAATGCATCACCAGGTTGAAAACCAAGGATGGCAGAAGGACAAACCCTAGAGTCTGCACAAGCAATCACCAGAAACTGTTGATTCAAGTGTTAGCAACCATTCCCTTCTCCATAACAAGATAATCTCAAAACCAATCCATGAACAAACAATAATAAAAAACAAAACTTTTAAAAGCTACCTTTGGAGCTTGAGCATCTGCCAATTTTTTGAAGTGTTCCAAGTTATCCCTGTCACCAACCAAATCCTCCATAAACCATATATATAAAAGAAGCAAAAGAGTGAAGAAATAAAGATTCCCTCTGACACTTACATGTACTTATGCTTCTTGAAGGCGAGGAATCTCTGTTTCATGTCTTCAAACACGTCAGCGTTGTCTTCTCTGTCAATTGTAGCTTCCTGAGTCAGTCCAGGTGTCTGCTTCCCTGAAGCCATCATTTGCAAGTTGGCAGCTTTTTTCCTGTAAACACACCACAAAATAACCAACACACTGTTGAGGACTTGAATGTAACAGTAACATCTCCACGGAAGTTTTTTTCCATTTTGGAACAATCACAAGAACAAATCTTATTCCAATAACAACCTAAGAAGATGTACTAACGAAATGCATCACTAAGATAAAATAATTGTTAGATTCAATATCATACAAAACTGAAAAGTGATTAAATCTCAGAGAGATATACCTGAAAGAAACGGGAATTCTCAACTGGGTCTTCTCAAAGTCGTTAGAACGTGAGATCTGAATCAAAATGCGACAAACCAGACGATCAAATTCCGACTAATAAAGAGAAAAGGGAGAGACTTGAATGACACATACCGTTCTTTGGGTTTGGGGATTGAGGAGAGAGGTGGAAGAAGAAGAGGATGAAGGATCAAGGGAAAGAGAGAAGGGGTGAGTGGGAGAGGAGGATGCCATGAAAGGAAAGTTGGGTATTTCGAATATGCGACAACAAGGGACAAAGAGCATTCATCTGAGTGACAGAAGAAGAAGAAGACCTTCTGAGATTTAAAAATTGAATTTTTATTTATTTTAATTTGTTTCTGTAAAAAGAAGTGGATGTGAATGCATTTCTCCAACAAAGACGGAGAAACCAAAGTTTTCGTGTCGTTTCAGTTTTTGGACCCCACTCTTTAGAGTTTCCTTTTGCAGTAATTGTTTTGCATTTTTTACTCCTTTAACGAAACGATCGATTAAGGATTGGTGAAATAATTAATTTTGAAAGGGCACTCTCTTCACCGCCCCCCACACCGCCTGATGGTGTTGAAAGGGCACTCTCATGCCTAGGAGATCGGCGCTTGGATCATACCCTACTAGGGAACAATGTTATAGCTCATGATCTTGCACTTAGTGTCACATAGGTAAAGGGTCAGATGGTGCCAAAAAAAAGGTAGAGGGTCAGCGTTATTGATCATTAGACTGACACTTATTATCCGAAATCTATATCCAATTCGAAATTCATTCTAGATCCATTTTGAAAATAGAATATTTAAGATATCTGAATTTGGATTTGAAATTTTGAATGGTAAAATTTTAGATTCTGATATCTTGATTTTTGTAGGTTTGGATATCTGGGTCTAGATTTTTTTCAACTATGTTTTTAATTTTATTAATAAATATATTCGATATATATATATATATATATATATATATATATATATATATATATATATATTAATATTTACCGCATAAAAATATTTTTATAATATTATATTTTAATTTCATAATATTATACATTTATAATTTATAAGTTTTATATAATTATCTAATTATGCATTATTTAAAAAAAATTAGGATCAAAACTGAATAGTGTCGAATAATCTAATATCTAAATGGATATCCGAAATTTAGATATCTAAAAATTACAGATTATAATCTAACTACTAAATCCATGGATATGGATCCGATATCAAAATTCTGGGATATCAATATCTATTTCATCCCTACCAATCATACATTGCCCAAGGAAGTCCCCACCTGGCTCCATGCGCAATGTCGCCTCCCTTCAGAAGACCTCTTATGGGTTTTGATCAAGGAAAGGTGTCTACTGATATCTTTTTATCTTTCTATTTTTTTTTCTTTCTATCCTCAAGTACTAATCCTCGGATATGAGGCTATCTGTACTTGGATCCTTTGAGACCTTTTTATGCATTATACAAAACAGTGTTAAAAAGTTAATTTTAGGGAAATCTTGCTATTGTGAAAGATTCATGTGATCTAATGGGTGTACAAGAAGACCAGATTTTTTTTTGTGTTTCAAGATTATGAGTTTAAGGTTGAGAGAGTTTCCAAGATTTTATTTAAAAAATATTGGCTTAACATTTCTCTGTTAATAAGTCTTGGTGTGAGCCATTTTATATGTAAAAAAACAGCAAGAGGTTATACTGAGAAAGAAGTAGATGACAAAATTATCCTCAATCTCACATGAGTAGAACTGTTTCTACTTTAAATGAAGTTCAGGGTCTATATATTTTTCTATATTTTCTCTTTTGAGTAAAGGGTGAACATCTTTTATATATGTTTAGGATAGTTTCAAGTTCCAGAAGAAAAATATGTATTTTTGTCACCTAACTCCATACATCAACTTAAGTGGATTCAGTTTGGTGAACACCCTGAAGAGTTGATTAATTCAAATTTATCTAATTTACATGGAAAAAAAACAGTTTAGTTGAGTACAAAATGTTTATAAAGAGTTTCATTCTCTAACAAAGAAAACGCAACTGAATATGTATACTTAAAAAAAAATCCAGATTAGTTGTTCAAGAACGCCAAAAAGAGTAGCACTCAAAATGAAACCTTTGGTGTTTATATATTAATACTTATCAACTTACAACCTATTGTATCTAAAGCAATGTATAAGCTGTGAGAACTCTTTAACTTGACAAGCGTAGCAGCTTTGATAAACAATATGCAGTAGGATCATCCTCTTTATATCACCTTAAATACATATAATTTACCCTATTTTTCTTATTTTGATTTTCAATTTCAAAAAAGTATATACTACATTTGTGTATTGTCTTCAAGAAACCATTATAGAGCTCTTACTACTTACCATTGTAAGAGATAGACCTCTTCAAGAAACTTGACCTCCCAACAACACAGGATCCAGAATTGCCTCTCTTCAACTTCTCTTTTCCTCTACCAGCAGCAACAACAACTTCACTTACCCTTAAACCCGATAACGAGCTCAAAGACACTGACCTCCTCACTCGCTGCAACGACTTATCTTCTTCTTCTTCTTCTTCATCACTAACAACAACACTAAAAAACTCGTCAGCTTCTTCCTCATCACCTCTCTCGTTTTCTTCAATGAGTTCTCCATTTTCCTCCTCTGGTATCCTCACAAGAATCTCCTCAACATCGTCACGATCATCATCACTTACCGGGACAACAGGAGCACGACAAACCGGGCAATTCGTGTGTGATCTAAGCCAAGTATCGATACAAGGAACATGAAAAGCATGTCTACACTTTGGTAACAATCTAAGCGTCTCTTCTTCTTCGAACTCGCTTAAACAAACCGAACAATCTGTTCCTTCCACAACCCCATCTTTTTTACTATACTTGCAAACTTTGATCGAGCTTATAACGGTTGGATTCAAACCGATGGTCCTTATATGCCAAACCGGATGATCAACAATAACCGGTGATGGTCCATCAAACTCCCAGTTCCTAGCTTCCTCCATGCTCCATCTTCTTGATATAGCTATTGACCTTCTCCTGTTGTACCACTTGAAACAGAGAACGAGTAGAGTAAGGAGAAACAGAGTTGTGATGATAGAGGAAGCTGAGATGATCAAGATCTTTTTCACGTTTTCGTCTATGTAGTGGTGAATCACTGGAGGTGGGGAAAGATCTGCATCGTAGGTATTGCAGAAGGAAGGACAGTGTCCTTCTTTATGACAAATGGGTCCACAAAATCCTAAAAATGTGAGCTCTTGTTTGCAACCCTCCGATGCAGATGCACAGTCAGTACCGTTGGTCATATCCTTCGACAGAAACCTGTGAAGGAGGCTCATGATTCTTGCTTCAAGATCATCAAGAAGCTATAGAGAGAGGAGACGGAAAAGAGAAGAGACGATGAGAGTCTTCGTCTTTGTTTTCGCTTTTGCTTTTCTTTCTTTAGAATCAAGTTTGGTCAATAAAAGTAGGTTGGCTGTATATATCATCTTAATTTCACGAGATAATTTATTTCCATTTTATCTAGTAATTTTTTTAAAATACACGTTTTCGGAATGTAAAAAATCCAAGTAACAAAAATAATCGATTCCGAACAAATCAGTTTCGAAAATTCAAAACAAAGGTCTAATCATTCAGAGAGTGAATGGATATCACAATTAGCCAGATAATATAAGTAGAAAACTTTTTTTATTATTGTTTTCAGCTTTTATTACACCAATCAAGTAAAAAAACTTTTATCTACTTTGACACTTCTTACTGTTCTAGTATTATTAGTAAGAGCATAATTAACTTCAAATTATAAGGATGGAATTCATAGCCGAATATAAAAATCGTTTTTTTAATTTTTAAATAAAAAACTAAGAATGTGTTTTTAAATAAAATATTTTAACACAGTTTTAACTCTTTTAATTAAAATTCAAAAGACGAATTCTTATATTGCGTTAAGAATTTTATCTTAAGAATCTAGGGTAATTTTGCAGTTTATGATTCTTATTTTGCTCTAAAACAACTCATTCTTTTTCTTTATAGTTTATGATGAAATAAAAAGTTAAGCTAGTTTACTCTTTCATTTGACATTTATCTTTCCTCTACCTTTTACCTTTTTTATTTTCTCTATTTTATTCTAATAAAAGCCAGTCACACCCTCAATATTTTGGTAAAGAAAAAAAAGGAAAAAACAAGCATATGCATCCTCACGAAGTCGGTGTAATATTAAATTGTAGTATTGATTATGATTTGGCTGTGTTAGGGATAGTTGTTGACTTATCCGCGTGGTGTGTGGTTTTGGTATAGTGAAGCTTATCTTTCTCTTAAAAACTTGGCAAAATGTTTTTGACTAAAATGGTGTAGGTGATTGGTGAACAATACTATTGTCTACGGTGATATTATCTGTGGACACCATTAAAAGTGGCATATTCTCTCTCAGCTTGTCCCACCACACAACAAACCGCGTCCACTGCTTGATTTTTGTCTGTCAATATCTTTAGACTTTATGAATAAATCCCGCTATGTAAAATAATTTCAAATAATGAGGTATTTCTTCAGAAAATAGTTATGGTTTTGTAAAATGGTGTATCATAGCAACGAAAATATAAAATTATTGTTAAGAGCATTTGTGAGACACAAGGAACAATCTGTCTCGGTCGGTTGTACACACATGTAACATGTGATGCAAAAGTTAAGATTCTTTGTGGTGTATCATAAACCGGGGATCCCCATAAACCGAGATATAATATTACCGAATATACTGATATAGATAATGACTGTATATTCTTAGTCTTATATTGTTTGTGATAATTTCTTCCATTATGATAAGGATGAAGATATCTTTGATTGATACGGTTTGGGTGTGTCCAACCGACCTTGATAGAGTTGTATATATACACTTTAACGTGATTGTGAATAAACAAGTTAGTTTGGTATCCAATTCTACATGGTATCAGAGTTAAGATCAGTTTAAAAAAATCTCTCAAAAAAAACGTGCTCTTGTGTCGTTCATAGTTTGAACAGAAATCATTGTTAGATATGTCTGGAGAAGATTCCAAAAATCCGATGGATGGTTCACAGGCTGTAGTGCAGTCTGGTGATGGTAAAGAGATGATGCCTGTTTCGCCGTATACTCTTTATGGTTCTGATAATCCAGGAGCTATGATCACTCAGGTCTTGTTGAATGGAGAAAATTATCAGCTTTGGGCTAATGAGATGTTGAATGCTCTTCAAGCCAAAAGGAAAGTAGGTTTCATCAATGGAACTATGAAGGTGCCGTCAAGTGATAGCCTTAATTATGACAGTTGGGCTGCAGTGAACTCAATGGTCATAGGATGGATACGTTCGTCTATTGATCTTAAAGTTAAAGCATCTGTTACGTTCGTCTCTGATGCGAGTCAGCTGTGGGCAAGCTTGAAGCAACGTTTTTCTGTTGGAAACAAGGTTCGGATTCACCAGATCAAAGCTCAGCTAGCGCAGTGTTGTCAGGAAGGTCAAAGCGTTCTCGAGTACTACGGACGTTTGAGTGTTTTGTGGGAAGAGTTGGCTGTGTACAGACCTCTTCCAGTGTGTTCCTGTGGAGCAGCCAGTGAGTTAGTCAAGGAACGAGACGATGATAAAGTCCACCAGTTTGTGATGGGACTTGATGATTCACGTTTTGGTTCCTTGTGCACTACTCTGATTGGAATGGATCCTTTGCCATCTATTGGAGAGGTGTACTCGAAGGTTATTAGAGAAGAACAGAGGTTGGGTGTGTCTCGCGCTCGCGAGATGGCACAACAAGATGCTGTTGGATTACTTGCTCGACAAGCAGACACGTCCCCTTCCGGTGACAAACAGAGTGTCTCGAGGTCTGAATCCTCGATACTGCGAAACAGAGACCGTGTGTTATTGTGCTCTCATTGTGGTCGGAGTGGTCACGAGAAGAAGGACTGTTGGGAGCTTGTTGGTTTTCCCGAGTGGTGGAATGAACGTTCAGAACGGGGCTCTGCTGTTCGTGGTCGTGGACGAGGTAATCGTGGTGGACGAGGTAGAGGACAAGTCAGCACAGCGCATGCTACTAGCTCGAATTCTTCTGCGTTTCCTGAGTTTACGCAAGATCAATGGAAGATTTTTTCTCAGATGATCCAAGAGAAATCAGGAGCAGACAAGTTATCTGGTAAGACGAAGTTTGGAAATGTCATTCTTGATACGGGGGCTTCGCATCATATGACATGAGATCGTTCTCTCTTGCGTGATGAAGTCTCTATATCACCATGTTCAGATGGTTTTGCAGACGGTAGTAAGACGTTTGCATTGAGTATGGGAAAGTTGCCCATCTCCGACAATATTTCTTTACATAACGTTCTCTATGTTCCATCGCTCAATTGCACTCTCATCTCAGTTTTGAAAATTCTCAAACAAACTGGGTGTTTTGCAATGTTTACTGATGCAGTTTGTGTTTTACAGGACCGTTTCTCGAGGACTCTGATTGGAACTGGTGAGGAGCGTGATGGGGTTTATTATTTAACGGATGTGGCTACAGCAAAGATTCACATGGCAGATGCTTCTTCGGATCAGACAATGTGGCATCAGCGTTTAGGACATCCTAGTTTTTCAGTTTTATCGGCTTTACCAGTGTTTTCATCTACTTCTGTTGGTTCTCATTCTTGCGATGTATGCTTCCGAGCAAAACAAACTCGAGAAGATTTTCCAGATAGTCTTAATAAATCAGTTGATTGCTTTTCACTCATTCACTTTGATGTATGGGGACCATACCGAGTTCCATCTACTTGTGGTGCAGTTTATTTTTTAACAATTGTGGATGACTTTTCTCGAGCAGTTTGGACATTTCTCCTTCTTGAGAAGTCGGAGGTCAAGAGTGTTCTTGTGAATTTTTTAAAGTATGCAGAGAAGCAGTTCGGGAAAACTGTCAAAACTGTTTGTAGTGACAACGGCACGGAGTTTATGTGCCTCTCGCGGTATTTTCGTGAGCATGGTATAGTTCATCAGACTTCATGTGTAGCTACTCCTCAGCAGAACGGGCGAGTCGAACGAAAACACAGACACATTCTCAATGTGTCTCGAGCTTTGTTGTTTCAGGCTGGTCTTCCGGTTAAGTTTTGGGGAGAAGCTGTTTTAACTGCCGCTTACTTGATCAATCGGACGCCGAGCTCTGTTCTCAAAGGCCGGTCTTCATACGAGGTTTTTCATGGGTCTAAACCAGACTATTCGCAGTTGCGGGTGTTTAGTTCTGCATGCTATGTTCACAGAATGGCGAGGAATAAAGACAAGTTCAGTGAGCGTAGTCGTTTGTGTATTTTCCTTGGCTATCCTTTCGGTAAAAAGGGTTACAAAGTGTTTGATATGGATAAAAGTGAAATGTTTGTCTCACGGGATGTTGTTTTTCGTGAGGATGTGTTCCCATATCCTGAGAAGTCGAAGTCGTCTCCTTCACCAGTTTTAAGTCAACCTGGAGAAGTTTGTGTCGATGAAGATTGGAGGATTGTTGTAGCTTCGGAAGACAGGGGGAGCGTTTCTCCTACTCAGGAAACTCCAGTTCCTGCTGAGACTGTACCTGCAGAGGTTCCTGATGCTCCTAGTCCGGTCCCTGTTACAAACAAGGAGACCACGAATGTAGTAGAAGAGAGTGAGATTGTGGAAGAAGCTGAGATTGTTGAGGTTCCTGTTCAGGCGTCTGAGGAACTAGGTCGTGGTCATCGTAAGCAAGTCTCGTCTGTTCGATTAATGGATTATGTTACTTACAACACTGCAGTTCTTCTTCCCGTTTTAAATACCCCTCACGCTCCTCTTCCATTCTCCGATGAGTCTTCGGTTCCGGTTCGAGGTAATTCACTGTATCCCTTAACCAACTTTGTCTGTGACACTAACTTTTCTCCTCAGCATCGTGTCTTCTTAGCTGCAATTACAGCTGACTTTGAACCTCGACACTTTAAATAGGCTGTTGGGATCAAAGTATGGGATGACTCTATGACTACCGAGATTGTTGCTCTTGAAAAACAACACACCTGGGATATTTGTGATCTTCCTGTCGGCAAAACAACGATCGACAGTCAGTGGGTGTACAAGAACAAATACAACGCCAACGGTATTATTGAAAGGCGAAAGTCACGAGTGGTAGTGTGTGGAAACAAGCAGGTTGCAGGAGAGGATTATAACGAAACGTTTGCACCTGTGGTACGTATGGCTACAATTCGAACTCTACTTCGTATAGTTGCAGCAAGCAAGTGGGAGGTGTTTCAAATGGATGTCAATAACGCATTCTTGCATGGTGATCTTGAAGAAGAAGTATACATGAAGCTACCTCCAGGTTTTCGCCATTCTCATCCTAACAAAGTTTGTCTTCTACGGAAGTCTCTTTACGGTCTTAAACAGGCTCCGCGTTGCTGGTTTAAGAAGTTGTCGGATGCGTTGTTGCGTTTTGGTTTTGTACAGGCGTATGATGACTATTCCTTGTTCTCATACAACATGAAGGGAATGGTGGTTCATTTTTTGATTTATGTGGATGATTTGATCATTACTGGTAACGACTCACACATGATCACAAAGTTTAAGGAGTATTTGGGAAAGTGTTTCTCAATGAAGGACTTAGGGAAGTTGAAATATTTTCTTGGCATTGAAGTGAGTAGAGGACCTGAAGGAATTTTTCTGTCACAGCGTAAGTATTCTTTGGACATCGTCACAGACTCTGGTAATCTTGGTTCTCATCCAGCACCAACGCCACTTGAGCAAAATCATAAGCTTGCTCTTGACAAGAGTCCGCTCCTCACTAACCCTACTCAATACTGCCGTCTTCTGGGTCGTTTGATCTATCTGTCTCACACCAGACCTGAGTTGAGTTACGCCATTCACATATTGTCTCAGTTTATGCAGGCTCCAAGAGAGGTTCACATGGAAGCTGCCCTTCGAGTGGTTTGTTTCCTTAAGGGAACACTTGGTCAAGGGATTATGTTAAGCTCTTCGTCGGATTTAACACTGACTATCTTCTGTGATTCTGACTGGTCTGGTTGTCCTATCACTCGTCGTTTTCTTACTGCGTTTGTTGTTATGCTTGGTAACTCTCCGGTTGATTGGCAGACAAAGAAGCAAGACACAGTATCACACTCTTCCGCTGAAGCCGAGTATCGTGCAATGGCAGCAGCCCTTCGTGAGGTCTTGTGGCTGCGTAAGATGTTGAAGGAATTAGATATCAAACAACTGCCCACTCGTTTTTACTGTGATAGCAAGGCTGCTATACATATTGCTTCTAATCCGGTGTTCCACGAGCGTACAAAACATATTGAAAATGACTGTCATGCAGTAAGAGATGCAGTTAAGGCTCGCTTCATTGATCTTGTTCACATTCGTACGCATGATCAGGTAGCTGACATACTGACAAAGGCACTTGGGCGAGCTCAATTCAATTCCTTGTTGTCCAAGTTGGGCGTTCGTAATCCTCACGCTCCAACGTGAGGGGGAATATTACGGAATATACTGATATAGATAATGACTGTATATTCCTAGTCTTATATTGTTTGTGATAATCTCTTCCATTATGATAAGGATGAAGATATCTTTGATTGATACGGTTTGGGTGTGTCCAACCGACCTTGATAGAGTTGTATATATACACTTTAACGTGATTGTGAATAAACAAGTTAGTTTGGTATCAAATTCTACATATAACTTCTTTTTTTTTATTGATCTTTAACGCTCCGGTTTGCTTCTGTTCACAGATAAACTATCTAAGATTTTAACCAATAGACCAGCTCTCATCGGCAAATTACTTTCAAAATTGATAAAATTTGTTTGAAGCTTATGAATGTTAGTACAATGGTTCCAAGTTGACGCTGTGGTGGGCCCTAGTTATGCTTATATGGCTAAAAAGTAAAAAGTCATATAGAGACGCACATCCGAAAGGAACATGAATACAAGATTAATACAAAAAGGAGATTTAAAATCTAACGGTGGTGGGACCAAAGCAGCTAAGCCCCATAGCTTTCTCGAAGGACTTGGTCTTGTGCTGTTTGGATCTGATAATATCAGCCGACGAAGAAGAAGACGCAGCATCAGGAGGAGAGGAGCGAGATGGGATAATGACGGTACGGACGTGAGCCATTGCGTTTTTGTGTAGTAAACGGAGAGGGTAGTTCCAGCGAGCAACGCCTTGGTCCTTGAGCACTTCCACGACTGCGATCACAGTCGCCACCGTCCACGAAGCTTGCTTTCCGGCGTTCATCTTTTTATATATCTCTTAAGTTTTAAAATTGTAATTGTATTCTATCTTTAGCTCTGAAATATTAATGTGTTTGAAAGTTTTCGTGGAGCGTTGCGTTTATAAAAGTGAGAACCGAGAAAGTGGTACATAACGTAAACCAGAGGCTGAAGAAGCCGCAAGTATTGTTTTTTTTTCTTTTGAATAACTGCCGCAAGTATTGCTATAATCGGGGAGCTAGTGGTTTTGTTACTAATCCGTCGACAAATTTAACCTGTGGGCCTGAGTTTATCGATTATATTTATTTTTTTGTCATAAAGTAATTAAGTAATTCATGATATATTATAGTGTTTCTTTTTATTTTGAACAGATGTCCTACATTATGTCATCAGGCTAAAATGATATACTGAAATTAGTTGTTGGGTTATAAATTCCGGATGAGAAATTAAAGCCTAATAAAACGTTACTTAAAATATATATATAGTAAATAATAAATAGTGCTGCCGTTTTAAAAGTTTAGATTGAAGTTAAGCAGCAAATTACTTTTTTTAGCAAAAAAAAAAAAAAAAAAAGTTAAGCAGCAAACTCAGATTAAAAGTTAAGTAGTACTAACTGGTATAGATGTAGGAAATGAGTTTTGTATATATATATAAAGTTCAGACCCTTTTTTCTTAGTTTTCAATCAAAAACATAAACACATTATAGTGATCACAAACTTTACCGTCTTATTATCTTCCGACCATGACCTCCATTTTGATTTACATAAACTTATTACCAGACCCAAGTCCTCACATCATAATCATTATTCAAACATTAATACATCATATCATGTTCTTATAGCAAATCCAAGTTCTGTTGGTACATATCCTTCCTCTTCAACTAAGCCGCGCCGGAATGGTGTAACCTAATAGATACAAATCCAAAAATTGTTATATGCTTGCAAATACAAAACGAATGATATTAAAGAAAGATAAGAAACTGTATTTACTTCCACATTTATAACCAGATGGAATCTTCTTGCCACAAGAACGAGCAACGTAAACAACTTTATCCATATCAATATAGTTAGTAACATCCCTTGAAACGTAGCGGCAAGCACAAGGTACGTCGATAGGACGGATTAGAGCACAGCATGACCGAGACGGAGGCGGGGAATTTGGTCCGGCGTTGCTGACGTAACGTTGACACTCATTCATCAGCCCCGACACGTTAGCTCCACAGAACTGAGCTGTTGCCACGTTGACATTGTCGGAACCGATCATGAACAAAGCTATTGCTACAACCATGATAGTTATCTTTCCACTTCCCATCTTTTTTCTGTGTTGTTGTTGGTTCTCTTTGTCAACGGTTTGTAATGAAATCTATGTTGTAAATGTGTTGGTCTGATGATAGATTTGTATATATAGCATAACGTTAATGCCCTACTTAGTTTTTAGTAACATATTTTTGGTTAGTAGTGGATCTTTATTTAATTTTCAAATAAGCATAACAAGTTATGGTGCGTTGTGTTGTTGTTGGTGGAGATGTATCGTGGCAGTTTATGAATGAGGTTCCAACTTATATAGTGGGGTGGTTGATCTTGCGCTTAGTGTCAGCATGAGAATGTAACGTGTCTCAAAGATAACATCTGGTCTGGTTTAGTTTGATTCACGGGTTTTGAATCCGCATCTCGAAAAATACCGAATTTGCTAGAAGAAAAAAGTTGTTTAACCATATTTCTTGGGACATCGATGGTAATTGATCGAACAAAACTCGAAGTTGAGTAATAATACTAACTGGAATACCTGTGGGGAATGAGTTGTATAATTCGGACTTCTGTTTTTAGTTTTCCATATGAATCAAAATCATTAGCACACTATAACGATCTGATTGACTGCTCACAAGCAATTACCGTCTTATTACCTTCCAACCCTGACCTTCATTTTGATTTACATAAACTTATTACAAGACCCAAATCCTGATATCATAATCATCATCGTCATTATTCAAACAATTAATACATTTTTTTATAGCAAACTCAAGTTCTGTTGGCATTTCCTTCTCTTTAACTAAGCCGCCGGAATGGTGTAACCTAATAGATTCAAATCCAAATGATGACATACGGTTACAAATAAGAAACGAATCATAAGATTTATATAGCATGTTTATAAATTTTCAAATAATAAACAGATATATAAAAATGGTACTTACTTCCACATTTATAACCTGATGGAATTTTCTTGCCACAAGAACGAGCAACGTAAATCACTTTGTCCATGTCAAAATAGTTCATAGCATCCTTAGTAACGTAGCGGCAACCACACGGTACATCGATAGGAGGGATCAGAGCACAACAAGACCGAGACGGCGGCGGAGAATTTGGTCCGGCGTTGTTAACGTAACGTAGACACTCATTCATCAGTCCCGACAGGTTAGCTCCACACAACTGAGCTGTCGCCATGTTGACATTGTCGGAACCGATCATGAAGAAAGCTATTGATACAACCATTACAGTTATAATTCCACTTCCCATATTTTCTTCATTTCAACGGTTTGTTGTAATGAAATCTATGTTGTGTATGTTTTGGTGTGGTGATAGATTTGTTTATATAGCATAACATTAATGCCATGCGTAGTTTTTTCAGTAACATCTTTTTGGTTACTAGTGCAGAGCACAAAGCAAGGAGCACTCTATTTTAATGGTTGGCACTATATTCCACCCTATGCTAATGTAATGCCTTTCCTCCTATTTCACCCCAAACTTTTGACCTCTCTATTTTACATCTCAAAAAAGTTTGGCTTCTTTACCAAACTATACATAATTTTTTTTTTTAAAAAAAATACTCAAATTCAATTAATCAAAGCAAGAACAAGACTGTGATGTCTAGTTCAGAGAAGGAATGACATCATTGGAAAACATAAGATAAATACATGACCTTATGATAACCAATATATCACAAATGAAATTCTTCATGAACGGAACCACAAGAACAAGAAACCTATGTTTACAATCCATTCCTCACTAGCAGCTGTTTTTAATCATCTGTTAAAGCAAAAGTAAGTTAGCATACTCAATCAGCTGCTCGAATCAACAATATAATAATTTTCACACACAGAACATTACCATATCTTAAGTGATCGCTGCTGGCGAAATTCATCATACTGTCAAGGTGCAAACTCTCCAGCAATATCTTCAGGAACTTCATCTACAAAACCAGTATCCACCAGATTCACACAAAAAAAGTGCTTTCACTTCCATTAAATTAGTATTACTGAAAAACTAAATCTTAATCAGAGGCTAAACCAATTCACAGGACGCTACTATAAATGCAACTGGTATTTAATCTTTGTATCATGCAGTCATCTTAGTAGCTAACTAAATGATCATCTCTGGACTATCCTGATTGATTCCGAATAAACCTTATTCCTAGAAGGAACGCGAGAAGTAGATAATACTAACATAGTCTCCACCCACTCACCTCGAGGAGTAGACTGAAAACCACAGTTGGTGAGATGATTAGCAAGCGTCTCGCCTAAAGTCTTTTGCCAGTCAGGTACACTTCTGGCTTCAGGTACAGGCCATACTATTGCTGTCTCGGTGGTGAGGTTAACACTAGCAGAAGCAACTTGCGGCTATAAAGCCGAGAAAAGTTAATTATTTTTTTAATCTAAATCAAAATAATAAGACAAGCATTTTCTAAAGACCATAAGACACGAGTTTGGGCTCTTAAAGGCTTACTTGGCTTTCCAGGATCTTCTTCACACTTGCTGAACAACCACCACATGTCATTCCCTTCAATTCAGTAGAACACTCGATGTAAACATAATTGTTATCTGAAATCATCAATATCATTAGGAGGGAGACAGAGTGAGAGAGACAAACGTACTCCGACATTGAGAACAATGATGTCTGAAGAAGGAACAGAGACGCCATCACCTACTCCAGCACCCAATTTCGACTTTGGATCACCGCTATCCGATCCTCCGCCGCCACCTCCACCGCCTCTTCCGCCGCTATACCCGCCGAATCCAGAACCGCCGCTATTGAATGACGGAGATGAGCTGGACAAACACTGCAAACGGTGTCGTTTCACCGGCAAACCAGCAGCTCCGAAGCTTCTCAATGTGGGTCGGCTGGCGTGAGAACCACCAAGACGGCCAACGGTTGGAGAGGAGCAAGCGAGCGATAGAGGACCAGTAGTTCGGGCCGTCGGTATAGCCGAGGCGGTTGAGGGAGCGGCGAGTGTTGTGCACTCCATGGAAGTGGTTCCTGAGAGTCTCCTTATCTCCACGTTTCACGGGCCTGTCTTTGTTTTAGTTTACTTCTTCTAGATGTGTCGTGTCAGGCTGAAACTTGTCGAACATATTTTGGTTTTCGTTCTAATCTGTCAAAGTATGGTTTAACTATGGGATTCATAATTTTATACCCAAACCGAACAGAATTTTTTGGTTTTCGGTTCAACACCGGTTCAGTTCGGTAAAGTCTTGCAAAAATCATTTGCGGGTCAGCTGTTTGGTAGTTGGTTAAATTCGGTTTTCATAATAGTTCTTAAAAAATTAGAACAAAAACCAAACCGGACAAACAGAAAAATAGAAACTAACCAAAATTAACCGATTTTCTGAGTTTTATCAAATGTAAATCAAAATTTAACCAAAACAAAAAAATATCAGTTAGTTTTTGATAATTATTTAAAAATAAAAATTAAGCAAACCGATAAACCTAAAATCCGCAGAATTATTACAACTATGCCGTTACAGATTTTAACTGATTTACCCGTTTATTAAGTCAAGCCAACTCATGTTATTATCCAACACACAAAAAAACAACAGTGTATGCGGTCTGGTTTCACACAATCTGTAATGTTTACCATCTAATCTATTAATTTAGGGATCTATTTGAATTTTACCATGGCATGTTTTAATTTGGACTTATTGAATATATTGTGACCAAATATGAAAATACACTATCTATATTTATATATAATATTACAACATAATCTTGCTTAAGATTTGTCGTTGATTTATTTTGATAATTACAAGTAATATCACTCCTATATATATGCTTAAAATAACTGATTAATATCTCATTTCATAATTTATATTACATTTCATTTTATTTTAGCGTTTAACTAGTCTCCTTGTTTTATTATACAAATTATTTCATTTGTCCATCTATTAAAAAGTACGTACACCAAAACTTTAATAGTACTATTTCTTTTTGGTGCAACGTTAAAGCATTATATAAACCAAATAAGACGTTATACATTCAGTAACATGTCTCATTCAACATACATGCAATGTCATTTTACTATCATATCATTACAATAGGGATGGGTGTTCAGATACCTACTCAGGTTCAAATTGGGTATTTTGAATCTTCAGAGATATTTTACGTATACGCAGAGCCGTGTGAAGAACTTTTGATGCCCTAAACCAAAAAAAAATATATTAAATAAAAATGATATATAATAACAAAGTAATAAAAGATTGGTAGAGAGTATTCATTTTCCAGTATCATATTTTCAGGTTAGTTAATAAATATAAAACTGCAAGAAAAAATGTTATATACATAACTTTATTTTAAATTTTAATATACACAGTAATAAACAAATAAGATATGTAATACGAGACAAAATATAAGAATTGAAAAAATAAACAAGTTCTTATGGTAAAAGAAAAAGTAAAGAACATCTAAGCTATAATTATGAAAATAAGTGATGAATATATTGTTAGTGTATACGTAATCAAGTTAAAATTAGTCAACAATGTTTTGTTTATGGATAAACTATATATAAATATACCAAAAAATATGCCCTATATTTTTTTTATAAAAATTATTCAACGTAGGCGAATATTTCAAAATTTCTAGGGGAGGCACGGCTCTGGGTATATGAGTATAAAACCAGTTAGGGTATTTCAGTACTTCGAGTCAGGTTTAGATATTTTTAGTTCGGGTTCGGTTATTTTGGGTCGAGTTCGGACATTTAGATTTTGAAAATTAAAATTAAAATTTTCATTTCTCAAGGTTTTGTATTTAAAAATATAACTTTCGTTCAACTGTTTTTTATTTTTAATAGATTGCATGATTAATAGATTTTGAGATAACATTTCTAAAACTAAAAACACTAATTTGGTTATTTTTAAGCTTTGGATATAACTTTTGTAAATGCATGAAACAAAAAAGCTTGAGAAAATCGTTTTTCCCCGTAATAATATGTATATTATATGATCTTAAAATATGTTTAGTACCAGTATAAATATTTTAAATAAAATAGAAAATTCAAACTAGATATATAAGGTTAAGTATACATATGTTCGACTATCATTGGATATCCATTAGAGTTTGGATATTATCTGCATTTCCATAATTCAATATCCATTCAGATATATTGTTATTTCAGTTTGGATTTCGATTTGGACGGATCAGAATCAGATACGAGTTAGATATCAAGTAAAATGTCCAAACCTAACTACAAATATTTTCATTTGATAATCAAACATTAACATGTTTAATTTGATTATCAATTTATTATATAAAATTAATATTATAACCTTTCATCGTTTGAGTTTCATTATTCACAAAAAATAATAATATGTATCAAAATTACTTTACTGAAATAAAAACCGCGCTTAGCGTGGATAATAATCTAGTGTGGAATTAAAAGAGAGTGATGTTCTCATCACAGCAACTGATGGTTTTAGGGCTGTCTTTTATCACATGTAAGTAGAGCGGTCGAACAGGATCCAAAATTTTAGAGGGTTCATAATTATTTTTTGTTTGAATAATAGTTATAAATTTAAAATGATATATTTATAAAAAAATCAGAGTAACTATATTTCGACTTAATTTTCGTATTTATAAGCAATAAATATAAATTATAATTTTTTATTTTGTTTATATAACCAACTAAAATGCAATAAATAAGGAAGTAACTAATATTTATATCAGTTATATATTTTGGAAAGTAAAAAATAGTTATTGATATGTGTTGAATATTTAATGGTAGAAGTTAATATTCTAATTGATTATGTTTAGGAAATTATAAATACGGACAACAAAATATATTTTCTTCACCATTTTTAAATTAAAAATAGCTAATACAAAAAAATAACTAGCCTATCGCTTCTGTTGACAAGAAAAAAGAGTGTCATGTCTAATCAAGCGTATATAGCTTATTATCTAGATTTTGTTACTCTATTATATTTATAGATTATATTTTTGATTGTGGATATAATAAATGTAAAAAAAAAACTGAAAACTAGAACATTGACTATAAAAATGATCAAATTTGATGATTTGATCGATGATTTTTGTATTGAAAGATGTCAAATGATCAAGTTCAATTATTTTGCATTTTAAAGTAGAAAATAATGTTATTTAAATATAAAATAATTAAATTGATGTATTTATTTTACATTATAATGATATTTTGTAAAAAAAGAAAATTAAAATTCTTTCAGATTATTAAAAAGGGTCTTATTTTTTTCGAACAGGGTTGGTAAAAAGTTTGAGACGGCCCTGGATGGTCTCTATGACAACTTGTATGAGAAATAAATTGTTTCAATAGTATGCAGGTCACTGTAACAGAGTTTGGAACCTCAGGTGCTCAATGTCTTCAACTAAACCATTATTACATGAATATTACAGAGGTGGTAAAGTTGATGCTGTTAATATCATCGTTTCAGTTGTGAATACTGTCTCTTATCTAGTATGCATTTTCCTCGGCCACTGTAAATAAAGAGAGGTATTATATAATGCACATCACCATGTTGTGTTTTCTAGTTTGTGATCGAAACGATGGAGTATGGACAATGTGGAGAGTAAGGCGTCCAATATGAGTTGGTAACATCATCCTGATTCAGAATTCATGTGAGCTTATCATAGCTGAGCTTCTGGAGTTTCAGTTTCTACATAATCACACATTTCACAATTACACGGGTGCTCAACTTTGGAATACCCACAACGCGGCACTAAAATACACACTTGGTTCAGACCGCATCATGCCACATTGAGAAACTGAACATCGTGTTTAGTTATTTATATATTATGCTATAATCGTAACATCTCAAACTATCTATAAGCAAAATACAGATATCAATGGTATACCAGATGGAAATATGTAATCTCAAAAACGTTTTAGCATACATAGAGAGGCAATGAAAGCTGGAAAAGTTAATGAGCTTTTGTAAAAAATTGTATATAATAGCTAAGATATATGAATTTATTGAAGGTTGTGTGCCCCCTATTTTGACCATACTCATTTACTTGGTCAAAGTGAGATACTAAAACAAATATATGTCTTTTAAGATGGTACTCATCATGTGACATCTAAATCGGTTTCAAATCTATGTATGCATGCATGTATGATGAGTTTAGTTATAGATAAGAAAAAAAATGCTAGAACTTCAAAGTTTTAAAGTTATAACTCTTTTTACTTTTAAATTTTTAATAATACACGTGATTTGTTTTTCTTTTCAATCTTTTTACAGCTACTTGTATCTTTGAAAATACGAAACAACTCCCGTTTTTGTAATCAGAAGAATAAGATGGAATGCAACTAAAATAAAACATATTTTGGAAATATAATAAGAAAAAAAATTCTTATGAAAATTAGATACATTGGAGATGAGTATAATAAGCATTATATATATAAAAAGGAGAGGATGTCTTGTAAAAAGAATAAAAGTGACTTATCATCTATAACCCTAGAGAAGAGAACCAAGACCAACCCTCTCTTTTATATTCCTTTATTTTTTCTTTCTTATGTCTTAGTTTTCATCATTTTTATCATTTCACCTTAGACTAGTCTACCTTATTCTTCTTTCTTCAACAATTGCTCGGTTTGATGTAGGTAGAGATAGAGATAGCATCCATGGAAATGTCTAGAGGAAGCAACAGTTTTGACAATAAGAAAATTAGTTGTCATAAAAGAGGTCACTGGAGACCAATAGAAGACGACCATCTCCGACAACTCGTGGAACAATATGGTCCCAAGAACTGGAATTTCATTGCACAACATCTCAATGGAAGATCAGGTGATATATTCATCTTTCATCTTTTTCAAATATGTATATTTTTAATAAAAAAAAATATTAGATCTATGTGTGTGATATATATAATTGCGTTCTATGGACTCATAGGAAAAAGCTGTAGATTGAGATGGTACAATCAACTTGATCCAAACATCACCAAGAAACCTTTCACCGAGGAAGAAGAAGAGAGACTTCTACAAGCTCATCGCTTCCAGGGGAATCGTTGGGCATCCATTGCCCGACTATTTCCTGGAAGGACGGATAACGCTGTCAAGAACCATTTCCATGTCATCATGGCTCGACGCAAACGTGAAAGCTCTTCTTCCACGGCAACTTCAACGAACCAAAGTTGGCATAATATTTTGAGTCATAGTTCTAGTCTTACAAGGCTAGATAGAGGCCAGTTTGGGTTATGGACGTATCAAATGGGCAAGAGTCGCGGTATGTGGCCTTGCATTTTTGCTTCAGCACCTAAAGATGATCAATTTGGATCATCATCTATCTCGAATTTACACAAAGACATTTATCCTGAGAGAAAAAAGTCTAAAGAGTTGGTGGATCACAATTACGAATTTCACGAAGCTACACCATGTCATAAGAAGAACTCATCATCAGGTGAAGGTGGACCATCCATGGGAGATGATGGTGGGAAGAAAAATGTTACTTTCATTGATTTTCTTGGAGTTGGATTAGTTTCTTAGGATATGATGTCACAACTCAGTGATCTTAAGGGTATCTATCATTAGAGTTGGATATCATTTTCAGCCTTTTGCTTCCTTAAAATCTCATATGAAAATCAGTTACAACTGTCGCTTTCCATCCATCCATATATACATATCATTTATATAGGTATCTCTATATATGTATATCACATGCAGTTGAATGTACGCATACAAATATGTATCATGTGTCTTTGTTGTTAGTATAATGCATGGTTTGATTATTTGATAACTTGATCTTTCTTACAGATACATGTAACAAATCTATAGTTTTATATTATAGGGCGTATTTATACACAAGAAGATGCAAGTCTACTAATGCATATGATACATAATTACTAGTTACCAAACCGCCAATAATATTGAACTTCTAAAGCTTGAAATTCTGTATTTAATTAGGAGCTTGTATCAGAAAGGATATTGTATTTGTATGTGATATTTTTAATGGGTTAGTTACATTAAGACCGCCGTCACTAGCTACACACATATATGCATGGTTTTGGGGAAAGCACAAATCGTTTTCTTCTTGCTGGCTTTACGGACATGCTTAAAAGTTAAAACCAATTTCTTAATATATATAGTTTTTACGACAGTGAAACAATATATACTTTACATACTGGTACTGCATAAATCATTCTAAATACTCTGCAGAAGATACTAGATAGTGTAACCTCCCGCAAACTAGAAATCTAAAGTTTTTGGATTTTGGGATGAAAATCCAAATAGCTTGCTTGATTGGGCGTTTCTTCTAGAGCCCACAAAATAAACCGAGCCTCAGGACTGAGCTGGGCCGATTTGGACTCACCCTTTAGATACATTTCTTTACTTAAAAGATATTATAATGATTAACGATGCCTGGTATCACACCATTCACCATCATGCTTTTATAATATGATACGATACGAACATAGCCAACATCATCCCCAGTTGAAGTCGTGCGCGTTTGACTCTGACCAGCCAAAAACGCTTGAAATGCTCCACGTCATCATAACTTTTGTCGTTTTCCTCGTTTTGCATTAAATGTCTTTTTTAATTTCACTGTACCAACTCAGACAAGTATAAAACTCTTTGGCTTTGTCTCCTTTCACATTTTACTTTGTCTTGTAATAAATCTTTTTTTTGTTCTTTTTAATTATTCGTTCTTCTTCTTCCGATAACTTGTTTCCATCATCTTCCTTCTTTCGTTTTCTCTCTCAAGTCTTTAATTCTCCGGTTTTAGTAGTCAACGGTCAGCGATCTCGGCGTTTACATATCGGAAACACAATAGTTCTGAGTCTTTGTTTATCGATTTGGGTTGGTCTCCTCTCTTCAAATTAAAGTCAACGGTCGAATACGCGTCGAGGGCTTTTCTAGCATTGATTCGAGATCCTATGAAGGAGAGTTTTCTTTAACGAGGAATGATGAAACCTAGCTCCTTATGGCTGATTCTGGTTTTCGATTTGGTTCTCAGAATAGCTGGCAACGCCGAAGGTATGCTTCTCTGTTCTTGCTTAAAAGGAAACATTTTTGAAACTTATTATGTTTGTATAATTAATTAATTGATTGCAAAAAGGTTAGAAAGTGTTTTTGATTCTTTATTTTGGTTTAAACCTTGCAGGTGATGCTTTGAGTGCGCTGAAGAATAGTTTAGCAGACCCTAACAAGGTGCTTCAGAGCTGGGATGCTACTCTTGTTACTCCCTGTACATGGTTTCATGTTACTTGCAATACTGACAATAGTGTTACACGTGTGTAAGTTTCTTTTTCTTTCTTTCTTTCTGGCGCTAAGAATGTTGCCTACTAAGATCTTCATCTTTGCTCAGTGACCTTGGGAATGCCAACTTATCTGGTCAGCTTGTAATGCAGCTTGGCCAGCTCCCAAACTTGCAGTATTTGTAAGTTCATCTCTTCTTAAACATGATGATATCTAGGTGAGTTTGCCATCTTATGATAGTAGTTAAAATGGAAGAAAGTGTAATGATACAGGGAGCTTTATAGCAATAACATAACTGGGACAATCCCAGAGCAGCTTGGAAACTTGACGGAATTGGTCAGCTTGGATCTTTACCTGAACAATCTAAGCGGTCCCATCCCAAAATCTCTTGGTCGACTTCAGAAACTTCGTTTCTTGTATGCAACCCCCACTCTTCTCTTACCTACCTTTTTTTTATATGAGCAGCCTAACTATTAGAAGCTATTCCTATTTGTTAATGTCCTTTGCTAATGGTTTTTAGGCGTCTCAATAACAATAGCTTATCTGGAGAAATCCCAAGGTCTTTGACTGCTGTCTTGTCGCTACAAGTTCTGTGAGTGTAACTTTTGTCTCTCTCTCCCTAATACCTTTGTGTTCATTGTTTCTGTATTAAGTCAGAATATGATATCATCTTTGAAATGCAGGGATCTCTCAAACAATCCTCTCACTGGAGATATTCCTGTTAATGGTTCCTTTTCACTTTTCACACCTATCAGGTTTTGCCTCTGTCTCCTAATTTAAAAACATTGTGGTGGACATGTCAGAAAGGTTGTTTAATCATTTAAAAGTTTATCTGCAGTTTTGCCAACACCAATTTGACTCCCCTCCCTGCATCTCCGCCGCCTCCTATTGCTCCTACACCACCATCACCTGCAGGTTGTTCGTCTACTTATTAAGAAAGCATTCAAAGTCTATATGTATTAAGTAAGGGGGTTGTTCATATCATTACTTGCAGGGAGTAATAGAATCACTGGAGCAATTGCTGGAGGAGTTGCTGCAGGTGCTGCACTTCTGTTTGCTGTTCCAGCCATTGCACTTGCTCTGTGGCGTAGGAAAAAGCCACAGGACCACTTCTTTGATGTACCAGGTTAGATAAAACTTCCATGGCTTGTTTTTCTCATAGTGACACTACTTTGGCTGAGTTTTTTTTTTTGTTTTGTTTTGTGATTGTCTTTTCGCAGCTGAAGAGGACCCAGAGGTTCATTTAGGACAACTCAAGAGGTTTTCATTGCGTGAACTACAAGTTGCTTCGGATAATTTCAGCAACAGGAACATATTGGGTAGAGGTGGTTTTGGTAAAGTGTATAAAGGAAGGTTAGCTGATAGTACTTTAGTGGCGATTAAGAGACTGAAAGAGGAGCGTACTCAAGGTGGTGAACTGCAGTTCCAGACCGAGGTTGAGATGATCAGTATGGCTGTTCATAGGAACTTGCTTCGGCTTCGTGGTTTTTGCATGACTCCAACTGAGAGATTGCTTGTTTATCCCTACATGGCTAATGGAAGTGTTGCATCTTGTTTAAGAGGTATCTCTCTCGTCTTGTAGCTTATTCCTTTGTCCTCCCAATTGCTGCAAGGAAATGCCCAAGTTTAAAAAAGGTGTATAAAATATGAAATTTTAAGTAATTTGATTTTTAATTAGTTTTAGATGATTTTAACTGAATTTGAGAATTTGATGTGATTTTTCTAAAACCATGCAATTTAGTTTTTTTTTTTTTAATTTATATTACTAAGAAATTTCTTTCAAACACTTAAAACACTCTAAAATGTACAACTTAAATTTTATTCAATAACAAACAAAGTATTTTATGAAGTAAAAAGTTCGATAACACTAGATTTTAAACATTTTTTTAAAATTCACGATTGAATAACACTTAATCTGTCACCTTGGTTTTGGAAGATTATGTTTGTATAACTTATTTATTAAAAATTTGGGGGTCATAGGTCAATGTTTCACTTGTCTGTCTGCTAGTAATGTTATATTCTTATCTTCTCCTCAGACCGTCCAGAGTCTCAACCACCACTTGATTGGCCCAAGAGACAGGGTATAGCGTTGGGATCAGCGAGAGGGCTTGCATATTTACATGACCATTGCGACCCAAAGATCATTCACCGTGATGTGAAAGCTGCAAATATCTTGTTGGACGAAGACTTTGAAGCCGTGGTCGGAGATTTTGGACTTGCAAAACTCATGGACTACAAAGACACGCACGTGACAACCGCAGTGCGTGGTACCATTGGTCATATAGCACCTGAGTATCTTTCTACTGGAAAATCATCAGAGAAAACAGATGTGTTTGGTTATGGAGTCATGCTTCTGGAGCTCATTACTGGACAAAGGGCTTTCGATCTTGCTCGTCTCGCAAATGACGATGATGTCATGTTACTAGACTGGGTATATATATAAAATGTGTTTCCCATTTTTTTAGTTGCTTCTATTTGTGTTAGTTATAAGTGTTTGTTTTGTATTATTTCACAGGTGAAAGGGTTGTTGAAAGAGAAGAAGTTGGAAGCGCTAGTAGATGTTGATCTTCAGGGTAACTACATAGACGAAGAAGTGGAGAAGCTAATCCAAGTGGCTCTCCTCTGCACTCAGAGCTCACCGATGGAAAGACCCAAAATGTCTGAAGTTGTGAGAATGCTTGAAGGAGATGGTTTAGCTGAGAGATGGGAAGAGTGGCAAAAGGAGGAAATGTTCAGACAAGATTTTAACTACCAAAACTATAATCAACCAAACACTTCCTGGCTCATTGGTGATTCCACTTCCCATATTGAAAACGAATATCCTTCAGGTCCAAGATAAAGATTCCTAACACGAATGCTTTTTCTTTTGTCTTTATTTTTCTTATGTATTTATTAAGGGTTTAGTTTATGCTGATCCATATTATTGAGTTCTTTAAGTCAGTACATGTATGAAGATTCAGATTGGGTTTGTAAGTTATAACGTTTACGTGAAAAGAGACTTGATTTGAAAGCTAAAAACTGAACAGGTTTATAATCTCTGGTCCACCATGTCTCTCCCAAAGTCTAACAAGTGAAAGCTCTAATAAGGAAACACACTCGCTATATACATAGATAAAGAATACATAGACAAGCGTGAGACGTTTTTATTAGATATATGTAAAACACACAAACAGTACATACATAACAACATATAACGAACTCCAAGTTTTTACATGGTGCACAAGTGATTCGTCATGAATCATATCATAGAGATACATATAGTAACCAATGGTGGGAGCAGTGAGCACTGGTACAGATAATCATAAATACATTTGGCACATGCTTAGTTAAGACAGTGACAATGTTTACGGACTTCACCTTGAGAGCTATTTTTGACATTGAGCTTGCTCATTTTGCGCATGGCCTTTTGGAAATCAA
Organism: Hirschfeldia incana; assembly: GCA_026261945.1. Taxonomy (NCBI): domain Eukaryota; kingdom Viridiplantae; phylum Streptophyta; class Magnoliopsida; order Brassicales; family Brassicaceae; genus Hirschfeldia; species Hirschfeldia incana. Next base: position 3,969,729 of record JABCMI010000024.1, read on the forward strand.
AGAAAAACTCAGATTGATTAAAGGCATAGCCAATAACAAGATTCCTGGTCACTGGAGTGTTGAATAAGGTTTGGTCTGAAAAGAGGACTCCTGAATTCATCTGGAGCGCATTGAAATAAGCGTTGTCGAAATCATTGCGCGTGGCATCAAGTGGTTGCTCTGCATTGTCACCAGCACTACAAGTTTTAGAGAGAGTATTTGCAAAAGAAGAGTCCACTGAAGAATCTGGGGTGTTAAGTCTAGCCTTGAAGGACGAGCATCGTGCAACTCCAAGGGTATGTGCTCCTATATATATATATACAGTAAAACCTCTATAAATTAATAATGTTGGGACTTTGAAATTTTATTAATTTATAGAGATATTAATTTACAAAAGTTTATTTTTTTAGTTTTTTTTTTCTATTTTTATTTATAAAATAAGAAAATATTTGATTTTACCGTATATAAATTATTTAAATTTTATAAATTTTATTTTTATAAGCTTTTATTATCTTATTTGGTCTATATTTCTATGTTTCATAGAACTATTACATGGTTTCCGATATATTTTTACTAAATATAAGCAAAATATATTAAAATATTAAGAAAAATATAAGTATTTTCATTGTAAATAGAAAACCAACAACATAATGTTTAATTTGTACATATATAAAAATAAACATAGATGTATTATTAATTTACAATTTTAATGGGACTGTTTATTTACATGAGAATTATAAAAATAATATTATTTTATTATTTTATCGATTTGTATCATATTTTACACCGGCTCAAATTGGAACCGGTGAAATTTATTAATTTATAGAGGTTATTAATTTATCGAGTATTAATTTATAGAGGTTCTACTGTAGTTCACAAATTAAGTTAACAAATTTCTTATGGAGCATTCACATTCTTGATAAACATATAAATCTCAGTCTTAAGTGATGTAAAGTATCTTAATATTACTAAATAAGAGTCGCGAAAGAGAAATATGAATAACTCTCTACTACCTATTGGTCAATGGAATAAAAAGAGATGTTTTTCAATCTGTAAAGCAATAATTAAAAGATGTTCTAGCAAACATGATTTTAAGATTCTGAAATTGTATTTTGGAATTTTCATTAGTTATACTATATTTTCATTTATATTTTCCAAAAGTACCACCCAAAATATTTTCATTGACCTACAGCTATTTCTTTGTGTTAATGTTCTATTATTTATTTATTGAGCTTTTATTGTGAACCTTTATTGAGCTAATACGTTATGATATATAAAAATGTATAACCCAAATGTGTTGTAACTTGTAAATAAACAACTTACCGGAGAGAGCAACAACATCACGAGGACTGAAGCCACGTTGGCCAAAAGCCTGAATGAGTTGAGAGGCATTCAAAGAAGGCGGAAGAAGATTTTTTGTATCTTCTATCTTGGATCTCTTACCATCAAATCTTCCTTTAGGTATTTGATAATATGGACCACCAGCCTGATAATAAAAAACCATTTTCTAATTCGTATTAAGTATATAAATTATTATCATCATCATAATATAATCACCAATGATCGATCTTGACCAGCTTACCCAAAAAACAGCATCTCTAGCAGCCATGGCAAGTATATCTGCACAAGATACAACTCTTGGACAAGCATTCTCGATTTCTTGTTTTGCATCATCTATGATCTCGTAGCCACGTAAGCTCAGATTACCAGGCGAATCCTTTTCCGCATTGTTCTCACTTGTTGAATCTAGCAGAATCGACGCGTCACAACCCTTGATAGGACAAACAAATGAGTTAGTTTTCGAAACTTATATTAGGGTTCTTCTATGTACGTAGAAAACATAATTTATTAAGAGAAAACGCTACCTCAATGAAACAGTCGTGGAAGAGCATACGGATAAGACCTGCCGCTAAAGTCGGATCGGCTTGAAGAGCATTGTTAACACTATTCTTCACAATTTGCTCTGCGGTAGGGCAGCTCTTCATGTAGTAACTCATACTTAAGCCCCTCACGTTATAAGGAAGCCCAACAACTGCATGCATAAGCATAATCATGCATAATAAATTTGCCCAAACCATCTTATTATCTCTCATATCTCAAAGAACCTCTCAACCGTGATATGTATATGTATAGATAGATATAAATACTGCTTCAGAGCCTTTTTAATATTATTAGTTTACAAGCTTGTGTATATATCACTTATTCCTATATATATTATGAATTCACATGACTTAAGATAGATATAAATACTGCTTCAGAGCCTTTTTAATATTATTAGTTTACAAGCTTGTGTAATGAGTGGGCGAGGCAGCTGCCCACCATAAATTTTGTTTTTTAGTATAGTTCTGTATATAATTTAAATAATGCCCATGTTGAATTGTCAAACTTTTTAAAGATATTAACAAGGTTTTATAGTTTTGCTCCGGATAAAAACTATTTAGATCCACCACTGGGTACTGTGTGCAGCTGCAAGTGCGAGAGTTTATAAAGTGGAGATTGAGTAGGAGTACTTGTCAATAAAAACATAAATAAAATGTATTGTGATTCAGGAGTTACTAAGATATTCCTATGACTGATACAACATCCAGGAACCATTTGTATAATAGCTATGACTTATAGCTAGCTGATAAATACATGCAACAACAATTAAATTATAAAGTTACAATAAAACATATTATATAGCACAAGGACATCAAAACACACTATCATAAATTCATAATATGATATTTAATTTAATTAGTAATCACAATTATGTGTTTAGTTTCTTTTACTTTATTTTGTAGTCGATTTAAATGAAAATAATGATCATAGTGGAGAAATGTTTTCTTTCACTGAATCAATGTTATACCTCTTTGAATTTTGTTAGGTTACATATATATTAATGATTAAGAAAAATATTGAAAACCTTGGTTTTAAGAACTTATAAATATAAAGTATAGTCGATAATTAATAAAAATTTAGGTAGGAAATGTCAGATACTCACGTGTATTAATATATTTTACAATTACAATTTCCAAATATTAACTTGCATTTTATTAAAAATATTCCCATTTAAAAACCAACATTAAATCACTAGTATTTCTTTCTTTATATTATTATCCATGTTTCTAAATAATATATTCTTTTCTTTATACTAGTATTCATGTTTCCAAACAATACTATAATTAATCTAGTTATTTTATATCTACCATTTCTCTATTTTAAAGGTGATAATTATGAAACTATAACAATTTAAATCAAATTAGATTATATATCGATCATCCATCTATTCAATCGGTAAGTCTCGGGTTTTAATAATTTTTTATAATATCGATATTTAAAAAAAAAACTTAAATCGAATTATTGGATTAACTGGTATAATCACATATTCAGTTCAAATTTAAACGCACTTATTTACATGCAAAAATAAATAAACATACAAACTATTTCAAATTAAAAAATATATTTATTAAATTTTTAGTGAAATTTTCTGTGCTTGCGAATATTGTTTAGCGTCAAACAGTTATTAAAATCCACGAACATATTTTATTTTTTTGCGGATGGTAATAAGATACCAATCAACCCATTTGACACGCCTTATCTTGGAGTGGTTGGAACATTAACCCAAAATTTATAATAATGCATTGGGCCCATGATGGGAGTTTGGTCTATGACTCTATTGTACATTCCCGTTTACTCCTATCATACTTCATACTTGACAGTGAAATCTATACTATTAAAATATGATCATATTCTTAACATTTAAGATTGTGTCCTTAGATTTTTTTATAATTACATTTACAAGAGAATACTTTTTTATTTTTAAATTTGACAACCAATCAATATCATTTAATACAAAAATAAATAATTTACTAAATAAAAATACAACATATGGAAACTATATATATGATATGTCGATTATTCTTTAAAGTTTAGTTAATCCTATAATTATTAATTTTGACAACAATTATTATCATTTAAATTGATTTAGAAATATTAATATATTTAAAGCAATTTTTCAAATTATGGACACCGAATTTGTCTCATTATTAAAAAAACAAAATAGTAAGAGATGTATTCAAATTAACATTTGAGGTGGTTTGATTTTTAATAGAGATTTAAATGATTCCAATAAGTTGCAGAGATTTATGTGATTTTTGTTAAACCACTCTAGAATATCACCTAAAACCTTGAGATTTGTGTTTTAATTTTTTTAACTAAGAAACTCCATCAAAACACCCTAAAATCACCTAATAACTTTAAAACTCCACAACTTAAAATATTTGCAATAACAGTGGATTTCAGAGTACTTTACGAAATGTCAGGTTCAATAACAGTGGATTTTAAATGAGTTTTTAAAATTCATATTTCAATAACACTGGATTTGTCATTTTAATACAAATCACCTAAAACTCTCAGTTGAATACATCTCCCTAAGTATATTTGAAATCCTTATACCATTCAGAATGTTCCAAGGTATTCCCTAAAAATACTAACAACATAAATATTAAAATATTTAAACGTGTTTTCCTATCTATATTATTAAAGTTGAAGTACCAATATAAATTAAAATTTAGTAATATGAATTAAAACTTGAACTAAATTTTAATTACATATAATATCATTTTCACTCTTAAATATAATTAGTTTTAATAAATGAATTTTCAGGGCAGTTAACTTTACAATGTAAATTTTCACGTGTATCAATTTGCTTACTAATTTTATTTTATGGATTTTAACAAAATTTATATTATTTTCAACACACTAAGCATGATAACCGTAAATCCTAAGACTTTTATACATGAATTACATCGATTTAATTTTCCACTTTTTCAAAATGAATTAAACATTTTTTAAGAAAAAATTAAATACAAATATATTTTTGTAAAAAAAAAATGATTTTAGTTACTGAAAACCCCTGTTCAAAAACGCAGGCTAGGCGGCCGGTTAATCGCCGAAAACACGCAAATTGGACTACAGCGATGTTATTCGGTCAATAAGTCGGAAGTTGAAAAAAACTCAAAGTTTTCATGGTTTTTATGTTTGATATCGCGTATATGTCTTAGATTTAATGTATTTTCATTAAAACTTACAAGATTAATGAGAAAGATCTGTAAAATTGAAGAATAAAAATGAAAAACGGCTGGAGGTTACAGAGAAATCGGAGAGGGAGAGGTTGAAGACAAGGTTATTTTCGTCATTTCTGAATCACTTAACCTAATTAAAAAAAAAACTGACAAAAAAGAGCACCAATCGGTTGGAACCCGGGTCCGGTCGTATTAATTAAGCGTCTATAACCACTAGACTATCTAAGAACAACACTAAACGTCCACACAAATAATATATGTACCTAACCACATATATAAATGCTCAAAATTACGCCCCGATTAATCCCCGTATAATCTCCAAGTTATTGATTTGGCGCTAGGCGTTGCCCTACCGCACGCACAGCGCCTAACGAATTTTTGAACATTGCTGAAAACAAAAAAAAACCTGTCAAAATAGATGAGCAATATAATTACATGAATTTAAATAATTAAAAAGTATTGTGAACTTAAAAATAAATGAGTTCGTAAGGGTCGAGAAGTAAATATATTCGTAAAAAATGAGACAAATTTAAATAAGGTGGATCTATTTTATCATTCTTAACAAAACATTTAATAAATTCTTATTAGACTTTTACAATGAATATATTTTACGCTTTAAAAACGCAGATCAAAATCTAGTTAAACTTATAATTGCTTCATCTTAATGCCTGACCTAATGTGCATGTTTTATATAAAAACGAAAACTTGTATATATAAAAGTGAAACGTTTTGTTTATACCACATATAAATTACGCTTAATTCACCTGGCCAACAATTTTTATTAAAAAAAAAATGAAAACGTATAGATATAATTTTATATGAATGTGTAATTCACTACAAATCACAGTATCATTGAACAAATTATGAAAAGCGTATAACCGACGTAATTAGAGCATATGATGCGAAAGGAACATAAACGTAAACATGGTGATTTGAGAACTCAAGCCCACACTAGTCAGATATAGATTAAATTCAATTATTTATCTTTATAACTTATAAGCTCTGATCATGTCTATTGTCTTCAACAAAGAATTTAGTTGTCCACCAAACCTAATTGCGGTGTTAAGTTTATGAGATACTAACACAAAATTAAGACGTGAACTCAAAGATTCGTGCATGATTGAAGTGAACTAAAAAAAAGATTAGTCAAACGAGAAAGCGAGACACGTAGCTGGCTTCCATTAGTTAGCAACATCCATGGAAATGGGACAAGAGAGTTTGGTTGGTATTTTCGTTGTATTCGCAAATCGCAAGTCGATTTCACTTTGTAATTGAGTGTTACCGTCGCATAATTTATAGTGCTACATTGTCCACTCCCTTATCTGGTAAGGACAAGAAGAGTTGAGCCTAGAACCTTTTTAATATTCCTTTTGAAACGAACCTTTTTAATATTATTTTGCTAAATCTTGAAAATATTAGGGTTTATCGACGTAATATACACTTCTGAAAAGTTTGTGTGAAGTGTTGTCGTTTAGGTCAACGAGTTAACTTGAGCGGGCTTTTGAAAATGGACGAGATGAATTAATGTTTAGGCCGAGTGTTTTACTGAATCCAAAGGCAAAACTCGGCTCATAAATGAGCTTCGTAAGTTTGCTACAAAAGGGTCTAACGACAACCTTCGTCGTCTTCATCAACATGACAACATCAACATCAACATAAACATGGAAGAGAGAAAGAATAGGCTAGGAGGCATTTGGGATATCCGTTCGGGTATGGGGTAGTTCGGGTAAATGTTAGAAGATCCATTTACTATTTGAAATATTTTCTGTTTGGTTTTCGATTTGGATAGTTTTGGATTCGGTTCGGTTCGGAACCAGAAAATACCCAGAAAAAATCTGATTCTCATTTGGTTCCGGTTCTGATAGTTCGGATAAAATATCGGTTATTTAGGGTAAAATATCAAAAATTATAATGATTTGGATAAAACATTTGAATATTTCAGATTATTTTGGATATTTTGGATAAATATTATCTGGATACTTTTGGGTAGTTTCAGATATTTTCGAGTACTTCAGAATACAAGAAGTGAACGACCGTTCAGATATTTCCTACTAGACGTTTTCTGTTTTTTTTTCTGAGCTATCTTGATTGATATAAACTCATCTCTATTTCATGCAATTTCTCAATAAAATTGGATAATGTAGGTCCATCCACAGCTCCTTTCTCCGCCATGACTTGAAGATCACAGATCCTAATGTAGATGGTACCATGTATAATCCACATCAAAAAAGAGATCAAACATAATAATCTTAAATATACTTGACACTGATCAAGCTCATAAAAACGCACAGAAATTACTTCTTTTACAACGCAGCTATTGGACTGAAACTAGAAAAGTACCAGATAAAGAGAGCTGGCTGAGATGAGTGTGTCAAGACACCTGCAGCTAGAGCTGAGATCAAGCAACGTACCCAGGAAATGCATCCCATATGTGTCCGGAGGATTTTAGATCATAAAGATTCACCACATATCTAGTTTAATGAAGTCGAAACAGTTGACCAAAGCCAAAAGCATTGCAGGAATAAGCCTGAAAACAAACAAAACAGTTAAATTTTGAACAATACTTGGGTTCACCTCTATGGTGAACTCTTAAATTCACCACAACTCTTATTACCAATCAAATTGACATGTAGGATTAGTAAAAAATGAAATAAATTAAAAAAAAAGTAAAAATAAAAGAGGTGAAAAAAAGAAGGACGCTTTCATGACTTCTTCTTCTTTTTAGATTCTTTTTTCATGGCTTCTTCTTTTTCATCACTCACAAAGCATATTAAAAAATTTGCTTGTCAAATTAGAATCTACAATCATCTATCATATATCCTAAATCTAAACTCTATACCCTAAATCTAAACCCAAACCCAAATCCTATCCCCTAAACCCAATCCTTAGATTTTTTTTAAATTCTAAATCTCAAACCTAAACCCTAAACCCAAACTCTACATCTTGAACCCAAATATGAAATCTTAGAGAAATAATATCAATATTAATCCTAAACATAAAATTTCATATCTTAAAAAAACAGAGAATGATGATGAAGAAGAAGCCATGAACATAGTTAACAAAACACAAAACAGAAGTTGCAGTCAACGTCTTTTGTTTTTTTTTGTTTCCTTTTAATTTTGTTTCATTTTTTTACTAATCATACATGTCACTTTGATTGGTAATAAGAGTTGAGATGAACTTGAGAGTTCACCATAGGGCGTGAACCCAAGTTTTGTTCTTAAATATTTACATAATTAAACAACATATTATACAGTTGGTGGACATGAATAATAAGGGGTTTGGTCTGTACCATGTCACCAAGACCAAGTCAAGCATCACGAAGTCTGAGACTCGGAGGCACTCACACCGCCCAAACGCTTCCGTCTAAACACTATTTTCACTAGCAGTTCAAGTTTCTTTGTGTGAAATACGCGCTGTATCACGTTTTTTACCATGGGTCGATGATAGATTAACCTAAAATGAATCGATGGCCGAAATATCGCGCAAAACAAACCAACTGCATGCAGTCAAGGGAGATTCAACCTGTTGGCTACTGTTACTGTATGAACGGGGGATGACGCTTCCTGGGTAACCACGGCCCAAGGACACCATTAATTAGCACCAAAGAATCTCTCAGAGAAGAACACTCAGAAGATGTCATATACAAAGAAAAATAGGAGGAGCATAGCACAAATGTTAATGTTAGGAAGACGAACATAGCTAGCGAAAGCAATACAAATGGAGATCCCAAGCAAGTACAACACCCAATGGCCTGTGACATGCCATGCCACGACTGTTATGCCACGTCTGTTAGACCAGCTCCATCGGTCACAGCCTCTACCAGTTTCTAAAACAAAAAAAAATAATAATATTATAATAATTTGAATAAGTTTTAATTATGCAAAATCAATTGAAGGCTTGATTAAATGACATATGTCCATTGTAGCTTAGAACCAGTCCTAAAAGTCTTCTATTAGGACCACTTCTTAACTCTATCTCCAGTTTTAATTGTTTTTCATTTTCTTTAATTCTTAAGAACTCCCTCCACAACTTGCCATTGGAACATGCTTTATATCCCAGTAGAAGAATTGGTACAGTTAAAAACCATTTAAACAATCAAATTAAATTAATTAAAATTAAACAGTCTAAATGAACGAAGTTGGATTCTTATTTTGACATTGGTACAGTTAACAAATTGATACAGTTAAAAATCATTTAAACAATCTAATTAAATCAATTAAAATTAAGAGCTATTTGCGTAGAAAACCATGAAACAAAAATTATTTAGGTAAATGCAAAAACTTCATTAATTAAGTGAGTGGATATACGAGCCAAAAGGAATTTACCGTCTTATCCCGTAGCTCTATCCACATCGAGTTGTTATGATGAGAAAAAAAAGTTTTATCTATTGCTTCATTTGAAACGATAATATACTTTTAATTGTCTTCTCTTTATAGATTTCCAGAAAGAGACCGACTGATAAATTCATTTTCTCGGTTGATAAGTTAATTGAACATAATTAACCGGAATTGTAATTTTAAACAGAACACAACATTTTATTAATAATTGGTTCTGAACAATTGAAGCAGCTGAAGAGAGATTTGACGAGATGACATTGAAACTTAACTACGAAGACTGAAAATGAATGTAGAAGATATAAAATGGAGAAACATGGCTGAATCTATTACACATGGATCTCGAAGTTCCACATCTTAGCCCAAGAACAGATTAAATATGTGGACAAGAAACAAACACGTTATTTTTGATATCTTTGACTCTACCCAAACCGATTTACATCTTCACTCGCCGCAAACATCATACCACCTCATTTGTTGTTCTTCCGGCGAGTCTGTACAATCAACTATATGGGCAGAGACCGTCGTTACGACTACAGTTGTACTCCGGGTTGTAAAGAGAACTTCTCACTCTAATCGGTGGAGAAAACCAGATGAGAGATAAAGAACTTGCATGAATAGTGCGCTGTTCTAAAAGAAACGATTATTTGCAAGTTTCAATATATGTATAGTGGTGTAAAATAAAGTTGTAGAGTACATTATAGGGGTAATAATGACATATATGTAAAGAAGAACAGTTGCATTTCCGTTCGTTACCGACTATGCAAATAATCTTCTAAACATGTCTACAACATGCAATTGCTCTAAAATTAAATAGTCTAAATGAACAAAGTTGGATTCTTATTTTGACATCGCCAAATTTCAACGTTTGATCTATTGTTCGATAATGAATTTAGTGATATTGTTAACCATGTGACACATATGACATATTAACTGATGAATGATTTAATTAAGGGTGTATAGTTTATGTAACCAGTGATACATTTTATCATCCTAATGATGGGTAGGCTTTTACCGGATGTAGCGCTTACAACAGTTGATAGTAGTTTTTCTTAACATCAACTTGATTGCATTAAAAACCGTACGAGCATAATTGTTTTTTTTTGGGGGCTAATTTGCTTAAAACCAAAGGAAGATTGTGAAATTAGGAATTTGCCAACAACAGTAGAAGTTTGAAGTTCAACGCCATGGTGAAAGGCACAACTACCCTTAATACTCTATAAATGTACCTACAAAACTTAGATGACGTACACCTATAAACTGACAAAAAGATTTATGTAGATATGAAAAGATTATAAAAAGATTTGGGTAGATTTGCTAAACGGGAAAATTGACTTTTTAATCCTCAACTTACCAAAATAAGCCAAAAAAACTTTCGACTCCAAAACAAGCCATTTTAACCACATTCTTTTGGTCAAACACGAAAATAACATCAACTATCTTTGACGATGCCGTTTTAATATCAAAATTAAACTTCCGTTAATTTAAAGATAACAGCCGTTTAGTCTTTAAACGGTGCATTTTAAGAAAATAAAAAAACCCTAATCTAAACCCGAAAATCTCCAATATGTCGATCTCAAATCTCTAATTCTCTATCTCTTCTCCTCTCATCTCACAAATCACAGAGAAGGAAGATGGGTCCGAAGGTTAGGGGAGGTAAAGTCCCAATTCGACGAAGCTCTCGACTTCAGAGAGAAGGTTCCATAATCGAGCAGACTGTAATCGAGGAGACTGTAATCGAGGAGAATGTTGTTTAGGAGACTGTTGCCGCCGAAAATGTTACAGCAAATGATGAGGAAAACAATGGAGGAAGTGATAGAGGAGACAATGGAGGAAACGACGGAGGAAATGAAGAACCAGAACCGGGTGGGGAAAGAGAAGCAGGTGGGGAAGGAGAAGCAGATGACGAAGATGATTGTGAAGCTATTGTTGATGATGCTGAAGATGATCTTGAAGAAGAAAACGAGATCGGTGGAATCACAGTTGATGAAGTAGCTTGTGAAGATTTAGGAGAGCACTTTGGAGATATCGCTAGAGAACCAGAGGAAGAAGATGCAGACAGTGGCGACGACATTTGGGATGAAGACGTCATTCCCGATCCACTCGACAGTGATGACGACGAAGAAGCTATGATTCGTAAGGAGACCTGTGCCAACACAGTCGACAGTTAAGAGCTCTTGTTCCTGGGAAAGACGCTCAACTGTGCTTCTGATTTCAAGGTTGCATTGCTAAGGTACTCTCTACGGACTAGGTACGATATCATGATGTACAAGTCAAATGCAAAACAGCTCGGTGCAAAATGTTCAGACAAAGAGACTAACTGTCCATGGAGAGTCTATTGTTCCTATGAGAGGAGGAAGCACAAGCTGCAGATTAAAGTATACATCAACGAGCATATATGTTTGAGATCGGGCTACTCTAAGCTGCTAAAAAGGTCTTCAATTGCTTCAATCTTCGGAGAGAGACTAAGGATAAACCCGAAGTTCACCAAGAAAAAAATGGCGGATGAGATAAAGAGAGAGTTCAACTTGATTGTCACCGAAGAACAGTGTGCAAAAGCAAAGTCAAAGCTGTACCGAGAAAGAAAAGCAAGCCATGAAACACACTTCTCTCGCATTTGGGACTATCAGGCAGAAATTATGAGAACAAACCCATATTCGAAGGTGGTGATTGAGACTATTCCAGGAGCAACTCCAACGAGTAAGAAAAGGTTTGATCGCATGTATGTATGTTTTACATCGCAAAGAGAGACTTGGATAGAGAGTTGTAGGCCTGTCATTGGGTTAGATGATGCGTTTTTGAAGTGGGATATCAAAGGTCATCTCCTAGCTGCTGTGGGTAGAGATGGAGACAACAGAATCGTGCCAATAGCATGGGCTGTGGTCGAGATTGAGAATAATATCAATTGGGAATGGTTTGTGAAGCTTCTCAAAGAGGATTTGGGACTGGAAAATGGTGGTAGGATCACCATAATCTCGGACAAGCAAAAGGTACCGAATTTTATGAGTTTATGATTTTATATATATTTTTTGGTCTTCAATAAGCTTACAAAGATTGTGTATTGGTTTTAACAGGGACTGGTGAATGCTGTGAAAGGAGAGCTTCCAGAGGCTGAACATCGCATGTGTGCAAGACACATCTTGGCGAACTGGAAGAGAGACAACAAAGATCCTCAACTAGAGATTATGTTTTGGAAAATAGCACGCAGCTACACCGTTGGAGATTACAAGGAGAATCTGAAAGCACTTCGACTATATTGCTCAGGTGCGCATGAGTCTCTACTTAGGACAAACCCTGAATCATGGTCTAGGGCTTACTTTAGGATAGGTTCCTACTGCAACGACAACCTCAACAACCTTAGTGAATCATTTAACAAAACCATTAAGGAAGCTAGAAAGAAACCTTTGCTTGAGTTGTTAGAAGATATAAGGAGACAGTGCATGGTCCGTAATGCTAAAAGAGCTATTGTAGCCCAACGGTTGAAGACCACATTCACTAAGAGAGCCCACAAAGAAATAGAAGCTACTAAAGAGAAGTCTAAGTTGCATAAGGTACATTGCATGTGATGAATACTATGAGATAGATGATGGGGGTGATGTATTCTGTGGATATGATTGTTAAAACTTGTGGTTGTATAAAGTGGCAATTGACGGGCATACCGTGTATCCATGCCTCATGTGTCATCATGGCGAAGAGGCTATCCTTTCTTCACTATGTCTCAGAGTACTATAGTGCTAACATGTGGCGTTTGACGTACGCTCGTGGTATTAGGCCTGTACAAGGCATGAAGTTGTGGCCTCAGCTTAATAGATTACTTGTCTTACCACCACCCTATAGATTAAGAAAGCGTGGTCGACCAATCAACTATGAGAGAAAGAAAGGTCAGAATGAATCTTCTTCATCAACAAAGCTATCTCGAGAGCATCGCGTGATGACATGTTCCAATTGTCTTGAAGAAAACCACAACAAAAAGACATGCACAAATGAAACTGTTCAGCCACCAGCTAAAAGGCCAAGAGGACGCCCAAGACTTTATCCTTAGGTAAATTTTCATATCAAGCTATCTTCTTTTGTCATGGTTGATTCTTCTTTTGTCGTGGTTGAGCAAGGATACTAATTCTTCTTTTGTTTAGGCACAACCAGCAGCAGGAATGTCCCAAGACCAGGCACATCCATCGGCAGGAATGTCCCAAGAACAACCACAAGAGATGCCTCAAGGATGAGCTATTTACGAAGCTTCCAAGTCTCTGTTTCGATTACCTTTTGCTTATGTTTCAGATGTTACTTTTATAATGACTCTTTTAATACGTTGGATGCTTTATGTTTTGTGTTTCAGATGCTATCTTTGACTTTGTAATGACTCTAGCTTGTTTAACTCTTGTATTTTGGATGCTTTGTGTTTCAGGTTGTTTATCTTTGTCTTAAATGCTTTGTGTTTCAGATGCTATCTTTGTCTTAATTTATATTTTAGATGCTTTGTGTTTCGATTTAACAAAGCTTTGTCTTGGTCATGAATCTTTTAGCAACCAAAATCTCATACAATACCTGTTAAACATAACAACTTAAACTCAATCATAAGCCATAATCTCATACATTCCATCCAAAGACAATCATTCAAGTTTTCAAAATACAATACATAACCATAAAGAAACTGAAACAGAAACAGAAACAAGAACATACATCATACATAACACAAATTCGAAGAGCAAATATGCCCCAAATGCGATGGTAACAAGGGAAGAATACACCACAAGACCTTTGATAACATTCTTGTTCTTCTGGATTTCAATTTTGTTGTTCAAAGCAATCTCCATCAACTCTTCAATCTCGGATTTCACTTTTCCTAACTCGGTTTCATGGACTGAAACTTTGGGCAGTACATCTTCAAGCTCTTCAAGCATCGCTTCTTCCACCCATTTGAACAAATGGTCCTTTAAAATAATTAAAATCAATGTCACATTACACATAATGCTATGAATACAAACGAAATTCACTTACCTCTCCTCTGGTCACACAACGAAAGAAGGGACGTCCGGGATTTTCTTGAGTGCTTGATGTGAATTTCGTAATCCCTGCTCCACACGCACAGTTTGAAGGAAATCCGTGGTTCATGTTGAGAGGAGAGGAGATGAGAGGAGAGGTGAGGAGATGAGAGAATTAGGGATTTGACAGTAGATGAGAGGAGAGGAGATAGAGAAAATTAGGGATTTGAGTTGTTAGAAGGGGGATTTTCGGGTTTAGATTAGGGTTTTTTTTATTTTCTTAAAACGCACCGTTTAAAGACTGAACGGCTGTTATCTATAAATTAACGGAAGTTTAATTTTGATATTAAAACGGCATCGTCAAAGATAGTTGATGTTATTTTCGTGTTTGACCAAAAGACTGTGGTTAAAATGGCCTGTTTTGGAGTCGAAGGTTTTTTTGGCTTATTTTGGTAAGTTGAAGATTAAAAAGTCAATTTTCCCTTTGCTAAACTTTATCTCTGTAAATGAAAAAAAATACTGTCGTGGATTGTTCAATCCAAAACCACATTTCTTTTCATTACCTCTGTCTTATTTCTTCACCTTCTTTCATTGTTCTTTTTTCCTACTGAATCTAAATAAAAATGAAGAAGATCATGAATTCTGAATAATTCATGAGTTCATCTGGTTCTTTCTCCATGAGTTCATGAGGTGAGGACTACAGTGGAAGGCAAGAAGATGAGAGGATGATCCACTGGATTTAACTAAAGACAAAAGTTTCAAGTTTTAGATAAATTTATATACATTTCTTTAATTAAAATCTTCTTCTTTGATTAGATTTATTTTTTACCAAAAAAAAAATCTTCTTCCTCACATGATGGAATTGGGAAGTTATGGTGGATTGGATCTTCTATTTCAATTGATATATGTTAGAATGTGAAACGATGGTGGGGACAATTAACCACAAAGCCAAGAAGGTATTCTTTTTTGTTTGTGTGAAATAATTAGTTAGATGTATAAATATATTAGTAGGCAGATAACAATTTTCTTAGACCAACAAAAATATATATTAGCCGGACAATAGTTTTGACAATTTACTTATGTACATACACATAATTAGGTGTTTTCATGCATCATGTGAAGAAATATATTTTTTAAATTTAACTTATATTTAAAAATATTATTATTAAATATTATAGATTTTATTGTTTGCTTACCAATATTTAATATATATATATGATTTAGTTAAATACTAAATTAAGATAAAATGATTTTGTTTATTTAAAATTATATTTGAGAATATATGTATATATATTTAAATTCTAATCTTAGATAGATTTTATTTATTTATTTATTTGTATTGTTTAAATATATTAAATGTATAAAATTTAATAAAAAAGATATATAATTATATAATTATCAGACAATTAAACTAAACAATATTTATAAAATTTATAGATATATAAGAAACTAATGATCTTACGATTAGATATTTTTTTTAAAAAAAATGTAATAATTTTTGGAAGGTTTAGTAATACAAATTGTATAATTATAAAAAGAAAGGAAATAAAATAATATTTCAAAATTTGAAATATTATATATGAATATATTTATTTTATAGATGATGTATGAGTTATTAACATATTCTAAAAATAAATCCAAAAATTTAAATCGACACTAAATGTAATATATGAGTTATTGTCATATTTTAAAAAGTTTACCAAAAAAATAAATTAACATGAAATGTAATTGTCCATGTCATATTTTTTGGAAGCCATGTCATCAATTTTAGTAACTATTCATCATTATTTTAGCAAGAATGATTGTAGTTACGATATGTGTACAAATTATTTTGCAAATAATGTATAGAGGATGTTATGTATATTTATTTGTTGGTAATGTCAAATTGTTGGATATCTAATATAATATATATACACGTGGGACCAGAATACCTCTGTATAATTCAAAAAATAATAATAATATATACACGTTT
The DNA here is from genome assembly GCA_026261945.1 of Hirschfeldia incana. Taxonomy (NCBI): domain Eukaryota; kingdom Viridiplantae; phylum Streptophyta; class Magnoliopsida; order Brassicales; family Brassicaceae; genus Hirschfeldia; species Hirschfeldia incana. The sequence continues at coordinate 3,986,065 of JABCMI010000024.1, forward strand.
AAAATTTCCACTTAGTCGTATACTTTTTGAATGATCCGAGTGTTGTAATTGTTGACCGGCCAGAACCCAAACCTTAGTCACTGAACCCTGAACCCCAAAACCCAATAGGAATCCCTGAACCCAAACCCTAATGTCTAATCCCTAATCCCTAAACCCAATAGGAACTCCAGAATCCAAACCTTAGTCACTAAACTCTAAACCTAATAGGAATCTATCACTTCAAACCCTAATGTCTAATCCCTAAACCCTAAACCCAAAAATACTAAACTCTAAATACAATAGGGATTAAACATTAAGTTTTGGGTTATGGCGTTCCTATCGGATTATTAAATATGTTAGCCGTTTAACAACGAATTGTCATAAGTTATTAAATATGTTAACCGTTTAACAACGAATTTCAAATCTAATTAAACAAATGTTATTAAATATGTTAGCCGACTAACACTGAATCTCGCAAACTAATTCATAGATATATCTAAATATATGAATAAACTGTTATAATCTATTGCAATTGTTAGCTGACTAACAATAAATTTTAATGTTATCAAATATGTTAGAAGACAACACTAAATTGTTATCTGTTATTAAATATGTTAGCCGACTAACGCTGATTCTCACAAACTAATTCATTGATATATCTAACTATATGAATAAATATTATAATACAGAGCTAATTATTTACAACTACGATTTATCAAATGTTATTAGTCAGCTATATATAAACATTAAATACTGTGGCTACTAAATTATTTAGCCTTCAGTTGTGGTTTGTTACAATACCAAATATTATTTTAGCCTGCTAACATAATTTACATAACAATGAGATTTTTAATGGACTAGAATTTTCTTAATTATTTTACAACTATGATTACTAAATATTGTTAGCCACCTATAAACATTAAATATTTGGCTAATAAATAATTTAATCATCTACTGTGGTTTATGACAGTATTAAAATATTATTGTAGCTGTCTAACATAATTTACATTACAGTTTTGCTATTTATAATCCGTGTAAATGGAAAAAAAAATATCTTTATTTTTGTCTATCATTTGGGTTTCAGTTGGGGATCTGAAGTCTTGCAAACATCATTTGTAATGAGAAATTTTAAATTTCAAAAATTTAGATAAATTTTCAGTGAAATTGGCAACCATTATCTTGATCGATCTACCAAGATTTGGTGCAGAGGATAAGATCTTTTGCAAGATTTTATTTACATGTAGTCTAGTTTCGATATTATCCAATATAGTGGCAGTAGAGTCCATAAACACACATAATCTAAGGATAAATAATATATTTTGGTGCTATCCCCGGTATTAAGTGACACTGCCGATTCGCTACAACTTTATCTACTGGCTGTAGCCGGTGACCTCCAATCTGAGAATCTTAAAGGGGGACAATTGCTTTAAAAGAACCCTAATTTTCAAATTTCGAACTTGCGCTCTTCTCATTTGAATCTCATTTGTCCTTTATCCCAGATTCTCTCTACCCTTGTCTCATTCAGAATCCTCCAAGATGGGAGCAGCTCACAGTCACGAAGATCTAGAGATCTGCGAATCAGACGAAGAGGAATACGAAGAGTACGAAGAAGGAAGAGAACAACAAGAACAAGAAGAAGACGAATTCGTCGACTCAAGGGACGATACGTTCGCCACATCCTCCTCTCGTCTCCGTCCCAAACCTCCTCCTTCATCATCCCTAGACGACGTCGAATCAAAGCTCAGAGCCTTAAAGCTCAAATACCCCTCAACCACTCCTCATCCCTCCACCCAAAACTCGATTAAGCTTTTCCGCTACATCAACGGAAACACCCCCAAAGCCAAATGGATCACAGCCGAGAAGTCCACCTCTTACTCCTTCGTTAAAACAGGAGACGACGACGATGAAGAAGACGAAGACGACGACAAGAATCGAGATTCTGAGAAGGAATGGTGGGTTCTGAAAGTCGGGAGAGGAAAGATCCGATCAAAGGTCTCCGACGAGATGCAGCTGAAAGCTTACAGAGACCAGCGCCGAGTCGATTTCGTCTCGAAAGGCGTCTGGGCTTTACGATTCTCCACCGTAGAAGACTTCTCCGCCTTCGTGAGCAGCTACAACAACTGCTTGTTCGAGAACAACCACGGCGTCGAGCTCAACGACGTCAATAAAGCCAAGATCTTTGGGAAAGACTTCATCGGGTGGGCCAACCCGGAAGCTGCTGACGACTCCATGTGGGAAGACGCTGATGATATCTTGCTTAATAGTCCACAGTCTGCAGCTACTCCGGTGAGAGACACGCAGGATCTAACGGAGGCTTTCGAGGAAGCGACGAGCGAGGGGATACACAGCTTAGCTCTAGGTGCGTTGGATAACAGCTTCTTAGTTGGGAGCTCTGGGATCCAGGTGTTCAAGAACATGAGGCAAGGGATTCAAGGGAAAGGTGTTTGTGTTAACTTTGAAGGTGGTTACGGTGGGGTCCACACAGCTCCCAAGAAGGCTCTTCTCATGAGAGCCGAGACTAACATGCTGCTGATGAGTCCCATGAGTCAGAACAGAGGGATACATCAGCTCGATATCGAGACCGGGAAAGTTATCTCCGAGTGGAAGTTTGAGAAAGACGGGGTTGATATATCTATGAGTGATATTACTAACGATGGTAAAGGTGCACAGTTGGACCCGTCTGCGTCGACCTTTCTTGGGTTGGATAACAACAGGCTTTGCAGGTGGGACATGCGTGATAGGTACGGGATGGTTCAGGATCTTGCTAGTGCTAATGCTCCGGTGTTGAGCTGGCAGCAGGGGCATCAGTTTTGTAGAGGGACTAACTTCCAGTGCTTTGCGAGTACTGGTGACGGGTCGATTGTGGTTGGTTCTCTTGATGGGAAGATTAGGCTTTATTCGAGTAATACTATGAGGCAGGCGAAGACGGCTTTCCCTGGACTTGGTGCGCCTGTGACTCATGTGGACGCTACTTACGATGGGAAGTGGATTGTTGGTACGACTGATACGTATCTGATTGTTATCTGTACGCTTTTCACTGATAAGGCTGGTAAGACGAAGACTGGGTTCGAGGGTCGGATGGGGAATAAGATTGCTGCGCCTAGGTTGCTGAAGCTGAGACCTCTCGACGCCCATTTGGCTGGTTCTAACAACAAGTTCCGTAATGCGCAGTTCTCATGGGTAAGCAAAAGTCTGGTTTATGTTTAGATTCGTGCTCCCTAAGTGACATTATTGCTCTAGATAAACCGCATTAATATTTACTTGTTTAGTTCATTGTTAAAGTGCATATAGTCTTTGAAAACGTATCAAAGCCTGAACATCTTTTTGCACACCCAAAACCAGAGCTGTCTATACCGTTTTTGTCTCTTTTCACTTGATAGAGTTGATCTCTTTTTGCTGGAATGTTTCTCTTTGATGCCTTTCAGATAGCTGGTTGATTGATGTCTTTGTGCAGGTGTTACGGTCTAAAGTTTACTGTTGAGGAAGTTTATTTCTTAGTTGAAGTACAGTTCCATAACGAAAACATTTGACTGTACAATAAAAGTTGCATATCTTGTTTTCTTCACTTTGTCACACAGTTTTCAAATTACAGGTTATAGTGTTTCTCAGTTCGCCTGGTGTTCCTGTTTTTTTATCCATTTTAAAGTTTATCCTTGGTGGAAAATTTCGATATATATAGGTGACGGAGGATGGGAAACAAGAGCGTCATGTGGTGGCAACGGTTGGCAAATTCAGTGTGATATGGAACTTTCAGCAAGTGAAGAATGGATCTCATGAATGCTACCATGACCAGGAAGGGCTGAAGAAATGCTACTGCTACAAGATAGTGCTTCGGAATGAATCTATTGTTGACAGCCGCTTCATGAACGACAACTTTGCAGTCTCTGGTTCACCTGAAGCGCCTCTTGTCATTGCAACTCCCATGAAAGTCAGCTCTTTCAGTTTATCCAGCAAGAGATGAAGGACTCAAGTGATTGACCATTATTAGTTTATATAATTCCGATTCTAGTCTGTTTGTAACCAAATCAAATTCCAATGCTCTGGCGCCTTAGTACGTTGTTAGAATTTCGAGTAAAGACATCTAGAGATGTTGGTAAACTACTTTGGTGTGACTTTGACTTTTAAGTTGCCCATATTTGGTTTTCGTTTCTGTTTTCACTTAAAAGAAGCTCGAAAATCTTGTAGCATGAAGAAAGCTGAATTTGCTTGTTTCAGTTTGATGAGCTTACTTACTTCCCGGAGTTGATTCCACCATTTCATTCCACATCAAAAGATCATTTTGCTCATTTACATGAGAAGTAGCATAGCATGAACGTGATTTCAATATCCATATAAGCAAGTACGTAGATTTCAAATAACACTCCATATTTTCCATCATGGCAGCATACAAATGCATCAATTAGCAATCACATGCAGAAATAAGCAGAAACAAATCAAATAAAGTAGTGTTTACATCTCTATGAGGTAGCAACTAGACAATCGAACAAGGTTGGACAAAAACATACAGTACTCATGATCCCATATTAGATACTTCGACCATGTGTTGTGGAGGTAAGGCCCCATGTGTTTCAAATACAAACAAACGAATTTAAGAAACCAAGATAAACATTCTATTCTCGTATACAAACAACTGACCAAAAGATGTTAGCATCTTGGTCCGGTACTTTATCTTTCAAGACTCAGAAAAAATCGTAACACAACATGAAATAACCAAAACTATCTCTCTCTCCTATCGTCTTATCAAACAGTCCAGTCCACATGGGTTTATTCTCGAGCCGTTATAACACCTGAAACCCACGGAACGATGGTAGGCGCTTTTGGGTGGTTATTTCTGTAAGACTCTGAATATCTGTCTTTAAAATTCTCTTTTGGCTGCTCTGCCTGCAGTACACATTGACATAGTTATTATGAGAGAAAGTTCATCATCCAACTCTAATTTGGTAAAGTGGTAAGTGAATGAAGGAGACTTCTTACGTATTTAAGCCAACACTCCTGATGTTTATGATGATAAATATCTGGAGAATAGCAACCAAACTCAGATGGGCAATAAACCCAAATGTTGCATCTCATTTCTCCAGGTTTCGCGCGCTTTGCCTGGTCTAAGCAAGCTTGGCAACAATCTGCTGCACTCTCTTTATGATGTGTAAGTCCCCATCTCACCGGAGCACCACCGTAATCTGTGTGAAGCTCTGCATTACATACAGCCGGTACTGGTCTTCCTGCTAGTATCTCCTCTGCAAATTGACAATGAAAATGCATAACTTCATGAGTTTTTTAATTCGCCAAAATGCATTTGTAATTTATTGGTTCACTTGAGAAATAGTACCAGGCTCTTCCTCTCCTTCAGGTTTATCATCGCGCACTTCATTGTTAACCTCAGCAGGTAACCAAAGACCAATCTCTTCCGACAGGACATCCCACTCCAACTCCAAAGCTCTTACAAGCATCCCTATATAGGACAAGAGAGTTCCCCTCTAATTACATTAAATAGTAATCAAGTATCCACAGGGTTTCATAAAATGAACTAGTGGTTGTTGTCATGATAACTTGAAAACAGCTCTTACCTGCTTCCTCCTGTATCATGGTGGAATTTACTCCATTTTGTTCTTGAATCAGCTCTTTTGCTTCCTTCAGCTTCTCAATGCGCCACGTTTCTACAGCTTCTGTTCATCAAATGAAGATAAAGAAGGTATTAAGGTTCAATACATTGAATGAAGGGCGGCATACATGAATGCGCAAAGGAAAAAAACTATTGCAGCCAGTAACATTAACAACTCACCGTGCCTATTATACAACAGGGCAAACGCTCTAATTTTTAAGATACTGATTGGTTTTCGATGCTTCATTTGTTTTAATATCTTATCACTCCTAATGAGTAAGGTGGAAGTGAATAAGTTATCAAAACAGATCAAGCAAATAAAGCATTTGACAAGCAACCAGGTATTGATATCTCGAGCTGTGTTCCACTCATAAATTAATGATATTCTAAACTGAGCTCTTGACATCTACCACATCTTGTACAGTTTAGGTAATATACGACAAAAAATCTAGTAAAACATTTCAACGAGGGAAGAAGACAAACCTTTTAGCAGATAACTGATCATGAAATTTAACAGAATGTAAGTTTGTAACAGTTTTCAAAATAAATGTCACGGTTTACACTTGACAGTTCATTGAATGTGAAGCTAACCAGCTTTAATAGCAAAAGTAAAGATCCGAAATTTTATGTAGGATTTGGAATAGCACAAACCTCGGAGAAGGGTAACATTAGACTTCTCCTCCAAACTTCTCAAACGCTCCAAGATCTCATCGATTAGTTTGCCTTTTACATTAGGAGACAGCTCAATACTTGACTCTGCAATCGCCACCTCATGTTTCATCTTCTTCACCTATATGGGGTTTTGTATAATCATAAGAAACCAATGCATCTACCCAAAACAATAGAAGTAAACAGAGTTCACCTACTAACCAATCTAACAAGCTCAACAGGTTCCTTAGATCTTCGAATCCGAACCGATTCCTCCATTCTCCTAATCTCATCTTCTGTGTACTTAACACCTTCATAATAAAAAAAAAAGACAGAAGCTTTAGATAGAAACTTATCATCAATCAAACAAGGTAAAAAAGAGTGTTGTTCCTCACCATTGTCGTGATTGGGAAAGATGTGGAGAGAAGAAGCGTAAAGAAAGCGAAGAACAAAGAGAGCGATGAGGATGTTGATCAGACAAACTAGCAGAGTGATTCTTTTGTAGGAGAGAGCTCCTCCGCCTCCGTTGTTGTATTCTCCTCCTCCCCTCGCCATCTCCCACCTCCCTCATACCTCCATACTCCTCCCCCCCGTCTTCTCTCTAACGTATTGGAGGGATTCAAGATCTTTAAGAAAGACGTTTGCTTTGTTTGATCGGAGGAAGCTTTTAGAAGATTCGATTGTCCTTTACGGTAGAATAAGGCAATCGGTGTCTGTCGAGAGAGCGAGCAAGTCGAGTAAAACTTAGTATTATTACCGACAAACACTATTGATGTGGGGGCTGTGTAATTAATACGAAAAGTTTGTTTAATTAAGTACATTGCGGGTTCGCTAATTAACACAAATATATTAGCAAAATACAGATTTACCCTCTTATTTGTTTGTTGTCCAAAAAAAAATAATGGAGATGGGTGGGGATCACACTGTGGTAAAGATGTGGAGTGAAATGCTCAGATGCTTTTAATAAGGTAAAAATTAATTTACCATACTTTCATGTGATCTATCATACTCTTGTCTGTTTTAATACTATTAGAGAATGTGGTTAATTTCTAAAATACTTCTGACCGATTTAATGAATAAATTAATCAATCCACTCTCATCTCTCTCTACTCTCCTCCACTCACTCCCCTCCTCCCCCCCCCACCGAGTCGACTCGATACTTCCCTCGTACTCATCTTTTCGTTCATTTGATTTCGTTCGTCTCGTCTCGTCGAGTCATTCCCTCCCTCTTTGTTCTTTCTCGCTATCGATCTCGTCGTTTGGATGCTGGATCATCGAGCTATTAATTCTGTTATACATGATATGTATCTCAAATCGTCGTTAAGACCGATGTATATAATCCACCATATACGAACTCATTATTCACGGGATTCCAATTAGATAAAAGATTTCGACGATCAGAAAGTTTGAATGGTCTGTTTGTTAGGGAATTCGATAATCAACAACTGTATAATTGAATGTCGGGAATCAAAGCTGATAACAATTTGGTTTGGAATTGAAGACTCGACTCCAAATTTATAGTTTTAATTGAAAAATTCTTATTCATTTGGGTTTCATGAATTAATCGAGGATCGGAAAGGAATGATTGAATGTTGGGAATTATGACGATTCAATCGAAGATTAGACGTTCTGGCTTATCACTAATTGGTTACTGACACAACTCTGTGACATGGTATAACGAAGTATAACTTTAATGGTATAACTGTGTAACCAAGTATAATGTGAATGGTATAACTGAATAAACAAGTATAATTTTAAGTGGTTAAATGTTTTTATTGCAGACAATGTGTACTTTTTCGACGAACATACACTTTGATTATGATGGACATTATTCTAAGGATGGAGATGATTATGAATGGATTCCAACCGATGATCGTTTGTATGCTATATCCTTTAAGACATCATCGTTGGAAGAGATCACTTATTCGTTGTTGAAAGAGAGGATATGCAGGAAGATGAGAATAGATCCGTTTACGAAGAGGCTCAATTTGGGTTACATTCTATTGGTAGTGGAACCTAAGAGGCAATCATATATTTTGGATGATGAAGATGTGTTTGTTTATCTAACATCGGTGGATAGAGAGCAAAGAAGAAGTATTTTGCATGTGGAGGACATCGAAGAATTGAAAATAGTTCAAATAACCGAGAAACTGTCGAGAGTTGGAGAGAGCTCTTGTAGTAGGAACTATTGCGAGCGTGAGAGTGGATATGGAGAAGAAGATAATGTGGGCACAGGTTTGGAGCAGAATGAACATCCCCACAAGAAACAGAAGAAGAGTAGGTTGTAAACCTTTCGGTTTCAGTTTTGATGTGGATTAGGTTCTAAGCCTTTCACTTTCGGTTTTGATGTTTGCCTTTCACTTTCGGTTTTGGTGTTTTTATCGTATGAGAATTGTTGTGAGGTGAAATAAATTTTATTTGTATTTTGTATAACTAAGTGAAACTGGTATAACTACGTTATGTAAACTGAATAATATGATTGTAAATCCTAAACTTTGTAATTTAATTTTATAAGTTATGGAAGTAATACGATTTTAGTTTATTATTAGTGTTATGTTAATTATGATTTTATCATAATTATTAAAATTTCATCACATTGCTTGTAGCAATCATATAGGAAATACAATGTGTTGTCATAGCTTTATCGCTGAAATTGACCTCGTTAGATTTGATAACTCTTATGGCATGAAATCAAGTTTATATGTACGTGATCGTATGAGAAATGAACTTAGGAAATATAATTGCATTGATATAACCACAAAATCATTAATTCAAATAGAGTATAACTAAGATAAATAAAAATAATTAAAAAGTGCAATTTTGACGCTTTCTGTAAAACTGAGTACTTGGTGAAACTTACAACATAAAAAACCCTGGGATTAATTTTCCCGCCCAGCTTTTCGAATTTCTAATTTCCCTCTTCGCAATTTGCTAAAACCCCAAAATCGTTCAATCGAAGTATTAAAGACTTTTTTTTTAGGTTTTTTCAATTTGCTATCTTCATTTTCTCTCTCTTCCCTAATCTCGTTCCTCTCTCTCCTCGACCTCACTCCCTCCCCTCCCAAAAAATGAGATGTCCGCCGCTTCATCTTCTACGACCGGTGGTCGGAGACGGGTACGAACTCCGGGGATACCTAGTAGGTGTTGGTGCGGGGTGGGCGTCACCGAGATCATCTCTAGAAGCAATCCAAACTCATATCGCCGGTATTATCGGTGTCTCTTTGCGGCTTCACAAAGGGTACATCCGTTTGTTGTTTATATATCAAACGTTTATGAATCACGCTTACTCGTTTTGAAAAAAATCATCTTGTAGCTCGAGAACGACAATCATGTCTTCAAATGGGTTGACGAAACCTTCACCGATGCGATACAACATTTGGACTACCAAGTTCGAATACTCGAAGAAGAAGTTCAGAGTCTCAAAGCAACAATAAGGAACGAAGGAGATATCTGCGAAGGTCCCAAAAAGATGTCCATGATAAAGATATCAGGAGGTTGTGTTCTTCTTAGAATCGTTTTAGTTCTAGGAATTATGATGTACAGCTTGAAATTCCTAAGAGAATTCCAATTTCTATAACTAATTGTTATTGTTAAGCTATGTTTTTCTAAGTTATGCGAAGTTGAACAACCATGTAGTTTGATCTATCGAAATAATTTATATTATTTTTAATATGTTAGACAATTGAGAAAGTGAAACTAACACAATATCTGACATATTTATACAAAAAAGTCGAACAGAGGATTAAGTTAAGCCAGAAGTTGGAACAAGGGATTAAGTGAAACCAAAAGTTGAAACAAGTGAGATTAATTGAAACCAAAAGTTGAAACAAGTGAGATTAAGTGAAACCAAAAGTTGAAACAAGTGATATTAAGTGAAACGAAAAGTTAGAACAAGTGAGAATAAGTAAAACGAAAAGCTGGAACAAGTTGAAACAACAAGATTTACAGAAGACCATAACCGTGAGAACAACACGATTTACACAAGACCTTCAACCCCATATTTATGAACATAAGGGTCGTTGTTTTGTAGAGACTGCTTGAAGTCCTCAACCTCGGACAAACGCGGATTGAACCTGAAGTGTGAAAGTCCACCTTGGGTCTCAAGCCATATATCAGGAGGATCAAATATATATGTATTAATATAAATGATTTTAGTAAATGTTTTACTCCACTATCATATTCAAAACTAGTAACAGAAACTACACTTACTCCAACACTTGCAGACCCTCCATATCTTAAGGACCACAATCACCTGTCTACCTATCATGTTTTCAAGACCATCCCAGAAGGCATAGGCCTGCTCGCCAGTTACCACACATTTAATTTGGCTGTCACTATTCAGAATAAAGAAAACGTGTGTCAATTACAATATAAATAAATTTTGCTTGTATCATATGTTACTTTCTACTTACATGTTGTACCTTTTGTAAAAAATCATCGCTGGTCTTGCAGGGTCATCGAAACGGGCTTCCGTATTGAAGACCACTCCTATTGTATCTACCATATAAGTGTAACTCAGCTAAATCAGTTCGTTTCACTTAGTTCCACTTACATCTACAGAGTCATACAAAGTTCTGAAACTAAGACATGCGACTGTTGCGATTACCAAGATCTAAATATGTGAATATATTAATTTTAGTAGCATTCATACCTATGGGATAGTTTAGTTCCCTGTGGGACATGTGAGAGATTGCATGGATGTTCTTGAAGTCCATGAAAAGCCGATTGTTCAGAGGATCGATCATGCGGACTTGTGTGTGGCGCGTAGCAGTTAGTCTGAACCGAGAGTTAGTTGCATTGAAACATGGATAGGAACGTTCAACTTCTACCACAAATATTTCCACCCATTGTCCCTCCTTGTTTTCGAGGCCTCTGCACCTTTCATAATCCCCATAAACGGTCATCTCCATCTTGGATCCCTACATAAATAAAGTACAAGGATCAAGTTAAATGTTTTCGAAAACTTGAGAGATGATGAAAAACTTAAGAGATGATGAAAAACTTGAGAGATGATGATATAACACTTAAATCTTCATCTGCTAGGACATAGGCATGGAAAGGCATAAGCCTGTTGGTAATCGAGGAATAGAGAGGGTACACCCTGTGTATTTTGACTCTGAAACACCAAGCCCTGACCTTGGGGTTATAAGAAGCCTCGGAAATCTCGGAAAGCTTATTGTAGTAGTCTGTCATCTTGTTTGTAGAGATGAGAGAATTTCACTCAGAGATGAGAGAAGAGCTGATAGAACTCGGAGATGAGATGAGAGAATTTGCAGAGTTACTGTGGTGGAGTTTAAATGCAATGGTGATGATTTTTAATATTTTTACATAGTTCAATATATTTACAATGTAGAAATTCTATATATTTTTACTTATTTTCATAAATTTAGACAATCAATATCAGTTAGTTTCACCTAAACTGTCAGAAACGTGCGTGAGAAGTCGTGTGCGTGAAAAGTCGTGTAGCGTTGCAAATATCAAGGGTCACGACGCTATGGTCATAAATCATGTAATGACAGATTTTTTTCAAACTAAATATTTTATTTATTATTTCTTATACTGTTTGTTATCATTAAATAATCTACTCGGTATAATTAATTTTTCGATTCTGCTTCTAGTTATCATTTATTTGCAAAATATAAAACAATAGAATATCTAAATTTGTTAATTCTTACATAGTTTTATATAACTAGACTATCTAAATTCGTAATTTTTTCTTAGTTTCATAAATTTAGACAATCAAAATCACTTAGTTTCACTTAATTTTTTCCTTGAGATACGACTGTTGCAGTCCGAAGCGTGCGTGAGAAGTCGTGTAGTGTAGCTTTGAAACGACACTTTTTCTCACCTAATATCTAATTTTGCTAATGTTTTTACATAATTTCATTTATTAAAACACTCCTATTTTTATTCAAACACACGTATTCTTATTCCCTGTACTTGCAGTGAGAAGTCGTGTCTTCTCAAGCCGTCTATCAAATCACCTTTAAGTGGGATAGTAAATGCAATCTTATCTCTGTTATAAAAGTGTTTATCCCCTGTCCAAATAAAACATGTAAATCTTTCCATTTACTCGATTAAACGAATATCTCTCTATGTTGAACTTCAACTTGGAATCTGTCTCTCCTTCCATCCTCCATAAGATTCTCTCAAAGGTAGCAATAAACTACATTCGAGACTTCGGTAGTGCTAGAATTGTTTTCTCCGGGTTCAATCAAATTGGCAGAAACGACTACTTATACCGATCTGCTAATCTCATTCGCTTTAATGATTGGATTGATGAGGTTAATGCTGTAAGAACATTCCGACTTAGGTGCTACCAAGCCGGTAATCCAGAGGTCATCTACCTACGAGGTATGTATGAGTTCTTTCAACTTCATTTATTTGATGAAAGAAAAGAGAAAATTCATCTTGCTGCTGAGAGAGGATTGTAGTTAGCCAAGTTTGTAGATGGAATGCTGAACTTAGTGTTTAGTGTAGATGACGGAGGGTTGGTTCACAACTATCCTAAGTTTAGTCGTGAGTTTTTTGATCGGATAAATTGCTTGATCCGGACTGATGTACCCTCAGGCCTTTGGGGTTACGACAAACCTGAAGAGTTTATGCCTCTACTGGAAAGAATAAAGAATTTCATCATCTCAAATGATTGATAGTGCTCCGCAATAGAACAACCGGTGTTTGTAGTCTCCTTCAATGGATCAATAACTCGGTGGAAGTCCGATCGTTGTTTTTGGCAATGTGAAGTTTGGAACTTCTGCAATGAAATTCACTTGACAGCTGTCCGCTGGCCAATTGGAGATTAGTTGTGGTGTTTATTTCTCGAGTTATGGCCTGTAGTTTTATCTACTTTCACTACTTTTGACTTAATGTAATGTCTCTAGTTTGAAACCTCTGGTTTCTCTCTATAAACTAATCTTTGTATATTTTAACTTCAATATATCATTAACAAATTAACTACATTTCTACTTTTATTTTAATAAATAAACTTCACTGGCCATTTGGAGATTAGTTTTATCAACTTTTACAACATTTCTACTTTTATTAAATTTATATTACTGACTCTTCACATTTTAGCCAAACTCTATTTATATCATATAAACTATTTTTTAAATTTAAAATTCAATAAATATATCAATAACAACAATTGTGTCCAAACAATAACATAATAAAACATTTCAAATCTAAAAGTGTGATTTAGTTTAATTTAGTTCAACTTGATATTAGATACAAAATATTGTTGATGATTTATTACGATGTACAGTTTCACCAATATTTACAATCACACTAATTCTTACAAATTTTTCGAAAGTTATGGAGAAAGATATCTGAATTTCATAGATCGAGTCTGGATGGTCTGCGAAATGGTTCTGGTTGGGTTGTAATTATGCAAGTTTCTGTTGATCATGTGGTCTTTTAATAAATTTTCTTATTTAAATAAAGATATATTTAATTCAAAATCCGGACAGTTTCGAGCAGGAGCATCTCAGATCATTTTTTCCGGGCAGGAGTACCTGACCATTTAATTCGAAGTTGTGTGGTATAGAAAGCATAGACGCGTCTTGCTTTTGTTCACATAGTATAAAGTAGATACTGTGAGAGACAAGGTTTCACTTCTTAGATTTAGGTTAGGTTGAGAGATAATGAATCGTGGGCTGAATCCCGTAAGTAAGCTTAATGAATGAATACGTTTGTATTGATGATCAAAGAGTATTACAAAAGGTGTTTATGATGATTACAAGGAGAATGCGTAATGTATTTAATCTAATCTGATAGTTGTTGAATCTATGGAGATGGATCCCTATTTTGGATCTTCTCTGTCTTTATATAGTCCAGGTCTCGTCGATAGCTCCTTAACTGATCTCCGAAATACACGGCTTCAGTTACGTACTTGCTCCAGGTTCCTCTTGACCGAGTCTCCGAAGTATCAGCTCCCGTTATAACGTGACCTCCATTATGACGACTTCCAGGTTCAGTCTTCAATTCAGCTTCCAGCTCGTACTAATGTGATGGGCTTTACGCGGCCCACTTGGCAGCTTACATTTTACCGTTACCTCACCTGAGGGTCATATTCGGGTCCAACAGTTGCCCCCAGCTTCCGAATAAAATCTTTTGTCTCGGAAGCTAGAATCCAGCTACCGACCTTATCTTTTCGTTAAAGTCATGATTAGTTCTTATCTTGTTTAGATACGGTTTATCCGATCTAACGGTCCTTATCACGTTAAACAAAATCAACGGTTCAGATAGAAGAAGTTTGAAATGACGTTTCCGGATCTCGAGAGTTGATGAGATATAAAGCTGCGAGCATTAACTGCTACGCCTCCCACTTTCTCCACGCCTCCGTTCAGTTTCCCAAGGTAACTTCCCTCTCCTCTCGGTTATTTTTACTGCGTTTTTTTTTTTTTTTTTTATCTTTCTCGTTACTTCTCTCTGCAAATTCTCTCCCAAACCTTGCAATCGATTTTCTTCTTGATCTTCCCCATATCATGAACCCTCCGAAAGAAGGTTCCGGCGAGTCCGGGATGCCTCCCTCTGCCTCTGGGGCTAAACTACTGAAAGTTAAGCAAGAAGTCGGAGCCAAGATGAAGGGGAAAAAGAAAGCCAGAGAGACGGTCGCAACCAGGGTCTCTAAGAGGAAGAAGAAAGATGATTCCGGCGGGTGCAGCCTACACTCGCCGTCGTTGCTGGACAGTCAAGACATAGTCAACCTCATGACTCAAGCTCTTGGCTCGAAGGAGCTTGGCCGTGCCTGTAGCTCCGACGAAACCCCTGAGACTGCTCCGGAGGGTTGGTTCTGTTGTCACGAGAAGTTCATCTCCAAGTCTCACTTGAGATTTCCTCTCCCGACTTTACTGCTAGATCTACTAGATCATTACCGACTAGCCCTCCCCCAACTCTGTCCCTCGATTATCCGTGTGATTAACGGCTTCATCACTAGGTCCAAGGAAGAAGGGGTTAGCGTTGGTCTTACCGAGCTCATGAGCCTCTTCTCTTTGAAGGAAAGTGCTTCCAAAGAGGGCGGTTCCGGGACTTACTACCTCTCTAGTCGTCCCAATCACGTGATCTTCAGATTCTCCAGTAGCGATGATGACTGGAGGAAGAAATACTTTTATGTTAAGGTTGATCCTTTGACGGTTCCCGCTGGTTGGAACCTCAGGGTCACTTGGACTAACCCATCTGGTTAGGAATTCTAGGAGTATCCTTTTTCCTATTTTGTTTATTTACGGTTGATTAACCTTTTTCGTTTCTGATTTTTTCTTTTGCAGAGATTGAGGATCCTCCGAAGCTTTCTACCAAGCTTACCAGAGCTTTATACCGCAAGTTGCTTCAGACTCCTTGTTCCTGGACTGCTTATACCACATCTCGAATAGGTGCAGCCAGGTTCCCAAACATCTACAACGCCTCTTTTCAAGATCCCATTCCTACTGAGAACCTTGAGGGTAAGTTCAGGCTTGAACTCCCCTTTTTTTTACTAGTCTTGTCGTTTGTGAAGTTTTCACTCTTATAAAAGTTTCCTTTATTCCAGTTTCTGCAGGGGACTCAGTTGTTTCAATTTCAACCGGTGCTAGCGCTTCAGGTACCGAAAAGACTAAGTCAGGTGACATGACTCTCAGGCCATCTTTTCGCTCTAGGGGTAACCCTTCGAAGGCTGCCAGTGTTTCCCGTGGGGGAGATAGGAGCCAAGGAGGATCTTTCCTTAACTCGGTGAAGGACGTTTTGGATGATGGAATATCCAAACCTGTCGCTGAGGCTGCTCCTGCTGAGGTCACAGCTCAGGATGCCACTCTTCTTCCTGAGGTCCCTGTGCCGGAGGCTGATCATCCGGCTCCCAAGGATACCTGCGAAGTTGAGCCGTCGAGGCACAAGAGGCCTAGGACTGATCAAGGCGGGGCTCCCACTCGATCCTCCTCCTCGTCTTCCAGGGGAGGAACCGTTGGGTGGAGCTTTACCCATTCAAAGCCTGGATCGATTTTAGATGATTCGTGGGGCTTAGCCGCGATACTGAGGCACCTGAAGAGGGTAGGATGTCCCCTTCCAGCGCTCAAAGACTTGACTAACCGGGAGGAGTATCTCGACATTGCCCATTGTATGGGTCAGGTGCGTGATCTCTACCCGTTCTTTATTTACATTTGTTGGGAATAATACTCATCATCATTTTTTTGTTGTTGTCGTAGTTGGCCGGGGCTGTCAACAGGGCCCAGCTCGGGTTCGAGAATGCTCTGCGTGATGCCCCCGATGCTGGTGAGCTTGCTGAGGTTACCGAGGTGGTTAAGGCAGCCAAGGCTGATCTCGATCAGGCCCGGGCTCGAATCTCCGAACTTGAAGCCGAAGTGATGAGGCTGGGCTCGAAGGCTGATGCTCAACAAGGAAAGATTGAGAGCCAAGAGCTCGATATCCAAGTGAAGAGCAGGAGGATTAGTGACTTGGACTCTGCTCGAAGGATAGCTGAGCGCCAAGTTCGTGAGCTCGTTGCCTCATCCCAGGAGAGCCAGAAGAACAAGGAGGCCGAGGTCAAGCTGGCAGTCAGGGAAGGGAAGAAAGAGGTCGCTGAAGCTTATGGCAGGATC
The DNA here is from genome assembly GCA_026261945.1 of Hirschfeldia incana. Classification (NCBI taxonomy): domain Eukaryota; kingdom Viridiplantae; phylum Streptophyta; class Magnoliopsida; order Brassicales; family Brassicaceae; genus Hirschfeldia; species Hirschfeldia incana. The sequence continues at coordinate 4,002,856 of JABCMI010000024.1, forward strand.
CTGGCCTGTGTTCAGGAGAAGTTTGCTAAGAAGAAGGAAGAGGTCAGTGCATTGGTGTACGCTCAGGAGCTCCAAGCCAACGTTGATCTCTTGAAGGACATGTTGAATAACAAGATCCAGAGTGTTGAGGAGGAATACAGCCAGCTGATGGCTTTGTTGCCTGGTGCGACGACCGCGTATGAGAAGGCTCAAGTGTCTGACTTTTCAGTCAGCAAGCTTCCTCTTCCCCAGATCTCGGACAGCTCAGGTACTTTCGAGATTAACATGTTTAATCCGTCCTTTTCTGGGGAATATGGTTCTAATCTGGATTTAATGGCTCCTGATTCAGTTCCGATCGAGGCAGCTCAAGGAGGCAATGCTAACGTGGCTGAAGGAGAGGTTCCAGTGGGTGATGGTGAACCGATCCAAGATGAGAAAGAAGATTAAGAGCTATGGCTCTTTTAAGTTTATATTTCATGTTTTTCAAACTTTGGTTTAAGTTTCGTTTGAATTCTACGACTTTAGTGTCTGAGGAGGCCTTTAAACCTTTATCGTTGTCTAGGATTTTAATAGCCTGGGGAGGCTTTTAAACCCTTTGTCATATTTAAGACTTTGTTATTTTCATCTCGAGCTTTTGAGCTTGGTCGTGTCCTACTTTATCATAACAATTGCTGAATCAAATTAGGACTTTTAGTTTCGATTTGTTATGAACGTTGCTGCTTGATTAATGTTTGGTCATGATGACTTCGAAGAGAGGTCTTTGACGTTGTTTCGGAAAATCTAGGGACCTGGATCCAATTTGAAAGTTCTGAGACCTGAGATCCAGGTCTGTCGGGACCTGAGTTAGACTCATCGGGACCTGGGTTAGACTCATCGGGACCTGAGTTAATCCGAAGGATTTCGGGACCTTTGGAATGCGGTGAATGAAATCGAGGAATTTTGAGATTTTGTTGATTCTTTTAGGATTTTAAGACCTTTTGATTCTTATGAGGATTTTAAGACCTTATTGATTTGTCAAGGATTTTAAGACCTTGGTTGTTGTTAAGGGTTTTGAGACCTTATTGATTTGTCAAGGATTTTAAGACCTTGGTTGTTGTTAAGGATTTTGAGACCTTATTGATTTGTCAAGGATTTTAAGACCTTGGCTTATGTCAAGGATTTTAAGACCTTCGTGGGTGTTAAGGATTTTAAGACCTTAGGTTATGTTAAGGATTTTGAGACCTTAGGTCCCGGTTCTCAAGGACCTGAATGTGTTCGAGATAATTGAGCTCAGGTCGTGGTTTAATGGGACCTGAATTCTCTTAGGGGGTTTTAAGACCTTTGATGCTTATGAAACTGAATTAATCGTATTATTAATGTCAGATATCAAAGAGTACATGATTCAGATTGTTTACATAGTAGCTTATTTTTGGGCTAAGCGTCCTTGGTGATACGTGCCGCTTTGGCTTAGATGATGAGATTGGTGAGAAGAGGTTGGGGCTGCACTCATGACGGAGTTGCCTACGTACCCAGTCAAGGGATCAAGCCAAACGTAGTTCAGGGAATTTGGGTACCTAATGATAGTATCTTTTGAGGTTCGTGGCGTTCCACGATCGGATTTCAGGTACCCCGGTTCGTACCTTCTGGAGTTTGTAAACTCCGGGTCGTACTATGTGGATGATTCGGTAGGGTCCTTCCCAGTTGGTTCCTAACTTTCCAGCTCCTGGTTCTTTAGTTCCTTCGAACACCTTTCTGAGTACCAGGTCTCCTACAGCGAACTGTCGGGGCCTTACTTTGGAGTTATAGTGCCGAGCCATTGCTTGCTGGTAATTTTGAATGCGGAGCAAAGCTTGGTCTCGTCTTTCCTCGATTAAGTCGAGGCTGTCCATCAGGAGCTGGTTGTTAGCTGCGGGGTTTGAGGTGCAGAGCTCCCGTCGGAGGCTGCCTGCGGTGGTTTCTGCTGGGACGACAGCTTCCATCCCGTAGGCTAAGGAGAAAGGAGTTTCCTCTGTGGCTTTTCGTGGGGTGGTTCTGCAAGCCCATAGTACTTCGGGTAGTTTTTCTGACCAGAGTTCTTTCTGAGCTCCTAGGCGTTTCTTGAGGTTTGCTAAGATCGACTTGTTAGCAGCCTCCGCCTGGCCGTTACCTTGAGGTCGTCGAGGTGATGAAAATGTGAGACGGATGTTCCACTTATCGCAGAACTTTTTGAAATCATGGGATATGAACTGTCCTCCGTTGTCGGTTACGATTTCGTATGGGACACCGTGCCTACATACAATGTTCTTCCAAACAAATCTTTCGACCTCAAATCTGTTTATTTGTTGAAAAGCTTCAGCTTCGATCCATTTCGTGAAATAGTCGGTTAGGACCAGGAGGTTCAGTAATTTCTTTCCTTTGCCTGATGGTACTAATGGACCTACGATATCCATAGACCACCTCATGAACGGGTAGGGAGCTGATATGTTAGATAGCTTCTCCGCTGGTTGGTGTATGATCGGTGCGTGCCTTTGGCATTTGTCGCATGATGAGGAGTAGACCTCACAGTCCGCGATAATAGTAGGCCAGAAGTAACCTTGCCTTTTAATTCGGATAGCTAGAGCTCTGCCCCCGGAATGATTACCGCAGGAACCGTCGTGCATTTCTTTCATGAGTTTCATAGCCACTAGACCATGAACGCACTTTAGGTAAGGTCCGGAGACACTTCGTTTGTGGAGGGCTGACTCGATTATGCAATATCTTGCTGCTAAGGCTTTGAGTTTTCGAGCCTCCCACTTATTGGGTGGGATTTTTCCCTCGAGGATGTAATTCATGATCGGTATCCTCCAGTCTTCTCTTCCTACAACTTTGTTGTGAAGAGAGGAGGGAGGTTCCTGTTCGGGACCTGGTGTGGTGGTGCCCCCGGGGGTATTCGTTGGAACAGGCTCCAAGGGGTCTGAGTTCTGAAGAATATCTCAAATTCCTTCATTGTCCCCGGTGGTTTGTGTGGTGTTTCTGGACGTGTTTTTGCGAGCTGCGCGGCTTCTTGTTTGTACCTTGAGGACGAGCGGTTCCGAGGTTTCGGTGGTGCCCCCGGGGGTATTCGTTAAGTTAGGCTCAGGAGAGTTCAAACTTCGGTGAATGCCCTCACTTTGGTTATGGTCCTCTAAGTTTTTGGTTGTGTTGTTAAAGGAGTGTTTTCTGAAGCTGCGTGCTCTGGTTTTAGGGAACCAAAATGTCGTGAAGATTTGGGTAGCTTCCGTAGGAAGGCTGTTATCCTCAGCTTTTGCTTTTGACATGTTATCTAATTCAGCTTTGGTAGCTATGTCGATACTCGGTTTTTCGATTCCTTCCACGGGTATAATTCATTTTACGAGAGGGTCGGACGTGGAGGCTAACGCAGCGAGCGCGTCTGCTGAAGAGTTCTCTCCTCGTGGGATTCTCGTTAGCTCGAACTTATTGAACTGTTTTGTCAGGCTTAAGACTACTTCGAGGTATGCCCCCATCCTTTCGTCTCTTGTTTCGTATTCTCCGTGAAACTGGCTAGCTACTAGCTGAGAGTCACAGTAGGCGCTCAGCTCTCGGATTCCGAGGCTAAGGGCTAGTTTTAAGCCGGCGATTAATGCTTCATACTCAGCTTCGTTGTTGGAGGCGTTAAATCCGAGTCTATAGGATTGTTCGATGGTTTCCCCAGCTGAGGAGGTTAATCTTAGACCGACGCCGGAGCCTTGTTTCGACGAGGCTCCGTCCACGTATAGGCTCCATTTTGGGACCTCTATCTCTTGGTCTAAATGTTCGGACGTAAGCTCGATAACGAAATCGACAAGGACCTGAGCTTTTGCTGCTGCTCGAGGTCTGTATTCGATATCGTATTCGCTGAGTTCGATAGCCCATTTAGCTAGTCGTCCGGACTGGCTAGGACTATGCAAAATCGTTCGTAATGGATGTGAGGTCATTACGATGATTGAGTGTGATTGGAAATATGGTCGTAGCTTCCTAGCAGCTGTTACGACTGCTAGGGCTAGTTTTTCCATGGTAGGGTATCTCGTTTCGGCGTCTATTAGGCTTCTACTAGTGTAATAGACAGGTCTTTGTTCGTTTTGCTCTTCTCGTACTAGCACCCCACTAACTGCGGCTGCCGATACGGCCAGGTACAGGTACAGTGGTTCTCCAGTTACAGGTTTGGACAGTATCGGAGGTTCCGAGAGGTATGCTTTCAGCTGTTTGAAGGCTTTCTCGCATTTTTCGTCCCATAGGAACTTCTTATTATTTTTCAGGAGTTTGTAGAATGGGAGGCACTTGTCAGTGGATCTGGAGATGAATCTATTTAGTGCTGCGATCCGTCCAGTCAATCTTTGTACCTCTCTGGTCATTCTAGGTGACGGCATTTCTAGGAATGTCGCTATTTGTTTCGGGTTGGCTTCGATGGCTCTTTCGGCTACGAGGTAACCTAGAAATTCGCCGGAGGATACTCCGAAGGTACATTTAGCTGGGTTTAGCTTCATGTCATATTTGTTGAGGATGTCGAAGCATTCCCTTAGATGGGAAATATGGTCCTCTCCCATCGAAGATTTGACTAACATGTCGTCGATGTAGACTTCCATGGTTTTTCCAAGTTGTCCAGCAAACATTTTATTAACTAACCTCTGGTAGGTAGCTCCCGCGTTTTTCAAGCCAAATGGCATGACCTTATAACAATAGGTTCCTCGTTCGGTTATGAACGCGGTTTTCTCTTGATCTTCAGGCTCCATCATAATCTGGTTATATCCAGAAAACGCGTCCATAAAGGACATGAGCTGATGGCCAGCCGTTGCTTCGACTAAGCGATCGATGTGAGGTAACGGGAAGCTATCTTTGGGACAGGCCTTGTTTAGATCGGTGAAGTCTACGCAGATTCTCCATTTCCCATTCTTCTTTTTTACTACCACTGGGTTGGCTAACCAATCGGGGTATTGAACTTCTCGGATTGATCCGGCCTTTGTTAGTCGATCAACCTCGTCATTAACGGCTTGGGCTTTTTCAAGACCTAGCTTACGACGCTTCTGTTTGATCGGTTTGAAGGTGGGATCTACATTGAGCTTGTGTGTGGTGACGTTGGGGTTTATGCCCCTCATGTCACTGGTGGCCCATGCGAAGGTTTTGACATTTTGTTTTAGGAACTCGATGAGCTCCTTTTTAGTTTTGGGAGGCAGCTCAGATCCGATGCTTACTTGTTTTTCAGGGTTCGAATCGTCAATGCTGACTTTTTCGATGAGGTTCTTGGGAGGACCTCGGATATTCTGTTGCATTTCGCGACTCTCCTGGACCTGTAATTGCTATTGGGGGGAATCTTTTATGATCTCGAACCCTCCCAGGTAACAGATCCTTGAAATCTTTTGGCTACCATGTACGGTAACTATCCCATCGGTTGCTGGAAATTTCACGCATTGGTGATAAGTTGAAGCCACTGCTTTCATCTTATGAATCCAAGGTCTTCCAAGGATTGCGTGGAAGGGAGACGGTTTGTCGACAACTATGAAGTTGGTCATTTTCATGACTCCGCCAGCTATGACTGGGAGCTTGATGGTTCCCAGTGAGGTAGCTGTTTCTCCTGAGAAGCCTACAAGGTTGGATCTCTGGTCGACAATTTCGTAATCATATATTTCCATTCCCTTTAATGCGTTATAGAAAATGAGATCGACGGAGCTTCCGGTGTCGATCATGAGCTTTGGTACTTCGTAGCCTGCTATATTTAACGTTACGACGAGGGCATCGTCGTGAGGTCTGTCAAGGTTTGATGTCTCACTTTCCCAAAAAGGGATTTTAGTGTTAGACTCGGGTTTGGTCGGTTTGGACTGAGTATTGGACACAGCTTTCCGTACGTGACTTTTAATAGAGTTAACGGAGTCTTGACATGAATCGGACCCTCCAAGGATGTAATCGACCCTTGAGTCGGGGCTCGATTGGGGAGGTGTTTTATTAAAGAGAGCTTCAATTTGAAGGCTTTTTCCTTGGGGGAATTTCCCAAGGATCATCTCGACTCTCTTCTTGGGAGCGGGAAGTGGCGAATCTGTTTCCTTTTCAGGTGACCTTTCGCGTTTCGGGGAGTCATCACGGGGACCTCTCTTTTGATAAGGCTGTGGTTTTTTGAGGTCCACATCTTTTATTTCTCCGGCTGCAAATTTAGCAGCCAGTTGTCGTTGGAGGTCCCAACACTCTTCGGTTGAATGTCCTTTTCGATCATGATAAGAGCAATGTTTGCTCTCGTCGTAGCCTTTGGACCAGGGGGCTTTGCCTGTTGCGGCGACAGGTTTTTCTTCCTTGTCATCCTCGATTACATAGGAGTGCTCTCCCTGAGTCTGGTTATTTCGGGAGCTTCCTCTTTTATGAGGTCCCTTCCCGTCGGAGGTTTCGCCTTTCGGGTGATTCTGGGATTTTCTGTGGAGTTTATCTAACGCCGCAGTTTCTTCTTCCAAGGTAATGTATCTAGAGGCCCTGTGGAGGGCGTCGTCAATAGTTGGAGGAGGATTTAGCGTCAGCTCCGAGAAGAGGCCTGATTTGTACCAGAGACCTCTCCTGAGGGCTTCGATAGCTACGTGATCGTTAGGGTTCGAGAGTTTGGTTCTTACTGCCCTGAATTTTTCGATGTAGACTCGCAATGAGTCTCCCAGTCCTTGTCTGATCTTCCAGAGGTCAGCTTCGGAGGCTTGTTTCATGATGTGGGTTGAATATTGTTTTATAAAGGCGTTAGCTAGCTGATCGAAGCTGTCTATAGAGTTTAGTTCTAGACTAGAGAACCATTCTAGAGCTGTTCCAGTCAGGTTTTCAGCAAATGTTCTGCAATATCCTGCATCGCATTCTTCCTTCGTGAAGTGAGCTTTTACGATCGCTAGCTGGAAGGCTCTTAAATAAGCCTTTGGGTCTGTGTTTCCATCGTACTCAGGGATCTTGATTTTTCGAGTATCTCTTATGTAAGAGTTAGCGATTCTATCGGTAAATGGAGTTCCACGAGTCTCTTCGATTAGGCTCTCGATTTCGGGAGCTGAGCTCGTTGCTTTGTGAACCTGAGCTCCCAGTTTCTGGAGAGCTGCGTGGGTTCACTCCAGGTATCTGCGAATCGCGTCAGGTCCCTCGAAAGGAAGGACATTTGGATCGTTTTCAGGTGTTCGGCGCACAGGTTCCTGGCGGAACCTGACTTGATCATTTTCCCAGTTAGCTGGCGAAACGGATCGTTCGTTCGTCCTCAGGTTCCGAGCGAGATTAGTGCGAAGAGCTGCAGGATCAACATCCGTTCTTTGAAATCCGTCGGCATTTGGGGTTGAAACCCTAGTTTGGAACACCGGAGCTGATGTTCTGCCCCCGGACGGAATGTTGGTTCCTGCTCCAGACCCCGAAGGAAGTAGCAGTGGAGGCAATCGAGTGCTCCCAGCGGTGTTTCGATCGGGCGCGGAGCTCGTCGTCGCTACGTTGCTCCCCATGGTGCTGATGACTGGTGGGACAAACGCAGGAGCTGTCCTAGCGCGAGGCGTTTGGAAAGCAGGTTCCTGACCGTCTGCTCCAGAACTATCAAGGGAGAAATTCAGACGCTCTCGAGGGAAGGAGGGGTCAGCTATTCGTTCATGGAACGTGATCCCTCTTCCCTGATGGACGGACGGTTGGGTTGTTGCGGATTGAGATCTAGTTATCTCTTCGAATTGTTGCTGCCGTTCGGCTAGCTGTTGCACTGTTCGCTCGGTTTGTTGAGCTTTGTCTACTAACTGAAGCATCATCTGTCGGATCTCAGAAAGCTGAGCTTCCGTCTGGTTCGGAACGGATTGATGCGATGTGTTATTGAGGGCTGAGGACCCAGAGTTGGTCCCTCCGGGGGCTCTCGAGTTATTTGCCCCCGAAGCAGTGCGATTCGGTGAGCTATTGCTCAGGTTTGATTGATCGGGGTTAGATGGATTAGTTCCATCGAGTGGATTCATCTTTAAGCTTTGGAGAAAGGGATTCGATTAATTGTCCCCACAGACGGCGCCAATTGTGAGAGACAAGGTTTCACTTCTTAGATTTAGGTTAGGTTGAGAGATAATGAATCGTGGGCTGAATCCCGTAAGTAAGCTTAATGAATGAATACGTTTGTATTGATGATCAAAGAGTATTACAAAAGGTGTTTATGATGATTACAAGGAGAATGCGTAATGTATTTAATCTAATCTGATAGTTGTTGAATCTATGGAGATGGATCCCTATTTTGGATCTTCTCTGTCTTTATATAGTCCAGGTCTCGTCGATAGCTCCTTAACTGATCTCCGAAATACACGGCTTCAGTTACGTACTTGCTCCAGGTTCCTCTTGACCGAGTCTCCGAAGTATCAGCTCCCGTTATAACGTGACCTCCATTATGACGACTTCCAGGTTCAGTCTTCAATTCAGCTTCCAGCTCGTACTAATGTGATGGGCTTTACGCGGCCCACTTGGCAGCTTACATTTTACCGTTACCTCACCTGAGGGTCATATTCGGGTCCAACAGATACTACCATTCTATTTTTCTATGAAAAGTACTAATCAAAGATAACTAACTTGGCGAATTAATCTTAGTTTAAAATTAAAATATTTAGACTTTCAAATATATGGTTGAGAATCTGATAAGCAAGCGAACATACATTGTTGGTGTGCTGAAAAAAAGTGAAAATATTAGTCACCGGCTCTTCCGGTTACTTAGCAGTTAGTGGATGTGGTGAGACATCAATAAGAATACTTGTGACAAGGGTAACAACTTGGTTAATTACAACCCTGGAAGGGTTTGGAAGAGATACTAACTTGGTTGATGAATGTGGCCCTCATTCAATACTGATCTTAACAAAAATAAATAATTGCACATCATTCTGATATTTTCAAGAACACTATTTTGGATTACTAGAACAACTCAAATTATAACTATGGTCATTTACTAAACTTCCTTTATTTCTGTCTATCTGCTAAAGCTCAAGAGACATTTTCTTAGAGATGTGATGTATCCACTGTTTGTCTTTGTTCTTTATAATACGATGTTCTTTATAATACGATTAGTTTCAGAAAGTTTCCAAGCTCCCTTCTATGAGACTGGGTACTAGAGAAGTTTGCCTAGAAAAGTAGGAATTCCACAGTTTATTTTGAATAGAGCTAATAGATTACATGTATAAAGTATCCAATTAGTTTTGTTATAATGCTTTTGCTCTTTCAGGATATCCACTTTATATTATAGCTGCGTGGCCGTTGGTTGTCCTTTTTCAGTTTATGCTGTTTCAAAACAAATAAAGAAGACCAATTAAAGGATTATTTATAGAACAAGGCTTATATATATATATATACTTAACGTGCAACATCATCAATTTATCATATTTAGAAAATAATTTCATCACTTTGTTTTTGTATCAACTTAAAGATTTCAGGTGTTTTGGTTTGGTCTGGAACTTTTTGTGCAATCTTTTACAAACAAAAAAGATTTCAGGTGTTTTTCTAATATTATAGATGGATACCTGTTACAGTCGACGCTCTTAGAGAAAGGGACCCCCACACTAACACCGCATTTAGCAGGGAGTTGTTTGGCATTGTCATCGTTGAATCCGGATATAGCATTAGCTACATTCTTCAAGCATTGACAAGCTGCTTGCTTATCGGGTTTCCCCGGCGCAGAGGCTTTTAGGTTACTAAGCCCGGCGCAACACGGAGGAGGCGGGTTTCCTCCACCTTTTACATATGACAAACATGGTGCTAAGTACATTGTTATCTGTGAACATTGTATGGCTTCTCCCTCATGGTACGCAATCACCATTAAAAGTGTAACAACAAGCAGTAACATGGTCTGGTTCTTAGTAATGTTCCTCATTTTCCACTTATGGATGGAAAATTATGTTTGCTTTGTGTTTCTCTTATATGTTGTATAATTTGATCGACTATTTTTATAGGGAGAAGTTTGAAGAAATCTCTACATGTATTTTAAGTGATATAAGCTTTTTGTTAAGTCATGTGTTTAGAGCGCGGTGTGGAAGTTGAAAATACAAGATTTGCTTTACGGGAGGATTGTCTTCCGTTTATATTCTGCCAAAATCCAAAGTTATTAGCATATCTTTTTTTTTTTAATTCCAAAAGTAACGAGGTATGTTACGTAAGTTTGTTTTACATATGTAGCGAATGGAAAAAAAAATCAAGATTAGAACCTACATATAAATGTGTGTTCCTTCAAAGTTTCATTAATCTTATTATATAAAGCTTAGTTTTCAAAGTTACTAATTAACATGATCATGACACTTGAAAATTTTATATTTAAAACTATGACATGTTTTAATATGTTTTAAAAAAATAATTATAAATATCATTTATAATAATTTTCCATTTTTAAATCCTAAAAAAAGATAACTGCAAAATATTATTTGATAATAGTTTTCCTTTTAATATTGTAACATGTGTTAAAATATATAATGATTAAAAATATATGTACTAATATATAAGATCGTAAAAACGACTTTTATAAAAAAATTAATTTTCTATTTTTAAATCCTAAACAAAAGATAATTTCAAAATATTATTTGATAGTTATTTTCCTTTAAATTGTGTTACATGTGTTAAATATATAATGATTAAAAATATATATACTAATAAGAATAATTATCTATTTTTAAATCCTAAACAAAAGATAATTTCAAAGTTATTTTCCTTTAAATTTTGTTAAATGTGTTAAATATATAATGATTAAAAATATATATACTAATATATTTTATAATAATAACGAGTTTTACAAAAATAAAAGAAAATTTATTTAATAGTAAAATTGAAAAACTATTTCGTATTAATTTTTGTAAAAATTTTCCTTTTTAAATTATAATAAACAAAAAAGATCTGAAAATATTTTATTTAATACTATTTTTTTTTCTAAAATCCTAATGAAGATATAATTGTAAAAGATTATATTGAGTTTGGTTCTTCAAAATTGCTAATTAATATGATTAAACATTAGTGAGAATTAGAAAACTGATAAAAAATTATGATAAAAATATATATTGATAACAATTTATTTTTTTCTGAAATTCGAAAGAAAATATAACTATAATAGGTTATACAACACATTTTTCCTTTCCAAAATTTTCAACAGATTGTAAAAAAATATTTAATATTTTTTATTTTTATTGTAAATAAAAAGGAGATTTAAAAAACTAGAATGTTTTTTTTAAATATCCTGGCACAATAAAATTTTAAAACTTATTTAATAAAACATTAAGTTAGTACATAAAAATGTGTATAATGTAATCATTGACTAAATTCGTGTATTTGACTTTCATTTTTTTTACTTTTCATCAAAAAAAGTATTAGGTGATATTGAAATTCTTTTCACTTATTTTCATATTAAACTAAAACATAAAAAAAAAACCGTTACAACGCAACAGACTCATATCTAGTATATTATAAACTATAGAGATGAGAGACACAATATGTGTATTTTTATTTAATAAAACAGCTTTTCTTGATATTTTACAATTCAATGTAAACTTTGCAATTAAAATATTGTTTTAAATACTTGTTTAATGAAAATTTCGAAACTTTTATATTTATTTAATTTTATATTTGTACATGATCTATTTTAATGTAAATATATTTAAAATATTATTTTTTAATCTGATTATCTACTTAACGAGACTTCTTATGCATATGGTTTTATGATCATTTTATACTGTTTTAGTTTTATCATTTGATTTTGTTTAAAAAATTAAAATCATGATCACAAATTTTTTAATATAGTATCTTTAACAATTTTTTATATTAAATATCAAATTTATTGATATAAATGGCTCATTTACAAAGTAGTATGAAAAGAATAAAGTATCCTATCAATTTTAAGTATCTGGTACCTTTAGCAATTGTATTTATTTATTGTCATTATCAAAATTCAAAATGCAACATATATGAAAAAAAAATATTTTATTATATTTTAATGTTATTGTTTAATTATTTTAATAGTATAAAGTTGAAGCTACATAAATTATTATCAAATCTGTAAATAGTTTAATGGAAATATTTTTTTTCAAACAATATATAAGGGATTACTCTTGTTTTAATCTCCTTTTTGTGATCGTAGGCTTGTTTCTTAATGGACCAAAGCAATAATAGCCTAATATTTAAGGTTTGTTCATCCTTGCTAGTATGCTAAAGCCTATTGAATAATTGGATAATTTGAAACTTGTGAAAACTTAACATATTATTAAATGTTTTATATGTTAACAATAACACAAAAAGAAGTTCAAGAAATAAAAAGAGGAAATATTTGTTTGTGTTTTACATATCCCACATATTACAGGAATATAAATGGAGATTTATTGAGAGATATTCCACATGATAGAAACCTTGAGATTTTAGCTTTGAGTAGGTAATAAACAAAAAAAAGGAGAAAATTGTTCATATAATCCTTACGTTTCTAGAGATTTGAAAACCATCGCTCAGCCGCTGCCTTGACCAGGTTCGGACATCTCATCATATCTGCTCAACTCAGCTTATTTTCTATTTTAACTCTCAATTAATGGTTCGGATCATAGCTATAACAAAATATACCTGTCTTAATTAGGGTTCCCTTTACCCTTTAAAAAAATCTCTTCTACTGCATAGCTGATGTCCACCGCAGGCGACTCAAACGCCAAAGTGCCACTGCAAGAAGAAAATCATCGAGCGTCGTTGTCAATGATGTGGTCGTTACTAAAAAGACTCTTCAGTGATATCATGAGACGTGCTAAAACTATAATTTACAGAAACCAATATTCTTTGTCGTCACTACCAAACGATGTTGTTTTGAACTGCTTAGCTCGCATCCCGAGAAGCAACCACCCGACCCTCGCTTGTGTTTGCAAAACCTTCCAATCTCTTGTGCTGTCTGGTGAGATAGCGCAGATGCGGTCCTTACTGTCCATAAAAGATGATCCTCTGTGTATATTCCAATTAAAAGAATCCAATCGTCATTGCTGGGAGATGTTTGAATGGGTCACTTTCAACTTAAAAGATAAGGAAGCAAGTCCTCAGAAGTCAGTTCATATTTCAACAACTCCACATCTTGTCGCTTGTCCCACTGTATCCATAGGTTCTAAGATCTATTTCGTTGGTGGATGGGCTTACGATTGGCGGTATTCCACCGGCTTAATTATCTTTGATTCCGTGTCTGGCAAGTTGGGTACGGGTCCTAGCATGAAGGTGGCCCGAAAGGGCGCAGCTGTGGCTGTGGTGGATGGGAAAATATACGTAATGGGAGGGTGCAACAAAGAGGAGATCAACCAGGTTGAGGTTTTTGACCCAATTACTCAAACTTGGGAAGTTGGGCCATTAGGTCCCCATGGAAAAATCACATACGGGGAAGAATTTGAGAGATCTCAATTTCGTGATGCGCTGGCCCTAGATGGAAAGGTTTATGGTATAAGTTGTTCTCCTGGTTATCACACAATCTACGACACAAAAGATGGTACATGTGAGAATCTTGAGATACCTCATGAATATACAGGGAAGATAAGTAAAGCGTGTGTGATAAACAATTTGATCTATGTTCTTTACCATGAGTTTGGGTTAATGTGGTATGACTCAAAAGAGAAGATATGGAGAACGGTTAAATGTGATCTGCGTTGTGATGTGGGCCACCAAATGGTGGAATGCAACGGGAAACTTGCGTTGCTGTGGGAAGACAGCGAAAATAAGATTTGGTGTGCGATGATCGCGTTGGATAAGGTTGGAGTAGAGATCCATGGAAAGGTCGAGTGGAGCAAGTTCGTGCTTTCTGGTGATGTCCATCCTTTTGCCAGGTGGTCTTGTCTAGGACTTTCATTATAAATTATAGTTGAATAATATTATCGATGGTGTAAACATATATGATGTTATGATTTGTTACACACTGTGTGAATAATCAGGCCATCAAATGTCTCCACGGATCAGTCGTGCTTGTGACGACCACCGATTTGTATTATAACTTTTAATCATCAATCTATTTGCTTACCAGATGATGGATGATTTGATTTTATGAATATAATCTGGATGAGTTGAACAAGATGACAAAATTTTCTTTACTTAGAGAGTCCCCTTGAGTTATGAACTTATGATATATATATAATAGGATTGTCACTAGCTAGTCTTCTCAACTCATTCGTGTACTAAATAAAAGTCATTCAAAACTCAAAATATTTTCTCAATCTATAGTTATTGTTGTATTTCATTTTCTAGAAAATTCACATGTAAAATGATGTTAAGTGGAAAAAGGTGTCATGTCCTGGTTCAGTTTGAACCCTTTAACCAACAATCTTCAGCACAAAAGAGCTATGATATAGTTTCAAAAATAACAAAAGCCAAAAAAAAAAAACTATTCTTGCATGACTTGATATAAATCTACAATCTTTCACACTAAACTTACACCATACTCTTAGTTAAATACGCCGATGCATCATCTCCAATTCCACATCATTTCCACTCCACTCACAATCTGATAGTGAACCAAACACAAGTCTCTTGTTGCTTTCTTCCTCTTCACCCTCTTTTTATTTTCAGGCAAGTTCTATTCTCTATATGGTATGTTGGTTTAAGGCTATGAAGCTGTAATCCATTTTTCACCAGCTTCAACCACCCAAATATAATCCGTGTTAGATTGCTACACGTAACTGATATGATCGTTTAGTCGGAATCTTGATTAATTTGGTTGACATACGATAAAAAGTTACCTATGTCTTACTCTTACCATCTCAATTCTCTTTTTCTTTCCTTCTTTCTTTTTAATAAAACAGCATTAATTCTTGAGATTTTACAATTCGATGCAAATTTTAAAATTAAAATATTAATTTTCAATACTTTTGATGAAAAATTCAAAATTTAAATATTTATCTATCATTATATTTTTAGTATGATATATATTTTGCAGAGGCTTTTAGGTTACTAAGCCCGGCGCAACACGGAGGAGGCGGGTTTCCTCCACCTTTTACATAAGACAAACATGGTGCTAAGTACATTGTTATCAGTGAACATTGTATGGCTTCTCCCTCATGGTACGCAATCACCATTAAAAGTGTAACAACAAGCAGTAACATGGTCTGGTTTTTAGTAATGTTCCTCATTTTCCACTTATGGATGGAAAATTATGTTTGCTTTGTGTTTCTCTTATATGTTGTATAATTTGATCGATTATTTTTATAGGGAGAAATTTGAAGAAATCTCTACATGTATTTTAAGTGATATAAGCTTTTTGTTAAGTCATGTGTTTAGAGCGCGGTGTGGAAGTTGAAAATACAAGATTTGCTTTACGGGAGGATTGTCT
Organism: Hirschfeldia incana; assembly: GCA_026261945.1. Classification (NCBI taxonomy): domain Eukaryota; kingdom Viridiplantae; phylum Streptophyta; class Magnoliopsida; order Brassicales; family Brassicaceae; genus Hirschfeldia; species Hirschfeldia incana. The sequence goes on from JABCMI010000024.1 coordinate 4,018,058, forward strand.
TCCGATTATATTCTGCCAAAATCCAAAGTTATTAGCATATCTTTTTTTTTTAATTCCAAAAGTAACGAGGTATGTTATGTAAGTTTGTTTTACATATGTAGCGAATGAAAAAAAAAAATCAAGATTAGAACCTACATATAAATGTGTGTTCCTTCAAAGTTTCATTAATATATTATAAACTATAGAGATGAGAGACACAATATGTGTATTTTTATTTTTATTAGACCCTCGCTTTTGTTTCTTTGTTGTCACTACCAGACGATCTTGTTTTGAACTGCTTAGCTCGTGTACAGGCAAGGTACGACCCGACCCTCGCTTGTGTTTGCAAAAACTTCCAGTCTCTTGTGCTTTCTGGTGAGGTAGCGCAGATGCGGTCCTTACTGGCGGCCATGAAAGATGATCCCCTCTTGTGTGTATTCTATACTGATTACACTCGTCCTGACTGTATCAAGTTTCATTGGGTCACTTTCAACTTAAAAGAGAAGAAAATAAGTCCTGAGAAGTCAGTTCAAATTTCAACAACTCAGAATATGGTCACTTGTCCCACTGTATCCGTAGGTTTGAAGATCTACTTCGTTGGTGAATCGGATTACGATTCAGAGTTTTCATCCGGCTTAGTTATCTTTGATTCCCGGTCTGGCAAGTTGAGTACGGGTCCTAGCATGAAGGTGGCCTGAAAGGGAGCAGGCGTGGCAGTGGTGGATGGGAAAATATACGTAATGGGAGGGTGCTGGAGGGACGAGATCAACCAGGTTGAGGTTTTTGACCCAAATACTCAAACTTGGGAAGTTGGGTCGTTAGGTCCCCGTGGGGAAATCACATACGGGAAAGGATTTAAGTGGAATGAATTTCGCGAAGCCGTGGCCCTAGACGGAAAGGTTTTTGGTTTTAGTTTTCTTCCAGGTTATCACACAATCTACGACACAAAAGATGGGGCAAGTGAGAATCTTGAGATATCATATGAATATACAGAGAAGATAAGTAAAGCGTGTGTGATAAACAGTTTGATCTATGTTTTTTTTTATGAGCTTGGGTTAATGTGGTATGACCTGAAAGAGAAGATATGGAGAAGGGTTAAAGGTTTGAGTTTTGATGTGGGCCACCAAATGGTGGAATGCAACGGGAAACTCGCGTTGCTGTGGGAAGACAGCGAAGATAAGATTTGGTGTGCGATGATCACCTTGGATAAGGTTGGAGCAGAGATCCATGGAAGGGTCGAGTGGAGTGAGTTCGTTGTAAATTTCCATCCTTATTACAAGTGTCTAGGACTTTCATTATAAATTATAGTTGAATAATATGGCTGATGGTGTGAAGTAATATATGATGTTATGATTTGTTATATTATGTGTTAGAATCAACAGGCCATCAAATGTCTCCACGGAGAAGCGTGCTTGTGAGGACCACCGATTTGCATTTCTACTTTTTTCTTATAAAATTTGCATTGTAACTTTTAATCATCAATATATTTGCTTTCCACTCCACTCACAATCTGATAGCGAACCAAACACAAGTCTCTTGTTGCTTTCTTCCTCTTCACCGTCTTTTTCTTTTCAAGCAAGTTCTATTCTCTATCAGTATGGTATGTTGGTCTAAGGCTATGAAGCTGTAATCCATTTTTCACCAGCTTCAACCACCCAAATCTAATCTGTGTTAGATTCCAACACCTAGCTGATATGATCGTTTAGTCTAATTCTTGATTAATTTGGTTGGCATACGATAAACAAATTACTTATGTCTTGCTCTTACCATCTCAATTATCTTTTTATTTTCTTTCTTTCTTTTCAATAAAACAGCATTTTTTGAGATTTTACAATTCGATGCAAATTTTGAAATTAAAATATTAAGTTTTAAATATTTTTGATGAAAAATTCAAAATTTAAATATTTATCTTTTTTTATATTTTTCGTGTGATATATATTTTAATGCAAAATATATTTAAATATATATTTTTAAATTAATTATCTATTAAATGAGACTTCTTATGCATATGGTTTTACTATACAGTTTTATGATCATTTGTATTTTAGTATGCTAAAGGATTTAAAAATATGATCACAAAATTTCCAATGTGGTACTTTTAACAATTGTATTAATTTATTGTCATTTTAAAAATTAAAAATGCAACATATTCTAAATTTTATTATATCTTTAATTTTATTGTTTAAATTAATTACTTTAATTTTATACAAGTAAAAAAGATAAAAGTTACATACATTACTATAAAATCTGTAGTTATTTTAGTGAACAGTATAATATACTAGGGGTTGGCCCGCCCTTCAGTATTATATTGAAATATATTTTAATTTCATAAAATATTTACAATTTTACTTTGTATTGAAATAATATTATAATCTTTTTTTTATTCTAAGATCATACTGCAATTTAATTTATTAAATTTTGCTGTTTTTGGATGGAAAATATCACTAACATTTTTTTCCTACATTAATAAGGGTATATCCGCGCTTTGAGTTGAATATTGTGTTTCATTGGTTTTAAGTATGATCTATATGATGTAGTTATTTGATCGTTTATTTGTTAAAAGTATTATTTGATATTTTCATTGTGTTATGTAGTAATAGGTAATACGTTAATATATTTTGTGTTTGTTTTTTTCAATATTGTGTAGTACTTATTAGTGATGGAGAGAACATATGGTGTAAATCATAATAAATTTCAATAACATTGTATTTAGGCATGTGCTGATGATAAAATTACAGATTGTAGCGTCAAATTGTGTTCTATTTTTTAATATTTTTGAAAATTATACTTTTAAGATATTTTTTTCCCTCTTCCCATATTTTGACATTAAGTCGTCACCATCTATGCATTTTGTTTACCTTTTTTTGTGTAGTGTTTTCACTATTACTGTCTCCTCTGTGCTTAGTGTAGTACTTATTAGTGATGGAGTGAACATATGGTGTAAATCATAATAAATTTCAATAACATTGTATTTAGGCATGTTTTGATTATAAAATTAAAATTTTTAGCGTCAAATTGTGTTCTATTTTTTAATATTTTTGAAAATTATACTTTTAAGATATTTTTTTCCTCTCCCCATATTTTGACATTAAGTCGTCACCATCTATGCATTTTGTTTACCTTTTTTTTGTTTAGTGTTTTCACCATTACTGTCTCCTCTGTGCTTTTGTTCTTCCTCGCATTCTTCTCCTCAATGATATTTGTTGTAAATCGAACATATGATTTCCAAGTTGTGAGATTGTTTCTCACAACATTATAGGCGGTTCGAGTCAATATTGGCTCTTCCACTTCTTCTTAAGATTTCAGCTGATGTTTCTTGGGTTGAGTCAAAGTTAAGGCGTCTTTGATGTTGTCTACTTCGTCTTTGGCTTGCTATTGATAGTCCACGTTCGTCTTGGTTTTCAAGATCTGATTTTTCTTATCATACTTCTATGCTCTTTTTCATAACTCGAGGATGGTTCCACAGTTTGCTGATGTCGTTTTTGTCTCTCCCTCTCTCTTTAATTTTTAATCTCGTTGTAGCTATCATTGTTGCTTGCGTCTCTGGTGGTTTTTCCTTTCTCCGGGTCCCTCGGTATACTTGTGCAAAGTTAGTCTCTTGGGACTTTGGTCCCTTCTGTCTAGAGCTTTATGATTCTTCGTTAACATGAGTGCTTTGTGCTTGTTTAGTTTGTGAAGTACTTCTTACCTCTTAGCTAATAGTTGTGCTTCTGGTGCTTAAGGCATTGCCTTCATATTTCGTGGTGACTTTGACTTTTCGGTGATTGTTCTTCTTTTGACCTGCTGATCTTAGTTCTTTGCTTTAGTTTTTGATTGCACTATTTTGTGTTCAGAGGATTAATTGATTAATTGATCTCAACTTTACATTTTTACTCTTTTTTGACCGATGTTTATTCTAACCAAAACACTATAAGGTAATGTGAAGTGTGTAGTCTTTGTTCCTGATCACCTTTCACGTTCAGGCCTATATTGAATTAGTGTTATTATGATATTATTTCTCTATAATTGTGGAGGTTTTAGGTTTAGATCTGTGTTGTGCTTTAGTTTCTTCTTTTTAATTTGATTATTTTATAATTTTAATAGTAAAATAAATATAGAATTTGTAAATAAAATAATAATTAAAATAATAAAATAGTGAAAGTTTATGCTATTTTTAGTTTGTAATAAATAAAATTATAAAATTTATTTTTATATTATTTTATTTATTTTTATCATTTTGAATTTTAGTGAGTAATATAATAGATTATTTATAATATGATGGTTAATGTGACAAAGATTAAATATGATGAGTTGCATTTAGAAGTCATTTGTGTGCATTAGAGATTAAAATCACGATTAGAAATTTTGTAATCAGTTCATGAACAAATGAACAATTAGAAAGTGTTTGACCAAATTGTAAAAATTTTAAAAGAAAAATATTTAAAATGTAAAAAAAAAAATATGAGAACACGTTGTCCCAAAAACCCCCTGTCACATAGAAGAACAAGAGAGAAAACTTGACTTTATATATATAGATAGATGTTTATATGCACTAACCTATTTTTATAAGGATTCTAAGAATCATTTTAATTCAAATGTTGTAATATTTTTCAAACAATACATAATGGATTAGTCTGTCTTAATTTCGCTTTTGTGATCCTGGGCTTGTATTCTACATGGGCTAAAGCAATAATCTAGCCTGATAAAGTTCGTCTCCAAAACGGCACAACCCTAAGAGTTCAACGCTGCGTTCAAATTTACTTACCTCGCTGCCTTGACCAGATTCGGGCATCTCATAATATCTGGTTTACTCATCTTTTTTCTGTTTTGAACTCTCAATTTTTAGTTCAGATCATAGCTATAATAACATACTTGTCTTAATTAGGGTTCCCTTTACCCCCTTTTCGAAAAAAAAACTCTCCTCCTAACGCCAAAGTTCCACCGCAAGAAGAAAATCGTCGAGCATCGTTGTCAAAGATGTGGTCGTTATTAAAAAGACTCTTCAATGATATCATGAGACGAGCTATAAATATAATATGTAGAAACCAATATTCTTTGCCGTCACTACCAAACGATGTTGTTTTGAACTGCTTAGCTCGCGTCCCGACAAGCTACGACCCCACTCTCGCTTGTGTTTGCAAGAACTTGTGCTTTCTGGTGAGCTTGCGCAGATCCGGTCCTTACTGCCGCCGGCCATGAAAGATGATCCCCTCTTTTGTGCATTCGGTGCTGAATCCACTCGTCCTGGCTGGCTGGATGAAGTTTCATTGGGTCACTTTCAACTTGAAAGAGAAGAAAGCAAGTACTCAGTTCAAATTTCAACAACTCAAAACATGGCCACTTGTCCCACTGTATCCGTAGGTTCTAAGATCTATTTCGTTGGTGGATCGGATTGGGATGCAGAGTGTTCATGCGGCTTAGTTATCTTTGATTCCGTGTCTGGCAAGTTGAGTACGGGCCCTAGCATGAAGGTGGCCCGAAAGGGAGGACGCGTGGCAGTGGTGGATGGGAAGATATACGTAGTGGGAGGGTGCTGGAGGGACGAGATCAAACAGGTTGAGGTTTTTGATCCAAATACTCAAACTTGGGAAGTTGGGCCATTAGGTCCCCATGGGGAAATCACATACGGGAAAGGATTTAAGTGGAATGAATTTCGTGAAGCCGTGGCCCTAGATGGAAATGTTTATGGCATGAGTTTTGATTCAGATTGGCACACAATCTACGACACAAAAGATGGTACATGCGAGAATTTTGAGATATCTCTTGAATATACATGGAAGATAAGTAAAGCGTGTGTGATAAACAGGTTGATCTATGTTTTTTACCCTGAGCTTGGGTTAATGTGGTATGACTCGAAAGAGAAGATATGGAAAAGGGTTCAAGGTTTGCGTTGTGATGTGGGCCGGCATGTGGTGGACTGCAACGGGAAACTTGCGTTGCTGTGGGAAGACAGCGAAGATAAGATTTGGTGTGCGATGATCACCTTGGATAAGGTTGGAGCAGATATCCATGGAAGGGTCGAGTGGAGTGAGTTCGTTGTAAATTTCCATCCTTCTTACAAGTGTCTAGGACTTTCATTGTAAATTATAGTTGAATAATATGGCTGATGGTGTGAAGTCCTATATGATGTTATGATTTGTTACATTCTGTGTTAGAATCATCAGGCCATCAAATGTCTCCACGGAGAAGTCGTGCTTGTGAGGACCACCGATTTGTATTATAACTTTTAATCATCAAAATATTTGCTTACCAGATGGTGGATGATCAGTGTTTTTAAAACCGAACTGATCCTTTGGTTGGATCAGGTTCGACCACGGTCACATAGGATTTATGCTTTGGCAATTCTATAAATTGGATTGGGATCGAATCCAGCTGACTAACATTTAAGATTGTAACACTTGTTAATAATATTAATTATTTTGTAAATAAGATATTTGTAAAAGTTTTTTAATACAAGACAAAATAGAACTGAAAATATATAGTTATAGACATAATCACGACATGTATCAGTAATTTTTTAAAAATTATGAAATGTGTCAAAATATGATATAATTATAATTTGGTTAAGATTTTTTTCTGAAATAAGAAAAAAAATTACTATTACGTATTTACATAGTCTTTTACAATTATTATCCTTCAAATTTGTTAATTAACATGATTGTGGCATCGGTCAAAATTTAATATAATTATTTTATGTTTATGATTTCAAAAAAATAAAAAATAAAAGTACTATTACATAGGTTTTTACAATTACTGTTACATAGGCTTTATATAATAAAAAATATCATTAAACATATTTGGTAGTAATTTTCATTTTAAAATCTTAAAAAAATTGAAAATTTATTTGAAAGTAATTTTAAATTTATAATTTTAATTTGTTTTACACAAAATTCTATAGAAAAGAGATTTGTAAGAAACAATTTCCTTTTAAAATCTTAACCAAGTAGGATTGTTTAATTTTTTGAATCCAAACAAAAGATAATTTTAAAAGTTTATTTATTAGTAAGTTTTAATAATAAAATTCAATGATAAACATGCTACTAAAAATTATTTAATTAATAAAGAAAATTATAATAACATTAGTGATATTGGAAAAAAATTGAAAAAATAAAATTTTAAAAGCGTTAATATTAACTGGAAATAATTATTTAATATTAACTTAATGTAATATTTTTTCCTTTTCTTAAACCATAGAAATAATTTTTAAGAATATTTGATGTTTTTTATTTTTAGAAAAAACATCCAAAAAAGAGATTTGTATTATATTTGATAGCATTTTTAATTGAAGTTATAAATACAATATAATTATAAAACTTACATGATAGTAATTTTCCATATTCTAAAATCCTAAACAAAAAAAATAAAAGAGTATTTGATAGTATTTTGTTATTTATAAATAAAAAGGAGATGTATAAACATGTATGATGCCGAAACTTTTTAATTAACAAAACTAAAAAAAAAGGATGTTGTCTTGATTAATATTTATATGTGTTTTTGATGTATGAAAATCAGACACATTTTTGATATATATTTCGTGTTTGGTCATAAACATATATTATTATTATTATTATTTTTATTATTATTATTATTATTATTATTATTATTATTATTATTATTATTATTATTATTATTATTATTATTATTATTATCACCATAAGTGATCTTCATATGACTTTTGTCAAAAAAATTCAAGTTTCATCGTCAATTATGTAATATTTTTTTCTAATTTATTTTAAATTAAAATGCTATTATGGAAATATGACACTAAGAAATAATGAATTAACCAAATTATTTAGCATGTGATAATTTTAATAAAACATTAAAATAGTACATATAAGAAATTTTATAATGTTGTCACTGAAAACAAATGTTGTCATTGACTAGATTGACCTTATTTAGCTTTCAATTTCTTTTTCATTTAATTCTTAGATTGAGTTCGATTAAATTGTTAGGTATGAGTGTTTTCTTAAATCTTAAGCACACAGTTGATAACAATTCAACTATGCACCATAATTATAAAATAGAAATATTAATTATAACTTATGTGTATAAATGGGTTTGTAATTATAAAATAAATTTCATACAAATTATGCAAAAAATCCTATATCTACAATAAAATGATTGTTATGTTTTTATTAAATTAAAACATCAAACAAAAACTCGCTACAATACACTGTATTTATCTAGTTTGAATAATAAATACAAAGTTAGAATGTTTCCAAAGATACATGAATCCTAAATGTACTTAAAAAGTGAAATACTGATTCAGATTCGGTTAGGGAAATTTAGTATTCATGTACATCGTCTCCAAAACCCTAAAAGTTCTGTGTTAAATTTTACCCAGCCTTGATCAGGTTTGGATATCTCATCATATCTGCTCACCTCATCTATTTTTTTAGATATATTAAACCGAGAGATGTGTATTTTATGGACCAAGACTATGAAACATGTGAAGATCCTGAAAACTAAGAAAAAAATACTTGAAAAGAAAGCTAAAACTACAAATTTTGTTTTCTCGACAGAACTGGGAAATTTCGTTTTCTCGGCAAAACATGAAAATTGCAATTTCCTGTCAAAGTCAAAATCTTGTTTTCTCGTCAAAACTAAATATCGCATATTCCCGTGAAAAAAACACATTTTTCGTCAAAAACAAAAATCACATTTTCCGTGAAATCCGAAAATTCATGGTTTTCCATCAAAACCAAAAAATAGAGGTTTCCTATACAAACTAAAAGATCTTGTTTTCCAGCAAAAAAAAATCATGTTTTCCGCCAAAACTGAAAATTTAGTTTTCTGACAAAATTAGAAAATTTATTTTTCCGTCAAAACCAAAAATATTTTTTTACTGCCAAAATCGAATCATCTTCGATTTAATTTGATTATCTATTAAATTACACTTCTTATGCATATGGTTTTACTATACAGTTTTACGGTCTTTTGTATTTTAATATCATAAAAGATTTAAAACTATGATCACAAAATTTTCAATAATGTGGTACTTTTAATAGTTGTATTAATTTATCGTCATTAAAAATTCAAAATACAACATATATGAAAAATATATATTTTATTATATGTAATGTTATTGTTCAATTTATTTAATAGTATAAAATATAAAAAAAGATAGAAGATATATAAATTATTATCAAATATGTAATTATTTCAATGAACAGTATAATATATGTTTATATGCACTAACCTATTTTTATAAGGATTCTGAAGATTCATATTTTAATTCAAATGTTGTAATATTTTGCAAATAGTACGTTACATAAGGGACTAGTCTTGTTTTAATTTCGCTTTTGTGATCGTAGGCTTAGATTCTACATGGGCCCAAGCAATAATCTAGCCTAATAAAGGTTCGTTCATCCTTGCTATTATGCTAAACCATCGTCTCCAAAACCCGAAGAGTTCAACGCCGCGGTCAAATTTACCATCGCTCTCCCCCGCTGCCTTGACCAGATTCAGACATCTAATAATATCTGGTCTACTCGTCTTATTTTCTATTTTGACCTCTCAAGTTTTAGCTCATATCATAGCTATAATAACATACTTGTCTTAATTAGGGTTCCCTTTAACCCCTTTTTTTGAAAAAAAAAAAAAATCTCTCCTTCTAACCGTACTGCATAGCTGATGTCCACCGCAGGGGACTCAAACGCCAAAGTGCCACCGCAAGAAGAAATTCATAGAGCGTCGTTGTCAATGATGTGGTCGTCACTGCCAGACGATCTTGTTTTGAACTGCTTAGCTCGCGTCCCGGCAAGCTACGACCCCACTCTCGCTTGTGTTTGCAAGAACTTCCGATCACTTGTGCTTTCTGGTGAGGTTGCGCAGATGCGGTCTTTACTGGCGGCAATGAAAGATGACCCCCTCTTGTGTGTATTCTATACTGAATACACTCGTCTTGACTGTATGAAGTTCATTGGGTCACTTTCAACTTAAAAGAGAAGAAGACAAGTTCATTGGGTCGGTTGATATTTCAACAACTCAAAACATGGTCACTTGTCCCACTGTATCCGTAGGTTCTAAGATCTACTTCGTTGGTGGATCGGATTACGATTGGGAGTTTTCCGCCGGCTTAGTTATCTTTGATTCCCCGTCTGGCAAGTTGAGTACGGGTCCTAGCATGAAGGCGGCCCGAAATGGAGCAGGCGTGGCTGTGGTGGATGGGAAAATATACGTAATTGGAGGGTCCAGGAGGGACGAGATCAAACAAGTTGAGGTTTTTGATCCAAATACTCAAACTTGGGAAGCTGGGCCATTAGGTCCTAATGGGGAAATCACATACGGGAGAAAATTTAAGTGGAGTCAGTTTCGTGAAGCCGTGGCCCTAGATGGAAAGGTTTATGGTTTTAGTTTTCTTCCAGGTTATCACACAATCTACGACACAAAAGATGGGGCAAGTAAGAATCTTGAGATATCATATGAATATACAGAGAAGATAAGTAAAGCGTGTGTGATAAACAGTTTGATCTATGTTTTTTACCATGAGTTTGGGTTAATGTGGTATGACTCGAAAGAGAAGATATGGAAAAGGGTTCAAGGTTTGCGTTGTGATGTGGGGCGGCATGTGGTGGAATGCAATGGGAAACTTGCGTTGCTATGGGCAGACAGCGAAGATAAGATTTGGTGTGCGATGATCACCTTGGATAAGGTTGGATCAGAGATCCATGGAAGGGTCGAGTGGAGTGAGTTCGTTGTAAATTTCCATCCTTATTACAAGTGTCTAGGACTTTCATTGTAAATTATAGTTGAATAATATGGTTGATGGTGTGAAGACATATATGATATGATTTGTTAAATTCTGTGTTAGAATCAGCAGGCCATCAAATGTCTCCACGGAGCAGTCGTGCTTGTGAGGACCACCGATTTGCATTGTAGCTTTTAATCATCAATCTGTTTGCTTACCAGATGAAGGATGATTCGATTTTATGAATATAATCTGGGTGAGTTGAACAAGATGACAAACCTTTCTTTACTTAGAGAGTTCCTTTTGAGTTATGATACATAGTAATAGTATTGTCACTAGCTAGTCTTCTCAACTCATTAATGTACTAAATAAAAGTCGTTCAATACTCAAAATATTTTCTCAATCTACAGTTACTGTTGTATTTCATTTTCTAGAAATTCACATGTAAAATGATGTTAAGCGATAAATTAGGAGAAAGGTGTCATGGTTCAATTTGAACCCTCCAACCAACAATCTTTAAGCAAGAGCTATGATATAGTTTCGAAAATAACAAAAGCCAAAAAAGTTATTCTTGCATGACTTGATATAAATCTACAATCTCCCCTTCACACTAAACATACACCATACTCTTAGTTAAATACGCTGATGCACCATCTCCAATTCCACAACATTTCCACTCCACTGATCACAATCTGATAGCAAGCCAAACACAAGTCTCTTATTGCTTTCTTCCTCTTCATCCTATTTTTCTTTTCAAGCAAGTTCTATTCTCTATCAGTATGGTATGTTGGTTTAAGGCTAAAAAGCTCTAATCCACGACAGGTCCTCTTCCGGGTATTCATATAGATCTATCCACAACTATAGTAAATAGAACAATGTGACTTAGTTTTCGCAGTGAAAAGATTAAACCTTGAATTTGTTTGCATCCAAGATCTGTCCACTACAATACCTCATTTCCTATAGGTAGTTTCTTGATTATATCTCAAAATAGTACACATAGTAATGTAGGCCTATACATCGATTACGTTTAATTAGTGTATTGTCACATCAAGCATCTCTTGAAACTTTTCACCCACGGAATCCTTTACATCGAATTATTATGATCTTTTGTACAATAATTCTCAAAAGTTGTAGTTGGCTGAGAGTTTCAAATCTCTAGAAACACAAGAATTAATAAGAACAACTTTTCTTATTAGCTTTAGAAACTGCTCAAAACTAAAACTCACAATATGTTTCTCTTAGATCATATGGAACACCTCTCCATTAGACCTATATTTATAGTAAAGACAATTCCCTTTAACATGTGGGATATGGAAAACACAAACTAACCTAAATAGAAAACTTCCTTTTTCTATCCTAGATTTCTTTTTTGTGTTATCTTAACATAATTGAACACTTATCAATATGTTAAGTTTCCACAAGCTTGGAATTATCCAACATTTACCCCCTTAATTCCAACTTGAACTAGGGAGGTCAATTTCTTGAACTCCAATTAAGCTCCTCATTTGCTTGAACTTAATCCTTGCTAATGGCTTGGTAAGGATGTCGGCCTTCTGCTCAACACCCGGCACATGCTCCACCTCGATTTGTCCATTCTCCACACACTCACGAATGAAGTGATACTTCTTGAGTACATGCTTACTCCTTCCATGGAAAACTGGATTCTTCGTTAGAGCAATGGCTGATTTGTTGTCGATCCTTAGCGTGACCCTCTTGCCTTCTTCGCTTAGTATCTCACTCAACAAATCCTTGATCCATATAGTCTGCTTTGCTGCTTCTGTTGCCGCCATGAACTCTGCTTCACATGATGACAATGCGACCGTCTGCTGCTTCTGCGAGATCAATGATGAACCATAGTAGAATGCATGACCTGACGTGCTCCTCCCGTCATCGAGTTCAATGTTGTGACTGCTGTCACTATAACCAACGACACTCCTTGACCCATCTTTCTTGAAGAACAGACCAAAGTTTGTTGTTCCTCTCACATATCGCAATATGTGTTTGATGGCTTGTCCATGAGAGTCTCTCGGATTGTGCATGTATCTGCTTAGAACACCCACTGCGTAACACAGGTCGGGTCGTGTGTGAAGCAGATACCTCAAACATCCTATGATTTTTCTGAACTCCGTAGCATCTATCTCTTGTTCATCCTCAGCTTTTGAAATCTTCAAGTTTGGCTCCATTGGAACTTGAGTTGCGTTACACGTCTCCATCTTCGTGTCACACAGGATTCCTTGAGCATACCTTTCCTGTTTGATTCTGATTCCGTCTGCTCCTTGAATCACCTCAATGCCAAGGTAATACGTTAGCTTACCTAGATCTGACATCTCGAACTTCTTGGACATCTCTTCCTTGAATTGCTTAATCACCTTAAGCGAAGTTCCTGTCACAAATAGATCATCAACGTAGATGGCTATAATCAAGACGTCTCCTCCTTGAGTCTTGCGGTACACTGATGGTTCCTTCGTGCACTTCTCAAATCTCATCTCTTTTAGAACCTGATCGAGTTTAGTATTCCAAGCTCTTGGTGCCTGGCGTAACCCATACAACGCCTTGTGTAACACATAAACTCGATCCTCTTCTCCTCTCTTCTTGAAACCTTCGGGTTGAGTTACATACACTAACTCCTTTAGATCTCCATTCAAGAAAGCGGTCTTCACGTCCATGTGATGTATCTCCCAATCATTGGTTGCAGCGAGGGCTATCAAGAGCCTAATAGTTTCGAGACGCGCCACAGGTGCAAACACTTCATCGAAATCTATTCCTTGCCTCTGTACATATCCTTTTGCCACAAGCCTCGCCTTATACTTGCTCACTGTACCATCCGCCTTTCTCTTTATCTTGTAGATCCACTTTAACCCTATGGATTTCACTCCAGCAGGTTTATCTACAAGCTCCCATGTCTTGTTTCTTGTGATAGACTCCATCTCGGCCACCATTGCTTCAACCCATTCTCTCACGTGCTCAGCTTCAAAATAGTTCTCTGGCTCTCCATCTACTGTGAGCAATAGCATTGCACTTTCTTGATCAGCAAGCAACACATAATCGTCGAGATACCTTGGTTTTGTTATGGTGCGGCCGTGTCTAGTTACCAACGGCTGAACCCCACTGTCTTCTTCGTTATTGTGATCAGTATCTTCTTCTTCTTCCTCCTCATCTTGGTTTATAGCTTCTTGTACGTGATCATCACCTTGATCATTACCTTCTTCTATATCACCCATATGTGGAAGCTTAAGCATACTTGGTTCACAATCTGCTTGAATTGTTGTAGACGACCAATCCAAAGCTTTCTTCTCATCGAAAATCACATTTCTACTCACCATCACCCTTCCTGTGACTGGATCATAGAGTCTATAGGCCTTGGAACCCGGCTCAGTTCCAAGATTGACCAAACACTTCGATCTCTCATCTAACTTCTTCAGATGAGTCACGCATACCTTTGCGTGTGCTACACAACCGAATATCCTCAAGTGCTTGATATTTGGTTTACGCGATGTAAAGCACTCGTACGGTGTCTGATTCTTCAAGGCTTTTGTAGGAACTCTGTTGATGAGGTAAGTTGAATGTCGTACAGCTTCTCCCCACAAGTAGTTCAGCATCTTCATTGCCTTCAGCATACTCCTTGTCATCCCCATTAAAGTTCGGTTTCTCCTCTCTACAACACCGTTTTGCTGAGGTGTGTAAGGCGCAGTTAGGTGCCTTTTGATTCCATTCTTTTCGCAGAATAGATTGAACTCGGCTGAAGTAAACTCTCCTCCTCTATCGGTGCGAAAGGTTTTAATGGCTGACCCTGTTTGCTTTTCTACACTCTCCTTAAACCTTTTGAATCGATCGAATGCCTCACTCTACTCCTTCATAAGTATAATCCACATATACCTAGAGAAGTCATCAATCAAGACAAAGACATACTTGTTATCTGCAAGAGTTGGTGGTGTGATCGGTCCACACAAATCTCCGTGCAATAACTCTAATGGCTTCGTCGCACGAAACATGGCTTTGGTCGGGAATGAATGTCTAATCTGCTTCCCTGCTAGACATGCGTCACACACGCTCTCTTCGTGTGTTACACTCGGCATTCCTATGACCATCTCCTTCCTTACCATGTTGTTCATCACTCCATAACTTATATGTCCTAGTCAAGCTTGCCACCTCCATGTAGCATCTTGATCTCTGACATGTAAGCACTCCGGGTAGCTAATATCCATGGGTGTCTTGTAGAGACGGTTTGGAGATCTTGAGACACGTACAAGCAACCTTCCACTCGAATCTCTGAGTGTTAAGTAGACATCTTTCATGTTAACCTCACATCCGTTTTCTGTTGCTTGTCCAAGACTCAATATATTGTGCTTCAGGTCGGATATGTAGTAGATGTCTTTGAGTGCCTTCTTCTCTCCAGTCTTGCACACAAAGGTAATCACACCCTTTCCAACAATGTTAACACACGATCCATCACCAAACTTCACCTTGCCTTTGGTGTTTAGACTCAAACTCGAAAAGAACTCCTTGTTTCCCGTCATGTGATTGCTCGCTCCATTATCTAAGTACCAAACACTTGCATTGCCTTTGTTGATGCCTAGATTCTTCGGAATCACCTTCTCCTCGTTCAAGAACACCACCTCGTGTACATAGAGTGCATCGGCCTCTTCTATCTCGTTTAGGTTGGTTTCTTGACTCTTCTCTGACTTCTCGGGACATGAAGTTGCGTAGTGACCAGGCTTGTCACATCTCCAACATATCAGCTTTGAACGATCCTTCTTCGAGTTTCTATCGTCGGTGTGTGACACATGATTTTGGTTGTGTGACCTACCACGACCTCTGCCTCTACCATTCCGTCCTCTACCTCTACCACGGGAATTATCATAGTCCCTCTGACTATGATGTTCGTTGTTGGAGAACATAAGCTTCCCTTGGTCTACTTTCTTGGCTTCCTTGTTTACACGATCCTCGTACGCCTTAAGCCTTCCAACAATGTCCTCAAAACCGATTGAATTTAGGCCTAGGACCTGCTCAAGCGATGCCACGATCTGTATGTACTTCTGACTCAGAAGACTCATCAAGAACTTCTTGACCATCTTGGATTCTTCTATGGTTTCTCCCAACGAAGCTGCTTCGGATGATAAGCCTGATATCTTCCCCGCAAAGTTATCAATCGTCTCGTCATCATCCATCATCAACTTGTCAAACTCCGCCATTAACGTCTGAAGTCTCGCCTCCCTTACACGATCAGCTCCACGGTGTCGTGACTTGATGGCGTTCCAGAGGTTCTTCGCTGCGGTTTGTTCTCCCACCTGGAGAATCAATGTCTCGGGAATGGATTGATACAAAAGAGTAGTCGCCATATCGTTCTTCTTTTGATCATCCGAACCAGGTTCGATCGTGTCCCACACTTCATGAACACGAAGTAGAACCTTGATTCTCATCGACCAAACTGTGTAGTTTGTCGATGTCAACATCGGACATTGGATGGAAGTGGATCCAAAGTCCTTCGTGCGTGGAGGCATAGTCACGTCCGCCATCTTACATTCGTGAGCTCTTCTTCACAAGCACCAAGATCGAAGCTACAGCTTTAGCTTTGATCGAGTCTCCAACCTGGCTCTGATACCAATTCAAATCTCTAGAAACACAAGAATTAATAAGAACAACTTTTCTTATTAGCTTTAGAAACTGCTCAAAACTAAAGCTCACAATATGTTTCTCTTAGATCATATGGAACACCTCTCCATTAGACCTATATTTATAGTAAAGACAATTCCCTTTAACATGTGGGATATGGAAAACACAAACTAACCTAAATAGAAAACTTCATTTTTCTATCCTAGATTTCCTTTTTGTGTTATCTTAACATAATTGAACACTTATCAATATGTTAAGTTTTCACAAGCTTGGAATTATCCAACAGAATTTACCGACAAAAATAATTGAAACGGGCTTTTTTTTTTCCGTCGTTGTACACATCAAGTATGGGAATCTAGATCTAATAACAAAAATAATAATAATTAAGATTGTTGGATTGTCTCTATCAGACTGTTTACCCGCTCTCGAACGTAGTAGTATCGTTACAAGACTCATTCAACATTTTCCTTGTTATTTACAAGAATTTTGTGAATGAATAGAAAAGTGGAGAAAAAAGCAAAAGATGGGACGAGTGTTGAATATTTACTAGTAGGTGTTTTCTTATACCATGTGTAGAAATAATTTTTAAAATTTAACATATATTTAAGAATATTTTTATTTAATATTATATATTTTATTTTATTTTACCAATATTTAATATAGATATGATTTATTTAAATACTAAATTAAGATAAATAATTTTTTATTTAAAAAATATATATATATATATATATATATATATGTATATATTTAAATTATAATTTTAGATAGATTTTTCATTTTTTTTATTGTTTAATATATTAAATCAATTTGTATAAAGCTATTAAATGATATAAAATCGTATGATTATCAAAACTTTAAACTAAAAAATACTTATAAATTTTTTAATTTTTTTTTAAATACTGTAGCAATATTTGGATGGTTTAGTAATACAAATTGTATAATTATAAAAAGAAAAAAAAATAAAACAACATTTAGAAATTTAAAATGATATATATGAATATATTTATTTTATAGATGATATATGAATTATTACCATGTTCTGATAAAATTTCTAAAAATATAAATCGATTCTAAATTTAATATTTGAGTCATTGTCATATTTTAAAAAGTTCACCAAACAAATAAATTAACATTAAATGTAATTATCCATGTCATATTTTTTGGAAGACATGTCATTGTTTTTAGTAGTCATGTCATCATTTTTTAGCGAGAATAATTGTAATGACGAGATGTGGCAAAATCACTTCGCAAATAATGTATAGAATATATATATATATATATATATATATATATATATATACTATTATGGTTTGATTGTTTACTAGTCATGTTCTCTATGATTTTAGGTTTAATCATCAATTTTCATCAAAATTAATTATAATAATTAAAGTTTTGATATCTTTAATAAATATTATAATTAATTATTTAACTGATTATAAAATTATCTAAAATGAAAAACGTGTTTAGCGCAAAAAAGAAGAAGATAATTTCATATAATTATTTTGTGTTTATCTACATCTTTCTTTCTTATTTGTTAGAATTTATAATTAGTAGTATATATACACATATAATAATTAGATTTATCATTATACTGAAATCTTAGTGATAATTTTATAAGAAAATAACAACATAATTTCATATAATTATTTTGTGTTTATCTACATCTTTCTTTCTTATTTGTTGGAATTTATAATTAGTAGTATACACATATAATAATTAGATTTCTAATTATACTGAAATCTTAGTGATAATTTTATAAGAAAATAACAACATATTGATTTATATTTGTTTGTAAATGTAATATGTTATAACTTATTTTTTAAATTGTTAAATTTATTTATTATTAAAATATTAAAATTATTAATTGAGAAGTAATTTTTTTGTTGCCATAATTTTAAATTTAGTCATATTTCATTCTCAATTATATATATTAATAAATAATTTAACTGATTTGACTGATACTTATCATTATCTTGAGTATAATAAAAATTCTAAAAATGGTATCATAGTTAAATTTATATTTATATTTTCTTTAGCAAAATTAAAATATTGCATATATGTTCATATTATGCTTTTAATAATATTAAACCGACCATAAGTCATATGTCATGTTTTCCATGATATATATATATATATATATATATATATATATATATATATATATATATATATATATATATATATATATATATATATATATATATATATATATATATATATATATATATATATATATATATATGTATCACATAAGATAGAATAAATCATCTATCTTATAAGATAAATTTCTTATGACAATCAAATCACTCACCGATAATTACTGAAAATGTTGTTAAAAATTCAAAAATATATATACTATTCTTTGAAAAATGATTTTTAGCACTCAATTTTAAGTTATAGCCTTTAAAGTCTTTACTATCTTTAATAAATAATTAAATTATTTTTACTAATATAAATTTACTCATAAAGTTAAAACAAATTTCATTAATTTGATAATGATCATTCTCTAAAAATGTTTTATATTTTGTTACCCAAATATATTTTACATCCTAATATTTATAAAATAAATATAATTCATTTATATAGTCTTGTGTATATATGAATATTCTCAAGTTTATTTTACGTAGTAAAAAATATTCATGAAAAAAAACTTTATTATCTATAAACAATTTAATATATAACTAATTATTAAATATTCAACAACATGAAATTTTTTATTTCTAATGGTCTTTGAACTGATAATATAACTATTTACATTTTTTAAAAAAAATATTACTAAGCCCGCAAGTGTGGGCGAAACACCTAGTATATATATATATATATATATATATATATATATATATATATATATATATATATATATATATATATATATATATATATATATATATAGGGTATAGGGGATAGGAGATAGTATATATTTATAAAATCTGTAGATATATAAGAAACTAATGATTTTACGATTAAAATTTTATAATTTTCTAAAACAAAATTGTATACATTTTTGAAAATGTTAATAATAAATTGTATAATTTAAAAATATATAATTAAATGTTAATTTCGAAATTGTAATGCCATATTTAAATATATTTATTTTAATGATGGTTTATGAGTTATTATCATATTCTAAAACAAATTCCAAAATTATAAATCGACATTAAGTAATGTATGAGTTATTACTATATTTTAAAAAGTTTACCAAAAATATAAACTAACATTAAATGTAACTGTCCATGTCATATTAAATTATAAACCATGTCATCTTTTATTTAGTGTCATGTCATTATTTTTTTTGGTAAAAACGATTGTATTAGCCACATGTGTACAAATCATTCGCAAATAATAACTAGGAATAAATAGTTTCAAGCTAAGCTTGTGGCTTTACTCACAAGTCATGATTAATAACCCATTACCCACTGCATACGATGAGACAATATAGAACGGTTGTTTTTCAATACAAATACGTAACGTAAGGCGTACATTTCTGAAACAGACATATCATTATTTGCAGCCCAACCACCCATAATCGTTGGCGAAATCTTGGTTTATATTACTATAAACCCCATCAGGCTTGTTTTTGAGTAAAGAAAATCCTTTGACACATCCAATGAAACTCTTCTGGATGTTTTTTTGGTATATTATTATCTTACTTTGAAAACTCAACCTCTGGTCCTCTACATAATGTAGTTTGCTAATCATGTTTATTTCTATTATTTTTATCTTCTCTAACTACTTCTTTTTAACACTACGTAACTACCTTACGCAGCCGTATATATATAGAGAAAATCACCATCCTATATACACTAATATCCCCTTCGACACTTGATTAGTATAAAAAATGAAAGAGAAGTGTTTTTCATTGAGAAACGGGAGGACGATGATGTTGGTAATGAAGATAGCTCCATCCAAATCCGCATTGATACGGTTCAACGTAATCTTGTTTGCCCTATCTTTTCTTCTCTACACTATATTTTCTCTTCAGCCTTCTTCGTCAGTCTACTTCCGCACCGCAGCTTCCTTTGTCGGATGCTGCTTTCGTCATTGCACTCCCAAGGTAAGGTGAAAGTGTTTGTTTTATTTTGATGAACGGGTAAACTCTATACCTAGCTCGATCTAATAGGTATATTCACTATTGTTATTTGATCAATTGTATGGAGTTTTAGGTAACGAGAGGAGTGAAGATGCAAGAACTCATTGTAGAGAACCAAATCAACAAGATAGGTCCACAAATAACTAGTAACCAAACCAAGCTTGAGGCACCAAGCTTCATGGAGGAGATTCTAACAAGAGGGTTACGGAAAACAAAGATAGGGATGGTAAACATGGAAGAAGCCGATCTTACCCAATGGAAACGTTATGGAGAAACGCATCATATACATTTTGAGCGTGTGTCTAAGCTTTTCACCTGGCGTGACTTGTTCCCTGAATGGATCGACGAAGAGGAAGATCACGAGGTTCCCACATGTCCTGAGATACCAATGCCTGATTTCGAAGGATTGGAGAAGTTGGATTTGATAGTAGTGAAGCTGCCTTGTAAGTACCCTGAAGAAGGGTGGAGAAGAGAGGTTTTAAGGTTGCAAGTGAATCTAGTTGCGGCTAACTTGGCGGCCAGGAAAGGGAAGACGGATTGGACATCGAAGAGCAAAGTTTTGTTTTGGAGCAAATGTCAACCGATGATTGAGATTTTCCGGTGTGATGATTTGGAGAAGAGGGAGGGAGATTGGTGGTTGTATCGGCCTGAGGTGGTTAGGTTACAGCAGAAGGTTAGTTTGCCCATCGGATCTTGTAATCTTGCTCTACCTTTGTGGGCACCACAAGGTAAAATTACTTTCATAAGAATCGCATTTCTTCTCTTTTCTTAATAGTTCTAAATTTAGTAAACGAACTAAACTATACAAACCACACAAAAAATTAATTCCCATATGAAACCATTTTTTGAGTATTAGTAAATGATTTTAGCTTCTATTTTGAATTTGATTAAAAGTTGAACTAGCCAAGTAGAAAATATCTTCGAACTGAACTTGAGATAGAAAGGTCTCAAATGAGACATTGCAACCTTTTTTTGCCAAAAGAGACATTGCAACTTAAAGAACTTGATTACGTGAAATTGATGTGAAAGGTACCAACTATAACGTGGAAAATAAAACAAATCGACATGTTTGGATACGTTGTTTAGTTGATTTTTGTGTGTTAATTAGGTCTGTTAGTGCCTTAGTGGTTGTGTTTTAGGTGTGTCTTTTTGCTAACCACCATATATTGATTGATTTCCAAGCTACCTTGCATTTCTAAAAGAGATTCTAAAACGGCATGATTAATATGTTTATGTCTTGTGTGCAGTTTAGTCAAAATTCAGTAACACCTGAGTAAGAGTTCAAACTTTACAAAGTATAATCAAAAGTTTGCTATACATCTATACATAAAATAGCTTGTGATTATTAATTTACTATTATATTACTTAGACTAATATAACCTGTTTTAGTCATCAATTTAATTCTCTTGTATAAATGAAGCCGTGTAATATAATTGTTTTGTATTACAAATACAAAAAAACAGGTATAGACAAAGTGTACGACCTAACGAAGATAAAGGCAGAGACAAGACGGCCGAAACGTGAAGCCTACGCAACCGTCCTCCACTCTTCCGAATCTTACGTCTGTGGCGCCATAACTTTGGCTCAAAGCCTCCTTAAGACAAACACAAAACGCGACCTTATCCTTCTCCACGATGACTCCATCTCCATTACCAAACTCCGAGTTCTCGCAGCCGCAGGATGGAAACTCCGTCGAATCCTACGAATCAGAAACCCACTTGCCGAAAAAGATTCATACAATGAGTATAACTACAGCAAGTTTCGATTGTGGCAATTGACGGATTACGACAAAGTTGTCTTCATTGATGCTGACATCATCGTCCTACTTAACCTTGATCTTCTCTTTCACTTCCCTCAGATGTCGGCCACCGGAAATGATGTCTGGATATTTAACTCCGGCGTAATGGTCATTGAGCCATCTAACTGTACGTTTAGTACGATCATGAGTCAGCGAAACGACATCGTTTCATACAATGGTGGAGATCAAGGGTAAGCACTTAGCGTTTCAACAAGACCAGAGTAGTTTTATGTTTTTAGGTCATAGCCATTTAGTGTATAGTAAATTAATATAGTGCATTAACAAAGTGAAACCTGGACACTGAATTTTACCCAAAAAAATGGACACTGAACCCCTAAATTATTAAGAGTTGATATACATAGATATATACCTCTAAATTATATATAACGTTTCATTAAAATTCTTACTAAATTGATCTTGGCTTCCAAAATCTCCGAGTCAGTTTTGCATAAATTTAATGTTATGGTTAAATGTAATTCGCTTGTAGATCATTTAAGCTAATATAACACTACTAACAATACCTTAAACCATAATAACAATAATGTACATATGTATTTTCAGGTATCTGAACGAGATATTCGTGTGGTGGCACCGATTGCCTCGACGAGTAAACTTTCTAAAGAACTTCTGGTCGAACACAACCAACGAAAGAAACATCAAGAACAGCCTCTTCGCCGCCGAGCCGCCTCAGCTCTATGCAGTCCACTACTTGGGATGGAAACCATGGCTTTGCTATAGAGACTACGACTGCAACTTTGACGTGGAACAGCATGTGTACGCTAGCGACGCGGCTCACGCTAGATGGTGGAAAGTGCACGATGCAATGGACGAAAATTTGCAAAGGTTTTGTAGGCTGACGAAGAAGAGGAGGACAGAACTTAACTGGGAGAGGAGGAGATCGATGCGTAGAGGTTCCACTGACTTCCACTGGAGGATCAATGTTACTGATCCAAGACGACGACGTTCTTATTTGATAGGCTAAGTTTTATTTTTCAATGCCATTCTTCTCTCTTTCCCCTTTTTTGTGTGTGGGTGATCTTTTCAAACCATGTCGATGAGTCCTGCAATTATTTTGAAATAAGCTTTTATCTTTGTTTCACAACTCATGTGGTTCTATTATTTTCTATGATAACATGGAATGTCCACGAGTCATGTGTATTTAGTCTTTTTACTTCGAAACGATTTTGCAAATGTGACATGGGTTTGATTGGAAGAACATTAGCATAATTATGCTTGTTATTATCTACTTCATCCGTTCCTAAAAGATAGTAGTTTTGGAAAAAAAATTGTTTCTAAAAGATGGTTGTTTTATGTTTTATATGAAAAAAATACAAACTTTTAAAAAAATAATTGGTTTTATTGGATTACTATTGGTCAAAAGTTGTTGAAAATTGAAAATCATGGAAAATAATATGTTTATCATAGTGATTTAATACGTTTTCTTAATATGTGTAAAAACACTAGAAATACTATCTTTTAGGAACGGAGGGAGTAATAAACATTTATCACATAAGCATTTACAAGATGTTAATGCTCTCTTGTGAAGTTTTTAAAGTATTTGCAGTTATAATATAATTTTTTAAAAAATAATTAGATATAATTAAATTACTGTTATTTAATAATTTAAAAATATGTTTGTAATAAAAAATTGCATTTAAATATTTTAACTTTTTTAAAAGAGCAATATTTCACATTTAAAATATATAATATAATTACACATATCATTCATAATTTTTGATAACAAAGCAGAACATAATAAATATTTATGTATTTAAAATATATATATATATATATATATATATATATATATATATATATATATATATATATATATATATATATATATATATATATATATATATATATATATGTATATATATATATATTATTTATAAATAAATAAATTGTATATCATATATTAATTTTTATAATAAATTATATATAAATCATTTGTTACTCTACCAATATAAAAAGTGATAATTTATATGTAATTATATATAATTTATTTATTTAATTTAATAATATCAAAAATTATTTTTATGTTCCAAAAATAATTTTATTCTTTTAAATAAATTTTACATTTAAAAAAAGCATTTTACATTTAAAATTTAATTTAATTTCTATAGCTAAATAAGATTCATTATTTTTAATAACCAATATATTATTAATATATTTTATAATTTAATATATTAATTTAAAATAAATATGTTATATAATAAGTTTTATGAGAATTTAAAAATTGTACATTGCTACTGCTATACCAATCATTTTATTAAAAACTTTATAAAAGCTTATAGCTTTTGCGGTCTAACATACCCGCTCTCGAACGTAGTATCGTAACAGAACTCATTCAACATATTTCTCATTATTTACAAGAACTTTATAAATGAATAGACAAAGTAGAGAAAAAAAAAACAAAAGATGGGACGAGGGTTGAATATTTAGAACAATACTTAGGTTCACCTCTATGGTGAACTTTTAAATTCACCACTTTCCTTATATCTAATCAAATTTCCATATATACAAATGAATAATATATACTAACTTTAATAACACAAAATAGTTTAAAAAAATTAAATTCTAAACTCTAAATCATAAAATCCTAAATCTTAAATATAAAACAAATTTTAAACTCAAATCCAAGTCCTATACCTTAAATTTTAAATCTAAACCTAATCCTAAACCCTAAACCCAAACCCTATACAAAAAATCTACACCCTAAATCTCAAATCTAAACCCAAATCCGAAATCCTAAACTCTAAATTCTAAACCTAAACCTAAACCATAGATCCTAAACCCAAACCATAGTCCTAAACTCAAACTCTAGATTATTAACCCTAAACTCAAAACTAGAATTTAAGATCTACATTTTGAGTTTAGGGTTTACGATTTAGGTTTAGGATTTACGGTTTAGATTTAGGGTTTGGGTTTAGAATTTAGGGTTTAGCATCTAGAATTTGAGTTTAGATTTAGGGTTTAAGGTGTAGAATTTGGGTATAGAGTTTGAATTTATAATCTAGGATTTTGATTTAAATTTAAGGTATAAAATTTGATTTTGGTTTAGGGTTTGTATTTAGATTTAAAATTTAGTGATTTATAATTTAAATTTTAGAGTTTAGTTAAATTTTTAGTTATTTTAGCTTTTTAATTTTATATATATTACTTATTTATATATATGGAAACTTATTAGATATAAGGAAAGAGGTGAATTTTAAGGTTCACCATAGGGGTGAACCTAAGTATTGTTCGAATATTTACTAACTATAAATAGTTTTCACCTAAGCGTGTGGCTTGACTCACAAGTCATATTTAAAAACCCATTGCCCATTGCACATGAGACAATACAGAAGAGGGTTGTATTTCATCACTTGGTCCAATATGTGCAACTGAGAACAAATACGTAACGTAAGGCGTACATTTTTGCACAGCCATTTCATTTTTGTAGCCCAACCACCCATAATCGTTGGCGACATCTTTGTTTATATTACTATAAACCCATCAGGCTTGTTCTTGAGTAAAGAAAATCCTTCGTCACGTCCAATGAAACTGTTTTAGATGTTCTTTTTGGTATTTTATTACCTTTCTTAAAAACTCAGCCTCTGGTCCTCTACATAAGTAGTTTACTAATCATGTCTATTTAGCGCCCTAACAGTCCACGGTTAATGGGCCATCTACGACTGCTCTCTCGACCCGTAAATCTCATTATGTTCCATCGATCGGTGCGTTATATTTTTAAGGTTCGATATATTTGATTACTGATTCTGCAATCACCACATGATTTTTCATGTTTTTTTGGCTTTTCACGGTATGGCGAATCACTTTCTGATAGACACTCCATCCTTCCACTATTTTAACTCAAACACACTTCATTCTGGAGTTCTAAACGGACATGTAACGGAAAAAGTAAGCACACTTTGGTGACATAGATAACTAAATAAATTATCTCTTAAACTTTTTTATATGTCACAATTCATGATGTTACAACTCACCCCTCTCAAAGAACGCAACGTCTTCGTTGCGTCCTACGACAAGTCTCTAGACGTATCTCGGGTTGGAACCGAGATAGCTAACCAACTCTGATACCACTTGTAACGCCTGACTGTCCATGACTAATGGGCCATCCACTCACGCTCCTTGGTCCATGGGCTCCGAGCCCATCTCGTTTCAACGGTCGGTGCGTTAATTTTCCAAGCATCGAAAAATTTGTACACTGATCCTGAAATCACCACATGACATTTCTCTGTGCTTTGACCTCACATTCACGCTATCGCGAATCATTCCAAATAGGTCATCCATCTTTCTACTACTCTAGTTTAAGCACGTTTAACTGTGGAGTTATAAATTGATGTGTGCCTAAAAAGGTAAGCACAATTTGATGACATAGTTAACCAAATCAATTCTCTTAGTCTTTCCATATATCACAACTCAGAATATTACAATTTTTTTTCACTGGATGATTATGCTATTAAATACATGAGAATATTAACCGTATGAAGATTCACGTCTGACTGCATCATCTGAGTTGCTATATGGGATCCACGCTTGACGATACTCTTTGCGCCATGCTGCAGATCTCTTGTAAGTCTTTTCTCCATTACTTCTATGATGGCTGAGAAAGATCAAGAGCTCTCTTTCTTCTTGGAGATGAGAGTGAGAAATAGTATGATAATCTTTCACAAAAATCATCATGCGTTCGAGACTCCGCCAGGAAACATTTTTCATTTTTTTCTTTCATTCTAACTTGTGGGTACAATCCTGATGTCTTCTGATTTGGTTATGGTTCTGTACGTTCAAAGTTAACAACTTCACCAGTGTTCAATATCTCAAGTGGTGGTCCAGCAGGGAAGAAATGTCCTCAATCGTGCATGTTACAAAAATGACAACAAATCGTAACTTCTCAGCCACATATTTTGTGAGTTAACATATTCACATGTTGATGAGATAATTAACCCAGAAGAGTCGTTTTAAAATGAGGAAGGAGATGTGAGTGAAGGTGGCGAGTTCTAGGAGCCACTGGAAGAAGCAAAGCTGTTCGTTGAAAATTTGGCTTACATCGGGTTTTGGCTATGCTCTTTGAGCAAGTCGGCACAGTTAAGATCACATAAACGAATTTAGTCTCTTCTTCTGGTTAGATGAGCCCAATTGCTCTGTTTATGTTCATCGTGCTTTGCTTAATGGCATGTATTTTCTGTGCATTGCAATTTGTGTCATGGAGAAGTCAAATGGATGAGATAAAGTCAAGTTCTAAGCTTTTATTATGTTTAGAGCATCTCTGGTTTGAAATAATAATTGTAGTGTTCAGAATTGGGTGGATTGAATCTATCTATATATTTGTTAACATTAGATAGAACTTTCATACTTTTGGTTTTGAATATATCTTTATATCGTTGATATTATTCTTACTTTTTACATTTGCTTAGTTCAAGAGATATATACAATATACTAGGTGTTTTCCTGCACCATGTGCACTAAGACATTTTTCAAAATTTAATTTAAATATAAAAATAAAGTTAATTAAATATTATAGATTTTATTATTTTAATCAATATTTAGTTATAGATTTTATTTATTTAAATATTGAATTAAGATAAAAACAATTTTTTTTTAATATTGAAGAATATATATGTATATAATTAAATTATAATCTTATATAGTATTTTATATCTATTTATATTGGTTAAATATATTAAATCAATTTATATTTTTCACAAATTAGATAAATTTGTATAAAAATAAAAAAAGATATAAAATTGTATAATCATCAAAAATTTAAACTAAGCAAACAATATTCATAAAATTTGTAGATATATAAGAAACTAATGATTTTACGTTGAGAAATCTTTTTTTTAAATGTAGCAATTTTGAAAGCTTTAATAATCAAATTGTATAATTATATAAAATAAAATAAAATACATTTCGAAATTTTTAATTTTATATATGAAGATATTTATTTTATAGAAGACCTATGAGATATTACCATATTTAAAAAAGTTTACCAAAATAAATAGATAGTATTTTCTATCTATTTATATTGGTTAAATATATTAAATCAATTTATATTTTTTCACAAATTAGATCAATTTGTATAAAAATAAAAAATGATATGAAAATTTATAATTATCAAAAATTTAAAGTAAAAAATATTCATAAACTTTGTAGATATATAAGAAACTAATGATTTTACGTTTAGAAATCTATTTTTTTTAATGTAGCAATTCAAAAGCTTTAATAATCAAATTTTATAATTATAGAAAATAAAATAAAATAAATTTCAAAATTTGTAATTTTATATATGAAGATATTTATTTTATAGAAGACGTATGAGATATTACCATATTTAAATAAATTTATCAAAAATAAATATTAATGTTAAATGTAATGTATAATTTATTACCATATCATAAAAAATTTACCAAAAATTTAATCAACAATAAATAAAATAATCCATTTATTCAAACTCACGTGAGAATCATATATTTTCCTTATTTATTTATTTATTTCCTTTTTTGTTTATCTATTAATGGGAACTATACAAAACAATGAGTGAAAAAGTAAAATTTACATCTCTACGAAATACTAAAGTCACCGCCGTCACATTCTTAAATATGTAAATCAATAAATGTGACATGGTAAGATCATAGTCACAATTACCATAAATTATTATGAATTGTGTCATGTCATATTTTTTATGTGTCATGTCATCATTTATTTTGTGAAACTGATTCTGGAGAAGACATGTGACAAAATCACTTCGCAAATAATATATAAGGGATAGGGAAACCGACTTGTTCGTGAGTTTGGATTTGTAACTAGATATATACAATGCTTTTTCATTTGTTTATTTCTAAGTTAATGTTGAATTGAGTATCATTTTCCGTAAATATCACAGAAAGTAAAGGTTTCAATTAATGTTCACATTTGAAGCCGGCAAAAAAATATTCTACATTAAAATTTTAAAATTGTTAGGTTGAAAAAATTCCACTTAGCTGTCATTTTCAGTTAGTAATATGGTAAATATTAAAAACATATACCACTAATCATTCAAACAAATATTAATTTGTATAAAAATGAAAAGTCCAATTTAAATTTATATATGTTTAAATTACATTATACTGAAAGCGCGGATTAAAATCTAGTTTTAAAATAAAAGTAAAGGTTACAAAATACAGACATTGGTTCTAGGACATGTTCTAAAACTCGGGTCATTGATGCCAAAGCTGCATCAAAGCTGAAGAACAAGGAGCTGAGTTTGTGTCCTATGATGCTGTGAGTGACGAGTGGAGTTCAAAGATAAGCATTTTTAGTTCTTACAAGCTTGGAGATGAAGATGATCTGTAGAAAAGATCTAACGTCGTTGTAGCCTACTTTTGCTTTTACGTCGAATGTTACCTTTTCAAATTCGTTTTTGGATAGTTTTTTTTTTTGTTGTAATTCGGTGGAGAAAGAAGGAAGGAAGTATATCTTTCTCTCTGTTTTACCTACATTCAAGACGACAAAAGAAGGAAGTATGCAAAAGTTAAGGATATTTACACAAATATTGAGATCTATTTTAATCTTTTATATACTAGTAATGGGAGTTGTTTGAGTTATCAAATGACGAATGGTATACCCTGCACAAATATCCCAGTCGCTATAAACCCTGACAAGGTGCCTGGTCCATACGGTATGACAGCAGCCTTCTACCGACAGCACTGGGATACAATTAAACCAGGTGTCTCCTCTGTCACTTGTTTTTTTTAGCATAATCATCTTGATACTTCACTGAACCAGACCCATATCTGTCTAATTCCAAAAATCGAAAACCCTATCACCATCAAAGATACCAATTACCTTAGCCAATGTGGCTTACAAGATAATTTCCAAAATTCTGGCTGAGCGTTTAAAACCATGGTTGAACTGCATTATTACTGAGAATCAGTCTGCTTTCATTCCGGAGAGGCTCATAACCAATAATGTACGTATAGCTCATGAATTGATGCATTTCTCTTCATACTAAAAACCTCAAACATAAGTTCATGGCCCTCAAGTTAGATATTGCTAAAGATTTTGATAATGGCAGTTTGTAGATTCTGTTATGGAAAATATGGGTTTTTTAAAAGACGGGAGAGACTGGATAATGAAATGCATCACTACAGTCCCCTACACAGTCTTTATCATGTACACATATTCGCCATTTGATCATACAGTATTAAAAATTGAAAATCCATGTTGTAGATTTGTAAATGTCTGATTGAATGTCGCACCATGGTAAAATGTACCTCTCGATATTGGTCAATCGTATATATATCTATATATGTTAATTATTGAGATACTTGTAATATTTTGAAGTGCAATATAATTAAAAACGTTTTCTACATTTGTTACCAAATGAAATATCTTTATATATAAAGTTGACTTGGGATGGCACCACAAACAACCACATCATCAAAGACATAGGGGCATTTTATGCCACCTGTCACTTCAAAAAAAATTTCCAGTATCAACAAATTTTGAAACTTAAATGGGCTGTCATATAAGTAAGTAGCGGGGGCTTTTGGTTTCAATCTGAAGAGGCCCTGTTCAGATCAGGGTTTGTTACATATTCACATTATGAGCTGGAGAGTCAGAAAATGTCACCGATTCCAGCGGTCGTCTTTGTAACGTCTTCCATTATCGTTACTTGAATACATTTATCCAAGCATTAAGGTCTTCTTCACCACTCCGCCCACTCTCTCGAATTGATTATTAACATAAACCAGAAACGTACGGTCTTCAGCTCGGGACCTCCAATGAACTGATGCATATCACGAAAAAGAACTCATCCCTGCAAATAGGCAAGTTACTCAGTGTTATTCTCATCATTGCAGCCTACTCGAACACTTTCAGACTTCTACATCTACTAAGTTGGTTGGTAAATTCACTTTGATTCATTATCAATAATCTCGCTTAGTTTCTTCAAAAATAGCCGATGTTTTGTTTAGTGAAACTTGATAATCATACTTATCTTGGTCAGAATTGATGATCATTCTGAAATTAACTCATTTGATTAATCGTTTGATTTAGTTAACGTCTGGGTGATAAATCTTCACCAAGGATATGGATTCATTGAGCTCTGAACTCTAAAGCAAAGAAGATGACGCTGACTAGGTAAGTCATGCTCCTTCTCTTTTTGTAAACGTTTTAACTTCTTTTGATGGCTGAAATGGTAACGTCTTCTCTGCAGGCAATTAAGGTTCTTAACATGATTAAGCTCTATGGGAAGTCTATAGTACGTGTTAATGATGGCTCAAAAGGAATCGTCTTTGTTTTCCCGAGCATCCGTTATTAAGCATTCTAGCTTTTGTTAAATAATAAATTCTCACGGAACTATAACTCTTGCAAATGGCCATTGTGAGTCTTGAGTTGCCCCTCTTAGGAATTTGCTAACGTTTTGTCTCTTGGATTGAAATTGTATTAGGCGTCTCAAGATAAGAAGTGCTTGGATGTTGGTGCTAACCTTTTCATTGGAAACCTTGACCATGTAAGTATATCTCTTGGTGGTAATTTTACTCTAAAATCTTGGTACGTCAACTACAATAGCTGATCAGGTTCGGTTTATAGAGGATATGAAAAAAAAAGACTTTGAAAGATACGTTCAGCGCATTGGTTGGGATCGGTTCTTATCCTGAAGTAGAATTTTTGTTTTTGTTTATGTATTATCTGTAATCCATGAGTAATATGTCATTTGTCGTGGAAAATGAATGGATGTACGCATATGCTTAATATTCTCTTGGTTTTTCATTTCAGATCATGCGAGATCCTGATACCATGAACTCACGTGGTTTCAGTTTCATGAGGCTATGGCTCCTTTGACGCATTTCATGCTGCTTTTAATTCAATTTATTTTTAGCTTGTTTCATGGTTATCACTTCTAAAAACCTGGCAACCAGAAAGTTCCAAACTCCCAATATGTTCCACATAAATAGATGCTATATCAACTAATCCTATGAATGTACATTGCAGGGAATGGCCGGACAATATTTCAGTAATTGTCAAATAACAGTCTCTTATGCTTACAGGAAATACACCAAAGGCGAGCACCAACAAGTCAGTAATCTTATGTGCAACCTCTACAATGTTTAAATATTCACACCGTCTAAATACACTTCTATGGTGTGTCTTAACTGTGTATTGCTCACAATTCATTGTTTACATGTATTATAACTATTTAAGTGTATATGCACCACAATTAAAAATTCAGAGTTTGTCTCCTGCAGTGATGAAACCAAGGAAAATATGAGATCTCAATGAAACAAATTTGGGATGTAAGGTCAAGATCCAGCGATTAAAGAAGAAGCTCACTTCACTGTGGGTGAGAACATTCCAGAAGATGCAAGGGAAGGAGGACGTAGAACTTGATTGGGGATAGCCACGAAAAAAGCAAAACAAGAGTTTTCATCTGACAAGTTGGCTAAAAAACAAGCAAGAACAAAGGAACAAGACAAGATGATAGCAGAAGAAGCTGCACACGTCAAGACTGAGAAAGATTAAAAGAGTTGTAGAAAGAAAGAAAGAAAAAACATCAAGAGAGAGACCAAATGAAAGGAAGAACCAGAAAACCAAAACAGAACAAAGAGAATGGAGCCACTTCACTTTCTAAACAGAAGAGGAGACTTGCAAAGTTAAAATAAACTATACTTCGGACGCCTCAGACAAAATAAGAAAATAACTTGATTATTTTTTGTTTTTGTATATTTTTCTTGTCAGATTCACAAGAAGAAAACAAGTCTTGGTAAATCGCTTTTGGAAAAGTATATGGTGGTTTCAGTTGCAGCCAAGCTGGAGAAATTGGACTTGGAACTAATAAGGAAAGAGAGAAGAAGAGGAGATATTTCTCTTGCTGATCTGATCCAAGCTGCCGATAACCAACGAGGAATATCGTTTTCCATATAGTCAACTGAATTCCTATGAACTGAGAATGTCGAGGCCACTGAAACTACAAATGAATGATGCTACATTTCATTCTTCGGATAAACTAGAAGGTTGCAAATCTTCCTTCAGGAGAAGTATTATTGCAAATGTAACAATCTAACGCTGATGTCTAAAGCTTTCAATATAATCAACAACAATGTAAACACAAATATTTATTATATTCAATTTAAAGTAATTTCTCAAATGTTTTATAAATTTAAAATATATTTTTAATATAAAATATTTTTATTGTTGACTTACCCGGCTAACCCATAGTATACACATAAATGAAACCCAAAATAATCTAAATTAACTATAAAAGAACTCTAAGTATTTCAATTAATTGGATATCTTTATTTGTGCAATGTCCATTTGAGCCAGTGTACACATGATTTTTTTCTGAAATATTGTACATGTGCACAATTAAATATGTGTATACAGTGTTTCAATTTTTTTTCCATGTAATGTATATTCTTTTTTTTAAGACTAATTTCAGAAGACGTACATGTAGATGTTTATTCACATATACACTTATCTTTTGTAAAAGAACATAGAAAATGTAAAATCATTTTATCTTGATGTCCATGATTCAATGTTGTACACATGTACATTAGATTCATATGATATCCACAAGTAGAATGCATGTACAGTAAAGTATATAGTCTATTTTATTTTGAAGAATAATATTTATCTAAGTATTTTTAAGGAGTAATGTATATATACTATAATGATTGATTTTAATTTTTATCTACATTAGTTTTAAGAGTAATATTTATCCAATTATTTATCTTATTATTCACTTGTTTTTAATTATTTTACTCATATAGATAGCATATTAGGTGTATATATTCCATTTGTGTGCAAATTGTATCTCTCTAATATTATTTGATAAGTCAGTTTCATATGTTCGCGTTCACGTTAACTGTCACGGTGGTTGAATACTTTGATACCCTTAATGAATCAAATATATCTAATTATCATTATCAATAAAATTATTTTATTTTATTTTTCCTTTCTATTTAGGTTTCCTTTTTATTTTCTTTTTAAATTAACCTATATAATAAAGAAAATTTTTTAATTTAAAAACGTAAAGATCTTTTACGTATAGTAGAATTCATAACAAGGAAAGTTCACAAAATAATCTTGATTTTAAATGTATATAAATAATCAGATAGAAGAAGATGTCCGGTGCATCTAGTCGTAAGTCGTCGTGTCTCTTCTTATAGCTTTTGCCGTTGCTAATCTAAGACACGGAATGTTTTCGCTTACAGCTTTTGGACAGGGATCTAGCAACAGTCCCCCTTTAGGCACCGACACTCAATCTCTGTTTGGTCAGAACAAGAACGCCATTAGTAATAAACCCTCTGGCGCTTCCAAGTCCTTTTGGTGGTTCTATTTTTGGAGCCCCTTCAACAGGTGTGTTTCTTTACAGCTCTTGGACAGGGATCTAGCAGCAGTCCCCCTTTAGGCACCGAAACTCAGTCATGTACTTCAACAGGTGTGTTTGGTCAGCGTAAGTAATCGTGTCTCTTTCTGGCTTTAGTATGTTTATAGCTTTGCCGTTGCATATCTGAAACTCTAACTACAGGAAATGAGCTCATTGATAGCGTCCATTAAACGCTATCTATTAATATCGTAGCGTTGTTGGAAACGCTGTGTCTTCCACCGCGACAATAGATATGAGAGCTATCGTAGCGCTTTTGTTTAATGCTATGATAAATACTTTTACTATAGCGTTTTCTGTTTTGCAATAGTTTATTTTTATAATAGCATTTATTTTACGCCATTAGTTTGATTATTAAGTGTTATAGTTGGTACTTGTGTCAGACCATACAACGTTTTCTATAGCGTGAAATGGCTATTGGGATGTATTTGTAATACAATAGCGTATCTTTAAAGAAAAAATGATTGCTGCCTACACGAAGTATCGACCGTCACATTGCTAACCATGCAAACTAAATTAATGTATACTTAGCTACACAAAGTGTATGTAGTGCATGACAACATCCCTCAATTTAATGATATTATGTAATTAACATCACAAGTTTAATTTTATGCATCTAAAAACTGATGTAGACATGTGAAACCGTTTAGATATTCCGTTTCATCAATTAAAATATAATCAATCTGACCGTAATTTAACTTAAAATTGGATTTTAGTCTGCGTTTTAAAAGCGTAAGAATATTTTTAACAAAATTTAATTTTAAAATCAATATTTTCTGATAAGTATTGTTTTAACCTTTTTATTTAATGTATTTGAAAACTATAAAATTATATTATTTTATTTATATAAAAATATGAAAGTTATATAAGATTTTTTTTTTCAATTATCTTAATCTGTTTTGTTTTATTTTAATAATAGTTCTGTA
The DNA here is from genome assembly GCA_026261945.1 of Hirschfeldia incana. Lineage (NCBI taxonomy): Eukaryota > Viridiplantae > Streptophyta > Magnoliopsida > Brassicales > Brassicaceae > Hirschfeldia > Hirschfeldia incana. The sequence goes on from JABCMI010000024.1 coordinate 4,053,509, forward strand.
ATTCATTTGATTAGTATGTGATATATAATTATTTGATATTTTTTTATAAAACTTATTTGATGTCTATTTATATATTGACTCTAAAATTTTATTTGTTTGATGTAAAATTAATTAAATTAATGAATTATTTTATTTCTATTTTCATAAACAAAACTTTAATAATAGATTTGTATTATTAGATTATTTTTATTCTTAACAGTATATAATTAATAACTATATACACAAGATAATATTTGGTTTAAGTTGACATCAAATGAGTTTAAAGAAATAAAATATCAGATTGACGTAAAATAAGTTTTATTATTAAAAATAATAATATCTTATATGACTTTCAAATTTAATATAAATGATATAATTATATAGTTATCAAATACACTAAAATAAAAATGCTAAAATTCTACTTCTCAAATAATATTAAAACATATTGATTTTGTAAATTGAATTTTCTTAAAATTACTCTTACGCTTTTGAAACACATATTAAAATCCAATTTAGTTAGATTAATGTCAGATTGATTATATTTTAATCGATGAAATAAGATATTTAAACGGTTTCTGATATCCACGTAAGTTATTGAATGAATGAAATTAAACTTGTGATGTTAACTACATAACATCATTAAGTTGAGGGATGTTGTCATGCATATCATATACTTCGTAGTAGCTAGGTATACAATAATTTAGTTTGCATGGTTAGCCATGTGATGGCTGATAGTTCGTGTAGCTAGCAATCATTTTTCCATCTTTAAATGTTATTTTTGGGTTACAAAAAAATTAGATAGCGTATTTTTAAGAGCTATTATTATGAATTTTGTAAAATTTTATTTGTGCAATAGGTGTGATCGATTTTTTAGAATTTTGATTGCCAATTTATATTTTGAATATATAGAAAAATATCAAATTCAAAATTAATATATTTCATTATTTAGAAAAAAAATATTAAATTCCAAATCCAAAATACAGATTATCATAATATATTTAAATTCCAAATCCAAAATACAAATATAATATTCAGCTACATAAAAAAAGAACAGATTACAATCAGCTTTTGCTCTAAGTTCGCCGAGCCTTGCCTCTGGAAGACGAGGTTCCTGCCTTGTTTCGCATGTTAGTCAATGCTCTTCGGTACATTGGGTCGATGTCTTCTTCATCTTCTTCAATACGGGTCAAGTATCCAAGAGCTCTCCGGTACTGTACTTCTGTGATCTCGACGACATCATCACCTGCTTCTTGTCGTCGCTGTTGGTGGAGTGGTGGAACATCAGCTGCTTCTTGTCTTGGCTGTTGGTGGAGTGGTGGAACAACAGCTGCTTCTTGTCTTGGCTGTTGGTAGGGTGGTGGAATGATCCCCTGTGCTGAAAGTGCTAAAACTATTTCTTTCCTAGCTTGCATTTCTGAATCATAGCAACAGCAAAAGTAAATGCTTGAACAATTAAAATCATTAGAAATTGTTAAATTATAAATAAGTTTACCGTGATATGAAATCCTCAATTTAGAAACCTACATCAGTTGCTATGTAGAAATTTTATCATCTAAAGGTTCATATGTAAAGAAAGACCTAACCTTTAAGATCCCTGCTACCTTTGCTCGTTCACCGTGAAGAAAACTACAAAAAAGAAACGATTTCTACAAAGAGGGTACCTCGTTGCTGTATTTGCTTCTTGCGGTGTCGAAATCTAAGGGCAAAAGTAGAAGACGATTTCTACAAAGAAGGTTACATATTTCGACAAAGAGGGAAAGATGATTTCGACAAAGAGGGTTACAGATTTCGACAAAGAGGGTTACAGATTTCGACAAAGAGGTAAGGGTTACATAGCTTGTGGAGCTTAAGAGATATGAGATTGCTTTCTTTTGAGGGAGAAAATCGATAGAGATTTTGAGATGTGAGCAGGTTAAAGGGTTATGAGTTAGTGCTGATTTAACGGTGAGATGTAAGGAGTTAATCAGATCGTGTGGTTTAGAATAGCAATCCTGGTGATATGATATGATTGGCTGATTTAGCAAGTCAAGGGATTAACGGTAAGATGTGAGAAGGCTAAACAGATCGTGTGGTTTAGAATAGCTACCGTGGTGATATAATATGATTGGCTGATTTAGTTAATTAAGAGTAAAACTGATTAAAATGTTTTAAAAATAATTGTATCAAATAAAAAATGTGTTATAATTAATCAGTAATTAGATAACAATCATAAAAACATTACAAGTTATTAAAAAAATATTTTTATGTTTTTTATTTAACATATGTGAAATATATGTCAAGATTGAAACACTTGAAACAAAAATGTAGACAAAGCCATTTAGGATATAGACTTTTGAGTTTAGGTTTTGGATTAATAACTGAAACATATTGTAAGATTCTATTTCATGCTATTCTTATTTTGAAAAAACTTTTTGTAAATAAATCTGATTATGAATTTGTGTCAAGATTGAACACTATACCCTAAAATTGTATACCCTAAACCATTTATGGTTTTGATTATAATATTTGAAAGTACATTTTATTATTATTAATGCAAATGTTTTATTTAGTTTATTTATAATCTATGAATTTTAAGATTGAACACTATACCCTAAAATTGTATACCCTAAACCATTTAGGGTTTCGATTATAATATTTGAAAGTACTTATTATTATTATTAATGCAGATGTTTTATTTAGTTTATTTACAATCTATGAATTTTTTTTTTGTTATTACTAATGCATAATTTTCTTAAAATTATAATAACCAAACAACACACCAAATATTCAAAGTAGTACATAATATTCAAAGTAACAACACACCAAATATTCAAAGGTAGTACACACAGACATAAGCTTGTTTTTTAAAGTACTAAAGAGCATTCACGTTTTTTAAAAAGAAAAACAAAGGAGATTTCTTATGCGACATTACTTAAGCATTCATATATAAAGGATTTTGTCATTTGGCCAAGCAATTATACTGCCTTGAGCATCAGCAACGATTTGAAGTTCTGAATTAGTTCTCCAAAGTGGTGCATCTCAATGAATCACGAACCAGCTGAGAAATCTCTACTCGTCTTCACTCCTCTCAAAGTGAGATGGAAATTTTGAAAGCAGATCGAGCTAGAGTTTCTGTTAAAGTGAGCTGAGAGGGAGAGTGAAAATTTCACTAAGTGTTAAGCGGGTGGTGTTAACCGGATCTTTTTTATTCCCACTCCAAGTTTCGACAGCGTTTTAATTACGTAATGCTATGTATTCTAGGCGTAACCAAGCTATTTTTAAAGACGGCCTTTTCGTAGCGTTTACGAAAAATGAAACGCTATTAAAAACTAAAACATAGCATAACATACAAAAACGCTATAATGGACTGCTATAAATTCCTCAATCTCCTGTAGTGTCTAAATGTGTTTGTTAACAGCTTTTGGACCGGGATCTAGCAGGCAGTCCCCCATCTGGGACCCAAACTCAATCTCGGTTTGGTCAGAACAACGCCACTGGTCCTGAGGCAGAGGCAGAGTTGAGCAGTTGCACCTTAGTGTCTATCTCTGGCATGTCAATCTACGAGGATAACAGCCATCAGGAGCTTAGATGGGAAGACTACATGAGGAGATAAAGGTTTGTATCTTTTGATCAACCTGAATTGATGTTATGTACATGTTATTTCTCTCAACCTTTTGATTGTCTGAAACATATAGTTCAAGCGTTTGTTTTGCAGGTTCGTTTGGGAATCAACAGTGCCATGATGAGGACTTCCAGAGAGGAGTTATAGGTATACATAGCAATTCCACGATTAACCCCCACTGATACGCAACCAAACCCTTTTGCAAGCCCTTTTGGTACGCTTACTGCTTTGCCTCAGATGTCATTCGGTCAAGGTGGAAATTCACCTCCGATTCAGTATGGAATCTCCAGCTTGCCTGTAAGTTTATCGTGCTTTCTCCAACACGAGCAAACCAACTTATTCTTCTATTATTTTTTTCGCGCAACCTTAAACCAAAAAAACTTCCTGTTATGAGTATGGATTGTGAACTGAATACTTTATTAGAATAGGGTAATACAGTATTTATACTAAGTACAATACTAATCTAGGGATTACACAAAGACTAATATACCCATATACACATATCATCTACACACCCCCTCAAGATGGAGGGAGGTTTGTCACTCCAATCTTGTTAACCAGCTCTAGAAAGCGTGATCGTGGCAGGTGTTTGGTGAGAGCGTCAGCTAGCTGATCCTTCGTAGAGACATGAGTGACACGCAAAGCCCCTGACTGCACATTGTTCCTAACAAAGTGGAAGTCCAGTGCCAAGTGCTTCATTTTTGAATGAAAGACTGGATTTGCACTAAGGTAAGTCGCACCGACATTATCGCAGTACACAGTCGGTGTGGTGCTGAGTGTGACGCCGAGCTCAGTCAACAAAGAGCAAACCCAACTTAACTCGGCTGCGGTGTTTGCGACGGACCTATACTCTGCCTCTGTAGAGGACCGTGCGACTCTTGTTTGTTTCCGAGAAGACCAAGCGATAGGCGTTGACCCCATGTAAACGATATACGCATTTGTGGAGACATAGTCATCAGTGTCCCCAGCCCAGTCTGCGTCCGAGTAAGCATGAAGTGTTCGGGGTGAGGACTTGCTGATGTAGATGCCGTGCGAGAGTGTTCCAGCGAGGTACCGAAGTATCTGTTTCGCAGCCTTCCAGTGTTCATCTGTTGGCCTATGCATAAACTGAGACAATTTGTTGACGCTGTAAGCAATATCAGGCCTTGTGAAGGCCAAGTACTGTAGACTGCCAATCACCTGTCTGTACTCATGAGGATTATCCAAAGCATAGCCCAAGTTCAACGTCAGTTTCGGTGTGGTTGGAAGTGGAGTGGAGACAGGGTGGGCGTCAAGCATGTTCATCTTTGTGAGAAGATCAACAATGTACTTACGCTGCATCAAGTGGAGTCCACGACTAGTGCGAGTGACCTCAATCCCCAAGAAGTAATCAAGGTCAGTTGGATCCTTGAGAGAGAATCGAGAAGACAGTACGTTGATACAGGCAGAGACAAGTGTGGAGCTGCTGCCAGTAATAATGATGTCGTCAACGTAGACGAGAAGGTAGAGGATGTTGATGTTGTCGATGTAAATGAAGACAGAGGTATCAGCAACAGAGTTGTGACACCCCATTTGACAAAGAAACGTCTTCAGTTCCTGGTACCAAGCACGTGGAGCTTGCTTGAGACCATAGAGAGCCTTTCGGAGACGACAAACATGTCGAGGACGATCGGGGTCTTCAAAACCGGGTGGCTGGGTAACATACACCTCGTCGGTAAGAGTTCCTTGCAAGAAGGCATTGTTTACATCTAGCTGCTTGATCTGCCAAGAGTTCGTCACTGCCAAATGCAAGACCAATCGAATGGTTAATGACTTGACCACGGGACTGAACGTCTCTCCATAATCAATACCATACTCTTGGTTGAATCCTTGTGCCACCCAACGGGATTTGTACCTGCGAATATCACCATTAGGCCAATATTTTATTGTATGAATCCACCTGGTGTCAATAATACGGTGATTAGAAGGCGGTGGTACAAGCTCAAACGTGTGATTATCAAGTTGAGCATTGTATTCACTACTCATGGATGCTCGCCACTTCTCATCTCGCATGGCCTGGACCACGGTTTTGGGAATGGTGTGTTTGGGAGTAGAGGTTACAGCTGTAAGGGTAAGCTTTTTAACTGGTTTGGTTATCTGGTTTTTGCTTCGGGTTTTCATGGGATGGGCGTTTTGTGGAGCTGGGTCGGGTTCAGGTGGGGGAGATCGTTGTAGTGGGGTCAAGGTTGGTGAAGGTGGGTGTAAGGTTTGAGTAGAGGGTGGGACTGATGGAGTCGGGGTAGTCTCTGTGTTTGTCGGTGTAGCACTAGTGGATGTCGAACCTGTTGAATTATTTTCTAAACTCATTTCAACATTACCTGGCGGCAATGGAGCCGTGTTCGTTGCAGGAGCAGACGACTGCGGCAGGTGAGGATCCTGGCCCGGGGGTGGAGACGATGTAGTGTGTACGAGTGGCGCTGACGGTAAGGGAATGCTGGTGTGAGGGGCATAGACGGGTGAGGATTGATCAGAAGTTGATGGAGCAGGAGATGAAGGTGGCTTGTAGAGGAAAATCGCTTCATCAAATTTGACGTGGCGAGAAGTGTATATTCTTCCGGTAGGTTGATGAAGGCAGAGATATGCGCTCTGTGTAAGCGAATATCCGAGGAAGATGCATGGTAAAGACCGGAGATCAAGCTTGTGTTTCGCATAGGGACGCAACCAAGGAAAACAAGCACAGCCAAAGACACGAAGTTTCAAGTAGTTTGGCTCTTTTCCGAAAAGCTTGGCGTATGGAGATTGCTGCTGAAGGACGGGTGATGGTAAACGGTTAATGAGATAGACCGCAGTGGCAAATGCATAGGTCCAGTACGTCGTGGGCAGGGATGATTCATGAAGCAGTGTGAGACCCATCTCAACGATATGACGGTGTTTTCTTTCGGCAATGCCATTGTGCTCCGGTGTGTGTGGTGGGGAAGTAAAGTGAGAGATGCCACGGCTTGCAAGGAATGATCGGAGCGCAATGAACTCGCCTCCATTGTCGGAATAGAGGTTTTCAATCCGACTGCGAAAGTGGGTCTCGACAACAGCTTTGAATTGAATAAACACATCTCGAACTTGAGACTTTTTAGTTAAGGGGTAGAACCATGTATAGCGAGTGAAGTGGTCGACAAAAATAAGATAGTATTTGTAGTTGTCAAGAGAATAAATGGGAGATGTCCAAACGTCGGTGTATATGTATTGGAGAGGTTTTGTGGTGGTAATAGTGTTTGTGTAAAAAGGAAGCTTATGGCTTTTATTAGTAAGGCAGTGATGACAAGGAGGTTCTTTTGAAGATAAATGAGAAACTGGTAAAGAAAATTTAGAAGCAACAGTTTGAAAAACAGAAAAAGATGGATGTCCCAAGCGAGAGTGCCAAGTTGACTGGTTCGTCTTTGATGTTGAGGCAGTGAATAGAGATATGGTGTTCTGGGAAGTCAGTGGCCACTCGTACAACTCATCATTAGTTTTGCCTTGGAGCAATCGGACCCCCGTGCTGAGATCCTTCACCTGGAAATGAGAAGGAAAGAATTCAACAGAAACATTATTAGTATTACACAAACGATACACAGAAATAAGATTTTTGTGAAGGTTGGGAACATAGAGAATATCATTTAAATGAAAAGAATGAGTAGAGGTGTTTAGGGATGTGGAACCAGTATGCGAGATGGGAAGATTGGAGCCATCAGCAATCGTCACTTCTTCTCCACCGGTGTACGGCTGATGTAGAGAGAGGTTGGCGAGATCAGTAGTCAGATGGTGTGTGGCGCCACTGTCGAGGATCTAATTGTTAGGATTGTATGGCTGAGTGATCGCCACATTGACTCGAGGATTCCACGCGCTAGCATTAGGAGTGGACGGCTGAGATGGTTGATTAACAGCAGGGACGTTCTGGAGATGGGGACAACGCTTTGCGCTATGTCCTTGGACATTGCAAAACTGACAGCGGCTCTGGTAACCGCGAGGAATCTGACCACCAGATGCAGAGAACTGCGGTTGCTGCCATGTTTGTTGCTGATTGCGGTTGTTGTTGTAGCGCTTCTGTCCTTGATAGTTGCTGTTGCGAGTATGGTGGCCTTGGTTTGAGCCACTGCCTTGGTTAGAGCCACGATAGTGTGCTACGTTCGCCGTTATAGGTAGAGTAGCAGGAGTGGTTGCTTTACTCTGAAGTTTAACTTCAAAATTAAGAAGTTTCTCATGAACTTCAGCAATGGAAGGAGCGATGTCGCGGCCTTCGAGTTGATCAACGACCTGCTTGTACTCGTCCGGCAATCCACCCAAGACAAACTCAAGCTGATCTTCAATTTCATACGGTTTCCCGAGAAGGGCCAATTGATCGAAGCGATTGACAAAACCTTGAACGTACTCATCGATGCTCATGGTGTTTTTCGTCCAGGTCTTGATTTGCTGTCGAATCTGCTGCACATGAGCTCTGCTTGGTTTGGCATAAGTCGTGGAGAGGGTTTGCCAAATCTGATGGGACGTGGTGGTGGTGGAGAGGATGGGCTGGATCGTCACGGAGATAGCACCTAGAAGGGCGCTGTATATCAGCCTGTCTTGTCTCTTCCACATCGTATAGGCAGGATTTTGTGTGGTTACACCATCAACTGTGGTCGTCGGAGGTGGTATGATACCGGTTCCGTCAATGTGGCTGCTGAGATCGTATCCATCTAGTAACGCAAGGACTTGACGGCTCCACATCAAGAAGTTGGATGCCGTAAGTTTAGTGACATTCGTCATGTTGAGATTGAGAATGCTCTGTGTTGCAGAGATATTGATGGTCTCGCTTTGTGAAGCAGGAGAAGCCATGAAAGCCGTGAGAGAAGAGTTGGGTGTTTGACGGCGGAAAAAAAAATTTTTAGATCCTAAGTATCGTAACTGCTCTGATACCATATGGATTGTGAACTGAATACTTTATTAGAATAGGGTAATACAGTATTTATACTAAGTACAATACTAATCTAGGGATTACACAAAGACTAATATACCCATATACACATATCATCTACAATGAGCACATATGTTTTCTTTCTACTCAGGTCGTTAATAAAGCCGCACCGGCCAGAATATCACCACCTCGCTTGAATTCTTCACACCTCTTACAAAAACGGGTCAAGCTACCTGCAAGAAAGTACCGTCCTGGTGATGATAGTCCAAAGGTATGTTTACTGTTTTCTGAATTTTTGCTTTTCTGGAATATTCCAACTGCAATCTATATATTTTCTTAGTGAAGTTCTTTCGGCTTTCTCAAATGTCTTTTCATATTCCATTCTACATTGATGAAGAGAACTCCAATACACCCATGAGAGCTTTGTATACGCTTAAGAAACAAAAAACAGCACCGTCGGAGGATGAGAGTGGTATGCATGCTCGTTACATTCCGATGGTACATGTTTGTGGGTTTTTTTTTGGGTAACCATTCTCTAACTTGATTACTAATATCCGCAGATAAGAATAAAAGTGAAGTGGGCGATGCTCCTCCTGTCAAAGCCATTGAGCATGAAAACCACGAAGGCGACAAAAACGGCTCAAAGAGTTCACCAAGCAGAGAGAGATCGAGTCATTGATGCCAAAGCTGCATCAAAGCTGAAGAACAAGGAGCTAAGTTTGTGTCCTATGATGCTGTGAGTGGCGAGTGGAGTTCAAAGATCAGCATTTTTAGTTCTTACAAGCTTGGAGATGAAGATGATCTGTAGAAAAGATCTAACGTCGTTGTAGTCTACTTTTGCTTTTACGTCGAATGCTACTTTTTTTTCTAATTCGGTGGAGAGATGTCAGAAAAACAGAGCAAATGAAACAACCAAGGTGTTATAACAAAGAGAAAGATATACGGCCCAAATGAGACCAACACGTGTCTGGAACAAGTGTGTGGTGATGAGGTTTATTGTCTTCAAGATGGGTTTAGCCAAGGAGGTGTGGAGATCAATGAGCAAGGTTTGAGTGGTTGTGGTTTTGATCAGTTACAGTGTGCGGCTGATCAGAACTTGGCTGGTAATGGAAATGGATCGTTTAACAGTGCTAATGTATCTGCCTCTAATAAGAGAACAAGGTAGACATCTTTGATCAACTCATTCTTTAGTATGTTTCAGATAATGGAAAGCAAGTTTGTGACATGTCTTTTAGTTTATTTTTTCCTGGCTATTTTTTCATTGAATTAGTACGAGCTCAGCTCACTCGTGGTTTTTTTTTTTTGCTCCTCGTTTTAGCTGTGCATCGTGCACCGAAAACAGCTTGAATCACCACCAAGCTTGTACCATCTATCTACCCAATGATACACATATTGTATTACAAATAAGTTGCAGAGTTCAGTTGCATCATCAGCTTTACTCAGGCTCTTCTTTGCTTTTTGTTTCTTTTTTGTTGAAACTATTTTCCTTCCATTGTATTTTCCTATTTAGTTTTGCCGTACTAGCTAGAAGGATGATTTGTTAATACAAACTGGTAAAAAATTCCAGTGTGTTCCTGCCGTTTGTTTTCATACTCTTCTTCTTTGTAAGTTGATTGAATATTATATCTGTATGAGTGGGAGCCATTGTTTTAACTGCTGAATCACAGTTTTAAGGTGTTGGACTGTTGGTCGAGATGTGGTGTTTCCTTGATGTTCCCGAGTAAGAACTCTGAACAGGTGAGTTGCAAAAGATTCACTTCCTGAAATCTCCTACCTACATGCTAAATATAAGCTCAAGAACTCTGTATAAGAACTCAATATATAAAGAACTCTCTTTATTAGCTTTACTTAAAGTTTAGATCACACACAATTAATCTCTAAAACTCGTACCTCTCTTATGCAACACTCTTGCATATTATATAGAGATCATATTATCCTAAACTCTTAGGTATCTCAATATCCTAATCCTAATACTCTTAGGATTGACCTAACTTAGGTTCTAAGCTAACTACATGTTTATCTCCAACATTCTCCCCTTTAAACTTGAAGTTAGCTTCTTCAATATCTTGAACTCCTATGATGTCCTTCATTTCCTTGAATTTAATTCTTCCCAAGGCTTTAGTGAGGATGTCAGCCTTTTGCTCTGTTCCTGGTACGTGTTGTACATCAACCTGATCATTCTCGGATGAAATGGTAGCGTTTGTGGATGTGTTTGCTGCGGCCATGGAATACTGGATTCTTTGTTAGTGCTATAGCTGATTTATTGTCCAGTTTTATCACTACTCGCTGTCGTGTATCCTCGATGATCTCATCTAGCAACTCTTGGAGCCAGATGGCTTGTTTAGCAGCTTCGGTTGCAGCCATAAACTCGGCTTCACATGATGACAACGCCACAGTCTCTTGTTTTTGGGAGCACCATGTGATTGGACACTTATTAAGATAGAAAACATGACCTGTGGTGCTTCTCCCATCATCTTCATCTATGTTGTGGCTGGAATCACTAAAACCCTCCAACCGTATTGTATCAGCTCGTTCATACACAAGACCTAGCTTTGTGGTTCCCTTTAGGTACCTTAATACTTGCTTTAAAGCTGCGCCGTGTGATGATTTCGGATCATGCATGTACCTGCTGAGAAGGCCAACACTGAACGCAAGATCTGGTCTAGTGTGAAGTAGATATCGTAAACATCCAATCTTCCGTCGGTATTCTTTAGCATCTAAGCTCTCTTCTTCTGCTGATTTTGATAACTTGAGACCGAAATCCATTGGCGTGTGTACTGCGTTGCACTCATCCATATCATTCTCCTCCAAAATCTTTCTTGCATATCTCTCTTGTGACAAGGTTATCTTACCATTGGTTTGACACACTTCAATACCAAGATAGTAAGTTAACAGTCCAAAATCACTCATCTCAAAATTCCTTGACATCTCCTCTTTGAACTCTTGGATCATAGACGTTTGTGTACCTGTAATCAAGAGGTCATCCACATACACTGCTACCAGCAAGAGATGATCTTCTTCTTTCTTGTGGTACAAGGAAGGTTCTTTTGAGCATCTACGGAAGTTGAGCTGTGTAAGAACTTTATTCAACTTTTCATTCCACGCTCTCGAAGCTTGTCTCAGACCGTATAAAGCTTTGTTGAGCTTGTAAACTTTCTCTTCCTGTCCTTCCACTTCAAAGCCCTCAGGTTGGCTCACATATACATCTTCCTTCAGATCTCCATGGAGGAAAGCGGTTTTCACATCTAGATGATGAATCTCCCACTCTTTTGTGGCGGCTAGAGCTATAAGAAACCTGACAGTTTCTATACGAGCGACGGGTGCGAACACTTCGTCAAAGTCGACGCCATGGCGTTGAATATAGCCTTTTGCCACTAGTCTTGATTTGTATTTGTTTTATGCTTCCGTCCGCGTTCCGCTTGATCTTGAATATCCATTTTAATCCAATTGGTTTAACTCCTGGAGGACAGTCGATGAGATCCCACGTCTTGTTTTTCACAATAGACTTTATCTCTTCATCACAAGCTTCACGCTATACCTTTTCTTCTATAGCATCGGCAAAACTCCAAGGTTCTACATCTAGAAAGAGAAGAAGACGTTCTCCTTCTTCTTCCGCAAGACATACATAGTCTTCGAGGTAACTAGGCTTTCTCGTGACTCTTGTTGATCGTCGGAGTTGTGCTGTCTCTGTATCATCGTCTTCTTCATGATCGTTACTTTCTTCCTCAGTTGGTGCTTCCTCTTGCCCATTCTCTTCAGTGATTTCTTCACTTGCCTTATTATCATCAGTACTGAGGCCTTGATTTCCGTATTCGCCAAAAGTGACTGTAATCATACCAGGTTTCTCTCTTGTCTCATCTCTGTTTTTATTCCAATCCCATGTCTTGCTTTCATCAAACACAACATCCCTACTGACTACTATCTTCTGTAGAGTGGGATCAAACAGCCTATACGCTTTAGAGCCGGGTTCGGTTCCAAGATGAACTAGTGTACGAAACCTGTTATCCAACTTCTTTATATTTGTTGCATCTGTTTTTGCGTAGGCAAGACAGCCAAACACTCTTAGGTGTTCAATGTTTGGTTTTCTCCCCCTGAGTGCTTCATACGGCGTTTGAGAAACCAGACTTTTGGTTGCTACTCGGTTGATTAAGTAAGTTGAGTGTCTCACAGCTTCTCCCCATAGATAGTTTGGCATCTCCATGTGTTTGAGAATGCTTCTTGTCATCTCTAGAAGGGTTCTGTTTCTCCTCTCCACCACTCCGTTCTGTTGTGGCGTGTATGGAGCCGTTAAGTGACGTTGTATTCCTGATGCCTCACAGAATTCTCCGAAATTTGAGGCTTGTGAATTCTCCTCCCCTATCTGTTCTGAAAGTCTTGATCGTAGCACCTGTTTCACTCTCAACAGTCGCTTTGAAACTCTTGAATTTGTCGAAAGCTTCTCCCTTCTCTCTAAGTAGAATGGACCACATATAGCGTGTGTGATCATCTATGAGAACAAATATGCATCTGCTTCTTCCTGCGGTGGATGGAGTTATTGGTCCACAGAGGTCACCATGCACAAGCTCTAACACACGAGATGCACGATAGGTCGTAGCAGTTGGAAACGATAATTTTGTTTGTTTAGCTCGTAGACATGATCCACAGATTTCTTTCTCTACCTTCAGTTTAGGAACTCCTAAGACTAGTTCCCTCTCTATTGTCTTCTTCATGCCATCGACACCTAAATGTCCTAGCCGTGCATGCCAGCGAGAACACATACTCTGAGTTTGAAGTTGCAGACACTTTGGATTCTCTATCTCCATTGTCACTTTATAAAGGCGATTCCTTGATCTCGGGGCTTTTACGATAAGATTTACATTCTTGTCGTGAAGTGTAAGATAATTGTCTCTCATTCTTACATCACAGCCTGATTCCGTGGCTTGACCGAGACTTATGATGTTGCTCTTTAACTCTGGTATGTAGTAGACATCCGCAAAAATTTTCTTTTCTCCGTCTTGACTAATAAAAAGGATTGATCCCTTCCCTTTGATGTCTATTTTCGAGTCATCGCCAAAACGTACTTTGCCGGTGATTGTGTTGTCAATAACTTTGAAGAACTTTCGATTTCCAGTCATATGGTTACTCGCTCCGTTATCCAAGTACCATACGTTATCACTATCGCCATTTGATTCGAAGTCTTTTGGTTTAACGTTTCGCTCATTGAGATAGACAATCTCATGCATCATTAGTCCATCGGCTTCTTGAGTTTCGTCTCCATTCTTGTGCTCAGTTGTTTCTTGTAACTTTAGAAGTCTATCCGGGCAAGTAGCTGCAAAGTGACCTTGTTTATCACATCTAAAACATGTAATGTTTGTTGCATCTCTACTGCCCCAATACGAGCCTCCGCGTCCTCGTCCTCTACTGTATTGTCTTCCTCCTCTGCCCCTTCCTCTGTATTCCCCAAGATGCTCTCTCTGTTTTTGACTTTCCAAGTTAGCATACATAAGTTTACTTTGAAGTTGGTCTTGTTTCTTTTTCTCTGCTGCATTCATTCTCTCTTCATATGCTTTTAGTCGTCCGACTATATCTTCAAAGTTGGAAGTGTTTAGGTCGAGGAGCTGTTCCAAAGATGCAACCATCTGCAGATATCTGTCGCTAGGGAGGCTTAGCAAGAACTTCTTGACCAGTTTTGGTTCATCGATGTTCTCTCCTAAAGCAGAAGACTTTGACGAGATCTCCGTAAGTTTTCCCACAAATTCATCGATGGTATCATTATCCTGCATCTGAAGTTGATCAAACTCTGCTTTCAAGGTCTTCAGTCTCGCCTCTCTTACTCTTTCCGCGCCCACATTGCGAATTTTTATTGCATCCCAAACCTTTTTTGCACTGCCAAGAGTTCCTACTTGAAGAATAAGAGATTCTGGAATCGCACTGAACAACAGAGCAGTTGCCCTAATGTTCTTTTCAACGCTTTCTGCTTCTCCTTCGACAGCCTCCCAAACTTTGTGTAGTTGAAGCATAATCTTCATTCGAATCGCCCATACTGTATAATTGGTTGTGGTTAGCATAGGGCACTTGATCGAGGCTATTCCCTCCTCCTTGTCTTTGACAGGTATAATATCTCCCATGATTCTCGATTAGTGGCTCTGATACCAAATATAAGCTCAAGAACTCTGTATAAGAACTCAATATATAAAGAACTCTCTTTATTAGCTTTACTGAAAGCTTAGATCACACACAATTAATCTCTAAAACTCGTACCTCTCTTATGCAACACTCTTGCATATTATATAGAGATCATATTATCCTAAACTCTTAGGTATCTCAATATCCTAATACTAATACTCTTAGGATTGACCTAACTTAGGTTCTAAGCTAACTACATGTTTATCTCCAACACTAAGAGAAAGAAAGAAACAGCCATTCTTGAATCTTATTGATTAATAATACCCAGGCTCTGTGTGAAGGCAGGAATTCGACTTTCCATTCAGCATCATGTTGTTTGGTGGTGAAGAACATGGGTGACTAAGATTTTGAGGGAGAGTCTCTGCTCTACCCTTACTGTCAGATTGCAGTGTTCTCGCAAGAGTGATATAGCATACTACTTAGAAAAATCTTGTGTTGATCCCTATGTGATCTATAGTCTATTATCACTTGAACCAAACGTAAAATAGGATTTTGCAATAGGAATCATAGCATACACCAACGTTATTGATTGGCTCAAACAAGGTAACATCAGTTAAACGATCGCCCATCAATCACGAAAAGACTTGAATCAATTCTGGTTTTAGTGGTATGCTGTCCATTTTGGTCATCTTCATCATGTCTTTGCGGGTGGATGCTTTCTGCATAGCTTAAGACATCTTCATAATCATATTTGTGATTAAGATGCATGGTCATCTTCTGCATCTGATTCTTATCTCAAGCTGCTCATCCCAGCCTTGAAACGTTCCATTAAGATGAAACTAACTGGTCCATGTAACAATTTGCAAAGCCCTCCTAATCATCATTTACCAATGATCAAATAATTTAAATAGGGGAGGTTGACGTTACATAAACTGTGAAGAAAATGTGAAACTATGGGAGCTCGTGTCCACTCTGGACATGTAATGGCGCAAGTCAGCTGGTGGAGGTCAAACACGGCGACAGTCTAGATCAATGTTTATCGTTAGATGACAATTAGGCATTCTGTAGAAGACTAGACAGAATACCGTTAACAAATTATCAACTTATTATATACATATATAATATTTAGTTTTTGGATTTATTTAGTTGACAATAGTTTTTGGATTTAATTATAAATTATTTTGATACTAATAATACAAGGATTTGTTATTAGTTAATTTAACAGACGTAGGTTAATTTAGAATAGTTATAACTAATTTAGAATAGTTTAAATCGACCTAAACCATATAATTTATTTTATAAGTACTGATGATGACTGCTAACCAATTTCCATGCATAATTCTAATAATTTAGGAATTTCCCCTTGTCATAAGTATTTTCAGTCCAGATATTCTTGTATTACATCATTAATCTGGAAACTTAAGATAAGCTGGACTTCATAAAAGAAAATTAAAATATTATCAGAGAAATACAGTCAGACATCTAATACAACTGAAACGATTACAGTAAACTTAGTCCCCAAAAGTTGCATCTATACTATTAAAAGATAAACATTCTAAAAAAATTATTTAAACAAAGTTATTGCACCACTTTCATAAACTAATAAATTTTGGTGTTACCGTATATATTTTTATCAAACAATATGTTACCTTATTTTTCTCTAACAAACATTTAGTCAAGTTTTTATATTAGGCGAACACCTTTTTGCACACCAAAATATTAAAACATCTTGCACTACTATCCTATTAACCTTTTTTCGAACACATCATGTCTCATTAACCACGTCCACTTTATTATCCTTTGATCGACCAATTATGTAAAATTACATCTTTCTTTACTTCTGCCTTATATTACAGTTTTCAATATAAAATTAGTTTCTTTACATAATTAGGATATTCTATATTAATATGGAATGATCACTGACTCCCAACCAACCGTCCGAGACCAGCAAATAAAAAACAAAATATTCTCTCAGCGGATCTTACGGTCGACTGTCACATTGATAACTCGTCGCGTACTTGGAATTCACTGGCTTTACAAGAAATTTGGAATTTACTGGCTTTACAAGAAATAATGGAACATGCGGATGTCAAGATTGTTGAAAGTATACCTTTGAGTAGGGTACAAACAGCAGATCGAGATGGTTGGCACTTTACAAAGAATAGAAAATATACGGTTAAATCAGGATATCAAATAGAAAAAACATATCCAGATAGAGGGAAAGGTATAATAGAGTTTGGTCAAACAATTACGGATCTTAAATTTTTTTTCTTGAAAGTGCGTTGTGCATCAAAGATGAAGCACTTTTTGTGACAATTGTTGTCATGATGTATAGTTGTTAAAAAGAATCTAAAAGCCTAAGGTCTCAAGGGAGATATTGGATGTGACAGATGTGGAGCAGCCGAGGAATCTATAAATCATGTATTTTTTTAATACCCACCAGCAGTTCAGGTTTGGGCTCGATCGAAGATCCCTTCGCATCCGGATTACTTTTCAGGACAATCCTTGTTTACGAATATGGATTATTTATTTTGGAGAATCAAACCAGCAATGGACGATCATCATTTTGTGTGGATACTTTGGTACATATGGAAAGGAAAAAACAATGAGGTATTTAGTAATTTGGACATAGACCCAAGAGATACTATTAAACTGGCTATGACTGAATCTTTACTCAGGTCAGATGCACAACAAGCTATACTACAGAAGAATCAAGTTTTAGAGGTATCTGAGTTTGTTTTGTCGTTTAGACCGGGACGATGGTGTTTTACGGATGGATCTTGGAAATCGGAAGTTACATTTTCCGGTAAGGAATGGTATAGCACTTTGGAAGGATTTTGCTTAATGGGAGCTAGAAATACAAGGACAAGCCAATCACCCTTACATACAGAGGTGGAGGCTCTCATATGGGCAATGTAATGTATGAGGAACTTAAGGCAGTATAATGTTACTTTTGCAACGGATTGTTCTCAACTGGTGAAGATGGTTTCGAAACCAGAAGAAAGGCCGGCTTTTGCAAGCTACTTAGAGGACATAAGAAGTCTCAAGAGAAGTTTTCACAGCTCGGAGATTATTCATATATCAAGGACGCAAAACAAAAAGGCCGATAGCTTAGCACGTGGTGTGAGGCAACAGACGTCGTTTACTGTCTATATGGATACAAAACCACCAGTTTGGTTTACAGAGTCCACATGAGTCTGTAATCTTGTCGACAAAAGAAAAAAAAATATTTACATAATCAATTTTGATAAAAATATTTTCTCAAATCAATACTATTAGAACAAAAAAATATACAAATATTACGTTAACTTAATTTTTATAAAAAAGTATTATAATAGAAAAGAAAAGATTAAGAATGTTTAAAAACTATTAAAAACCATACAAATATGTTCTATTGAATTAGCTAAAAATCTACCAAGTAAATTTTATGCCATATCAATTTAAAAATGTTATTTTTATAAAATATGCATGAAATCTAGCGATAGAGTAGGCTTGGATATTCAGAGTTTCGGATCGATTCCTTTCTATATGGGTTCTTTGGATCCTAAACGTTTAGTCATTTAGACCTGGTATGATATTTGAAATTCTTTTGAATTGAGTTTATGTTAGTTTCTTTCGTGTCCGAGTCGGTTCGAAATCATAATTCAAATACATGTAATATTTGGGTACATAGAAGGTCTAGATATTTAAGATCTGAAAAGATTAGAAGTGCTTCAGAACCTGAAAAATAATCTAAGAGTTGAAAAATATCTGAAAATCCAATAAATATCCAATATATATTCAAATACCCAAAAATATC